>JAMXBB010000004.1:114019231-114200505 GCA_024138015.1 Lumnitzera littorea | reverse complement strand
TATTTATATAGTTGCAGTACATACATATATATTTATACTATAGTTATGTAATGAAAATATTTATTACTAATTATATGTATCCTAAAAAAAAAAATACATAACACATACTCTTCCATATACCTATGTACATACATGTATACATACCTAATCTTATACATATATATATAATTAAATTTAAGTATTCATGTACATTGATATATAATAGTAATGTTATATGTAAAAATACCATACAAATACTATAATTATACATGTGTATACTATATAATATACATCTATACTACTAAAATAATTATTTACCTATTTTTTTTAATTCCTCTTCTTCTTTTCCTTCTTCTTTTCTTTTTCCTTTCTTTCTTCTTTTCCTTCTTTCTTTCTCTCTTCTTTCTTTTCTCATGGTTTCTCCTAGTTTTCGGTTTCTTGTGCAGATTTTTTTTTTCTTTTTCCTAGATTTTCCTTTTATTCACGTAAGAATAGCTTAGATTTTAAGCTAAATTCTAAGTAATTATTGCAATATTTTTTTGTTTGTTTAGTTAAGTAACACTTGTCACTTAATTTCCATCACGTGGGCTGCTGTTTGTTATTTTGTTTGCTAATTTTTTTTCCACGTTTTGTGTAGGATAGGAACATTGAATTGGAAATGGAAGAAAGAAAATGAGATAAATTAGAAATGGAAGAGAAGGAAAATGAAAGTTATTAACAAATATATGTAATTTTTTGAATCATATAAATTATAACGATTCTTCTCGTAAATTAATTTTCAAATTTTTATGAAATTTTATCAATTTAATTGGTACCCGTTACAATTATAATTTTTACAAGTTATTGTGGCGATTTCGTTATAATTTCGCACGAATAGACGATTTAGTCAAAAATTACATTCGACTATAATTTTATCGCTATTGTGTAATATTTAACTATTTTATAGGTTTATGTTTATATTTTTAGGGTTTCGAGTAATTTCGGATTCAATTTTGATTAATGATGCATAAACTAGTTTTAGGGTTTTAGAGAGCGATTTAGGGTTTCGATTAATTCCTAAGGTTTTGTTATCGGTGTTATATTTGATTTATTAAACTTCATATTCTTTTATTATTACTAGCCTTATCGACTTATTATACAGTTTAGAATACTCGGACTTGAGTTAAGGTTCAACTACTGTTTTCTTAGGGTTTACACACACACATACACATATATATATGTATATATATACGGAATTGTATAATACATGTATATACATATTACATACTAAAATAAATATTATGTACATATCCTCCTTTATATATATCCACGCATATATATACATAATTAATTAAGTAAAATACTAAATATATATACATGTATATAAAGGAAACATTTGGTATACATACATATACTATACGAGTATTCCTACATATGTCATATACAAGATACTAATTAGACATACATATATAATACACACACATACGTATGTACAAGAATACATGTGTAGAAAAATATACATACTATACTACTATTTATATCTATATATGTATACCGTATATTAGATATATAGACTCACTTGTAAATACATATGTACATACATAAACAAAGATACATACCAGATACATATGTATATACACAAATAAGTAAAATATATAATACATATGAATATATGTATTCATGCATATATATATATATATATACATATATATATATATGTACATGTAACTAAATAAATCAATAAAATACTTAGTATATACATAATATAGAATACATATATGTACAAAATAAATAATTAACTTACCTAAATTCTTTTTGTTTTTCCTCTTCTTCTTCTTTTTCTTCTTCTTCCAATTACTTAGTTTTTCCCCTTTCTTTTTGGTTTTGGTTTTGTTGTGTGTGTGATTTGCTTTAGTTGTTGTTGTTTCTTTTTTTTTTTTCTTTTTTTTTGGTTTGAAAGTTCCAGACATGAATGGGATGCGGATTAAAAGAAAAGAAAAAAAATATAACTTAAATCTCCTCATTAAATTGGATGAGACACTTACTTTGATTAACTTATCCTTTATTCCATAAATTTATGACACTTGTTATTTACAATTTAGCACATGGATTGCTGAAAAATCAGCTAGAAAATCATGTGGAACAGGGAAAAAAAATAAGAAGAAAAAGGAAAAGAAAAAGAAAGAAAAAGAAGCTTAAAAATAATTATATGTAATTTTTCCAAGTATAAAAATAATAAAAATAACATTTATAAATTAATTTTTGAATTTTATGAAAATTTATCAATTTAATTGGTACTCGATATAATTATAATTGTTACAAGTTATTTTAATATTTTCGTTAAAAGTTTTACGTGATTTAGTCGATAATTATGATCGACTACGATTATATCACTATTAAGTGATATTTAATTATTTTGTAATCTTAAAGTTATAGTTTTAAAGTTTCAATTAAGTTTGGGTTCGATTTCGAGTATTTGCACGTACATTGGATTTAAGATTTTTATACGCAATTTAAGTTTCAAGCAAAACTTTAGGATTTTTATCCTTCATATTAATTCAAATTTAAAACTTTAATTAGTTTTAAATTTATCAACTTCATTGAATTAGGGTAATTACCTATAGTATTTAAATTGATTCGTTACTTAAAACACTAAATTTGCGGAGTTTACAACCCTCCAATTTATATACAAGTCAATTGGTTTGCACATTTCATTTAAATTTAAAGTTTTGAAAGCATACCACTCTGAAGCCACAATGCTTGAATTTTGCAAATTTTCAAATGCTTCACCTACACTAATATCTAAAAATTTTACTCAACACAAAAGGTGCTAAACCATTCAAAATTTCTGATGCATTCACGCGAAAATAATAATTCAATCTGCCATTTGAAATTCTAAATTGTGAGAGTCAGAAAGTTGCATGTGAAAATAAATGGAGATGTGGACATATGTATGTGAAAAGCTATGGGCAGAAAGTGGAGTGAAAGAGAGATAAGTTGGTAATAATTGAGGGGTGTTAACAATTGAGGATGTTGAATGAGATAAGGAAAAGGTTAAGGAAGAGAAAAAGAAAAAAGTTGAAGGAATATTGATGGATTAGAAGATTAGGGGTGTTGGTAGAGTGTGGTTTGGTTTTTTATTTATTTTATTTTTTGTTTTCTTAAAAAAGGGTTAAGTTGAATTATCGAGTTGAGCGATTCCACCCACTCAAATCGCTTGGGTTTGTACGACCTACTAGTTCGTTAATCATTAAGGGCAGTTCATAGTTTAGAACTGGCCCATACATGGGTCTACAATTACTCTGATAACCCATGCCCCATATGGACTAGCTAGTAAGTAAAAAATTAATATATATATATATATATATATAATAAAAAGAGTGAAAGAAAAGATAGAAAGAAACAAATATTAAAATTAAACTTATTTTAT
The DNA here is from genome assembly GCA_024138015.1 of Lumnitzera littorea. NCBI lineage: Eukaryota > Viridiplantae > Streptophyta > Magnoliopsida > Myrtales > Combretaceae > Lumnitzera > Lumnitzera littorea. The sequence continues at coordinate 114,197,117 of JAMXBB010000004.1, read as the reverse complement.
TTGAACAGTAAAAAGCGTATAGTAAAACATGATAAAACTAATTTCATGACTGTATAGAACGCATATCAAATTGGATTAATAATTTGTATTTAAATGAGATCGTATATGTTTGTTTCTAAGAGTTGTGCAATTATTTATGAGTAGCAAAAAGCCGACACGATTTTTAAATAATAAAAAAAAAATCACTATCTTGAAACACAAATTAATATAAGAATCTAAATTGTGAAAATAAATATTTATATTTATACTAAAAACAAAAACTATAAACAATGTGAATATATATATGTATGCATTTCAGCGTGATTCCTTCTCCCTCTTTCTCTCTCTCTCTCTCTCTCTCTCTATATATATATATATATATATACGCCAACTTAATTCCTCATATATTAAAAGAAGAAAAATGTGTTATATATTTTCTACATTGAGTTACATAACAAAATCGACATGGTAATTATTTAGATATACATTTACATGACTATTAATCATTAATATCAATTATTCCTTTAATTTAGCTAATGTCACGTGAGAGGAGACAGGTCAATGGTTAATAATCCACCTTTCCCGAGTTTTGTCTACTTGCCGTACCTCTCCTAGTCCCTATTAAACCAACGGTTCTGGACTAAGGATTTCCAAATTTCCTGTGGGCCTGATTTCTACAAAACCACGCCCCCAAAATACATTTCTTCATATCAAAATCGATTCATTTCTCATTTCCCCAGGTATGCGAATCTCCAATTTCGCCATTTTCACGGTCTCACTTATTTCATGACAAAAATATCTTGATTTTGATATGATAAAGTGCAATTTTATCTAGTTCTGTTAATTTCAGTTATTGCATTTTCGCTCGATCTGTTGTGGTGCAATGTGGGATGGTTGGGTTAGGATCTGTTTGGATGGTGGTAATTTTAGTGGACTCGGAGGAAAATTATTGTGTATGCTATTGGTATGTTATGAAGCTGAAGAAAGATATTATTTTCGTTTCCAAATGTGTGGCTCTCTGGAAAAAGTTGACAATTTTGATATGGAAATTGTGTTTCAATCCTGTTTTCCGGGGTTTGTACTGATCAGAGAGGAAAATGGTGTTAAATTGGCATCTTGATCATTTGATATACTTTGATTTGTAGGGAGGGTAAGTTTTAGGGAACACGGTGATTTATTTCCATGTTTGAATCGGGTTTTTGTGAGTAGAGTTGATCAGATGTGAAATGCTGTCTTAATTGTGCATGTTCATAGTTATATTACCTTTGATTTAGGAACAGTTAATAAAAACGGTAGTTCGTTCAATGATAGGATGGGTTTTGGGTGTTGAAAAATACAGCGTGGTATAAATTTTGCTTCTTGTTCCTTCCGATAATATATATTTGTAAGGAGTGAGTGTTAAATAATGAGTTTGATTGCTTATTTTCCTCGAATAGCTAATCTGATTTTTACTGTTTTGTTTTAAAGATTCATTATGGGACTGAACGTGGACAATAGTACAAATGGGAGTGCTCAAAGTGGGCATGCGGTCAACGGTAATTCTGAGAAGCCGTTCAAGTTTTTTGTTGGGTATGACCCTCGTGAAGATGCTGCTTATGAGGTCTGCCGCTACTCTATTCTGAAGCGGTCGTCGATTCCTGTTGAGGTTATACCAATCAAGCAGTCTGAGTTGAGGGCTAGTAGTTTATATTGGCGTGAGAGAGGGAAGCTTGAGAGTACAGAGTTCTCGTTTTCTCGTTTCTTGACACCATACTTGGCGAATTATGAAGGTTGGGCAGTGTTTGTGGATTGCGATTTCCTTTATCTGGGTGATGTGAAGGAGTTGAGGGATTTGATTGATGACAAGTATGCAATAATGTGTGTTCAGCATGATTATGCTCCTAAAGAGACCATGAAGATGGATGGAGCTGTGCAAACAGTTTACCCTAGAAAGAACTGGTCATCTATGGTTCTTTACAATTGTGGGCACCCCAGAAACCGGACATTGACTCCTGAGGTGGTGAACACTCAAACAGGTGCTTATCTGCACCGTTTCCAGTGGCTCGATGACAAAGAGATTGGCTCAATTCCGTTTGTATGGAATTTTCTTGTGGGTCATAACAAGGTTGTGGAGAGTGATCCCAGTACATTTCCCAAAGCTATTCATTACACTCTTGGTGGTCCTTGGTTTGAAGCTTGGAGAGATTGTGAGTTTGGAGATTTATGGCTGAAGGAACTGGAAGTGTACGAGAAGACAGCAAAGAACAAAGAAGATTAGATATTGGCATTTAAGTACTCTATTGTTTTAGGTGATTGTTTATCACCACTGTATCAGCTTTATTCATTGAGATGGTGCCATCTGGTTGAAGGCACTTCCATAAGCACTGCTATAATCACACCTCTAATGTTCTTTAGATGTACTTCTAGTTATGTTGGTAACTAGTGTAATGAATTGTACGCTATTAATTATGTAAAGAAGATTATTTGTAGTACATGTTTGTATCGAATGAAGTGAAATGAATATCTAGCTTTTCTTTCTAATCAATATATTCACGTCAAAATATCTAGTCTTCTGCTTAATGAAGAAGCTGGTGACTGTTACTAGTAGGGACTGCAGTTAAATTCAGAGGCTTCAGTAAGACAAACAAGAACAGTAAAACCTCTGTTTTTGTCTCGCTAACCATTGGTATTTGCATGACTCAAAATTTTACACTGGATGAAGTTGCAGTTTCTGAATATATCTCGTACTGGGTCGCACTTTTATCTATCTTTGTTGGTAGAGCTAGTATGGCATAATTCATGAATGAGCACCTTGTAGGCTCTTCGTTTTCCGTACCTTGGCCAATATCAAGACATGAGTTAACTAAAACTTGGGTGAAGTTGCTTCTTCCTCTACCGATCAATAAGGGGCTTGTGAATAATTGAGTGCTTGTCCATTGTCGATTTCAGGTGAATATCTTGGATTATGGACTTAAATATAGATGTGGGGGTTGAGACCACATGGAGCTAGGTGACTTCTTTTACATAGAGGTAGAGATTGCATTAAAGAAGTAAAATTGCAATACATAACACGGTAGATAGAAATCAAATGCTAGGTGATTTTGAGATAGAGGTAAGAGTTATTTTAGATCGCATGTACCTTGAAGTAGGTCTCACTAATAAAAAATTTTAACATGGGTCATGTGGGTCTATAAACCATAGCCGCATTTGGTTTTTTTTAGTGAATCTACGTGCTAGTTTCTGATAAATGCGACTTTGTGGGTAAATATAGGACTATACATATTAGAGGTTGAGCACTGGAGCTCAAGACTCAAGAGTAGTCAAAAGTTATAATACATCATCATGTCCAGGCCTTCTAACCATCCTGCCAAAGCAACAATTTCTAGCATTTGAATTCGGAATATTAAACCGCATCCATAGGAGGATTTAACAACTTCAAACCACTATTTGATTTGCTTCTCGATACACATGATCAATCCTAACTTCTTCAAAATGTGTCGGGAAGCCCTACAAGCATTAACAAGCATCACATATATTAATGGAAGAGTAAACTCCACTTTCAACAAATCCTACAGGCTACAGCTGCAACATTGCTTGAATCTAGTTCAGCAATGACTACATGCTCTCAAGTTATGTGGTTCTCTTAGTCTAAGCGAAACAAAACACCCCGTAATTCATAATTCTACGTAGACTTTGACTCTGACAAAACAACCAAAGTTTGTGTGAGAAACTGTAAACTCTCTTGCCAGCATCGTCATTGTGGATCACGCCTCTTACTCTTAAAACACCTTAATTATGACAAACTTTTCCACTCGAAATTCATCTTAGCAAATGTTGAAGGATGGTTATTACCAAGCACTTGCAGCCATCTTGAATTGCTTTTTACAAATTGCATGCTAATCCAGCCCCCTTAAGTTTTGTAGTGAATCCCCCTCCTAAGCAGTCATGGGAAAATCATGATGAGCAAACAAAATCCCAATTCCCGAAGGTCTACAAAAGAAAGGGAAAGTATGGAATAGATAGAAGAACACAATTGCAAATCGAGCCTAGTCATGTCACAAGAGCTTATGATTGGCCAGCCCTAAAAAAGATCAGGATGGTTGCAGACTTTGCAAAGTTTGATTATTATACTAATCATACCAAAGAAATTAGCACTAGCAAGAGTAACTTGTGTCTCTACACTAGCAATGAAATCTTCATATAGATTCTGCTAGCTCTTTGACAATCTAGAGTATTTCACATGCTTATGTTTCCTTAGGAGCTACTTCTCCACTTCTCTTTTCAAAAATTGCCACACCATTATTCAGTTGTTGGCCTGCATCTATGTGCTTCTCATGCATTATAGGTTTTATCAATTTAATTCCTTGTTTATGTATATTCATGTTATTCTTTCTTTAATAAAAAAGAATAAAGAAAAAATAAAAAGAACCCGTTCAACTTGTAAGTAAAGTTACTTTTAGATAATCCTAACTTACTTTGTAAATAACTCTAACTTTTAGTTAGTAGCTTTGTAGTCAACTATAATTTAATGACTCATTATTTTCCTTTCAATTATTACCCGTTGTAAATAATTTTTCCAAAAAAAGGGGTTGGTCCTTATAACTATTATAATCCTTTTTCTCATAGCCTATAAATAATACTTATATTAAACCGATCATATTGTAAAATAGCCACTAATTTAGGAGACATTTTTTATTTTGTAAATTAATCATTGAACCATCAAGATTTAACACCCACTTAATAATAAAATCTTTTTAAGATCCATGTAAATTAAAACTAATAATAAAAAAAGGTTGTGAATAAATTGTAAAATAATAAATAGCCTAAAGTTTTCCCATTGATAATTTGTAATGTGTCATGTAACTTATAAATCTAAAGTTTCTCTCCACTAATCTAATTATAACATTTTGTCAACTTTGCTATAAATTTAATCTTTTCCATAGTTAGGTATATGTTCCTTTACCTTAAAATAAATAAATAAATAAAGAGAAAAAAATGCAAGAAAAATAGATAAAGAAAAAATAAAAAGGCCTTTATTCTTCTCCTAAACTATAAATAATTCTCCATGTTATTATTTATCCTACTCACCGCCATTGTACACTTAACCACATTTTGATTATTATCCCCCATAGACTTCCTCATAAGTTAGTAGCTACGTAAATAATCACCAGTGATTACCCCGTAAATACTTGTTTTAAATACCAAAGAGAAAATAGAAAAGAAAAACAAATTAAAAACCCAAAAAACTAAAAAGAAAACTCAAAGAGAAAAACAAAAAAATGCCTTTAGAAGTTAGAATGTTAAGATTAGGTCTCCACCATGCATGTATCATCACTAAAGCCTTCATTTCCTCCTCTTAGTAGTCACCATATTAGTATCTTTAGTTACTACTTCTTAAAATTAAAAAAAAAAAAGGTAAAATTTTTTTTTTCTTAAAGTTGGAGTCTTTCTTCTTTCATTAGGAATTATCCTCTTAGAAACTAACACTTTTTGTTACCTCTATTTAATAGTTGTCAATTTCATTACTACTTTCACCATTGTAACAAATTAGGGATTGTCTCGAAAAACTAAAAACTAAGAAATCAAAACCAAAAAAAAAAAAAAAAAAAGAAAAACTTTGAACCTTGCTTTAAATTTTTCTCTAAATTTTCACTTTACTAGTTTTCAGTAGTGCTGTTTATTTAATTATCATGTCAGCGATGTTACCTTTTAAGTCTACCGCTTTCTTTAGGATTATGTTTCTTTTGCCACCACTTTTGCTAAGGCTTTCACCAAGCTCTTGTAGGACACTTTTTTCCCCTTTAATAATCTTTTACGACTTTAAGCCAGCTTTTTTCCTTGTCAAATCTTAACTTTCCTTTAATGCTTTAGAAAAAACTAATATATATATATATATATATATATAAATAAGAAAAAAAGGTTTTTTCTTGACATGAAAAAGATTCTCATGGGCTTTAATGATAACTTTTGAGTGAATTGACCCAATCTAAAGCTTGTAGTCATTTGCTCTAAATCATGAAGTTTGAAATAGATCACTTGCCAAAGAGAGATCTAATGCTAGAGGGCAAAAGAGAAAGCTCATTGAAATAGGCTTACCAAGAATAACCCTCAAGAATAGTAGAGATATACCTAAATACCATTCATAGCCCACCAAAAAGCCCAATCCCAATACGGTCTAAAACTTACTAAGGAAGCCTAGAAACATAACCTGTTTACTCCATGGCACTTTTCTACCACTCTAAGAAGAGGCAAAGACTCCTTACCTACTTGTAACCCCAAACATGAGACTTTTCCATAACTTGAACCCATCTTATCCATTTTATAAGGCCTAAAAAAAGAATCAAAATCTCATCTCCACTATTACTTAAAGGGATTACCTATCAGAATTTGAAGCTCAAACTTGGGGAGCAATAAGTCCAAGAGAAGATGATAGGATCTTTCACCACTAAGGCATGAAGAGGATCAGCCAAACCAACAAAGACTTAAAGAAAGCTTATTAAGCCTAAATTAGTGAATTTATTTTAGGTAATTATATGGCGAAGTTAACAAGACCATCTCAATTACAAGGCATTTTGATGAGATCAAAACACTAGTTCAAATGACTAGTTTTGGGGCAAACAAAGAAGCAAATGAGTTTCTAGATGATTATGGGGGTATATATGTCCATCAATGTGGAGCATTTTCTTTTTGAAAAATTGATAATCTAACAAGTAAAATGTATCCTACCAATTGAAGAGTTTAGGATGAAAAGAGACAAACCAAATCTTAAATACTCACCCTAAACACACTTGAGAGTTAAGCGACATCAATGTGAAGAATTTAGACTCATTCCTTAAAAGAGGTTTGTTTCAAACTTCATTCGCAGGTCAAAATGACTGTAGGTCCTAAGCATGTTATCCCTTGCCAACTTTGTTGAGCCTTACAAAGAAGTGATTCCAAAATTAAACTCTATCAAGAACCTCCTCACACTAAGGCAATCGAGAGATTGGGGTTATTAATGAGGAGAAAAAGGATAAACTAATTTATGCTTACCCTAGTCACACCAATTCATGGATAATAATTGCTAATGATAATTTATTCCCTTTGAAAGGAAGGAGAGTTTCAAATCCACAATTTTCACATACTTTGAGTTGTAAGCCATCCAAGATGAGAAACGAAGTGGGCATCTCCATTTCATCTGAAGCCTACAGAAGAAGTCAGAAAGGAGTAAAAGGAAACAAAGAGATCAAAAGGAAAAAGTGAGAAATAAGAGATGAAAAAGTCAAAGAGAGAATATAAAAAAAAAAAGTGAAAAATAAAAGAAAGACAAAAAATTGAAAAAAAAAAAGGAAGATAGAAAGAAAAAAGGGGCATCAATTTAGAGCCTTTGAAAAAAAAAAGCAACATAAGAAAAACAAGCACCTAAAGGTGAAATTGAAGCCTAAAATCTCAAGGTACCTTTTTAAGCCTAAAAAAGCTCAAGAACATTAAAAATCAAAAGACAAGGCTTATAACTCAAAGCTTAAGGGCCATCTCATTCTTCAAGCCCTCCTATAATACCTTCCTCAAGAAGCTCTTTTGACTAGAAGGAATGGATTATCATTACTCATGAAATTAGGAGCAAACCCATTTTAGTTTCTCCTAAAGGTTTTTGACTTATAAACTTAGGCGAAGAAAACATTGCTTTCTAAAATAAGACCATTCATCGATCCATTTTGAAACTGTTAACTAAAAGCTCATATTACATTATAAGTCCCAAAAAGATCTAAATGATTGACCAAGGCATATCACTTGCAAGAAAGATCATAATTTTTGGAATTTGGAGTCAAGAGTAAAATCTAAGCCAAGAGAGTGAGGAAGCCCTCTTAGACTAGACAATTCAATGAGTAGAATACCTATTAAGACTTGTACTATGAATCCAACAAGCAATGCTTTAAACTATGTTGAAGACCAAAGTCCATGATATTGGAGGCTTGACAAGAATGGCGTGCAAAAGAATCATATTAAAAGAATTGAATAAAGCTACAAAAATTTGAAGATATTAGCTTAGCTCATTAACCACAACTCTCAAGTGCAAGCCTTTAGATAATGTATATAAAAGAATAAATAACTATTGAGTAGTGGGGCAAGCCCATTGTCTACCAGTAGTAATAAGCCCATCCATTCAAGTTAGATCACATCTTTAAAATTCTTCTCTCCAAGGTTAATTTGTTCATCAAGAATACTTATCTCTTTTGTCCATCTAAAAAAACTTCCAAAGAAGACTCGTCCTGGACTATTGGCTTAGTAGAGCGCTGTCTATTACCCTTCTCAAGTTGTACGACTATTGCCTTAAAGCTGTCCACCTTCTAAAGTCTCAAGACTGTCAGCTTAATAAAGTGCTGTCAAGCCCTTGAAAGTCTTAGGATTGTCGGTTCAATACAACTTTGTTCACTCTTTTCAAAAGTATCTTAACCATCGGCTCAATAGAGCATTGTCCATCTTTTGAAAAATTTTAGGACTATCAGCTCAATAAAGCATTATCTACCCTTTGAAAGTCTTAAGGCTACCGTCTCAATAGAGCATTGTCGATCCTTTGAAAAATTCTAAGACCATTAGCTTAATAAAACATTGTCTACCCTTTAGAGTGTTGTCTACCATTTACAAAAGTATCTAAGTTGTCTACTTGGTGGAGTGCTATCCTATTCAAAGATGCATATGGATCGCTTGCTTGATGAAGCACTATTTGCTTTCTTTCAAATTATTGATATATTATACACCATCCAACTTTTCAAATAAGTGGCCTATTAAATAGGATATCTTATAAGAGCCCTTACCCATTATAGACATGACCCTTTCATTAGGAAAGAGTATCTCATCAAAGGGTTTGACTATGATAGACCATAAGAATCTCTTTTGATTAATAGCTTACCAAAGGAGTTCGTTTTATAAGTAGCCCATTTCATATCTCGAAGTTTCACTTATTAACTTGTCTTAAAACTCTCTTTTTCTTGTTGGGGGAGAAAATGGTGTCTATTTGGTCTTTCTAATAAAGTTTTCACCAGATTTTAATACTAAGAAGGGCAGTTGTAAACATCTTATTTTTACTCTCTCTATATTCATCTCTAATTTAGAATCCCCTATTTTTCGGAAAAGGAAAAAAAATGAAAAATTCAAAAAAATGGGAAAATATGAGAAACATAAAAAAAATTGAAAAATCAAGAAAATATATATATATATATATATTTTCTTGATTTTTCAATTTTTTTTATGTTTCTCATATTTTCCCATTTTTTTGAATTTTTCATTTTTTTTCCTTTTCCGAAAAATAGGGGATTCTAAATTAGAGATGAATATAGAGAGAGTAAAAATAAGATGTTTACAACTGCCCTTCTTAGTATTAAAATCTGGTGAAAACTTTATTAGAAAGACCAAATAGACACCATTTTCTCCCCCAACAAGAAAAAGAGAGTTTTAAGACAAGTTAATAAGTGAAACTTCGAGATATGAAATGGGCTACTTATAAAACGAACTCCTTTGGTAAGCTATTAATCAAAAGAGATTCTTATGGTCTATCATAGTCAAACCCTTTGATGAGATACTCTTTCCTAATGAAAGGGTCATGTCTATAATGGGTAAGGGCTCTTATAAGATATCCTATTTAATAGGCCACTTATTTGAAAAGTTGGATGGTGTATAATATATCAATAATTTGAAAGAAAGCAAATAGTGCTTCATCAAGCAAGCGATCCATATGCATCTTTGAATAGGATAGCACTCCACCAAGTAGACAACTTAGATACTTTTGTAAATGGTAGACAACACTCTAAAGGGTAGACAATGTTTTATTAAGCTAATGGTCTTAGAATTTTTCAAAGGATCGACAATGCTCTATTGAGACGGTAGCCTTAAGACTTTCAAAGGGTAGATAATGCTTTATTGAGCTGATAGTCCTAAAATTTTTCAAAAGATGGACAATGCTCTATTGAGCCNAAGAACCTCCTCACACTAAGGCAATCGAGAGATTGGGGTTATTAATGAGGAGAAAAAGGATAAACTAATTTATGCTTACCCTAGTCACACCAATTCATGGATAATAATTGCTAATGATAATTTATTCCCTTTGAAAGGAAGGAGAGTTTCAAATCCACAATTTTCACATACTTTGAGTTGTAAGCCATCCAAGATGAGAAACGAAGTGGGCATCTCCATTTCATCTGAAGCCTACAGAAGAAGTCAGAAAGGAGTAAAAGGAAACAAAGAGATCAAAAGGAAAAAGTGAGAAATAAGAGATGAAAAAGTCAAAGAGAGAATATAAAAAAAAAAAGTGAAAAATAAAAGAAAGACAAAAAATTGAAAAAAAAAAAGGAAGATAGAAAGAAAAAAGGGGCATCAATTTAGAGCCTTTGAAAAAAAAAAGCAACATAAGAAAAACAAGCACCTAAAGGTGAAATTGAAGCCTAAAATCTCAAGGTACCTTTTTAAGCCTAAAAAAGCTCAAGAACATTAAAAATCAAAAGACAAGGCTTATAACTCAAAGCTTAAGGGCCATCTCATTCTTCAAGCCCTCCTATAATACCTTCCTCAAGAAGCTCTTTTGACTAGAAGGAATGGATTATCATTACTCATGAAATTAGGAGCAAACCCATTTTAGTTTCTCCTAAAGGTTTTTGACTTATAAACTTAGGCGAAGAAAACATTGCTTTCTAAAATAAGACCATTCATCGATCCATTTTGAAACTGTTAACTAAAAGCTCATATTACATTATAAGTCCCAAAAAGATCTAAATGATTGACCAAGGCATATCACTTGCAAGAAAGATCATAATTTTTGGAATTTGGAGTCAAGAGTAAAATCTAAGCCAAGAGAGTGAGGAAGCCCTCTTAGACTAGACAATTCAATGAGTAGAATACCTATTAAGACTTGTACTATGAATCCAACAAGCAATGCTTTAAACTATGTTGAAGACCAAAGTCCATGATATTGGAGGCTTGACAAGAATGGCGTGCAAAAGAATCATATTAAAAGAATTGAATAAAGCTACAAAAATTTGAAGATATTAGCTTAGCTCATTAACCACAACTCTCAAGTGCAAGCCTTTAGATAATGTATATAAAAGAATAAATAACTATTGAGTAGTGGGGCAAGCCCATTGTCTACCAGTAGTAATAAGCCCATCCATTCAAGTTAGATCACATCTTTAAAATTCTTCTCTCCAAGGTTAATTTGTTCATCAAGAATACTTATCTCTTTTGTCCATCTAAAAAAACTTCCAAAGAAGACTCGTCCTGGACTATTGGCTTAGTAGAGCGCTGTCTATTACCCTTCTCAAGTTGTACGACTATTGCCTTAAAGCTGTCCACCTTCTAAAGTCTCAAGACTGTCAGCTTAATAAAGTGCTGTCAAGCCCTTGAAAGTCTTAGGATTGTCGGTTCAATACAACTTTGTTCACTCTTTTCAAAAGTATCTTAACCATCGGCTCAATAGAGCATTGTCCATCTTTTGAAAAATTTTAGGACTATCAGCTCAATAAAGCATTATCTACCCTTTGAAAGTCTTAAGGCTACCGTCTCAATAGAGCATTGTCGATCCTTTGAAAAATTCTAAGACCATTAGCTTAATAAAACATTGTCTACCCTTTAGAGTGTTGTCTACCATTTACAAAAGTATCTAAGTTGTCTACTTGGTGGAGTGCTATCCTATTCAAAGATGCATATGGATCGCTTGCTTGATGAAGCACTATTTGCTTTCTTTCAAATTATTGATATATTATACACCATCCAACTTTTCAAATAAGTGGCCTATTAAATAGGATATCTTATAAGAGCCCTTACCCATTATAGACATGACCCTTTCATTAGGAAAGAGTATCTCATCAAAGGGTTTGACTATGATAGACCATAAGAATCTCTTTTGATTAATAGCTTACCAAAGGAGTTCGTTTTATAAGTAGCCCATTTCATATCTCGAAGTTTCACTTATTAACTTGTCTTAAAACTCTCTTTTTCTTGTTGGGGGAGAAAATGGTGTCTATTTGGTCTTTCTAATAAAGTTTTCACCAGATTTTAATACTAAGAAGGGCAGTTGTAAACATCTTATTTTTACTCTCTCTATATTCATCTCTAATTTAGAATCCCCTATTTTTCGGAAAAGGAAAAAAAATGAAAAATTCAAAAAAATGGGAAAATATGAGAAACATAAAAAAAATTGAAAAATCAAGAAAATATATATATATATATATATATATATATAAGAAAAATAAGGAAAAAACAAAAGAAAATTAAAAAAAAAAGAAAAATAGAATAAATAAAAGAAGTGAAAAAAAAAACAAGAAAAAATTAAGAAAACTTGAAAATAAAAAATTGAATAATCATAAAAGTAAAAAAGTGTTGCATAGTAGTCCATTTTAGTCGATTTAGGGTAGAAATAATTTTTCGAGGTCCAAAACCGTTTCTAGAGTCATAATAAGCATATATGATATGATTAAATTAGGAATATCAAATAAGGATGATCAATTTTTTGAAAATCAATTTTTTAGGGATGGGTTTGACTAACACATTTCGAAAATTCATATTCTTAAAAATTTATGGCCTCAAATTACACCTCAATTGGAATTAAAATGGATATTTTATGGCCATCTGGAGTTTTCAAATAAAAGCTAGACACGGATAAAAAACAGGTTCTTAAATTGATTAGATTGTATAACTTTTTAAAATATTTTGAGTATGTATTTATTAGATTTTATATTTCATCGAAGTGCATAATGTGATTTTCTAGAAGTGGGATAATTAATCGAGTCTTATTTTGGGTTGAAAGAAAAAAAGAATAAGGGAAGAACTGGAAACATTATTTGCTTGAGGAAAGGAAAGAAGGAAAAAGGGGAAAATAAAAAAGAAATCGAAAAAATAATATAGCAGTACCACATGTCACCTTGTCATTGGTGATATTGTCACCATGGGACGGTACCATGTGCCATCTGAATTTAGGTGTCTTTTCCTAGTTTAGTTGAGAGGTTTACATTAAGTTGGTTGGACTTAATTTAAATTAGGATAAGAAAAGATAGAACCGATTTTTTAGCTCGACAATAAGGTATTTTACAAATATTATTGAGGCAAAGATCACAATATTAAGTTACGCTTCTAGCTCATTAGTTACCTTGAGTGGTATAAAGGGAAGAGAATAAGTAAGAATAGTAAGGGTTTTGCTTCAGCTTCATACTGCAAAACTATTATTCTAACTTCTTTAACTACACCAATTGATATTACTATTAGAGTTGAAGGAAATAAGAATGAAGTAAGAGAGTTGACAATAGCTCTCAAGATAGAAAGTTGAATGGAAATTTTTGTCAAGAGGTCATGTGCATTATGAAAAGTAAAGATACAAGATATGGGTTAAAAAGCATTCTTAATCACCTAATGACAAAATCGTGTAATGCTATAATGCAATGACTATGGAGGTTATAGTAAACTTGATGATGCTCATGGCTAACCTACAGCTCAAACTGCTTGCACCAACATAAGTGTAAATGAAAGGACAAGGCTAATCCAAATTGATGCCACAAATATAATAGACAACATACTTGTATTTCTTTACTAACAAAGTGACTACTGTGCATACATCAATGCCTTTTGAGATTACCATCATTAGACATCTCCAAATCACAAACCATTACCACTTAAATATTACACACATCCCTTAGTTTCTTGTCAACAAACCCATGCCTCCAAAGTTTCTTGTCAACAAACCCATGCCTCCAAAGGAGTATGTTTAGACTTCGTTTTTAAGTGAAAAAGTTAGAACTCGTATAGATTAGTTTAAGGTGAAACTCACCTAACTTGAGTTTTCTATTTACATTAGTTATGCTAATGATATCTTAAGAGTTTAGGCTTAGAAATATTAGATAAACATGTTATATTCATGTACATGTTATTTTAGAGTCAAATAATTATATATTCATTCATGTACTTAGCAAGTTTGTTACTTACATTCTAGAAGTATAGGAGGTAGTTTTATATAGAGAACTTGAAAAGAAGTTAAGAAAACACCAAGAACCCTGACTTCCTTTGCATGCTACCCCCTCCTTAATATGTATCCATCTTATTTCCACCATGTTATGTGATATTATTAACTTAAAATAAGTAGAAATGTGATTAACAATAAGGAAAATACACTAGAATAAGTGCTAGATGGATGAAGTTAAAGAAACCTTAGAAAACCCCTACTTAGTTGCCACTATTGATGGACTTAATGAGTTGTAAATTTTGACTAATTAGTATAATGATATGATTAATTAATGTTAAGTATGATTTAAGTTGTAATTAACCAAGTTAAGTAGGGTATGATGAATTAGTAGTCTAAACTAGTTTAGTTGGTGATTGGGGGCATAAAAACAATAGTAGGAGTCCCATTGATGAAAAGAACCAAATTTGGAACTTTAGTAAAAATTTGTCCAAACTTAAGGCCTTCAATAGGCTTAGGCTTAGGCTAAAATGATAAGTGGAGTTGGGCTTAAGGCCCTAAAATGCAAGATAAGCCAAAAACCCTTAAATGGACTAAGAATAGAGCCTATAATTTAGTGACTAGATTTGATCTCTAAATTAAAATGCCCATCCAGTAAAATATAAAAAGCTCATTAAGTTCAATATCTAATTAAAGCTATCCCCTATAGGCTCCTTAATAAGTTAAGGCCTTAAATTAGTAAAAAAAAGCTCATTTAGTCATGCGAGAGTAACATTAAGGCCTAAATTAAAAACTATGCAATTTGGGTTTGAAACTTTAGCTTAAAATACCTAAATAAAAGTCTAAAAGATTAAGTATAAGGCTCAAGGCCTAAGATTAGACTTAAATCCTATAGTTAAACTAACACCATTTACTAAGGAACTTGTTAAACCTAAACCACATTCTTACGAGTCTAACTACTTAAAAAGAACTTTACCAAATGAAAAAACACTCGAAAATAATGAAAAACAATTATAAGATCGCAAAGTTCCAACTTAAAATAAGAAAGTTATGACCAAAATATAAATGAGAGAAAATAGGGAAATTATAGCGAGGCTAGCGAATAGATTAAGTTTAAGATGAGTCTTTTTATTTACTTTAATTACCTTATGTGATCTAGGATACCAAGTTCAAGACTATTGAAGTTTACTAAGAGTACTAGACTTCAAACTTTAAGGCAAACTAAGTATACTATCCCCTATTTTACTCTATTTTATACTTGTAGTTAGTACACCATCTAATTATATCTAATAATTGAACTTATTACATATTGGGGTATATGAGAATTTATATGTGCTTGCTTTGGTTGATGTAAAATACCTTAAGATATTTCAAACACTCTTCTTTGTTGTATTAGAACTCAAGGTATTGAAGTATTTGAAATATATTTGCTTGGTCACCCTATGAATTTGGATTAATAAATATTTGACCTTTAATCAAACTAAATAAGCATTGCATCATGTTGCTTAAGTTAAAGGGCATTGAAACTGTGATGCAGAGTGAGAGATCATACATAGATGGATCCATATTTATATTATATTTTGTGATTGTTTATCACACGATGAATTCATGCGACATGTCCTTGCAATGACCTTTAGGATCTACTTGGCTCAAGGGAGTGCTATTCTCTATTTGAAGTTGAGTTGTATCTATTATTAAGGGTGCTTATACTGCTAAGAGAACTCATATTAGACATAGATAACTAAGTCTTAATGTGCCTAACCTAAGCAATGATGGACGTAAAACCGTATTGTATGTAGTTACCATTTGATTATATACAATGATTATATACATTGTTAGCATTGCATATGCTTGTACACACATCTATATGTTTGATAAATAACGTGCCTATTATTGTTTAATGATAAGGTAGGAAGGTTACTTACCAAGTTAAATCTACCTTAGCCCCTAATAGTTTCTTTTGCAGGTCTTACAAAGCTAGGGTTAGGTTAGGATTTAAGTGCAGAATACTCCATTAGGCTGATAAGTTTATACAAGCAAGCAGGATAGTTAAATTAAACATTTAAAGTGTTTAGCGATTTTATGATTATTAGAATTTACGTACCTTTTTTTATTGTTTAGTAGGTGATTCTTATGATTCTAGTGATTATGGATTGCTAGATCACTTATAACTATATATATATATATATATATATATATATATAAGTAAATGTATATAAAAAAGTCTAAGTATGATTACAAACTTATAAGCTAAAGTCTTGCAACCTTTGACTTGCAAGACAGTCTTTATAATATTGGTACATACGTAATATGAAGATTTTAGGTAAGACTACTAGGCTCCCTTTTGGGTTGTCACAATAGCTCCATGAAACTACACATAACTATTAGGTCCTAACTATTGTCTTGATTTCCTTCCTTTGAAGGCAAAAGACAAACATACAAGTACTTCCCTTCTTCAACAATTTTGCATACTACGTTTAAACCTTAATTTTCCCCACTAAAAATCACCTAAATTTTTCTTTCTTTGTTTTTTTTTTTGTTTTATATTTTTTGTTTTGTTTTTGCCTTAAAACTTCCAAATTTTTCATTGATTACACATAAAACAAAATTGAAAGGGAAGCTCTTGAGAATTACTTTGTTTTCTAGAATTCCTAGCAAAAAAAAAACTTCCATCTAACACCAATAATAATAATATGGAGAAATGGGTTTCAACATCAAATACTACGTTATAAACACGCATTACAATCCTTGGAATTTAGACTTACCACACTTAAAGAACTCTTTTCACTACTATTCTTCTTCTAGAATAGCAAAATATTCTAATTTTCATAAACCCATGTTAATGTTTATAAGAAGATATTACAAAACCTAAATAGAGCGATTCAAAAACCACACTTACTCCCATTCTTGACTATTTCTTGCACAAAGATTGTGGTGTTTGAGAGGGAAGATGAAAGGAAAAGAAATGAAGAAAAATATGTTATGTTCCTTTTAAAAAAACTATAAGTGCCTCTTTGTTATGGTTTGACCATAATGCCCCTTCCTTTGAAACTATTTTACCACATTACCACTCCCCTTATTTGATTAGTTCTTTTAATTTTTATGGGTCATTTTACAATATATTAGTAAAATGTGTATTTTGGAGATTATATAAATGAATAGAAAAGTATATAAAACCAACATAAAGTATATATAAGAGGAGAAGAAGAGGAAAAATAAAAGCATAAGTGCTTGCAAACACCTTATTTTTGTCATTTTTGTTTTAATATTTTTATTGAGCAAAAAATAAATAAATAAATAAAATTAAAAGAAAAAAGCAAAAAAATATATAAAGTGTTAAGTTGAGTCGAATCGTATCAAATCAAGTTATATTGAATAGTATTAAGTCAAGTCAACTCGAGTCCAATTGTATTGAGACAAGTTAAGTTGTATTGAGTTAAGTCGAGTTAATCATATCAAGTCGAGTCGTATCAAGTCAAGCGAGTAGAGTTGGATCGTTTAAGATCAAATTAGATAATGGTAAGTGATCAATTTAATAAATTCTTAAGTTATTAAAGGATTGAGTTTTATTAAAATAATTTTGGTTTAGTCCAATATAAAGTAGTTTTTTATCTAATTTATTAGACTAAAATAGATTTAGGATTTATTAAGTAAATTATTGGGTTAAATCAAATTGGATTGAATCGGGCTCAAAAAATAAAAAGCCTAAATTAAGGTAGGGTTTCTGGAAACTAAGGAAAATCTTTAAAAAATCCAAAACGTATCTTTTGTATCCAAGATTCGTTATCATATCTAAGGTTTGTTAGGGTCAAATCAATATTTAACAAGAAACAAAATATACGATAATGTAGTTTATAAATAGGGATTCAGTAGTGGACTTATGGATTTTTTTTTTCCTTTACACATCCAACGAATACATACGCTGAAACACAAACACCTTACATTCAATAAATGTGACAACCCCCTCACATTCGCTTGATGCTGCATGATTGAACACGAAACACCTACTCACCAATAGCTACATTGACCGCATGTCCCCCTAATCCACTCCACATACCGAAGCCCCCTGATTGATGGCTTCAAAGGCATACAATTCACATACACTCACACATCCACTTGACAAGCCAACATGTCTACACACTCGATACAGCACTTAATCTGCACACTTTCCTGATACGCTAAAACCCTTGAATGTATAGAACCTACACACGCATGCCGATAGCCGTAATGCATACATGTACACCAAAAGACCCTCGATGCAAGCATGACAGCTACACTCCACCAACCACATAAACACAAGTTGTACATATACGATCACTTGATTTCACACACCATCTATTACTGTACGCACTGTTGCATACGAGCACGACGAACATCACATGTTGTACACTAACCCGCTAAAACACGCGACTTGACTCGTTAGTTAAAAAAAAGTTAAATTATTATTATTATTTATTTATTTATTTTAGTGGTTAATTTAATTATTTTTATTAATTTATTTTTTTAAGTGCATGCTTTTTTTTTATTATTTTCATATTGCTTGTTTTTAGATAATCTTAATTTTTAATAAATTTACCTCATTTACATTTTTTATAATTGTGTTTTTTTTTTAAATAAGTGTATCTATAAGATTCGTATCTTTGAAAAAGATACGTATTTTGCATTTAAAATTTAGAAAAGATATGTGTCTAGACACGTATCTTGTAATTGAGATTTAGAAAATATATGTATAAAGATACGTATTTAGATTGTATCTTAACGTATCTTGCAGTTGAGATTTAGGAAAGATACATAAATTACGTTTTGGAAGTACGTATCTACCTAGATAGTATTTTTGTAGATTTTACATGTAAGATTTAGAAAAGATATTTTTGATATGTAGTGTTTTTTTAAAGAATAAAAAATAAAAACATCTTAACTAGAATTTTAAAAAAGATTTAGTTAGTTAAGTTTTTTTTTTGAAAAATAATAGATTCATGAAAATTAGATTTTTTATAGATTTTTTTAAAAAATAAATAAATGATTATATAAACGTAAATCTGACTCGATTTTCAAAATAAAAATTCAACCTACTAAATATTTTATAGAAAGAACTATATTGATTTGATCCCGACTAACTGATACGTAAACACCTTCAGGGCTACCGTATATAAAAAATAAAAAAGAATTCTTTTGGAAAATTCGTAATAAAAAATTCATTGTAGTTATATTTTGTATATTTAGGTATATTTTTAGTATTTTTAGAAAATTATAAAAATAAAGTCTATCAATTTTTCTTTAACTTTTACATGGTGACTTAGTCTTAATAGATTAACCCCTGAACTTGGTTTTTTCAGATTTAATTTTTAAAACCATTTTCTTAGAAAATCCATGGATTAGTAGCCACTAATCAAACTGGTTGGTGACTCCAATTTTTAAAAATTGCTTCTAGAAAAATATTTTCTTAATTTTACATCTAGTAATCTATATTAAGCGAGCTAGGCATAATATTGGATTAAATTAAAGAAAACGAAATAGAGCACAACAAAATTAGCGACTCCACTAGGTATGCTTAGTGGGTTAGTCATGTAAAAATTAAAAATTAATTAATAAGCTTTTTGTATTATTTTTTTTATTTTATTATAGTTGTATTAACTATTTTTTAGTGATGCAAGTCATAAGAAAAAAACTTGGCCCAATGGGCCTTATTAGGGGGGTTTAGCAATCAATTGCATGTTTAGATATGATTGGAATTGGGCCACTTTAGAAACTTAGGACAGGCCGCCATTGTGTTACCCTTAGATTGTTGGGTTCATTACTTCCACCTGGCAGTGATAGGCAAGCCCACTCAGGCTTTGATATAGCTTATTAAGTTTTTCTCTAGAAAGTTTTGAAGCTACAGAGTTTGAGACCCATAGACCCTATCCTCTTGCATCATTCTTTTCAAAAAAAGAGATAGTTATTTTTAAATTATAGGAAAAGCCTAATTAATCCATGGTCGGTTCGGCTTTCTTTTTCAAGAAAGGGGAAATTAAAAAAACTAGTAACCCTTATATATAAGTATTCACAAGCTTCATTTTTTTCAAAATCCTATTTTAGACTTACTTAAATAAAAGTGTATTATTTGATCGTAGATTCATAATACTTCTTATAATTTATTAATTATCGGCCCCTATTGCATTACATGCATGTGTTGCATACTGTATTTATTTTTATTTGTCTTTTTATTTTTGTTGCTAATGCTCTTTTCTATGTGATCATTTTATTTCTTATATTATATATGTTTTATTTTCATCATCTCTTGGTGAGTAAAAAGCTGTGTAATTTCTAAATTTTTTTTTTTTTGAAAAAGCTTCAAAATTATTAATATCATATACAGCTTTGTTGTAAATCTAGTGGTCTCATTGTAAATAATTGTGTCATTTCATGTTTTATGTAATTTAGATATGGAAAGTCAAGGTTGTGTCAATCCCAATCCCATCCATGAAGTCTAGTTGGATAAGTATTCTTTTCTCGAGGCCATCCTAAAAGATTGGTTGAATCAATTTCTGCTCGCTAAGCAAGATCACATTCGCAAGAAATCGGGTTAGTCATGTCCCTCATGTAGGTCGCTCCACTAGTCTCTAATTCAAGCCCTTATCCATTACTAGGATCCAAAATCTGCAAGTTTTAAGTTTGGCTCACATATGTTGATGCTTACTTTAAAAGAATACTCACAGTTGCTTAATGCTCTGCCTCTTAAAGTAGGCATAACCAACCTAAATCTTAGAGTCCAGCTCGAGAAAGCCTTTATGATCTTGTTAGGAGTCAAAAAGGTAGCCTTAGCGCCGTTCTTATTTTCAAAGGGTAAGAAGTGTCTTAGTATCTTAAGATTAATAGAATAGTTTTCAAGCCCAGATGCTTACTAAAAATATCGTCAAATCTTTCGTAAGGGATATGAATCATGAGCCGAGAAGAAGGTAAATGCTTCTATCATAGCAGTATTTAGGATAGTGTTGTCTCCTGTTAGATTCAGTTAAGTTCATTATAGGGTTGCCGAGTTAGTAACTTAATTCTTAGTAGGTAAATCCTCTATACGGGCATTATTGGCAAAGCAATTCAAGACACTCACCCACATGAGGAAGCGGAGACATGGGTATTTCACAGCTAATCTTATAATCATTACTATGTGGTTTCTCAATCACACACAGGGATATGGAGGGAATCTTCTCAAAGCGTCCTTGATTAAAAATATGAACCTGATTGACGATTTTTCCCATCACCTTGAGGTACCAAATGAAGCTTGATTTAAAGGATGGGTATCAATCATAAGTATGATGTAGCTAATAGATTTTATGTGGACAGTTAGGTGGAGTAACTATACTAAAGTCATCTTAGGATGCATCAATTATGCAGGGGTCCCTCTTATCGACATTACGGGTTGTATAGGATATTTCCCAACTTATGTCACCAAACAACTGGGTCTGTTTCAAGAGATAGCACACATAGATTCCTTGGACATTATCACATTGAGTTATCAAGACCTTTGCTTACCTACGACTATTTTGATTCAACAATTGGCATAACTTGTGAAGCTATGGGAACGGAGGGAAGTCAAGAAGATAGTCAATGTGAGAACTTTGAGGGGTAAAGTTGGAGAATATTGAGCTACCAAGCAATTCATCTATGATCAGTTGGAGAAGATTAGAAAGATACGGTATGAAGCTCCAAATGTATTAAAACACGAGTTAGAGCCAGAATATCTTTCACCTACTGAGTAGGCTTACCAAGAAACCATTTAGGCTAGAGTTGAAGCCTAGTTCCAAGAATACAAAAGAATAATTGAAGAATTAAAGATGGAGAATGAGAAATTGTTGGAAGAAAATCAATTCTTGATGAGTAAGATTCGAGAAAGAGATGTTACAGTCTGAAGGCTTATGAGAGAAGTTGATGAAGCCCATCTCAATTGGATCTATTGGCTCTTATAGATATAAGATTTAAGTTTCTAAGAAGATTAGTTAGGAGTTTTTTTATTTTATTTTATTTTCTTTTAGTCCATTGTATAAGTTGGATTTTATGATTATTAATAAATTCACAACTTTATAAAATAAAAAACTTTATTGATTGCATAGTCTTTTGGTTCATTTTTTTTTTCTTGATAGTTGCTTTTTAAATAATAAAAATAAAAAAATAGGAAAGCAAAAAAGAAGCAAAAAAAAAAAAAAAAGAAAAAGAAAAGAAAAGAATTTTAATGTCTAAAATTTGGGTTTTTGTTTAGGATTTCGAAGATAAAGCCCAAGCGAGCAGACATAGTTAGAAGCCCGATATTTACTCGTTTTAAAGCAAGAATGTGGACTCAAGGTACTAGAAATGCTAGTCAAACTGAGTCTGATACGAGAGTCATAACCTTAGAAGAAAACATGAACAAGATGGTTGAACAAATTTAGGCTCTTATTCAAGCTATTGGAATTCTTAATGATCTTAAGTCAACTTGAATCGGAATGTAGAAGTGACCCCTCCCCCCTGAATTGGAAGATGTAGAATTGGTTCCCAATACTAAGATATGGGGAAAGGAGATTGAGGAAAAACACTAAGAGATGGAAAGGAAGTTAATGTTGAAGTTGACTAAGAAGATGAAAACCTTAGATATGGTTAACGGACTTTAGAAGATGGGAATGATTAACTTGCGGACATATGAAGATGATGATTTCCCAAAAAGATTTAAGGTACTGGAATTCAAGAAATATAATGAGATCTACTACCCAAAGCTCTACACTAGGTTGTACATTAGGAAGATGGGAAAATATATGAAGTATGATAAGGTGATGGTCCAAACAATCCAAGATAGCTTAACTGGGCTCGCCTTAACTTAATATGCCCAATTGGACTTGAATGAGATCGATACTTATGATAAGTTAGCATGGGTTTCTACAATCAATATAAGCTTAACATCAAAGTTGCCTCATCCATGTGGGACTTGAATAATCTGTGAAAAAAAAAAAAAAAAGCTAACGAAAGCTTTAAGGAGTATTCTCAAAGACGGAGGGGTATGGCAACTAGGGTAACTCTACCCTTAACCAAAAAGGATTTGACTTTCACTTTTATCAACACTCTTAGAAGCCCATACTACCAACATCTGGTTAGACACCTTGCCTCTAACTTTGCAGAAATTATGGCCTCAGGGTATCGAATTGAGGAAGTTATTGCTATTAGAAGGCTTCTAATCCTAAAGTAGTTGAGAAGAAGATGGCTCTTACGAGATTTTCCAACAAAGACAAAGAAGTTACTGTAAGTGTTGTCAATATTGGCAATTTTATCAGACTTGTAGCCCCGATAGCCATGACTAGAGGATCTAATCTACCGTCAAATCTGAGTTAGAATAACCGTTCATAAAGGAGACAGTTTACTCATATTCCCATTCCTTTAAGCCAGGTTCTTGGATGACTAAGGAAGGAGAATCTCTTGACATTTGAAATACTGAAGGAAGGACAAAGACCAAAAGACTACAACCCAGAGCTCCATTGTAAGTTTCATTTAGGGTAAGCAGAGAATTCTATGGACCAGTGCTAAAGACTTAAACATAAGACCCAAGATCTTATTGATGTAAAATTAGTGCAATTGGATTTCATTCAGACTCTCTCTCCTAATGTGGGTAACAATCCTCTATCGAATCGTGGACGTTCAATCAACATGATCATCATTGAAGTGTTTGAATTATAGATTGATCTAGATAGTCTTCCCATCACTATTAAGGAGGTAGCTTGGAATCTGAGGCAAGCTGGATACTTACAGAATATGAATTTCAAAGATAGAACCCGAACTAGACTGGTAATATATCAATTGTTGAAGGATGGGAAGATAAAGAAAGCTATCATTATGGCTATGACAATTCCAAAACCATAAAAGAGATGTACTTAGAAGCAGCTTAGAGAAAGGTATGAAGTCAAAGATTCGATTGTTGACACCATAGGAGAGCAATTAAGAAAGTTTGAGTATTTGGTAAATTACGGTAGTTCACTTACCATATATGCTAACATGATTTATAGAAACTATACTTGACATTTGTTGAAGTAACTTCTAATTTTCTTATTTATTTAATCTTATTTCTTAATAAAATATTGATTTTCCACAAAATATCATATTTCTAGAATAAAGGCTATAACTAAATTCTATATATGTTGAATACTTCTTTACTAATACTAAGAGTTTCATATAATATAAAGCTTAATTACTATTTATTTTAACCCATCTTTATAACTTATAAATATGCTTAACTATAACCAATTAAGTATTGAACCCCTAGTTTCATAACATTCATAATAATAATAATTTTAAACAACATTTAAAAGGTCATCATTTGTTCACCTTTTTCTATATATTATGTGCATGTATATATATAAATGGTTTTTTTAATGATTGCAATTGGAATATATTATAAACTTTATAAAATAGAAAATTTCTTTGAGAAAATTATTACGAATACTCAGTGGATTTTGTAAGAGGTTAAAAGAATAACCTTTTACCTTTTTATTATAATACATATACTAATTTAAATCTAACTATCAATTTATAGAGTAAAATAAAATTAGTATAAATTTTGTTTCCAATAAAAATATATTTGAAGAATATTTTATTATAAAATTTCAAGTGGAGAAAATAGACATAAATATAAATTTCTTTTCATGATATCTTTATAAATTTGTTTTATTGGTTATACTAGAAAAATAGTAGCCAATCATTTAGCAATTTACATTTATTTTCGTAACATTAAGTATAAAAGAAATGTAACTAAACAAAGTTATAATTAGTATTATTTGTTAATAATCTATCGATAAAATTAGAGTAACTATAATATGGGCAAAATAATGATTATTTGTGGTTTATTGTTAATAAAAAATTATAGTTCAAGAGTGTAAACCCTAAGAAAACAGTAGTTGAACCATAATTCAAGTCTGAGAGCCCTAAACTGTACAATAAGTCGATAAGGTTAGTAACAATAAAAGATTACGAAGTTTAATAAATCAAATATAATACCGATAATAAAACTCTAGGAATTGATCGAAACCCTAAATTGTGTACTAAAACCTTAAAACTAGTTTACGCACTATTAATCGAAATTGAACCATAAATTGCTCGAAACCCTAAAATTATAAATATAAACCTATAAAATAGTTAAATATTATTCAATAATGATAAAATTATAGTCGATTATAATTTTCGACTAAATCGCCTATTCGCATGAAATTTCAATGAAATTGCCATAATAACTTGTAAAAATTATAATTGTAATGAGTACCAATTAAATTGATAAAATTTTACAAAAATTTGAAAATTAATTTACGGGGAGAATTGTTATAATTTATATAATTCGAAAAATTACATATATTTGTTAATAATTTTTATTTTCCTTCTCTTTTATTTCCAATTTATCTCCTTTCCTTCTTTCCATATTCACTTTAAGTCCACGTCCTGCACAAACCGAAACCAAAATCAGCAAAATAAAATCCTAATCAAGCAACCCACGTGATGAAATATATTGCCAAGTGTTGGATAATTAAATAAACAAAAATCTTACAATAATTATCTAAGATTTTAGCTTATAATCTAAGCTATTGCATACGTGAAATAAAAAGAAAAATATGGAAATCAAATTCTGTAAACCAAACCGAAAGCAAGAAAAATTTTCTGGAAACAAATGTGAGAAAGAAAGAAAGAAAAGGAGAAGAAGGAATTAAAATAAATAAGTAAGTAAATTATTTTCTTATATAGATGCATGCTATATAGTATATACATGTATTTGTATAGTATTTTTCTTATAAATACAACATTACTAAAACATGTATACATGCATAAATACATAAATTGAATAATATATACATATATTAGGCTATATATATATACATATATGTACATAGGTATACAAAAGAGTATGTATTATGTATTTTTTTGAGTATACATATGATTAGTATTAAGTATTTATATTAAATAAATATNCACGTAATTAAGCGAAGTAGACTTTACAAATTATAACACTGGTTAGCTTTAAATTCTCAAACTCATAAATTTCCCTTATTTTTAGGTGATCTCGATATCGATCCTGAGTTGCCCATAGACTACTACGACCCTTGATTTAGCTATGGTTGAGTGAGTTTTTCCTTATGATTCCATACTTGTTTATACTTGTAATTAGTGAATATAAATTTTGATTTATAAATGAATGTGTATGGGGTTGGGTTATGCTTGTGCATGATAATTGTTGTTGATGGTGAATCTGCTTTAAATTTCAATAATGTAATGTTTGTTGCATAGTAGATTCATTAGATTGATTGTTTATGATTTGGAATAATCATTGATTAAATATGACTTAACTTTTTATTCGACTAGAAAAGTTAACTTGAATCATACATAAATCATGCACTGCATAACTAATTCCGGGCAGTCACATTATACGGGGGTAGTGAGAGACTATACGTGGATTGATTATTGATTGTTATTAATTTTGTATGGTGTACATACGCGATATGACCTTACCCTGGCCCACGGGATGACTAGGTGTTGGAGGCGCCAACTACCTGGCTATGGGTCGAGTCCAGAGGCCTTCGTTTAGGGGTGAGTGAGGGTCGCGTGAACCTACTTACAATTATATGTAGAACTCATTTTGATAAAGTTAGTAATAGATGTACCATTACATTTTTAATACGAAACACGGAGTTTCGTTATGAAATAAGTTCTAATATGATACCCAGATCTGACTGTTTCGATAAATCTCCAACCCTGACTTCGGAGGGCGTTAAATCTGAGTTACATATAGTACCTGGTCACCTGTATGTATTTGTTTAGCATACTGCTTGTTCATGAATTCATTTGGTTAAACTTAATTGTTGTATAAATTTGATTGCTATATGGTTGAGGGAAACTATCTCACTAAGCTAGTTAACTTATACCTTTGTAGTCTTCTTTCGCAGGCTGACCTCTTTGTGGAGTCGGGCTGCCGTATGCTCGAGATTAGTTTTCTACACAGGGTCAGTGTAGGAGCTGGATGAGGACGGAGAGTACTTTTGATTAATTATAGATTTGAATATGTAATTTTTATATTAGTTAGGTTTTAGACACGTTTCAGACTCTGTATTTGTAAATTTTTATGTAAATAGACTATGTGTTATGTTTTTATAATATTATTATTTATCATGAAATGATATTGCTTAAGTTTACGCACTCTCGGTAGTTAGTAGTAGCTGTAGCCTTGTGCATCATATAAAAGGGTCGTTGATTGTAAGGGAATTCAATCTGTAATCTTTTGTACGATATACAACGACTGCCACGACTGCTACGACTAGCCCTCTCGAGTCGTGACAAAGAGAATTTATTTAGTTATATATAATCTTGCAATAATGAGTGTAATGCTGTTACTATGTGTGGAAAAAAAATATGTTGGGAGAAAACAAAAAGAAGATGTTATTTAAATAATAAATACATCTCAAAAAAGTAAAATGTCACTCATCACATTTGAACCTAAGACCTCCTATTTGTAAAAAATGTACTTAACCACACTTGATATTATAATATGAGTTGCTCTTCAATATATATGTTTATGATAAACTTTTTTCTTTAAAAAAATAAAGAAAATTAATTTTGTCCTAGGGATGATGGGGTTTGAGCCCCTTCCCGCCCTACCCCAACCCAACTAAAACAAAATCATCCATGGACTATCTTTTGCTACTTCTTTTAAAATGTAACTCCTTTTACTTGAAAATCGATAATTAACAATTGTATAACATAAAAACCAAAAAACGACAAATTAACTAGATTATCAATTTTGCATGAAATCATCATGCTTTTTTTTTTTTTTTTTTAAATCATCAGAAGAAGAACATGTTTAAAAGCCTCTTTTGCGATCTTAACCATATAGCTTTATCAAGGAAACATGAACTTGCTATTTATCTCATTCATGGTAGTTAAAACTGCAAGTTAAATATACGATTCTTTGAGTTTTATAATTTTATAATGTTTTTCTTGGTTAAAATGAATATAAAATCTTTTATATGCAAACTTTTTGTAAAATTATGAAATTTGATACACAATTTTACAAGTTTACAATTTTATCGATTTTGTACGATTTTACTAATTCTATGCATCTAAATGAATAGTAAAATCGTGATTTTAATAACCATGATCCTATTACTGTACTGATGAACCAATCACATTAACCATATTATGAAACTAATATGTGGGATAATAATCTTTAACATTTCTCAATTTCATTGCATTAAATAATATAATAAACCCCAAAAATCACATTAAGGAAATAAGAAGATTAGCCAAATTTAAATAATTATTCACCCTAATTCAAAATCTCACTTAAAACCTAATTTAGAACCAATTAAGAATCTTCTAAAAAAGTCTTTTAGGAATATCTATATTATCATATAGCATTATTTTATAAGATTTTTGTGACTACTTAAGGGATAGCATGTACCCTACAATCTTGATAAGTGGCTTGCTTCATAAAAGTCTCAATTGTGTTAACAAGCGATCATAAGTCATTATACTATTTGTACTTGTAATTAATTGATTGTGTGCATACAGAGTATATGGTCGCTATGCCTGTGAATCTCCTTAATTGGTATGGATTAATGTGACTTTATCATTTCTATTATGGGATGTTATTCTACTTGACTGCCCTAAACTGGAGTTAGCTTTTATTTGGCCATATAATATAATTGACACATGCATTGAATTTCCTTCATTATTGCATGACCCAAACATCATGCATATGGTGAGGAACATAAGAATTTCCTTTTTCTCAACCCTTACAAGGTTTAGAATTCTA
The DNA here is from genome assembly GCA_024138015.1 of Lumnitzera littorea. Taxonomy (NCBI): domain Eukaryota; kingdom Viridiplantae; phylum Streptophyta; class Magnoliopsida; order Myrtales; family Combretaceae; genus Lumnitzera; species Lumnitzera littorea. The sequence goes on along the minus strand of JAMXBB010000004.1, from coordinate 114,168,453 downwards.
TTACAATGAGTTCAAAATAGATAAAGAGAGGATAGAAGAGAAGTCCATTGCACAACCTTAGATTTGGTAAGCAGTGTTTATTTTGTAACACATGGCCATAGCGTGTAGAATTCTTCAAAACGAATGTTAGAGTAGGGTTAATTTCTCTAGTCTCAAGATGTATTGATTAGTGTTGTATGGATGACACTTGAAGAATTTCCATTACACTCTAAAAGGACTTGATATATCTTGCTTTCTTGTGTATTATGCCTATCTTTTGTCAATTACTAAGCATGTAGTTTCATTCATATGTCGATAAATTTTCCCTTTATAGTCTTGGGATGGGGAACAAAGTGAGGATATATCTACTAGGTTTGCTATTAGAGATATGAAACAACTCATTAGGCACTAAAAAAAGGCATAGTTTGCATTATTAGACAATTTCTTTCAAGATTCTTTAGGTTTATTAGTAGGAATGCTTTGCTTCCACTAATATTAATAGCTTTGATGTGAAGCCTTATATATAATATTGGTATAGTAGTAGCTATAAGCCTTATGCTATCATTGACCATAGGCATGCATGGAAGAACTATTATGATAAGAGCATATACGGTGTAATAGACAACTTCTTGCATAGTTGTCCCAATACATATGGCAAGCCATGCAGTAACATTTGCATTTAGAGATTAATATTCATTAGGACAATTATATACATGATAATGTATTTTTGGGGTGAACTTCATGGAACATGAAATTCCAACTTGTACGGAAAAAATGATTAAACAATAATCTCATTGAAGTAACTGAAGACTAAAATTTATTTTATATTATGAAACTAATGGGGTAAATGTAATTCAACCTAACCTATGATTAATATAGATAGTATAATGATATATGACAATTTTATGCCTCATATGATTTTTTATATTATACTATTATGGCATATAATCATTTCATCATGAACTAATTGTTCTTGTTTTAGTTAGCACAATATTTCGTTAAAAAGCAACTAATGTGGTTTTACTATCGTATAATTGTTGATTTTTGGATATGTTTAGTAACAATCAAACATATATGAAAACATATTTTAGAAATATGTATATATAAACGTATATAACATGTGCTTAAAGATATTTATGTACAGGAAAGACTCGTAAAGTCAAATGAAAGGCACAAATATTATATGTGCAATAAAATATATACTATACTTTGTTTTACAATACATTAAGCATATGATAATCTTTGATTTTATATTATTGTTTTGCTTCAATTTTAAATGTATAAAAAAAAAATAGAGTATATGATACATATTTAGCATATGTATTCGTTTTACATACTTAAAAGGTATTGTATCTAGTTTATGATTATATACAAATAATCTAGATTAATTTGATAATCTATATCTATAGAGACAAAATTTATTCCTTTAATGACTTATACGTTGATGTTTCTAAATGTTATACCATTACTTATTATGCGTATTGTGTCATAATACAATGCAGAAATTGTCACACAGTATGCTGTATGTAATGTACAGCCATTGTAGATACATTGCATATATAGGTTACACTGTATTTTTCGTGCTGAATTGCATAATAAAATGTTTATATGTATGTATCTTAAATTTAAGGATATACATAATTGTACATAAATCATGGTCATCACTTAATTCTAAAATTTTACTTAATGTCATATGGGAGAGAGACAGCAGATGTCGTCCATGAAAGGGAAGAGCACATTAAAATTTAAATATTGAAAAATATAACATTTCACAAATTAATAAAGTAAATTCCTTTATTGGATATTTAGAAGAAAAAAAAAAAAGATATTAGCAAGATCGTTGTAGGTAGTATTGATAGTAAGTTTTAATCATGTATCAAGTCAACTATAGACCATAGAGATTAGAGATTAGCTTTATTACCCTAGGCTTTGGTTCCGTACTAATCATTCCAACTCTAAAGACAACTAAGTTTGTGGCTGAATATTCTTTTAAAAAGTTTATACATAGGGACCTAAACCTATTATAAGAGACCATACACGATAGTTTTGAGAGCTAATTATGCAGATAAATTTAGATTTGGCTGCTTGCCATCCAACCAATTCAAAAGTTAAGAAACATTTCCTCAAATACACCCATACTATTGTCATAATCATAAACAAAATGATGCATGATACAAGATATGCTGATTTAGTGCTCCTCCAAAGTATCCGAATCTCTCCACATTTCCCGAGTTTGAACGATATGGCTTCTCCTGTAGCAAATGATATGGCAGCACCGAGACAAAGTGCCTTGAAATCTGAAATAACAAATGGTGATAGCAACTTTTCTGGCATGGAAGAACCCACCCCCCAATGGTGGTCCAGGTCCCACTTATTTAGGTCTCAATTTATTTTCTAATTATGGGACATTTTAATGAAGCTGTCGGTGGTTTTTCTGTTTCCCTATTATTGGTTGTCCGATGAGATTATGTTGTCCTTACTTAAGACCATTGGATGGTCACTACATCAATTATTCATAGAATCTCCACAATGCTAGAAAATGCACCCATCAACAAGCAACCAAATAAAATTAGATCTTATCAGACAATCTCCAATACCGTAGGTTCGTTAGATCTTGGACTCTGATAACAAAAAACATGATGTGATCCAGATTCTATGTCACAATATAGGCGTGATCTTGGAATTTCATAGGATCAAAACCTTCTCGGTTTTTAAGTTAAATTGAAATATAACACAATCATTTCCTATTGTGTACCGGCAATAATAAAAGTTGATAAAGATAAATAGACTACATGATGAACTCGCGTAATAATCTAGATATCATTAAAACACAATTAAAATGTTTATATGAATAAGGATCTCTCAAAAGAGATGGCTATACTTTCATTCAATATCAAAATAGGTATTTGAGTTACAATAATGAAAGAGCCTTTAAGTACTATCTAATATAAAACCCTAGGTTAAAGAGTAAATATGTAATTAAAATAAAATCTAATAAAACAAGTACCTGCAAGCCACTAGCTTAAGATATGGAAAATTTGTATTACATAGGTAGTGAATGTCCAAGCCTCGACCTTGATTTCTCTTAGTCATGTACGAATCTCGGCTTAATTTCTCTTCGTGTCACAAGTGACACTTTGTACAGGAGTGATATAGCCATGTAGGGTTAGGTGAGAACTTAGAAAGGCTTGCTAGACTAGTTTGATGGCTATTGATAGGGCTCTTTGAACATAAGTTTCTTAGGCCCATCTAGATCTTATGTGCCTCATCTCTTAAGGCTCATCGCCTTGACCTTAAACCCTAAGCTCAGCTTAACAAGGCCTAAGAAGCCCTTTAAAGGTTAGAAGTCACAATATAAGGATAAGAGACCAAATCAACACTTGCTTTTGATATATGTGGGATACGTTAGATATCACAACCCTACTCTCCCATACTTACGAAAGAGGATCTCCTAACTATCCTTCAACTGCTAGCAATACTCCACTTTAAATATCAATTCTCTACCTAATGGTAAATCTTTTTACACTTTATACAGTAAAGCTTGCTTATTACTCCCAAGCATCCTTAACTCTCTAGAATACACTGTTGACTTAAGCATCGGTGTCATCACATCAGACAACACCTTAACATCCTCTCATAGTGTTTTATTTTGTAGGCTTACTACACGTAAAGCCTATCCATTACTAGCAAATACTCTAAGACCAAATTTAGCGTCGTTTGTGGGAAAAATCAACCTTAAATGCAATTCTTAGACATCATGTCTCACCATGACGAGGAAGAGAACAGTTAGTTGGTGAATAACCAACTTATGGACAATCAACCCCTCCTAATGGCAATGCTAGAGGAGCGTACAAAATGCCTAGCCAAGGAGTTAGTTGCTTAAAATAGGCTACTTCGCGCTTGACTTGAAGAAGCTGAAAGGTGTAGTGTACAAACCTACCCCCTTACCACCCTCCCTACTCTAAAGCTTCTGATGCCCATATTGAGTAGAACAACTGCCAACAACAGCAACAGAATGGCAAGGATCAGCAACTTGATCCCCTACTGTAGTAATAGCTAGCAAGATCTACGACCACCTATGACCGAGCTCTGGTTAGTAATGAACAAGTAGCTGACTCATAAAGAGTATCGACTCAATCAATAGTACTTGAGCTCATTCAACAAATGATACCGACCTCAATGAGCTCCATGCAATGGTAAAGAGGTTCTCCAAGTAGTAAGGGAGTAAGGTCACTAGCGACGCTAAATTGGTCACTAGTAACAAAACCCCCTTCACCAAGAGCATCTAAGACGAAGTGTTGCCTCCTAATAACAAACTTCCATCCTTGAACCAATATGATGATATAGGTGACCCTAATGATCACCTCCTCTACTTTTGCACCCTCATGAACCTTTATGGACATGGGGACGCTATAATGTGTAAGGCTTTCTGAGGTGCCCTGAGGAAAGCAGGTTGGGAGTGGTTCAACCAACTCTTCGACAATTCTATTAGCTCCTTTAATGAGTTAGCACAAAGGTTAAGCCTCTACTTTAGGGCTAGTAAGTCTCCATCCAAGAACATGTCGTCCTTTTACCTTATGAGGTAAGGCGAAGGTGAATCCTTGTGCAACTATGTTGCTTGGTTCAATAATACCATAGTTGAGATCCCTTAGTTAGACGAAGGAGTTGCTATTCGTGTTGCTCAACTTAACATTCGACCTTCAAGAGACTTCTTCCAATCGCTTGTGAAGAGTAAGCCAAAGACCATGGCCGACTTTTGAAATAAGGCCCATAAATACACTAACCAGGAGGACAACATTCATGTTAGGCTCGATGCTGATTGAGAGAGGTCGGGTAGAAAGTAGGACAAGGAGCAATTGTCCATGAAGGATTGCCTCAGTGGAAGGTTGTCGAGCAAATTAGTAGGGGAGAGCTTTGAAAGAATAAGCGTCGAGTTGAGCAAAACCACCCCATGCCCCCTCCCCCCTATCTACACGCAATACATACCTTTGAATAGACCTATAACCTAGGTTTGTTCCGAAGTGAAGTATAGGAACCTACTACAAATACCCTCGAAGATGAAAGGGAAACCTAATCGTTGGAATTTAGATAAGTACTACCAATTCCATGATGATCATGGCCATACCACTAACAAATGCTTCTAGCTGAAGAATGCAAGCAAATACACCATTTAGTAAGGCTTCTTCAATGACTATGTAGCCTAACCAAGGAATGAAGACAATTCCAACAACAATGTGGACTGAGTAGCCCGGAAGTGGCGGACTAATGGTGCCAGAACAAAGTAGAACACCAATCGCCACAACGATTGCACCCTCAATGGTGTTATCAACATAATAGTTGGGAAGTCACACACTAAGAGCTGGTTGAGCACTAGTAGCTCAATTAATGCACTGTCTGAGGCATTAGCAGTAAGGGAGAAGAGGTAGAAGCTAGATACTTCTATCTCCTTCTCTGATGAAGCTATAGAGGGGGTAGAAGCCCTCTATTAAGATGCCTTGGTCATATGGGTGAGGATTATGAATTTTGAGATCTTGAAAATAATAGTGGATATTTACAGCTCTACTAATACCCTCTTCCTCCACACAAATGAGAGGATGAGGAAAAAGTTACCGGTGAAGATGAAGCAATACCACCACAACTTGATCAGCTTCAATGGAAGCATTGCTCGAGCTAAGGGGATCATCACTCTAGACATATAGCTTGGCGATGATGACCATGTGGCACGATAACTAATGGAGTTTGTTGTGATCGACTACCACTCCCTATACAATACTCTCTTAGGAAGAACAAGTTTAAATGTGTTTAAGGTCATCACATCCTCCCTTCACTTGAAAGCAAAATTCTTAACCCTAATTGGGGTAAGAATTAGCAGGTATGATCATAAGTTCTTGAGAGAGTTATATGTCAGGGCAACTAGGGACGATAGAGTCTTCACCTTGGAGTTTGGCTTACAAGACAAGCCGACGAATAGGGGTGAGCTGGGTGAAAAAATTGAAGACTTCCAGATTGCTCCCTCTCCTGACTAGACCACAAAAGTCAAGAACGAGACTCCTCTTGAGGTGAAAGATGAGATTATTGCTCTCTTGTGGGCCAACTCAGATAGGTTTGCCTAGTCAGTGTCAAATGTGCTTGAAATCTTACCCAACTTGGTAACTAAAAGTCTTAATATCGACTCCACTATGAGACCTATTAAGTGGAAGAAGAGTTACTACACTTCGAAAAGGTGGGCTAGAATTGAGGAAGAAGTGCAAAAGCTACTCAAGGCTAGCTTTGTGAGGGAAGAGAAGTACTGGACCTAGTTAGCAAACATAGTGCTAGTAAAGAAGAAGGTTGAAAGGTGGTGTATGCGTGTTGATTATACCAATCTCAACAAAGCCTTCCTAAAAGACTACTTCCCTCTCTTGAGAATCGATTAGCTTCTTGACTCCACCTTGGGACATGACCTAGTAACTTTATGGCTACCTTCTCAAGATACAACGAAATTAAAATGGACCCTAAGGATGAGGTCCATACCTCCTCTATCATCGACAATGGTACATACTGTTATATAGTGATGCCGTTTAGCTTAAAAAATACTGAGGCAACATACCAACGGATGGTGACAAAGTTATTCAAGCCATAGATCTAGTGCAATATGGAAGTGTACGTCAACAACATGATCATCAAGTGCGTGAAGCTAGGCAATCATGTTAAGGACCTCTAAGAAGCCTTCGAGTAGACTCAGACACACGACATGAAGTTGAACCCCTAGAAATGCATCTTTTGGGTTAGCTTCTGCAAATTCTTGGGCTTCCTATTCATTTAGAGGTGCATTGATGCCAATCCCAAGAATATAAGCGCCATTATAGGGATGAAGCCCCATGCATCTATACAAGATGTGTAGAAGCTTACCGACATGATGGCTACATTAAGCAAATTTGTCTTGAAAAGTTTAAACACGTGTGCTAAGTTCTTCACAATCCTACAAAATCTAAAGGGTTTTGAATGGACCTTAAAGTGCACCGTCGCTTAGCAGCTCTAATACTTTCTCGTATACTTACCAATCCTTTCCAAGCCAATCTAAGGGGAGGAACTATTCTTGTACTTAGTCGTAAGCAACTAGGTGCTCTCCTTTATGCCGGTTAAAGTAAATAGAAGAGAATATAGACTCGTATACTACATCAGCCGCATATTCTAAGGGCTTGTGGTTAAGTATATTTGGGTAGAAAAATTCACCTTAGACATTGTCATCTTTGCATAACAACTAAGGCCCTACTTTCAAACATACCAAATTATCGTGCTTATAGATCAATTGTTACAGTCCATGTTGTAGAAGTTTGATGCATTTGGATGGACAATGAAGTACACAATGGAGTTGAGTACATACTGAATCTAGTACCAGCCATGAATGGCCTATAAGGCATAGGTACTGGGTGACTTTGTAGTAGAATATATAGGAGAGGAGGAAGTACCCTTAGGCGACGATAAACCAGTGTGAACTCTCCATGTCAACGAATCATCTACCTCGAGGGGTAGAGGTGTAAGTCTCGTATTGACAAGACCTCATAAGGTCATAGTCTACTATACTCTTAAGTTCGGGTTTAATGCTAGCAACAATGAATCTGAGTACAAGGCCGTCATCATCAATCTCAAGTTAGCCAAAGAGATCAACACTAAACACTTAGAGGTCTACTCAGACTCCATGCTAGTGGTCCAGTAAGTCTGAGACAACTTTGAGGCTAAGGACGACACGATGGTGAGGTACCTAGAGTAGGTGAATAGCTTTCTTGCCAAATTCCCTTCGTAGAGTATCACGAAGATCCCTTGGCTCAAGAATTTAGTAGAAGATTGGCTATCTAAACTCACCTCCATTTGGATATGGAAACTAAAGGTAAGGGATAAGATCTTTATAGAGTACCTACTGGAGAAGAGCATAACTCTGGTCTTGGTTGACATCTTGGAATTGACAACTACTACACCAAAGTTAAGTTGGATGGTCTCCATCCGGAGTTATTTAGAGTAAGGCATGCTCCTAGAAGATAAGAACGAGGCAAAGAAGCTTAGATATCATGGCATCAACTACACGCTAGTCGATGGCATCCTATACCATAGAGGTCTCAACCTCCCCTTGCTCAGATGCCAGAAAAAAGGTGAGGGCTTTTACTTCATGGAAGAGCTACATGCCGGAGTGTACTACAACTACATTTAGCCCTAAGCCCTTTATCTTTGAGCACTTTGGCTTAGGTATTACTGGTCCATGATGAGGTAGGACACCAAATTGGTAGCTTAGAAGTGCGTGTAGTGCTAGAAGCATACCCTTATCAGTCATGCACCCAATAGGAGTCTCTAACCTTTGACCAGCTTGTGGCCATTCGTACAATGGGGTATTGAGATCCTCGGGGCTTTCCTTAAGGCATTAGAGGATGGTAGTTCATAATTGTTGCTCTCGAATACTTCACCAAGTGGGTAAAATCCAAAGCATTTGCTTAGATTACTAAGAGAAGTGTTGAATCATTTGTTAAAAACATCTTCTCTTGGTTTGGGCTTCCCTACACTCTTATCATTGACAACAAGCAATAGTTTGACAACCTTAAATTAAAGGAATTTTATGCCAAGTACCATATCATGCTACACTTCATATCGGTCTCCCACCTCCAGAAGAATGAATAGGTTGAGGCAACTAACTAGATCATCTTAGACAGCTTAAAGAAGTGTGTAGACAAAGCTCGTGGTGCTTAGCAAATGAGTTGCCTAACATTTTATGGGGATATAGGACTACTCATTGAACTACCACTAGCGAAACGCCCTTTCACCTGGCATTCAGATCCAAGGCAGTCCTCCCCATCAAACTTGAACTCCTTAAGCTCTGAACTTGAAGCTTTGATGCCACCCTTAATGAGTTCTTGCTACAAGCCAGTCTTGACACTATCGAAGAGATTTAAGACCTCACTGTAGCTTAAGTAATTGCATACTAACAATGAGTCATTCGATACTACAATCATAAGGTCAGATATAAGGAATTTAAGGTCGGTGATTTGGTTTGCCAAAAGTTAGAAGCTATTGGCTCATGAGAATGACAGGGCATAAGCTACCCTCCAATTAGAAAGACTTGGTTAGAGTTAGGGAAAGCTTAAGCAATGGAGTATATAGACTAGAAAGAGTGGATAATGAGCTAATCTTGCACACATGGAATGCTGACAATCTTTGGCTTTTTAAATGATGAATGAAAATTACATTTTATAATTATTGTCTATTGTTCTCTCTCTCTCTCTCTCTCTCATCGTCCCAGCTCAAAAAAAGGGTTAGTGGACCCAATTATTAAGTAAGTCGGAATGCTACCTACCTAACCCCTTGGGTAACCTCGACAAGGGGAATCACCCTTTGCATAAAGGAACTCCTACCTTTCCGATAAGTTAGAATGCTACTAGCTTGCCCCCCTTGGGTAACCTCGGCATGAGGAAGCACCCTTTGCATAGAAGAACTCCCATCTTTTCAACAAGTTAGAACACCACTAACCTAACCCCCTTAGGTAACCTCAACTTGGGGAAACACCCTTTGCACATAGGAACTCCTACGTGAAAAAATAATAAAAAGTAGAAAAAGAAAAGACTAGAAGTATGTGGTCTAGGACATGAATAAATTGGAATTTCATTCATAGATTTCAAATTACAATGTTAAGGTCAACATTCTGACCTAGGATACAAAAAGGAAAAATCAAACTATTACTTAGGATCAGCTAACTCTAATAACTTTGAAAAGTTTAAAGCTTTAATCTACTTGAAGCACTGGTCCATTGTTGACCCCTAGGGAGGTTGGCTTTGGATTGAAGCAAGGGTTGAAGGTTACTTGCGAGGGTCAGTAAGAGGATTGCTCAAATCTTGTTCACCCTAAGAAGCATCCTCAAGGGTGACCTCTTACCAAGCTACTAGAGTAGAAGTAGATGAAGAAGTGCACTGCTCGGCCCCAATAACAGATGGGGCACCTTAGAATTCGTTGGTTTTATTACTAATAGTACTTATTTGGTGTAAACTTTTATATTCATTATTCTACACTCTCCCTAACTTCCAATTTGAACCCATTAAATAGACAACTTATGTATAATGGGGTTAAAGTGGTTATATAGGATTGCTTTTATATTAATTATTTCACATACATACATATATATATATATATATATATATATATTCGTACACTTTGTAAGCAAAATATGCATGTACACAATGTGGCTTTAAGCATTACTAATTTATTTATTTATTTCCATTTTTTCTATACACACATTATCAAATATTCTATACAAATCTTAGGGGTCCCCTATTAATGTATTGTAGTTATATCCATATTGAGAGCCCACCAATTATATCAAAGAAATAAATAAGAAAAAGAGAAAGGTATTGTGTAAGGACATGGAACAAGACAACAAATTAGCATTATAAATTCGTTTCACATGTTGTACCATGTTAGTTTTCTCTTAATATATCAACTATGTTTCCAGCAACTTTTAACCCATAGATAAAGGAGACAAATGATGGATGACATATCCTAGGTCAAGCGATGAGTATATGAATGGATTAGAAGGATTTTTGGATATGGCCTTTTCTTAAATAGCTTAAGGAGAGGAAATTGCTTGCCTATAGAATAAATGTTGTCATAGATATTGGTATAGTAGAAATATTGTATATGAACACTTGCTATGTGATGGGTTTACATTTGGATATGTTGAATAGGTTTTTCATGGAGAGGGATCATCATTAAGCTTTATCATAAATAATGTAAGTGATAATCATGTTGATGATAGTGTAGAAAACATGCGAGACGATATTGATGGGTTATTATATGATAATTTTAGAGAAGTAGCCAAAGAGTTTCGAAATCATAATGAGGATATTAGAGAGGGACCAACTCTTGAGGAAAAAAAAATTTACAGATTAGTAGAGGAAGGTCAACAAGAGTTGTATCCAGGTTGTAAAACATTTTCAAAGCTTTCTTTCACAATTTTGTTATACCTCTTCAAATGCCTTCATGGACTAAGTAATGTAACATTTCCTAATCTTTTAGAGTTATTGAAGGAGGTATTTCCTAATGCACATATTCTAGAGTATTTCAATAAAGAGAAAGGTATAGTGAGAGATTTAGGTTTAGATTATAAAAATAATTCAGGCATGTCCAGATGATTGTATCTTATTTTAGAAGGATGATGCAAAAGCAAACTGTTGCAATATATGTGGTGCTTTTAGATGGAAATCTATTGAGGTATTTCCCACTAAAACCTAAGCTTCAAAGGTTGTTTATGTACTTAGAGACAACAAAGTTTATGAGGTGGAATTATGATGAATGCCTTAAAGATGGCTATATAAGACATTTTGCTAATGATCAAGCTTGGAAGGATTTTGATTCAAGGCATACTAACTTTGTATAAGAGCTCCGTAATGTGAGATTGAGCTTAGCTAGTGGTGGTTTTTACCCATTCTGGACAATGAACATTGCTCATAGCATATGGCCAGTAGTTTTAATAAACTATAATTTAGCACCATAGATGTTTATGAAACCTGAGTATCTAATGTTATCTTTACTTATACCTAGCCTTAGTAGCCTAGGAAAAGACAGAAATGTTTATTTACATCCACTAATTGAAGAGCTAAAAGAGTTGTGGGAGTTTGCAATTGAAACTTATGATGCTTCAAACAACCAAACTTTTAAGATGCACATAGCCTTACTTTGGACCATCAGTGATTTTCCTACTTATACTATGTTGTTTGGATGGAGCACCAAAGGATGATTAGCATGTCCTTCTTGTAATTATGGAATCGCTTCTCAACAATTGAAGCATAGTAAGAAAACCGTTTATATAAATCATTGTAGATTCTTAAACTCTAATCACCTATGAAGATTTGATAAAAAAATCTTTTAATGGTGATGTAGAGATGAGAAATGCACCAACTCCTTCATCAAGTGTTGAGGTTTTGGCTTTTACTTCTAATTTTGAGAATGTCTTTGGAAAAAAAAAAAGAAGAAAAGAAACTAGATGGTTTATGAAGGAAAAGGTTTATTTTTTTTAGTTGCCATATTAGAAGTATAACTTGTGTCGCCATAACCTAGATTTAATGCATATAGAGAAAAACATTTGTGATAACTTGCTAGGGACATTATTAGACATCCTAGGCAAATAAAAAAATCATGTTAATGCTTAGTTTAACTTGCAGGATATGGGCATAAGGAAGGAACTCCAACTTATTCCTTCTAGTGATTTTTATCATGTATTTTATGCTAAAGCATGTTATTAAATGACTCCTAAGGAGAAAAATATGTTTTTGCATAGTTGTAAAAAATGCAAAACTACCCTATGGATGTGCATCAAATATTGGTAGATGTGTGTAGATTTTAGAGAGGAAGATTTCAAGTTACAAAACTCATAATGCTCATATTATGATGCATTACTTACTTCAAGTTACAGTTAGGAAAACTCTACCAAAACATGTAGCAATTCCTTTAATCAGATTGGGTGCCTCTTTGAGAGGCATATGTAGTAAAGTTTTTGAACTAGAAGATCTTGATTATTTGCAAAATGACATCATTGAAATTCTTGGCCATCTTGAAAGGATTTTTCCACCAAGTTTTTTTAACATAATGATACATTTATCTATCCATGTGGTTTATGAGATTTGGCTTGGTAGACTGGTGCATTATCGTTAGATGTACTTCATTGAGAGGTACTTATATGATCTAAAAGGTTTTGTTCAAAATAGAAGTCATCTGAAAGGATCTATAGTTAAAGGGTACTTGGCTAATGAGTGCTTAATAGTTTGCTTAAGGTATATGCATGATGGTGTTAAGACAAGATTTAAAAGGAGGTCAGCATATTAGGATGAAACAAATGACATAAGTAAGTCTGCTTTTTTTCCAAACATGGGTGATCTTATAGGAGGTAAGAGAAAAAGAAAGGGTAAAGCAATTTCTTTAGATTCTATTTCTTGGGTCTAAGTGCATCGATACATCTTATTTAATTATGGAGATAATTGAGTTGAAATGTATATCAGGTAAAGTACTTCTCTTCAACTAGCTTATTATTTATTACTTTATTTATTAATATATGTAAAAGAATTTGAAAAACTAAAATTTTTATGTATGCAGAGAACACCAAGAGTTGTTGGAAAATCAAAGAAAGAGGAGTAGGTGGGAAAGAGAATGAAACCATAATAGGGATTTTACAAAGTAGTTTCAAGAAAAAGTAAAGCAAGAGCAAGTGCCTTCTTACATTATGTGGTTATCAAAAAGTCCCAACACTATGGCAAAAAGATATAAAGGTTATTTTATTAATGGTTATAGGTTCTACACAAGAGAATGCGATGTAAGATGAAAATCTCAAAATAGTGGAGTTACTTTAACATCATGGACCAATAGTTTTGCATCATTAAGGATCAAAATCCTACTAAAGTAGATGTTATTTATTATGGAGCCATTTAAGAGATTCTTGAAATTGATTATTGGGGTCAATTTGATTTTGTTCTCTTTTGATGTCATTGGTTTGAAGTTAAAGTAGAAGATTATAGGCTTACTTGAGTTAGTTTCAATAAGTTATGTTATTTGAATGACCCCTTTGTTATGGCCTCTCAAATTCATCAAGTTTTCTATGTCAAAGATCCTATTAAGGAAGGATTGTATTATGTTATGAAAAGATTGCCTAGAGATTTGTTTGATGTTATTGAATAAAGTAGTTTTGATGTGCAAAACATATATTGGCATGAGCAAGAGATAGAACCTGAATTTTTTTATACTGGTGATGTAGAGAATGTTAATCTATCATGAGTTGACGAGCCAAGAACCACTACTGACTTGCCAAAAAATATAACGTACCCCTAAACTATAATAGATGATAATGATGAAGATTCTAATTTTCATGATGCAGATTAGGATTTGATGAATTTAGAAAATTGATAAGAGATTAATTCTTTAAGGCAATTAGAAATAACGAGAATATGTTACAAAACATACTTATGAAACGATGTACATTTCCTTTACTTAACTTTTTCTTTTTATACATATTATTTTTAAGATTAATATTTATTTTTTAATGGTTATAAGTTAAGGTGTAATTGCAATGAATAATTTGAAAAAAACATATTACCAAGAAGCATACACTAGAAAAGCAAAAATTCTTATCATTTTCTCAAGTATGGGATTACAAAAACAACCACAACATCAGCTACCAAAGGTCATGAGAAAGTCAACACCCTATAGTTTTCAACAAGCATAATAAGCTCAAAGAAAGCAACCTCAAATCTCAATGGATTATGCTACAAATTTCCTAAGGATGCTATAGAGGAATTGCATGCTTCAAGAATTTCAAATGAAATAAGAGGAACAAGAACAAGTAGAAGAAATGAAAAAAATACAAGATGAGTAACATGAAGATGAAGATGAACAAGAACAAGAACAAGTTGAATATTAAGGAAATCAAGTACCTGAACTTGATGCACATCAAAGACAAGAAAATCCTCTAGAGACAAGTATGATATTTTATTTCTCACTATCATTTGAATATTAGGTGATAGGTTGTCCACTATTTTTTTTTTCTCTTTTTAATTGCTATTATTCCTTATATTTAGAAAAGAGAAAAACTCAAGGGCCAACAATGATGAAGGGGGTACATGCTTGATGTGATGAAGATCATAAGTTGATTATTTTAAATGAGTTCAACTAACCTATAGGTCCAGATGATGACACTTTGAATGAACTTAGTAACTTTTTAGGGACTTTGGTGTGAAATGCAACCTTTGCACCATTGAATGTCAACAATTGGCATAAAATGATAACTAAAGAACAATTGTGGGATTATGTACAAGTAGATTGTTGTTTCAAACTTTTTTTCATGTTAATTTTGTCATGCATTTAATTTAAGCTAATAGTTCTACCATTGTAGAAAAAATATATGGTTCCTCAAGAAGGTAAAAAATGGGTCTTAGAGACAATTAGAGATGATTAGATGACTTAAAAATGTAGATTGAAGAAATGGCACTATATGAAGTATAAAACTAATATAGAAAAATTGCAAAATAGACTAAAAAATATGCCTAATGAGCAATTTAAGTATCTTATGGATTATTGGAACTCTAAAGATGCTAAGGTATATATCTTTCAATGTATTGTATTTATATGTTATTAATTTAACCCTTATACTAAAAGATATTTATAATATCTTGAATAAGTAGAAAATCGCTACTATAAATAAAGTTAATAGGGGAAAACAAATAGACATGCATACCATAGGACCAAAAACTTTAGCAAGGGTACACAGCAAATTGGTAAGGAAGTTATTTAGTGTCCATTTTATTATTGCAAAATAATATCTAAACATGAATAGTCACATCTAATTTTATTGGTGTCTTTTTCATTTAGTTAAATGTAAGGGAGGATAAAACACTACCTAGTCATTTAGAGATGTATATTACTATACGAAAAAGAAATCTAGAACGAATCTACAAATAGTCTAATGAGGATACACAAAACAAAATTGTAAGTATTATGGAATTTTTTTTTTTTAATCTTTGGATTCCTTTTCTTTGTCACATATTAAAACATACTTATAAATTCTAATATGCACATAATAATTGGTAGGCCCAAATGGAGGTAATGCATTCCCTACAATCTAAACAAGATGAAGAAAGACATGAGATAATTGATGTGTTTACTAAAGTAATGGAAAAAGAACACAACAAACGCATTAGACTTTATGGGAGGGGTATTACTTCATCAGATTTGAAAGGAGGGAATAGCAAATAATGAACCATTTATGAAAGCTCCCTAAGATCTTATAGAATCTACAAAAAGAAAAAAAAAATGGAAATAGAGATGCAAAAGAAATGGGAAGCAGAATTGGCATGAAAAATCGAAGAATAGAGGACATAAATGACTAAGAATATTTTGTCGATGCTCATACCACAATTACAAAGGATGAATACTAATTTTGACCTTGATCCCAACATCCTTAGTAGCTTAGTTCCAATAGCATTGTCTCTGGGGGATCCTTGTAGTGCACCAGACAATGTGCAGTCTTTAAGTAGCATGTATTATCCTTTTACCTAAGTAATTAAATATAATCCAAATTACATGAAACATGAGTTTCCACATCATAAATTATATATCTAAAATATAGTGTAATTCTACTTGAAAGTTAATGAAATTCTTATTTTAGACCTAGAGTCCTGCTTAATTATAAAAAGAATATCCTATTTAAAGCACCAACAAAATCATATTTATGTTATTACTACTTTTTCATTTGAGATGCTTACAGCATCGATAAAAATTTATGATATTCCTTTAGTTGAGTCTTTATTATTATTTGTTTAAGACTATCACTTAAAAAAAAAAAAAGCAATCAATAGTGTAAATAAACTTCTTATAGGTACTTATCATATGCAAATGGTTATTCATGCTTCCTAGATGTATGTATATGATCAAATGCTCATTTGAGTTTTTACTAACAAAATAAAATAAATGCATAACTAATATTATTGTTCTCTCTCTCTCTCTCTCTCTCTCTCTCTGCAGGATGTTAATATCGAAGGTCGTAGTGCTTGATTTAGACATAAAGTTTTCCACAAGAATAGAACATTTGACATATTATTAGACATTTTTCATATTACTTTTGGAGAATTTGTTTCTTGTAATGGAATCTAGTTATTTTGCTTGATATTTAGTATACTTTGAGAACTTTGATATGTATGAACGGTTTAGATATTAATTTGATGGAGATTTGTAAGCGATAAATTATCGGTAACACTTTTGTGATATTACTATTCATAATGTCTGCAAGTTTTTTATTGTATAAGTTCCTAATGTTACATATATGTGAAAACTGTTGCTTTTACTCGTTGTCGAATTATGGCATTCTATTTTAGAAAATGTTGCCTTTTTATGAACCATTACCTTTTATTTTATAAATCATTGCATTTGATGTATATCAAACTATTGCCCTACTTAAAATAACAGTTGCTTTTAGAATATGTAAATGTTATCTTTTATCTAATTATCCATTGCCAAAACTTTATATAAATTGTTGTTATTTTAAACAGTTGCCTTTTATTTTTGTCAAATCGTTACTTTTGGGATCTTAACCGTTGTTTAATACTATTGCATATCCATTGCAATATATTCAAAAATTGTTGCTTTTCTAAAGGTTAGACTGTTGAATATTTAAACCAAAAACTGTTGCAATAAAACTACACAAATCATTACATTTTTACTCTAAAATTGTTGCCTTTGATAGATGTAAAACCGTTGCAATATCTCTTATAACTATTGTCTTTTGTAAAAGCTAGACCGTTGCATATTTTAACAAAAACCGTTGCAATAAATCTAGACAAACCGTTGCATTTTTTGTTTTCGAACTGTTGCCTTTTATTGCCCTGAAACCATTGCTTTAACCTAATATGGCAATAGTATTATACCTATTGCATTTGGTAGAAGAAACATTGCCTTAGGGAAGAGGTAATAGTGGTCAAATGTAGCGGACTTGAAATTGTTGCCTTAGACAAAAGGCAATGCTTTTGAGGCCAATGGCAACATTTTGGTATTTTTGTTGAAAACACAACATGTTGTAGCTTGTTGATTTGAAGTTAGAAATGTTGTGCCATGATGAGTCAGAACCTACCTTACCTGTGTTAACTGACATGGTTGTGTAAGGTGATGAAGAAGAATGAAGATTGGAAAGCTTTTGAAGAAAGTTTGAGGTAAACGAGTAGAATTCATAGTAATAGAATATAGAGATTGCAAAAAAGTGATCCCTCGTCGTGATTGCATTATTTATAGGCCAAGTATCTGGGAATTTGTACAAGCAGTTAAAGGGATTTGCATAACCATAAATTCTAAATCCCTTGGAATACTGTTGAGTAGACATGTGGAGTGAGTTTTGATTGGACGGCCACCTTTAAGAGGTAAAACACATATAGCTACTTACTAGTTTGTTTTGATAGGACACTTGTCACATCACATTAAATGCACAGAAAATAGGCGAGCTAGAGTTAGAATTTGAAAAAGTTTCTTCCAAAAGAAGTTTCCTTAGGGTGCCTTTAACTTCCACCTAATCAACACAATAAAAGCACAGTACAATCTTGCCTGCTCGATCCATGACGAGTGCTATTTGGATAAACTTGCTTTGAGCCTCAAATTGCTTGATAAGTGAGATGCAAAGGTATCTTGCTCTGATACCCCAACCAAGGCTCCATCCTATTCAAGTTGTTAGTACTTCGCTTCAGGATAGTTGTTGACACCACGATTCTTCCCACGTTAAGCATCTTCGACCCAAGTATTCACCACCTAGGACATTACTGTCTCGACCTACTATTGGTCTAAACCTACATCCTTATCATGTTAGTATGGTAGCATTAGCTCAAGCTCCTTTTGAGTTAGATTGGTAACGCACCTCATCCCTTTTAGTAACCCATATATTCCTTCTCCTTGGCAATGAAACTGTAGGGGGAAGGGGGTAAGTGTTGATAGGGCTCTTTGGACATAGGCCCCTTAGACCCATCTAGATTTAATGTGCCTCGTCTCTTAAAGCTTTCCACCTTAGGCTTGAGCCTTAGACCCAAATTGATAGGGCCTAAGAAGCCCTTCAACGATTAGAAGTCATAAGATAGAGATAATAGACCAAATCAATACTTGCTTTTGATATATGTGAGACACGTTGGACACCGCGACCCTACTCTCCCATACTTGCAAGAGAGGATCTCTTCCATTAATTGTCCTTTAACCACTAGTGCCACTCTACTTTAAATACTAATTAACCACCTAATGGTAAATCTGTATATACTTTACGCACTAAAGCTTGCTTATTAGTCTCAAACATCCTTAACTCTTTAGAATACACTGTTGACTTAAGTATCGGAGTGATTAAGTTAGATAATACTCCGGCATCCCCTTACAATGTTTTATTTTGCAAGCTTACTATATGCAAAGCCGAGATGATAGCAGCTATGTCGTGTATGCATTGGGCAACATGGCCATATAGGCTAAGCATGTCCCACTCTGGTCTTTATTATTTTTTATTCTCCTTTCCCAAATAACAATTCCTATGTTCCCAATCCTTCCCATATTCTTCAACTCAATGTCAACCCCACTTGATTTCATCATAAATGAGATGCTATTCCATGGATTTCCAAGCATATTTGTAGTGCCATGTTGAAATCCTAAATCCTAAAAAAAAAACTCCCAAAAGTGTAAGCTTTGTTGATAGGGATTTTTGCTTAAAATAACAAATCTCGGATCAAACATATTCTCCTTAATCTAATTTGGTATTATAGATATCTCATTTTTTCCCTCCTTTTTAATTTTCAAAATTTTTATAATAGGTTAAATGGTCCAAAAATAGGATAAATACAAAAAAATAAGAAAACCCAAAAATATGAAATATAGGAAAATAAAAAAAATAGAAAAAGTATAAAAAATAAGAAATTTAGGAAAAATATCAAAAGATAAAGAAAAACAAAAAAATATGAAATTTAAGAAAACAAAAAAAAATAGAAAATTTAGAAGAAAGCCAAAAATGAGAAATTTAGAGAAAATACAAAAAAAAAAAGAGAAAAGCCTAAATAATAATAAAAATAACGATAGGGAATTTTTTTTTAGGTATGCTAGGATTCTTGCTTATTTTTATTTTAGTTTTTACGTAAATAAATTTATATATAGATATGAAAAAAATAAGGGAGTTGGGTTAGACTAAGATTTAATAAAACTTAGTCCATTTAATTTGGACCGAGCAGGGCCTAAGGCCCTGTGTACATTACGCGCTCCATTTAACTTTCAAATGTACATGTAAGGGCACTAATCATGTCTTTTCTTCTTCTTCCAGAATTTAGCATCAATTCTCGTTTTGTTGCCTTTTTCTTTTTACGCATGCCTAGTTTGGGGTCATTTTTTACCCCATTTACTATACGATTTCATTGAATTAATAGTGAAATTGTGTAGTACACTTCGCATATATCGAATTAAGACCTATTTTTTTCGTCTAAATTCAATAAGCTCCAAAAATGACAAATAAACAAAAAATCCAGCGTTCCTATTTATGGCTGATTTCTCCATTAATGGCCTTTCTAATCTTGTTCAAGTTTTTATTAGTATAAATAGCGGTTAGGAAACATATAAGAACACATAAAACAAGCTTAAAAACGCTCTAGGTAAGTAAATCGAAGCTTTCTCTCTCTAACCCGATCCCTTTCTCTCTTTAGGAAAGTTACCTTCATGATTGTTTTTGGTGAAAACCATCACCACCATCGGAATCCTCACATCCAAAAACCCTAGGTAAGACACTTCGATTTAACTTCTTGAGATGCTTTGAGTTGACCGAAGCTAACTACAGCTGACTAAAGTTGACCAAGCCAACTCAAGTCGACCTAAGTTGACCCCGAGCTAACTAAGCCAACCCGAGTTGACCCCAAGACAACCTAGAGTTGACTTGAGCCAAACCTAGTATACAGTTTTTTTATTTGTTTATTTTTTTATATTTATTTTTAATTAATTTATTTTTATTTATCCTTTTATTCATGTACTTGTAAAAAAAAAAAAAAAGAGAAGAGAAGAAAGAAGAAAGAAAAAGAAAAACAGAAGAGAAGAAAAACAAGAAAAAGATAAAGAAAAGAAAAGAAAAGGGGAATCTTTTATTTACTTATAGAAATAGATAAATAAAGAAATAAATAAATAAGGTAACAAAAACAAATAAATGAGTTAGTGAATAAATAAATTCATTTTATCACTTAGAAAAAAATCGGGTTTTCCAAAAATAAAAAATAAATGGACCTTTTTCCCAATATAGGACTATTTTAGAGCTTTCAAAAAATAAAACACTGATTAGATATTAATAAAGAAAATTTCCTTAAATAAATTGAACTAGGTAAAAACGTAAAGTCAACCTTTTTTGGAATAAAAATTCATCAACCTACTAAAGTTTTGAAAAAAAAAACCACATACGTTTAATTCTGAATAGCGTGTATGTAAGCACCTATAAGGCAATAATAAAAATAAAAAGCCTAATTTTCCTCTTTTTTTTTTAGTTTAGATTACTTTAATTAGAGTAACTAATAACTGAGTTGTATTTTTTAAATTTGAAAAGTGATTTTTGAGTTTAATTTTAAATTTGGAAAGTTAATAGTACCCGTAAAGGTTTAAAGATCATAACCCTCAGATCTAAATCTTTTGTTTTAAAACCATTTTACAAAATCAATTTTTATCGAAAGATTAGTGGCTAAGTTATAACCAATCTACTCAATTAGTTATAACTTAACTCTTTTCCTCGACTTTAGTCGAGTGGCGACTCCAAAGTGGTATTCAAAATACCAAAAGAATCATTTTTTTTTTTAAACTCTAATTGAGAGTTAGTATTAAATAAGTAAGGGTTTAATTATAAAAACAGAAAGGGTAAAAAACCAAGCTCGACAGCTTAGTGACTCTACTAAGGACCATCAAGAGGGTTAGCCATTCAGTTTTCCAAAATTGAAATTGATCTCTAAAATCACCTTACATGCAATTTATTTACTTATTCATTCCTTGTTTATACCATAATTATACTAACATTTTCTTTGCAAGTTTAATTTTATTTATTTAAATCATTTAGGGGGAAGGATTTAATTTTTTCACAAACGTATGGTAGAAACGGTTGAACTTAGACTGTATTAGGACCTTAGGGCAGGGGGCCATTGTATAGGCTCCGGGTATTATGGTGTAACCTTCACTTGGGATTGATTGGGCCATCCCTACTTAAGCTTGATATGATCAATAAAAGTGTCTTTAACAAGTGAGGTTGCACAAGTTTAAGAACCTTTAGTACCCACCCTTTATGCATTCATGACATCCAGAATCGACGAATAATCAAGTAAGATGGAAATAAAAATATAAAATGGCTAGGATTTTCCTTGATTTCCCTTGTAATTTTCATGTATTGTAAATATAGAATTATCATAAATAGGTTTTGTTGTTGTAAATAATAGTCAGACAATGTCGTAACATATTTTCTCTGTTCTAATTCAGAAATGGCTTGTTTATCATGCAACTTTGTCTACTTCAAGGAAAAATTTGTAGGTAAGCCTATCTGCCCCAAACCCATCCTAGACCAATGGTTACAACACTTCAATCTAAGGGAACAAGAGACTATCTTCAATAAGATTAGGTCTATTCTATCACTTCCTTAAGTAAAAATAGAGATTAATTTGATTAGGGCTTTGACCAACTTTTGGAAACCTAATGAAGTGGCTTTTCGAGTTGGGCCTCACTTGATTAGCCCAATACTTGAATAATACACCTAATTACTTCAAGCCCCTTCTTTGGAAAATATATACACCCCAAATTTGGAAATCGATCTTATGAATGCCTTTTTAAGATTCCTAGGTATTAGAAAAATGGAAGTAAACAAAGCCCTTGGAAGATGTAACAATAACTACGTCAAACTGGAGGACTTAAAAGCCCAGTTCATAATTGAGCTTAAATCCAACCAATAAGGTATCTTCTGTGGCAATCTCAAAGTTTGGGGATAAAACATAATAAAAGCCTTTATCTTGGTTGCATTCGGGACCCTCCTATTCCCTAATAGAAAGTTGCTCATACATTTTAAGGTCACTAAGTTAGTGAGCCAATTTTTTGAAGGCAAATCATATGTCCAGACCCTCCTTACAGAGTAGAATAGAAGCCTTAGTATTTTGAAAGAAAGGAATGATGGCATATTAAAGACTAGCATAGCATTACTGATAATATGGTTCATGAGCCACATGAAATGTTATGGGCTTAACTTAATTCAAGGAGAGTTTGCTCACAACATCGATCTGATCGATTTGTTTGTCGATAAGGTCCATCTCTTAGAAGGAAGTTCCATATACTGTTGAGTAGAAGTGTTGAGAAATTTCCAAGTTGCTGATATCCTATAGACAACAAGATGGAGTAACTTCAAAAGGGTAATCCTAGTTTACAAAAATTATTAAGCAATACTCCTAAGTGGGATGAAATTATGCACAGGTTATTACCTTAATAATATGATTAGACAATTTGGAGGTATCTAAGATATAGTCTATAAGCCTTTGTTGGATATCATGACCTTGGATTATGAGGACCTTTGGATTCTACTACCACAGAAGATGTCCAAACTAAAGGCATTCAAACAGTTATGGGAAACAAGCATTGTCAACCTAAACATCGATTTAGGAGAATGGTTAGGAGAGGTAGACAAGCACTGAATTACCAAAGAATATTTATATGATCAACTCCATAAGGTAGGGGAGATCCAGTATCAAGCAGCAACGGTTATCCAACCTACATTAGCCGAACTAGATCCTGAGGTCAAGACCTACATGGACCTATATGGAACATCAATTGAGGATGACCCAGAAGAGGCTAAAAGAACTCGAAGAAATGGAAGAGCTCAGCTTAGGAAAGAGGAAGGAAGCACTAACAGGGTTTAGTAAGCAGAAAAGGGAAACACCTGCCAAATGCTAGAAGAACATTTAGAGATAGGAATAATCTTCTTAAATGTATTTTCTTTTAATGTAAGAGGGAACTCCAAAAGCTACGAAAATAATAAAAATTAGCATCTTGCTAGTTATTTGTCGATTCTATCTCTCTACATCCGTATGCCATGCATTTCTTTGTTTTTCATTTATCTCTTTTTTAAAAAATATATATATATATATATATATATATATATATTCATGTGCTAACTTGTTGAGAAGTAATCTTTAACAAGTTACCATGATAGCTCCCAAGCATTAAACATTCTAAAGAAGTCTTATCCAAACCTGCTCACAGACTAGAATGGCTAGCCAAGGAAATGATAATATCAATACCAACAACAACCCCAAAATTGTTGATTGCACTGAGTTGAGGTTCTAATGTTTAGAACAAATAGTGGGGAAAATTGCAAATCAATTGAGCTTTCTTGCTGACAACATTGCCTTACTTAGGTCTACGGCTCCATCAAATGAAGAAAGTTCTAAAATTTGATATGGGAAGAATGCTAAAGCCCCACCCCTTGAAGCTGAAGAAGCCTACCCAAAAGTCAACCAGGCCTTAAAATCTTTTGAGATAGAAGATGTCTTTCTAAAGGACAACTCGATTATCGAGCCAAACACTTACTTGTTTCTAATCAATCCAAAGCCTAAAGCTGATCAAGACAGATTAAAAGAGCTTGAAAAGTGACTGACCTAATAAATCACTAAAAAAATGAAAATGCTCAAAGGGTATGATGGATTCAAGCAAGTTGGTATAACAGACTTCTCTGTCTACAATTGTGGAAGTTTCCTAAAAAAGTTCAAAGTACTTGACTTTGAAAAGTATGATAAGACTAGTTACCCTAAACTGCACACTCGGTTATACATGTACAAGATGGGTAAGTGTATGCAATATGACCAGCTCATGGTCCAAACTTTTCAAGATAGCCTAATTGGCCCTACCTTGACTTGGTACACCCAATTGGATTTACATCAGGTGAATATATGGGAAAAGTTGGCGAGGGCATTTTATGAGTAGTATAAAATCAATGTTGAAGTGGCACCAAGCATGATGGACTTGGTTACCCTGCAAAAAAAGCCTGATGAGTCATTCAAAGAGTATGCCTAGAGGTGGAGATCCTTAACTGCACGAGTATCTACCCCTATGACTGAGAAGGAGCTGATTTCAGCTTTTATTAATACTCTTGAAAGACCTTACTTTTATCACCTAATTGGGCAAGCCTCCTCTAGTTTAGTAGAGGTAGTAGTCGCAAGATGTCGGATTGAAAGTACTATCACTTCTGGTAAATTACAGGAGCCATTAGATAGAAAATCGCCTTCTGTAAAGCCTACTATAAGCAAAACCAAAGAAGAAACTATCAGCATGGTAAATTCAAACACTAGGTGTCATGACCCTAGAGGGGCCCTAATAAGATTGCCTAAAATTTTCATATTATGTGTGCACCCATGATTTGAAAATCATCTTGCAAGTTAGAGATTGTAAGATTCTAAACAATTAGTCACTAAAGTTTTTATTTAATTAACTTACGACCACATATATGTGACTATAGATATCTGATAAGCCACAATCCAACAGAACCGCAGAGAATTGATATCCCCTACCAAACAATAAGATTAGGTAGTAAAATTCTAAAAATCAAACTTACTAAAGTCACAAAATTTAAATGTAGTATTAATAACTATATACAAATGAACCATATAGTTTATCATCAGAGTCTAACTTCTATGCATCTCGACGTTGGCACTCAACTCTCGGTTCTTAACCCATGCCCAATCATCTAGCAACCTGCAAGAGAAAACTATTGGGGAAGAAGCTACAAAAGCTTAGTGAGTTAACCCTCGTACTATACCAACAAACAAGTTATCAAACAGTTTATTATCAAACATATGAATGCATAAATAAGCAATATGCCAAAAAATATATATATAGTTGATCGGTACTACATATAACAACGGAATTTAACGCCCTCCCAAGTAAGGGTTAGAGATACATCGGCACTAATCACAACCGGGCTCTAGCACTTTGGTTTTTACCCTCATATCATTATATAGGAATTCCCTATTTCATAGAACAAGTTTCTACTTCCATTAGTCAATAGTATACAAATAACCAGGTTTAGCGGTGAACGGGCTCACGCAGTCCACGCTCACACCCTACAACGGTGGTTTCTAGACGCGACCCCTAGCCACCCACGGTTAACATCTCTAGCGCCAGTAAAACCTGCGAGCCAAGGGTAGGGTTTTGTTGTACCAATGCTCCTGCATTGTACTAATCAAATCATGTGAGAATCTATCCCTCCAAGGCCCCTTATTACCAACCGCGTGAGGTGACGGTTGGAACATTATATGCAATGTTCATGCTCTATGCATGAACCGTTTAATTTTTACTGAGTTGAATATAATTAAGTCAATTTATGAGGTGATCAAACAATATCAACAAATCATTTAAGTTATGCAACAATCAATTATATAATCATATTTTCAACATTTAACAGTATTTTACACAATAATCAATCAATATCAGTTACATGTATAACCCGAAACCCCATGCATTAAGTTATTAATATTTAATTCATGTGCATTAACTACAAGCACAAAATAAGTAGAGAGTTATCGAGAGTACTCACTTGGTCATAAATGATGTCAAGGATTGTATTAGTCCAAGGGTATGTCGGTCTCGATCTCAGGATCACCTAATATTAGGAAAATATGGAAAGTAATAAGTTTAGGGATTTAAAAACTTAAACTAGCATGCTAAACCGTACTGTTTACTTAAATCGGTTATTGACTTACGTGAAATCATCGATTTGAGTTTTTATTGAATCGCGTATAACTTTTTTGTTTTAGCTCGGATCATTATGAACTTCTAGTTCATTTTGATAATTTTTTAGCATACTTTCTCGTAACGAGGTCCATTTTAGATGTTAGGACTCGCAGTTTGAATTGTAATATAAAAATATCACAAAATTTATTATTTTAGTTTAAAAATTATAAAATACTAATTTTAGCTTTTTCTTAATATATTTATGATTTAATAATTATTTAAATTATATAATTGATATTTTCAATATTTTGAGCATGTTTTCCTATTTTTGAGATTTTTAACTTTATGATGATGATTATTATTATTATTGCCTTTATTATTTTTATTATTTCTCATTTTCTCATTTATTATTTTTCTTATGTACCTCACGATTATACATATATATTAATATATATTTTATAATTTATTTTATTGAAAAAAATCTTTAATTATGATATCATATATATATATATATATATATACATATACACCTTACATATTTACAAATTTAGTAAATATATTACATGTGCTAATACATATTCGGTACATATATTATACATTATACGTATTATATATGTATATGTATTTATTGAAAATAAACATACTCCTATATACCTATTCATGTATTTATGTATTTGTTTTTATTTATATATAAGTCTTACATATGTACATACATTTAAATACATACATATATATTCGATATACACATATAATTACCACTCATTAATATATATATATATATGTATACTACACGGTTATATATATATATACTAAAATAGTTATACATAGATACACACACATACATATATATATATTTACGGTACACCCATATACATATATACTATAATTATTTATTAAAATACATAATACCCATTATATATATTCCTAAAAAAGAAATACATAACACATATTCCTATGTGTAATATACTTATGTATATACATGTATACATACCTAGCCTTATACATACATATACTATTCAATTTATGTATTTGTGTACATATACATGTATTAATAATGCTCTATTTATAAGAAAATACTATACAAATACTTTATTTATACATGTATGTACTATATAATATACATCTACATAAAAATAACAATAAACACTTACCTTTTTCTTTTAATTCTTTCCTTCTTCTTTTTCCTTTCTTCTATTCACATTTTGTTGCTTCCAGGTTTTTTTTCTTTCTTCTCTTTTCCTCTCGGTTTGATTTGCTGAATGTTTCCAGATTTTTGTTTCCTTTTTCCTTTTATTTCACATGTATATTAGCTTAGATTATAAGTTAAATCTTAAGTAATTATTGCAATATTTTTTTGTTTGTTTAATTATGTAACACCTAGCAATTTAATCCATCATGTGGGCTGCTGGTTTGGGGTTTTATTTGCTGATTTTTTTTTCACGTTTTGTACAGGACGTGAGCATTGAAGTGGAAATGGAAAGAACGAGAAGAGATAAATTGGAAATTAAAGAGAAGGAAAATGAAAATTATTAATAAATATGTGTAATTTTTCGAATCATATAAATTATAATGATTCTCCTCGTAAATTAATTTTCAAAATTTTGTGAAATTTTATTAATTTAATTGGTACTTGTTACAATTATAATTTTTACAAGTTATTGCGATTTCGTTAAAATTTCGTGCGAATAGGCGATTTAGTCGAAAATTACATTCGACTATAATTTTATTGCTATTGTGTAATATTTAACTATTTTATAGGTTTATATTTATAATTTTAGGGTTTCGATCAAATTCGAGTTCAATTTTGATTAATAATGTGTAAGTCAGTTTTAGGGTTTTAATATGCGATGTAAGGTTTTGATCAATTTCTAAGGTTTTTACTACTTATAATATATTTAAATTTATGATTTATTAAATTTTTATTTTGCTCGGCTTTAATGATTCTTCAAGTCATCTATAGTATTAGGATCTACTTCTATTCTTAAATAGCTAAATTTACGGGGTTTACACCACTCCCAATACTCAAGTCTCCTTTAGAATAAATCCTCTACCAATACAACAACAATTTTGAAGTCAGCCATAAGTCAATAGGGTTTGGAGACAGTTCACCAAGATATTGGTTCCCTTTAGCTAAGTCCTTGAAAAATTGAGAAAAGATAATCTGATCCATTCTAAGCCTCTTAGTGAAACATATAGACTAAAATTTTTTGATCCCAATGCCAAATGTCCATATCATTTGGGGTAGACAAGCCATTCAACCGACTTATGCTGGGGATTAAGAAACAAAATCTAAGACTTAATTGACAAAGGCACAATCCGATTGGACTTTGTAGAGGCTCTAGTTCCAAACACCAACAACAACTCCTTGCTTAACCATAGGCCCATCATCAATATGAGATTTGATGACTTAGAGCTCGCCATCAACATGATTGGTTCCAATTGAGAGCCTCGGGTCTATAGATTCTACAAACAAGGGGAGAAGCAAATTCCTCAAACCAAGCGGTACACCTTCCATGTGCTTGTAGCCCTTGAAAATTATAAAACTTCCCCTCTTAACTATCAGGCAGCAAATCAAGGGCAATCAAGCTCACTTGTAGGAGGGGTTACCCACTTTGGTAGAATCTATGATCCAAGGGAAGACCTAAAAAGGAAGGTTGTGTTGGAAAGGCCAAATAATGAACCATCTGAATAGGAAGAAGGATTGTTTGCCTTCACCAAGATGATCAAATCTAGTGAGTATAAAGTAATGGATCAACTCAATAAAACTCCAGCACAGATATTCCTCATGAGTTTATTAATGGTAATGGAACCACATCGAGAACCTTTGTTCAGAACGTTGAGGGAAGTTAAAGTCCTTTGTGAAATACTGGTTGAAAGGATTGGGTCTATCACCGACTCCATTCTCACTATGGATTGGATTTCTTTCTCTACTGAGGAACTGGGCGAAGAAGGTAACCAATACATTAAGCCTTTATTCATAATAGTGGGAGTAAATAACATCATCACAACGAAAGTTCTTATTGACAATAGGTCATCCTTGAATGTCTACCCTCTAGCCACCTTAGATCTATTAGGCATCGATATGACTGCTATCAAGCTAAGTTCAACAACAATGAGAACTTTTGATGGATCCAGAAGAGATATTTTAGGGGAGATCGACTTACCAGTCAATATCGGCCCATAGATGTTTAACATTCGATTCCAAGTTTTGGATATCCTAAGGTCCTTTAACTTATTATTGGGAAGACCTTGGATACATTCGGTAAGGGCCATACCTTTGAGTCTTCACCAAAAGGTTAAGTTCATCTCCAATGGCCAGGTCATCATGATTCTAGGTGACCAGGATTATGAAATTTACAAAGAAATGGCCATACCCTATATTGGCATTAAGGAGAAAGAGGACTTTAGGCTCTAAATGTTTGAAGAAGTGTATATGATCACTGATCAGGAGAAAGATGAGAGGCCAAAGTTCAAAGAAGGCCAGTTTGGGACCCATTAGCTAGGTTACATCCCAACCTCAATGGAAGAATTGTAGAGGATGCAAGCTAAGGGCAGAAAATGTAATGGGTTATATTACACCCCAATGACCTTCCCTCGATCGTCAAAAAATTTCATTAGGGTCAATGTCTAGAATTTAGAGCCTACCAAAGAGGACACCTGCAATAGAAATAAAATAGCCGGCCCATCCGACAAGTCTCAACACCTGAATAATTGATTCTCCATCCTTTCGAATAACAATAAGTCTTCCCTTGGGTAAAAGATGAAACATAGTCCAGTATTTTATAGAGTTTTGTAATAAATTTAATTACCTTTATCCTACAAATAATTGTACTCAAAAGGAATTTCTTCTAAATAAGAATCAATCTTCTTTTTCTTCACTTCTTCCTTACTTATACTCTTT
Organism: Lumnitzera littorea; assembly: GCA_024138015.1. Lineage (NCBI taxonomy): Eukaryota > Viridiplantae > Streptophyta > Magnoliopsida > Myrtales > Combretaceae > Lumnitzera > Lumnitzera littorea. The sequence goes on along the minus strand of JAMXBB010000004.1, from coordinate 114,138,347 downwards.
CTTTCACATACTTTTCTTTTTCCTAAATCCATCACTTCAAATTAAGGCTATGGATACCTCGTACAGATAGGTGATGGATATATTGATATCACCTCCAGCCTTACTAGGTTAGTCGCTAGAAGTAATGTCAATGACCATAGTGATGTGCAAGAAAGTTGGAAAAAACATGAAATGAGTAAAATTTCCATTGATGAGCCAATTGAGATGATCAATGTTGGGGTTGATAACAACGTCAAAACATTGAAAATTGGAAGGAATCTAAAAGAAGAACAAAAGGTTAAAATGATCGCACTATTATCTAAATACTAAGTTGTGTTTGCATGGTCTTATGAAGATATGCCTAGATTGGATCCATTAATCGTGGTCCATCGCTTACCCACTTGAGAGGATATCAAAATTAAGAAATAGAAGTTAAGAAGGTTTCGACCAGATATCCTATTGAAGATCAAGGAAGAAGTTAGAAAATTACTAGAGGTCGGTTTCATTGAGCTATCTGATTATCCCGAATAGGTAGCCAACATAGTACTAGTTATGAAGAAGAATGGAAAAGTTAGAGTATGCTTAGATTTTCAAACCTTAACCAAGAAACTCCTAAAAATAATTTCCCCTTCCCCCATATTGATGTCTTGGTCAATAATACAGTCGTAAACCATCTTTTCTCCTTCATGGATGAATTCTCCGAATATAATCAAATTCGAATGTTTGAAGAAGATAAACCCAAGACAACATTTATTACAACTTGGGGTACATTTTGCTATAAAGTAATGCCTTTCGGACTCAAAAATGCTGTGGCAACTTATCAAAGGGCCATGGTAGTAATCTTTCATGACATGATGCACAAAGAAGTTAAAGTATATGTTGATGATATGATTGCAAAGTCTAAAGAAGAAGAAAATTATGTGGATAATCTGAGGAGATTGTTTGATAGGTTAAGAAAATTCCAGTTAATGCTTAACTTAGAGAAATGTAACTTCAGAGCAACTTTAAGGAAATTGTTGAGCTTTATAATCAGCTAAAGGGGCATTGAAGTGGACACTAATAAAGTCAAAGCGATAGTTGACTTGCTCTTGCCATGCATACTTAAAGAAATCAAAGGCTTGTTGGGCCGTTTGAAATATCTTAACTCACAGACAAGTGCCTTCCTTTATTTAAGTTGTTGAAAAAGAATGGCAAGATCAATTGGGACAAAGAGTACGAGCAAGTCTTTACAATGATCAAAGAATACCTCATAAACCCTCTAATTTTAGTAACTCTGAAACTTAGGAAGCCTTCATTCCTGTACCTAACAATATTACTGGAGTCCATGGGATGCATACTTGGAAAGAAAGATGAGGAAGGAAAAGAATGGGCTGTATACTACTAGGCCAAGAAACTTACTAAAGGGGAACAAAAATATTAAAAGATTGAAAGAACCTGCTATGCTTTGGTCTAGGTAATGCATCGACTCAAACAATACACACTCTACTACAAGGTTAAATTACTGACTTAGCATGATCCCCTGAGGTCATTAGCAAATAAATCGACCCTAATTGGCAGAATCTCAAAGTGGCAAATGTTTCTATCAGAGTTCAACATTATGTACATAAATCGGAATTTAATCAAAGGGCAAGCTCTAGCAAATTAGTCAGTAGAAAATCCCTCCGATAGCATCCCTTAAAAGGTATAAGTCAATTTTCTTGATGAGGATATCTTAACAGTTGAACAAAGCTCTGATAAAGGAGAAGATGATAAGCTACTGAAATGGACGATTTTCTTCAATGGGGTAACCAACGTATCTGAGTATGGAATTGTGGCAATACTAATATCCCTTGAAGGTGCTTAATACCTTATGGCTACAAGGCTCATTTTCCCATACATTAATAATATTGCCAAATACGAAGCATGCATCATGGGACTCAAAATGGCCCTAGATAAAGACATTCAAGAATTAGAAGTGTATAGGGACTCTTCACTCATTATCAACCAAGCTCGGGGAGAGTATAAGATTAAAGATTTTAAACTAGTACCTTATCACCGACATTTGACGGAATTGACGTAGAGATTCAAAGAAATCACTTTCAATCACATACCGAGAACTCAGAATAAATTTGTTGATGCCTTAGCCACTCTATCATCTATGATTTAGATCTCCGGTGGAGTTAAGATTCAACCCCTTACTATTGAAATTGAAGACAAGCCCGCTTTTTGTCTAACAATTGAGGATATGAATGACCAAAAGCCACGGTACTATGATGTTAAGATATTCCTATAACATGGTACATACCCTGAATAGGCTAAGAAAAAGGACAAAAGGATTATTAGGAGATTGGTTACTCAATTTTTAATAAGCGAGTCCACCTTATATTGACGCTCATTTCACAGTATACTTTTAAGGTGTATGGACAACATGGAGGCTGAGATGTTAATGAAAGAAATAGACGAAGGAGTATGTGGCCCTCACATGAACGGTTATATGCTGGCTAAGAAAATTATGAGGCTAAGGTACTACTAGTAAACAATGGAAGGCGATTGCATTAAATACATTAGGCATTGTCACTTATTCTAAGTTTATGCAAATAAGATAAATGCATCACCTTAGGAACTACCTACACTCTCAGCATTATGGCGTTTCTTAATGTGGGGAACAGATATCATCGGCCTGATTACGCCAAAAGCATCCAATAGGCATCACTTTATATTTGTCACCATTGACTACTTTAACAACTAGGTTGAGGCCTCATCTTATTTGAGTGTTACTAAAGGGGTCATAGTTAAGTTCATCAAAAAAGATATTTTGGCTTGATATGGAACTTTAGAAATGAACATCACTAACAATGGCACCAATCTCAACAACAAGCTTGTATCAGAATTGTGTCGATAGTTTTGAATCATTCATAGCAACCCTATACCTTATTAACCCTAAATGAATGGAGCCATTGAAGCAGCTAACAAAAACTTCAAAAGAATCATTAAAAAAATGGCCATTACGTATAAGGATTGGCATGAGATGTTACCATTTGCACTCTTGGCCTATTAAACTTCAATCTAAATGTCGATTGGGCCAACAACTTACTCTTTGGTATATGGCACTGAAGTAGTGTTACTAGTAGAGGTTGAAATCCCGTCGCTTAGGATACTATTAGAAACTCAGTTAGACGAAGCTAATTGGGTAAGGAAACGAATTGAGCAATTGAATCTGATCAATGAGAGGAGATTGACAACCTTGTCTTATAATTAGTGTTATCAACAAAGAATAGCTTGGGCTTTCAACAAAAGGGTACGACCTTAAAACTTTAGCAAAGGTGATCTAGTGTTAAGGAAGACTTTCCCCAATGCATAAGACCCTAGAGGGAAATTTGCTCCCAATCGCAGAGGCACTTATGTTGTGAAGTGAGTATTACCAAGAGGGGGCTTTAATTTTGTCTCAAATGGATGGTCTAGAATTGAGAGACCCTATAAATACTAACATTGTAAAGATGTATTATCCACGAGAAGACAGTGGAAATTTTTACTCAGAACATGAAAATACCAGTCATTCTTAATGTCGTTGTACTCTAATTTTCATTATCTGCAAGCAAAGTTGGTATCCTTGGCTGTTGTTATCATTGGAATAATCACCCTCTCCATTGAAAGGTCCAACTCCCTTTACTCTGTTTAATTAAACCCATATACTAAAAACATGAGAGAAGTTAAGAAGTGAAATCTAGGACATTGGTAATTGACAAAACTCTTTAAAATACTTTATTACGGATTGATTCCCCTCTACTGGGAGCTTTATTTCTATTTTTTAAGGAAGTGCGGAGTCCAAATAACCAATCACCTCATGACAGATGCTTGTTAGTTAAGCAAATTGAAGCTTTCTCTCTCTAACCCAATCCCTTTCTCTCTTTAGGAAAGTTACCACCATAGTTGTTTTTGGCAAAAACCACCACCATCATTGAAATCCTTGTGTCTAAAAAGCCCAGGTAAGACACTTCAATTCAGCTTCTTGAGACGATTTGAGCTGCACGAGTCGACTGAAGTCAACTAAAGTTGACCAAGCCAACTCAAGCCAACCCTAAGTCGACTTGAACTCAACTTGGTCTACAAATTTTTTTTATATATTATTATTTTTTTTATATTTAATTTTATTTATTTAACCCTTTATTCATGTATAAAAATTAAAAAAATAAAAAAAAGGAGAAAAGAAGAAAAAAGGAAGAAAAAAAAAAGAAGAGAAGAAAAACAAGAAAAAGAAAAAGAAAAGAAAAGAAAAGGGGAATCTTTTATTTACTTATAGAAATAGATAAATAAATAAATAAATAAACAAGGTAACAAAAACAAATAGATGAGTTAGTAAATAAACAAATTCATTTTATCACTTAGAAAAAAATCAGGTTTTCCAAAAATAAAAAACCAATGGACCTCTTTCCAAAATTAAGACTATTTTAGAGTTTTAAAAAATAAAACACCGATTAGATATTGATTAGGAAAATTTTCTTAAATAAATCGAATTGGGTAAAAATGTAAATTCAACCTTTTTTGGGAATTAAAATCTATCAACCCACTAAAGTTTTATGAAAAAGAATTACGTATGTTTGATCTTGGATAGTAAATATGTAGGTACCTATAGGGTGACAATAAAAATAAAAAACCTTATTTTCCTTTTTTTTTTTTATTACTCTAATTAGAGTAACTAATAATTGAGTTTTGTCTATTAAATTTGAAAGGTCATTTTTGAGTTTAATTTTAAATTTGGAAAGTTAATGGAAGTCGTAAGGGTTTAAAGATTATAACCCCCAGATCTAGATCTCTTGTTTTAAAACAGTTTTACAAAATCGGTTTTTATTGAAAAGTGGTTAAGTTATAATCAATCCATCCAATTAGTCATAACTTAACTCTTTTTTCCGACTTCGATCGATGGTGACTCCAAAGTGGTTTTCAAAATGCTAAAAGAACCAGTTTTCTTTAGATCCTAGTCGAGGGTCAGTATTAAATGAGTAAGGGTCCAATATTGGTCAATTTAAATAAAACTTAATTATAAAAACTGAGAGAGTGAAAAATCAGGCTCGATAAGTATGATCAGGATCTAACCTAATACAGTTGCAACTAGGTAAGGCTAGAAACATTATGGCCTATCTAAAGAGCTTTGAACAACTTAGAACAGAGCTTAATGCATTGACCCTTGAGCCTATATCGAGTAGGTTCGATGCACAACTTTTAACATTGAAATGAAAAAAGCACAAATAGTTTGATAATAATTGAAAATAAAAACTACCCAACAACCTTTTAACCCCACGTTAAACACATATTCAATTTAGGAGAGCTCTATGTGTTTTGTATAGTTGAGCTACAATCAACCACCACTCCATAACAGTTGCCCTTACACTATGTAAATAAAGGTCAAGCTTAAAAAGGAAAGCTCTCTACACCATTTTACTAATCTTACTTCTTGTACTTCATATTACCATACACTTTTGTTTTAGGTATCAAAGTAATAATGCCAAATAGCCTTGATACCCTATAACTTGAGGTGGTGTAGTTTTATAGATCATTGCTGTCACCAAATTTCACCAACAATAGGCTCCATTTCTTGGACTTATTTATTTTTTCTCTTGGTATTCCTGAGCACTTCGCAAGTTTGATAACTATGTTGATAGACATAAAAAAATTATTTAGACCAAATATTAACAAAAAATGTAGTATTTACAGTTTTAAGAAGCTATGGTTAACTTACATCATACGACTAGATTAAGTCAATACTTAGTTCACACATACATACCTATGGGGCTATCCATTAAAACGAACCAAACTTAACTAAAATACGAATTGAATTGCAAAATGCGATTCTTTCATATTTCGATTTAGTTTATGGTTTCATTCAGAGGAAGTTCAAACGGCTCACAATTCACTTTAAGAGGTCAAATCGAACTAAACAACTTGAACTCGAACCGTTTCTTATTTAAAAATAAAAAATAATTAATATTTTTTACTTTTAAATCATATTAATATTTCATTTTAACCTTATTTACATTTTGTTTCATTGTCTTTATTCTCACACTCAACTTTTATAGTCTACTCCTTCTCTTTACTATTATTTTTCATCTTTCAACTAAATTTTTATGTTCTATAAGATGTAATATTACTGTGATATAATGCTACGTGACTTTAACTCTTTACATAATATTCCTCATTTCAAGTATTATTGTTTGGTTAAAAGTTTCAATAATTATTTGCATTATTGAATGTAAATAAATATTTCTAAAAGCGACTCAAACCAAACCAAACTAAATTGGACCTCCTTTAGAGCTATTCGGTTCATAACATCAAATTGTTGAAAACTATTTGGTTTATTAAGGATTTGAACAAAACCATATGAAATGCGATTTAATCCCTAAAACGAACCGAATTGAACTATGAACACCTCTCTATATATGTAGTATCTAATCATTACTCTATAATTCTTAATTGAAAAGCCATGATATTTGTATTGTTTACATTTTGTATGTAAATGTATACCGACTTTCATTTAGATTATCATTAGGTTGGAAATGAATTATTATACTTCATATCTAGGAACATGTAAATCATTAAGTTTTAAGGTGGTGGTGATGGTTATAAGGCTGGTTCTGGCATTTTTGAAAGATGTACTTAAATGGTAAAATATAGTTTATATTTTTTTTTTTGGAAAAACTGCCACATCAGAATTTCTATTGGTAAAGCCTTACTAATTCATGGATATCTAATTCAATAATATGAGGTGTTAGTATTATTGAAACTTTTTTTAGAATCACACCAAAAAACCTCTTCCTTTTCTTTCTTTATATTCTCCAATTATTTATTTATTTATTTTTATCATAATATATTACAAAAGGAAAAATTTGTGAAATTTGGACCACGTGAAAACAATTTAATAATTGGATAAATTGCGTATTGGATAGACATAAGGCTAGAGTCTGGGCATCAAAGCCTATCTTCTGCCCATATTCAAACATTCGGGAAAGATTTCCCAGCCTTGAACTGTAAGAGTTCCCATATCCAATTTCTCACAAAACTCAATGGACTTCAAATGTTGTTCATCTGTTCTATGTTCCATACTCATACCTCTACTTTTATTATTATTGATTGGTCACAGAAAGAAAAACCTTACCAAAAACCTCCCTCCAGGTCCCAGAAAACTTCCATTAGTTGGAAACTTGCACCAATTCGGTTCCCTACCGCACCGTTCAATCGAGCGCCTTTCTCAACAGTATGGACCGATCATGTTTCTACAGCTTGGCTCAATTCCCACCCTGGTCATCTCCTCAGGTGATGTGGCTAGAGAGATATTCCGAAACCTGGATCGGGTTTTTTCGGGTAGACCAATCCTCTATGCTGCCAGCAAATTCACCTATAATTGCTCTAATATTAGCTATGCGCCTTATGGTGATCACTGGAGAGAACTTAGGAAGATAGCAACGTTGGAGCTTCTAACTACGAAGAGGGTTCAATCATTTCAAACAGTGAGGGAAGATGAAGTCAAATACATGCTTGATAATATAGCAGCTGGTGGTGGTGGTGGTGGTGATGGTTCTGGATCTAGTCCTGTTAATTTGACAGACTCATTGGTTCTACTAACAAACAACGTCATATGTCGGACTGCTTTTGGGAAGAGATGCTCGGTGGAAGGTAGTGGCAGAAGCGAATTCCAAGAGGCCATCCATGAGCTTCAACATTCCTTGGGTGGATTCTGCATCACAGATCTCTTTCCCTGGATGAGTTGGTTCAATAAGCTTAATGGCTTCGAATCAAAGATTAACAAGACATTTTGGGAACTAGACAGATTATATGATGAAATAATAGCGGAACACAAGGATTCGAAAAGGCCTAAACCTGAGCATGAAGACCTTGTTGATATGCTAGTTCGCTTGCAAAAGGATTCTAATCAAGAAATCACCATGACTGACGACCATGTGAAGGGCTTGCTCACTGTATGTCCCTACTTTTCCATCATTTTTAGTTCTAATCAAGAATTCAGCTGTGAACTTTTACAATTATGGTAACATCCCGACCTTTGAATATTGTAGACAGTATCATCCTGTATTCAATAGGAACCCTGCCAACTTTTGAAACTAACTGTATGACTACACTACTTGATATGAAAAAATTGGGACGTCAGCAAGATTTCGAATGCTAATAGAGATGTTTGGTATATTTTACCCTTTTCCTATATACGAAGTTGGAATTCATGAATTTTGAACCACTGCAGGATGTGTTCAATGCGGGGACGGATACATCCGCCACAACACTTGTGTGGACAATGACTGAGCTGATTAGAAATCCGGAGATCATGAAGGCGGCACAAGATGAAGTAAGAGAAGCTGTGAAGGGAAAATTCATGGTGGAAGAGATTGACCTTTCAAAGCTAGTGTACCTAAAAGCAGTCATTAAGGAGTCATTGAGACTACATCCTCCTCTCCCATTATCACTTCCAAGGGAGACAATAGAGGACTGCGAGATGAATGGATACCATATCCCTGCTAAAACAAAAGTGATAGTAAATGCATTTGCAATATCTACGGATCCAAAATATTGGGATAATCCTGGTAAGTTCCTTCCAGAGAGATTCTTGAACAGTTCTATTGATTATAAAGGGCAAAACTTTGAATTTATACCATTCGGAGCTGGAAGGAGGGGATGTCCTGGTATCCATTTTGCCGCCCCAGTAATTGAACTTGGTCTGGCTAACTTACTACATCGTTTCAATTGGAAACTGCCGCAAGGGATGAAGATAGAAGATGTTGATATGGCAGAAAATGTTGGTCTCACAACACACAAGAAAGCTCCTCTCTACCTCGTGCCCACACAGGTGAACCGTTAAGAGTCAAAGTCTGTATTGACAAGGGAAAACAGTTCATCTATATATTGTAGGAAATTTCATATCATTTGTTTTCGATTGGTTGTCTTACTGTATCGTGTCATGCATACTCGTTTGCTCAAATAAAACTGAAATGTGATTGTTACAGGAAGCTACCATCAGATCTTACCCATTAATCTCCAAATTCAAATGGCTCAGAGAAATCGACGAGCAACTTAGCTGCTGTCGTCACCTTAGCTTAAAAGCAGCATTTCAGCATCCGATTTTATTAGTTTTATGAATAAAATCGGATGTTAAAAATCCAGTTTCAGTTGTAATATTCTTACAATTATTTTTATAAAGTTCCTATCTTGGGGATTATTTTTAAATTTTACATTTTTCTTTCCTTTCCCCTTCCGAAAGCATAAAGTAGATGTTACATAAGAAGATAAGGTCAAATGACAGTGACAGAGCCGTTCGTTAAGTGCTAAATGGTGATCAACATCTGATGGATTTGTTATCTCATGTAAAATAATGTTATTGTGGGCCAAAGATATATATAGGTAACTTTAAGCTGAAAAGGGGAGTTTTTCACTGGTCCATTCTTCACCCTTATTTCCAAGTTTTCCAAATTATGATTTACAACTAAAGGTGAGTACGTAAATCTATCGGAATTTGAAACCTTTTAACTCCTGTGGGGTTGAGTAGATTCCAGCTAAGAGTCATTCTTTAAGATTTTACATCTTTTATACATTGAAGTAACGATTAAGGAAATTGATTATTTCAATTTTGATTCTTTTAATTTCACTCAATGTAAGAATATATGGTTGAAATTGCTTAAAAATTTGAACAACATTGTGATATCATTGTGAATCATCTACTCCCTAAAAACCATTACATGTAGCAAATTCCTAAAAAGGTTTATTTAAATCAAGAAAAATTGAGATGATTATTAAAAGTATTGATTATATTATCTGAAATTTAGCTAATGATGGATGCTAAACTGGGTTAGATTGAGCAAACCTATAGGTCGAGCCTAATCGCTTAAGGTGACATGATTAAAGTCTCAATTTAGGAGGAAAATTTTTAGAGACTATTTTCACCATTTTCCTTTGCTTTGAAAAAAATAAATAAATAAAGGTCCTTTTAAGTGGAAAATTTTTTTCCTTATATGGAAAATTCTTCTTTTACTAAAGGGAAAATGTCACTTTTTTTTGAAGAACAATAACTTACTCTAGAAAAGGAAAATGTCATTTTCAAATTAACCTTATAAGCTATTTTAACTTTAAGAAAAGGATATTTATTTTATTTTATTACAATTGATCTATAAAATATAATATAAACATAAAATAACTTGATGGTTAGAAAAATTTAAAGACTTGGTAGAAAATTATGAAAATCAATTAAAGAGATTTCAATATGTATTACAAAATCATTTTATTTGTACTTATACTTTTAATTAAAATGTTGAAAAAAATATACATTATATTAACTTCTGAGTCTCCATGATGCAGCAGAAACGCTATTGATAGATGTGAAAAAAATAGAGAAGAAGAGAAGTTGTAATGAGAGAAAATGCTACTATGTTAATCTAATCAACTAACTGAAAAACTACTATGTTACAAGTATTTATATGAAGTTACTAACATAACTAAGACTAATCAATCATGTGAGGAAAATAATATTGATATATTAACATAAATATAGTTGTACTAAATGCAAATCATACTCCTAACATGCCCCTTTCAAGTTGGACACACTTATGATTGAGTGACTTAGTAAAAAGGTCAACTAACTGCAGTTCCAATTAGATATAAATAGGTAGAAGTAAACCAGAGTGAATGTGGTCTTGGATAAAATGGACATCAATATTAAGGTTCCTTGTTTGACCATGAAGACAAGGATTGTGCACTATAAGCAAAATTAACTTATTATCACAATGTAGCTTAATAGCAATGAAAAGGAAACCCCAAGATCTCATAACAAGTAAGAAATCCACATAATTTCCTTTGAATTGAAGGCTAAGCTTTTATACTCAACTTCTATAGTAGAAGTTGAGACAGCAGGTTGTTTTCCACTTTTCTAAGAGATCAAACACTGACCAAGCAACAAATAATAACCCAAAACAAATTTTCTATCCAAATGACATGACCCTTAAGAGGCATTACAATAAGCCATAAGTATAAGATCATTAGATGAAGGATAAAATAGACCTAATGAGATGGTTCCTTTAAGATAACATAATAAATGAAAAAGAGCTTACAAATGAGTGGTGTGCAATTTGGATAAGTATCGACTTAGTAGATGCACTACAAATTCAATGTTAGGTTGAGTAGGTGTAACATATAGCAATCGATCGATAAGCCTCTTGTAAAAAGTGGGATCAAGGAGAAGATCCCCTTTATCATTGTCAAGATGAAGATCGATAGCCATGGGAAATGCCAATGGTTCAACACTTAAAAGTCTTGTATCCTATAATATGTTCATAATGAATTTCTATTGATTGATCAAAGTTCTAGTAGAAGAATGACAAAGCTCTAATCCAAGAAAAAACCGTAATGTACCTAAGTCCTTAATGGTGAAAACATGATAAAGTTTGTCCTTTAAAGAAGTAAGAAATTCCTCATTAGAACTAGTAACTAACATGGCATCAACATAAACAAGGATTGCAACAAACACATGAGGATCACAAAATGTAAACAAAGAGTGATTATGTGATGATTGAATAAAGCCTTCACTAATAAAAAAATTGGAAATCTCTAAATTCCACTCTTAGGATACTTGTTTGAGACCATAAAGGGATTTCTTCAGCTTACAAACTTGATTAGGTAAGGCTTTGTATATCCTTCGAGAGGAATCATATAGATTTCCTCATCTAAATGACCATAAAGGAACACATTGTTATCATCTACTTGATATAAGGGACAATTAGATGAAGTAGTAAGAGCTATTAATCCCTGAAGAGTACTAATCTTTGCCATCGATTAAAAAAATATTATGAAAATCAATACCTTCTATTTAGGTAAAACCCTTTGCTATAAGCCTTGCCTTATACACCCATCAGGACGATATTTAACTTTGAAAGGTCATTTAGGCCCAATAGCTTTCTTACCTTCAAGCAATAAAGTCAACTTCCAAGTATCATTGGCTTCTAAGGCATCTAATTCATTTTGCATGGAATTAACCCATTCTTGATGTTTAGTAGCTTGAGAGTAATTATATAGTTATAGAACAATCAATACATGTGTTAAAGAGGCTAAATAATTGGAAGGAAATTTATCAAAAGTAGTGTAGTGTAACAAAGGATACGAGAAGAAGAAGTATTTTGGTTTAATGTATGCACAACAGAAGCATTTGATTGTGTTGTGTGTACAGAGTCATGTAAAAAGTAGGTAATTTTTTTTTTTTTTTTTTGTCTTTCTAATTTGCGTAAGGGATGATAAGGAACTATTGCAATAACATCTAAAGAATTAGAGGATGCTAATGTAAGTTCAATTGATGATAGAACTTTAGGGTTTTGAGAAGATTTAGAAGTAGAATGATCCAATGATAATATATTAGAACCTGACTCAAATAAGACATAAGATTTAGGAATATCATGTCTATAAAATATTAAGTATATCAGTTGAATCTAAAGAATTTGATACAACTTTATCTCTATAAGGAAATGTATCCCCATAAAAATCACATCTCTTGAAAGAAGAATTTTTTGTCTAGCAAGATTCAAAAAACTTCATAACTCTTTTGTCCATGTACCTAGCCTAAGAAAATACATCTCACCCCTCATAGATCAAATTTATCACTTGGTTTTAGAAGTATGGCTGCATAACAAGGACAACCTATTACCCTCAAATGTGTATAGTCAAGTGAAGAACCAAACAATGCTTTATAGGCTGTTTTCTAACCAAGTTTGGCCATGGGCATTTGGTTTATCAAGTATGTAGTTGTAAATTTCTTAAGCAAATTGGCATATATCATCAAGGCTCTTAAAATATCTAAAAGATGTTTATGTTTTCTTTCCACTTGCCCATTTTGTTGTAGGGAATAAACCATTGTTTATTGGTGCACTATTCCTAAGCTATGTAACATGGATTGACAATCTCTTGAAGTGAACTCACTTCCATTATTAGTTTTAACAAACTTAAAACAAACTCAAAAATGATTCCAAACATAATGAAAGAATTATTGAAGAACAATACAAACTTATGACTTGTAAAGTAACAAATATGTCCAAGTAGAATGGGAGAAATCATCAAGAGTCATTAAGAAATATTTTGCACTCGAAATAGATGTAAGATGATTATGACTCCAAACACCTATGTGCAACAAATGAGAAGCACTTGTTGAATGACTAATACTATTAGTAAAAGAGAGACGATGGAACTTAGCTTGGCAGTAAGTATGATAAACAAAGTCTTTTAAATTGTAGTCTTTACTCAAACTTAAATGTTATAGCATAGAATTTGACAAATGCCTAAGTTTGGCATGAAGCAATTCAATAGAAACTTTCTGATTATTACAAGAAAGAGAATAGCTTATAATGTTGCTATCAACATCTCGACTATTAGAGGTATTTGATTAAAGTACATATAGTCCATTAAATGCTTGTGCAATTGTTACCTCTTAGTTATTTGGTCTTGAAAGATACATTTAGATGAACAAGAAAAAGCTTCAAGATGCTACTCAACCAAAAGCTTGTGAACAAATAAGAGGTTATGGGAAAATTAATGTACAAACAAAACATTTGGAATGGTAAGAAATGCTGTAATCTTAACTGAACCAACTACATTTATGAAAATGATTCTTTGGTTAAGTATTTTCACAGCAATTACGATGGATAGATGATGTATATCATGAAATAGATGATAGAAAGGGGTCATATGGTCAGTAGCCTCAGTGTCAACTATCAAAGAACTCATATTATTACTCTCAACACTAAAACATAAAGAAGTATTTGAAATACTTGCACAATGTGTCATATTAATAGTTGAAGTCTTCTCCTTATTATTCACCATCCGATAAACTTCTTGACTCATTTGTTGAAATAATTGCTTGTTCATCACCTATTGTTCTAATACAGAAATGTCCTACTCATCTCTTTATTAGATGCCCTACTTGAATAGAAAGCCAAACTCTTAAATTCTGGATTCATCAACCTTGTGATTTGCTTCTGTTTCTCAATTTGATGAATTATGTAAAACATATGATTTATAGTCAAAAGAGGATCCATTGTAAGATCTGATTTCTTACTAAATCAAACACATCACTCAACCCCATTAAGAAATGCATAAGCTTTGTTTGTGACTCAAACTCAAAAACTTTCTCTTTCATCTCATAGATGCAGTATTTTAGACGACCACAAGTACAACAAGGGTATGGATGAAGTTGTTGTAACTCATCCCAACATTTTTTTTTTCAGTTTATTGTAGTTTGAACCTACACTACTATTTCCTTGTTTGAGATTACTAATCTCATGTTAAAGTTGAAATAACAAAGGAGCTTTGGAGACTCCATATTGTTATGAAATTTTATCCTACAAATCATGTACTAATTATGCGTAAACAAAACTAGAAGACAAATGGAACCAAGTATCTAGTAATGAATCATATAGTCACATTACTGCCACTTAATCAAATATGGAGAATTATTAGCTAGCCTAGTTATTATTCCATCCACAAAACCAATCTTGAGTTTTGCTCCTAAGCCTATCCTAACTGATCTACTCCAAACAAAATAATTACTACCATTGAAAATTGTCGATCCAATTGTTATAGAAAGATTATCAGAACCAAACAAGTAATAAGGATTCATAATTAAAGGATCAGCTATGATTGAATCAAACAAACCATAACGATAGATCAATTATTAGCAATTGTACTTGGATCGGTGCTTTGATACCATATCAACTTTTTGAATCTCCATGATGTAGTAGAAACACCATTGATAGATGCAGCAAAAAAAAAGAAAATCATAATGAGGGAAAACGCTACTATGTTTATCTGATCAACTAATTTAAAAACTATTATGTTTGAAGTATTTATATGAAGTTACTAAGATAACTAACTAAGACTAATAAATCACGTAAGGAAAATAAAATTGACAAATCAACATAAATACAGTTGTACAATATGCAAATCATACTCCTAACACACACATATATATATAGTATGATGCTTATAGTGATTTATTTAAATATGACTATGAGTTGCATAATATTCACAAGTCAAATGCTAGAATCTTTTTTTTTAATATATTTTTATAAATACAATCAAATACGTAAAATATATATTCTTTAAAAATATACTTTTGAAGGAAAATGTTTTGCCTTAAGAGATCTTTTTCCTTAAAACAAACAAGTTCTCTTCACTTATGAACACTAACTGTGATATATCTGACACCATATTTGCTTGGTAGAACTGGAAGTAATCAAACAAAAATTAATGGAAATTTTTTTAAGTTTTGTATTTGTAATTAAAGATAAAGTGGAAATATGTAGAAACAAACAAAAACAAGGGATGGAAATTATTGTACTATGAAGTGAGTAGGTTGATTGGTGTTTCATTGGTTAACCTTATGTAAATTGATCTATGGTAGATCCTTTTGTCTATATGTTATTACATATTAGTGCTTTTTTTTTCTTTTTTCTTATTTATTTTCAAGACACTGATGGGCAAAATTATTCAAATTGTTTCTCTTGAATTTACAAACATGCTTGCATCATTGTTCAACAAAACAAGTAGAAATTCCAAAAGATTAAAATAAATTTTCAATTTATTTTTCGTATGTTATAATCTTTCCAAGAAACTAAAGACTTAATTACCTTGAAATAATACATAATAACTATCACTTATTTGCAAGTTACTTGAAATATGTGCTCAAGAATGCTAAAAATTTGCAAACTAAATATTTCCACATAATTAGTTCCAAGAAAATAGAGATTTATGTCTAAAGAGTGAGAAAAAAGCTACAGAAAACAAATAAGCTTAATAAGAGAAAAAAATATAGATAGAATAATAATATATGGAAAAATGTTTTACATGACCAAACTAAGAGGAGCAAATACGTGAAAGTAGTATTCACATAACTATATTCTTCCGTTTGTATAATCTAACTTGTATGTGTGTGCTTTCAACTTTTATTATTAATATTTTATTCTTTCGTTATTTGTTTCGTGCCAAAGTTTGGTGACGGTTATCATTTCTCGTATATACATTAGTTCAAATTCAATTTCGTATTTCCAAGGTATATTCACACCTGTATTAACCTACAACTTCTTCTCTAGTTGAAACAACTGAAAGTATGTTAATTAGCGAACGGGGTCACCAGTCCTATAAGAGAAAATCAACCAAAAGGAGTGAATAAGAATAGGACAAAAAGGTTGAAGAAAGTTGCTTTAAATGATCGGTCACCTTAATTTTCTGCTTACACTTTGCGATCCATATAACGGTTCAAATCAATAAAATAGTTGTTCATCCCTTATAAATAGAAATGTAATGTCTTCCCAATTAAATGTAGAAAGTGAGAATAGGATCATAACGTCTTCCAAGCGGATGAAAGTAGTGTGATTGGATTAAGGAAGGTGGAGTTGAATCGATTACGTTGGTTGTTCTAATAGTTGGCATGTCTTTCGAAGCAATAAAGGTATGCTAACTATTATGCTCCTGGTATCCCTATGGATTAGCTTCATCCCCTCGTTTGCACTAACGCTAGTTATCCTAATTACCGAAACCGTTACGCACGAGCCAATCATACTATATAAGCTACAACTGATTCTGATTTTGTGTAGCCATGATTTTTCTGTATAAATGATCGGACCAAATAAAGAAATGACTCAGAAACAAGATATTAAACAACTGAATGGCAGAAAAACCCAATAAGGTACAACTGCATGTAATATCTGTGAAAGGGAGGAAACCGTTGAACACATTGTTTTGTTGTGTGATTGAACTAGGCCAATTGGGTTAGAGATTTTGGGCATTAGAATAGATGTGGCACAAGTCACAACATTTGATCATTAGCTAATTTCCTTCAAAGAAGTGTCAGGTTTGTTGAAGGAGCAAATGAAAAAACTTATGAGAACTGTTGGATTTAATGGCACAAAGCCAAATCTGAGAAGAGTTGTATCAATAATTCATGCAGTGGTTGGGGAATTCCAAACAATCCATAGGTTACAACAAAGCTATTCAGTGCAAAAGAATACAGCAGCGCCTCATTTATGGATGCATCTTGATGCAAATGAATTGAAGCTCAATTGTGATGGATCTTTTAGCGAGAAGTACCAAGCTATGGGTATGGGTGTCATTGCATGTGATAGAGAGGGAGCTTTCAAGGGGGTGATTTGTCAAAACATACAGGTTGATAATTGCTTAGTGGCTAAAGCCCAAGCAATCTATAAAGGTTTGAGATGGGCGAAAGAAAAAAGTTGGAACAATGTTATCGTGTAAATGGACTCTTCCTTGCTTTTCAAATGTCTGCATGGACAAGGAAGTCGATGGTCCATAGCTACAATTATTTTTTATATCCTTTTGTTAAAATCCACTTTTATATCTTGTTCTTTTTCTCTTGTGAATAGGAAGGCAAATTGATGGGCTAATTGGTTGGCTAACCAAGGAAAAAGGGGCTTATCCATTTGTTTTAGGGATGGAAATCCCTTAAGTCCCTTACAAAAACTACTGCTATGTCCTCATGATGTTTAAGATTTTGTTTGTATAAGTATTTTTTCTTATTTGAATGCAATCCTATTGATGGCAAAAATAATAAAAAAAAAAGAATGGCGGAAAAACCTGTGATGGTCATTCCATTATTTTAGTTATCTACTTGAATGAAAATTACAAGCAGTTCTTAAATTAGTTAAAGCAACTTCATTGTTTTAATTATCCAATGGAACCAAAATTGTGAGTAGTTCCTAAATTGGTGGAATGGGTATCAAGTAGAGGTGAAAAAGGAAAAACCAATAGCGATTATACAACTAAAGAGAGGTATCGAGCCCTATTTTTGTTTTTCTCAACTTAATTCATATTAAGCCTAACTCGCTTATTATATATTACTCGATATAAAATTAAGAAAATATTTTTCTTTAAAAAATGTTTTGAAAAAAAATATTTTAAAAAATTAGAGTCACTAACTAGTTAAACTAGTAAAAACTGAAATTAGGGTTTTTGAAAACCCTAATTTAGCCACTGATCCATGTATTTTCTAAGAAAATAATTTTTAGAAAAATAACCAAAAAAACTAAGTTCGTAAACCAACCTATTAAAACTAAGTCACCATGTAAAAAATAATAATAATCAATTAATGAGCTTTATTTTCATATTTTTCTAAAAAACACTAAGATATATAAAGATATACAATATATAAATAAAATGATTTTTTGGTTATTTTTTTATTACGAATTTCAAGAAAAAGAAGAAAAAAAAATTTATTTTTTAGACAACTGTCTTAAAAGTGCCTATGTACTCGCTAGTCAAGATCAAACTAACATAGTTCTTTCTTCTAAAATATTTAGTTAGTGAATTTCTTTTATTTTTTAAAATCAAACTAGATTTATGTTTATTGAACCATTTATTGTTTTAAAAAAATACCTAAAAAATGTAATTTTATGAATCTATTTAAAAAAAAAATCTAACTAACTAAATCTTATTTTTCAAAATTTCAATTAAGATTTTTTTATTTAAAAAAAAATCACTACGTATCGAAGAATATCTTTCCTAAATCCTACATGCAAGATATATTAAGATACATATCTTTTCTAAATCCCATATATAAGATATGTATCTTCTCTAAAAATATGGATCTTGAAGGAAAGGATACTCAATTTTTTTTTAAAAATGCAATTTACAGCTAAAAATGCAATATAACTAAATTTATTAAAAATTGAAAATTATAGTAAAGAATATGGTGATTATAAAAAAATATAGAAACCTACACTAAAAAAAATTAGTAAAAGTAATTAACTAATAAAATAAAATAATTAAATAATAATAATTTTATTACTTAAATGAGTTGAATCTTGCGTGTTCAGTGTGTTTATGATAGTGGATGTGCAGCGTGGATTGTGACCAGGCATGGCAGTAGTGCTCGTGATTGTGCGTAGCAGTGAGACATCATGATTGTGTGTAGTATGTGTTGTAGGAGAGCGTAATCATGTGATGTGGGTGTATGCTGTAGTGCATATGTTGCTATGCACGAGTCAGTGATCATGTATTTGTGTCGTATATGTCAGGCAACGAGTGAAGCTAGTTGCTCGATGAAGGAGTGAATTGTAAGTGGATAAGGGTGTGAATGTACTGCAATAAGTGTGTGTTAGCATTCAATGTGTGAGTGTGTGCAAGATGTCAGTAAGCTTGGGTGATCGTGCAATGGGGTGTATCAGGTGAGATTAGTGTTGTGTGAATTAAGGTTTAGTGAAGGGAATATGTAATGTAGATTGTGTGTTAGTATAGTGCAGTGTTAGGGGTTGTCAGCATGTTAGGCAGTGTCGTCAAGGTGTGTGTGTGTTTCATGTTCAGTCATGGGTGTTAGGAGGTCATGCGTTTCATGTTTAGTCATTAAGGTGTGTGAGTGTTTCATGCATTGTTGTTAAGGTGTGTGAAATCAGATCATGTTAGGGTACTATGAGGGATAGTATGATGTTATGTGTACGTGTGAATGTGTTGGGGCAGCGTAGGTGATATGTGAAGTGATTGAAGATGAAGATCATGTTCATGAATTAGATTAGATGTTAATGAATATTATGTGGTCTTGTGGTTTTTTTTTTTTTTTTATTATGTAGGGATTGTGAAAAATGTCGTAAACTTCATTATCGATTTGCTATTTATAAACTACACAATCAAATCTTTCGTATCTCTTTAGCTATAAATTTGATTTTGACAAACCCTAGATACGAAAAATTCAACAATAAATCCTAGATATAGAACATATGTTTTAGATTCTTTGAAAATTCAATCAAGTTTCTAGAAATCTTATCTGAATTTAAGCTTTCTATTTTCCTAGCCTGATTCAGTCCAATTTAATTTGACCTAATAATCTACTTAATAAATTCTAAATCTATTTTAGCTCAATATAAATTAGATAAAAAAATCCACTTTTTATCAAACAGAACTAAAAATATTTCAATAAAGCTTGATCCTTCAGTGACTTTAGAATTTATTAAATTAAACTCACACCATTATTTGATTCGAACCCAAAAAACTCATTTTTTTTTAGTTTACTCGATTCGACTTGATTCAATATGACTTGACTCGATACGACTTAACTCGATTCGATTCGATACCACTTGATTCGATTCGATACCACTTGATTCAATTCGACTTGACTTAATGCAAATATGACTTCACTTGATTTGATTTGACTTAATACAACTTAACACTTTATTTTTATAATTTTTTTTTCAATTTTCGTTTTATATTTTATTTTATTTATTTATTATTTTAATTATTTTTTATTAATTATTTTTAAACCTAGCCCAAAAATACTAAAATAAAATGGTAAAAATGAAGTGTCTACACTTACCCTTCTTTGTAGTGAAGTTTGTAAAAACTTTGCTACAAAGGCAAAAAAGACACACTCATTTTTGCTTGATCTTTACTCGAATTGGTATGGTAAGGAATTTGATTGTTAAACAAATTGGGTCTTGACTTGAAAGGTCAAGTATCCTTAAGAGGATAGATCTCTTTCAAGATGAGTTGCTTGAAAGGATAGATCTTTCAAAGACAAGATAGGATGACATTTTATTAAAGACAAAATGAGACAGTTCTCTCATGAGCAAGTGATTTTTTAAATGATTGGAGGGCACCCTCGTAAGCAAGTGATCCAAAAGGGAATAGATAGCACTTCTTTGAGCAAGCAATCCTATAAAGGAATCGATAGGATAACACTCCTTTAAGCAAGTGATCCTAAAAAGGAATAAATAGAACAACACTCTTATGAGTAAGCGATCCTAATAAAGAACTAAATAGGACAGCGCTCCTTTGAGGAAGTGATCTTAAAAAGGACTGGATGGTACTCTTATAAGCAAGCAATCCAACTAAAGGCCAGATGACGCTCCTATGAGCAAGTGACCCAACTAAGGATCGGACGGCACTCTTTTGAGTAAGCGATCCTAAAAAGGACTGGGTGGCTGTAAATCTTAGGAAATTAGTAGTTGAACCCTAACTCAAGTAAGAGTGTTCTAAACTGTACAATAAATCGATAAAGCTAGTAATAATAAAAGATTATGAAGTTTAATAAATCAAATATAACATAGATAACAAAACCCTAGGAATTGATCGAAAATCTAAATTGTGTACTAAAATCCTAAAACTGATTTATGCACCAATTAATCAAAAATTGAACTCAAATTTGTTCAAAACCCTAAAATTATAAACATAAACCTATAAAATAGTTAAATATTACTCGATAGTGATATAATCATAATTGATTACAATTTTCAACTAAATCACTTATTGGCGTGAAATTTTAATGAAATCGTTATAATAACTTGTAAAAATTATATTTGTAATAGGTACCAATTAAATTGATAAATTTTCACAAAAATTTAAAAATTAATTTACAATGAGTATTATTATAATTTATATGTTTCGAAAAATTACATATATCTATTAGTAATTTTTATTTTCCTTCTCTTTCTTTTTCCTTTTTTCTCTTTTCTCTCTTTTCTTCTTTTCTCCATTTGCTACATCCTACAAAAACTAGAAACAAAAATCAGCACAAGCAGCCCATGTGACTAAATTAAATTGCCAAGTGTTAAGTGTGCACTAAAAGAGAAATGGAAATGATTAATTTTGTCACATCCTCATTAATGTAAAAGATTAGCTAATATCTTAATTTATCTCTTGAGCTTGCTAAACACGTGAACAAAAGGGAGAAATAAAAATTTGGAAAAAAAAAATTCTGCACACAATTGAAACCTGGAAGCAAAAAAAAAAAAAAAAATGAGGAGAAGGAAGAAAAAGAAGAAGAAAATAGGAAGAAAAGAAGAAGAAAGGTTAAAATCAATAGGTAAGTAAAGTATTTTTTTTAGTATAAATGTATATTATATAGTATATACATGCATAAATATATTATTAGTATGGTATTTTTATACATATAACATTGCTAGTATATGTATATATGCATAAGTACTTAGATTGAATTATATATGTATGTATTAGGCTATGTATGTATACATGTATGTATATAGGTATATTATATAGAAGAGTATGTATTATGTATTTTTTTTAAGAATAAATATAATTAGTATTAAGTATTTTTATTAAATAACTATAGTATATATATATATTTGTACACGTAAACTATATATATATGTATACATGTATAATTATTTTCGTATATATATATATGTAATCATATAGTATATATGTAGTAGTATATTTCTATAAGTGGTAATATATGTATATAAGACATATATATAACATAGAATATATATTATGTTATACCGAATATATCATGTAGTACATGAATAGGTATTTGTATATTATGTATTTGGAATTATATGAGTATATGTATATGTATAAATACAAATACGTGAATATATGTATATGTACATAAGAATATGTTTGTTTTCATAAAATAAGTATATACATATTGTATATATATGTAGTATACCGAAAATATATATGTAATATAATAATATCTATAAACTAAAATAAATTTATAATTAAATAAGGAGTAGGTACATATATATATATATATTACCGTAATTAAGCATTTTTTCAATAAGATAAAATTATAAAATATATTATAAGTATATGTATATATATATGTATAATCATGAAATATATAAATAATAAGAAAATAACAATAATAAAGATAATAATGGCAATAATAATAATCATAATAAAGTTAAAATCTCAAAAATAGGAAAAGTATGCTCAAAATAATAAAAATATCAAATATATGGTTTAAATAATTATTTCATCGAAAATTAATATTTTATAATTTTTAAACTTAAAAAGTAAATTTTGTGATATTTTTATATCATAATTTAAACTACGAGTCATAACGTCTAAAACGAACTTCGTTACGAAAAAATACGCTTGAAAACGATCAAAATAGACTATAAGTTCATAACAATCCGAGCTAAAATGAAAAAGTTATACGTGATTCGATAAAAAGCTCGAATCGACAATTTCACGGAACTAAATAAAGTAGACCTTACAAATTATAATACTAGTTAGCTTTGAATTCTCAAACTTACAAATTTCTATTATTCTTAGGTGATTTCAATATAAACCCTAAGCTGCCACCAAACTACTACAACCCTTGAGTTATCCATAACTGAGTGAGTTTTTCCTAATAAATTTATACTTGTTTGTATTTATAGTTAGTTAATATAAGTTATGATATATAAATGAATATATATGGGGTTAGGTTATGCTTGTGCATGATAATTGTTGTTGATGGTGAATTTACTTTAAACTTCAATAATACAATGATTGTTGTATAGTAGATTCACTAAGAATTGATTGTTTGTAACTTAGAATAATCACTGAATAAATAAGACTAATTTTTATTCGATTAAGAAAAAGTTAACTTAGATCATGCATAAATCATGCACTGCATAACTAATTTCGGCAGTCACACTACACGGAGGTAGCGAGAGGCCATACATGGGTTGATTATTGATTGTGATAGATTTCATATGATGCACACGTGCAATATGACCTTACCTTGGCTCATGGGATGACTAGGCGTTGGAGGCGGCAACTGCCTGACTAAGGGTCGAGTTTAGAGGCCTTCGTTTAGGGGTGAGTGAAGGCCACATGAACCTACTCACAATCATATGTAGAACTCATTTTGATAAAACTGATAATGGATGTACCATTACATTTTGATTATGAAACGTGGAGTTTCGTTATGAAATAAGTTCTAATATAATACCTGAATCTGACTGTACTGATGAATCTCCAACCCTGATTTCGAAGAGCATTAAATCTGAGTTGCATGCAGTACCTGGTCACCTGCATGTATTTGTTTGACATATTGTTTGTCATGCATTCATTTAGTTGAACTTAACTGTTGTATAACTTGATTATTGTATGATTGAGGGAAATTATCTCACTAAACTATTTAGCTTATTCCCTTGTAGTCTTCTCTCATAGGCCGACCTTTATGTGGAGTCAGGTTGTCGCATACCCGAGGTTAGTTTTCTACACGGGGTCAGTGTGGGAGCTGAATGAGATCGGAGAGTACTTCTAATGGTTTATAGATCTAAATATGTATTTGTTATACTAGTTTAACTTAAGACATGTTTCAGATTTTGTAGTTGTAAGCTTTTATACAAATAGACCATGTGTTATGTTTTTATAATATTATTATTTATCATGAAATGATATTGCTTAAGCTTGCACACTCTTGGTAGTTAGTAGTTAGTAGTAGTTGTAGCCGTAGCCGTAGCCGTAGCCTTATATATCGTATAAAAGGGTCGTCGATTATAAAGGAATTTAATTTGCAATCCTTTGTACGGTATACGGTGATTGCCACGACTAGCTCCCTCAGGTCGTGACAATGGCGCTTTTATGAGCAAGCAACCCAAGGTTACTATATGAAATGGATAGCACACTAAAAGGCAAGCGATCCATGAATTTCAAGGACTTTGATGAGTTTTGATAAAATGATCAGAGACTTAAGTTTGAGGGATTTTGATAATTCTTTGAAAATATTGAACTTTTCCTTTTAAAATATCTCTCTTGATAATTTTTGAAAAAAATAGTTCCATTTTTCTTTTGAAAAGGTTTTTCAAGAAATTCAAAAAACACTCTTTGATGGAAAATTATGTTGCTAATAAGTAAGAAAGTCTTGAAGAGCCTAAAGATCACAAATAAGGGGTTGGCTTGCCTCTTGTCCATTGATCACTCATTCTTTTAGTCTTGTTTCTTAAAGCAAAATTTATGATTTCTGAACTGGTTGAAAATACTGATTTCAAACTTAAGGTTAAGACTATTCATGTTCTTGAGAAAACACTTTTCTTTGATTTTCCACTAAGAGGATAAATATCATTACTTAAAATGTTTAGTCCAAGTAAACTTTCTTGCACTCTTATAGGTTTATTTTCACTTTCGGCATTAATTCCAAAAATTGTAGCCTATCTTATAAGTGGTACACTTTGGTCAATCAATTAGGTCTTTTCTAAGTTTGCAATGTAAGGTTTTTGATCAATGATTTAAGCAAATGGATATCAATGTGCTTTGGCAAATTTTGAAGAAATTATATACCATCCATCCTGAGTTTACAAGCTAAGAACCTAAGAGATACTACACATGGGCTTGCCGTAGTTTTATAAGTTTCGCTTGAGATGATTCCATTTCTTTAGTCAAAAGAGTTTTGTCAAAGATGACAAATTGGGCAAGACTATAAAATAAGGGCTTTACTTTTGAGCTTAGGAATTTATAATGTTCAGATTTTAGACACCATCATAAGTTCAAACTTTAGGTTTATTTGTAATTTGGCTAATGCTTGAAGGTGATTACCTTGCTAATATTTTCAATTTTCTCTTTTTTAGACTTTGCTCTTTTTTCTTCTTTTTCTTTTTTTTTTCTAATTTTTCTTTTTTCTCTCTCTCTCTCACTTTTTTTCTCTTTCCCTTTCTCTCTCTGTTTTTCTTTTTTTTTTTTTTTTATTACTCAAGGTAGTCACCTTTCCTTGTTGAGTTTTTGCTTGATAGGATACAAAGCCCTAAAACCATGGGTTCAAAGAGTATAAGCTTAAGAGAAGTGTATATAGCATGGAGTGTTTAGGAAACGTCTACAAGATTGAGGTGTTTAAATGAGTGTATAGGCCTGAGTGAGGTGTATACGATCTAAAACTCTTCTTCATCCTAAACAAATTGAATTATCTTTAACAATATTTGCTCATAAATTGACACAACTAAAGCAAGCATAAATTAGTCTACTCCCTTTTCCTTAAAATAATGACCCTAACTTCATGATTGCCTTAGTTTGGGGTGATTCTTGGAAAGGTTAATTTTAAGAAAAATTTCCCTAAAAGCTTAAATGGATTTTGCAAAAGAAAATTTGTGTTTAGGGTAGTGAAATGAATACCTAACATCATTTTGACATAAGTAGCAAGTTCAAGATAGGCCTCCTTTAAGGAATGAGCCCAATTACTCACATTGTATTGCTCAACTCTCATGTGTGTTTAAAGTTAGTGTTTAAGACATGGTTTGCCTCCTGTCATCCTAAACCTTTCAAGTAATGTATTAATATTCCCTCAAGTGAAAAACTTTCAGTTTTGAGTTCACATTTACAATATCCATTTTCAATTATCATAAGTCTTGCATGAAGCATTTCATTAATGAAAGGCCAATGACATGCCCTTGTCGAGCTTAGCTAAGTGCACATTATAGAAAAACAAAATGCACAAGAAAAACACTTTATTTAAATAAATCTTATCTCTAAAGTGAAAGATTATTCTAAAAAGACAAAAATATAGGAAATATAACTCTTTTCCACTTCTTGCACTCATTTCTATCACTTCTTCAAACTCGGCCCATTTAGTTGAATTGATCTTTTGGAGGTATGCCTAATTGCTTCAAATGGTGAGCTACCTAGTCAAACAGTAGTAATAAACCCTCAATACCCGATGTTGGAGGTCGTTTGTTTGATGCCCCTAGGTTAGGGATACCACTACCTATAGACCCATCAATCTCTAGAAAATTTGGTTGGATAACCTAGACATCAATCAAATCTTATGCTTCAGTTTCCAACAGTCTTCTATGGTATGCCCCCTCTAACCTATATGATATTTACACCATTTGTTGGGGTCATGATCCCTTGGTTTGTATTTCTTTGTTGGGTTTTCACATGTTAGTAGTCTTACATCTCTTAATTGCTTGAACACTTGGGCCAATGGAATCTTAAACTGTGTAAGTTGCCTCCTCTTGTTGTGGACGGGCTTGTCTTGATTCTAAGCTTTCCCAATTGGCACATTCTCTCCTGACTTCTCTTTCCCCGAATCATCCTCATGCTTTGGTTGTGATGTCCTATCCATATTATGATATATGTTTCCAAGCTACTTAAGCATATAACCTATTTCCATTTCTATACCTATGAGCCTTTCATCTAATATCACTAACTTTTCTTCTAGGGCTACAACCTTGTTTTTCAGATCATGGTAGTAACATACCTCCTAGACTTGACCATTCCAAAATGTTTTTGGCAACTATTCCAAACTTTGTATCATATTAATAGTAGACTCTATGTAAAATTTGGGCCTTGGATCCCTAATGAAGTCTAATTAGACCAATTTTTCATTAATCAAATCTTTGACTTTACTGTTCAACTCCTAGCAATGGTTAGTATCACGCCCCTACTAACCCATGTGATACTCGCATTGCACATTGGGATCATACTTACAAGGTCTATGCCCTAGTGTTAGAGTCTTAGGATGCAGCAAACCCTTTGCTTTTAGGCAGTGACAGACCCGAGACATAGGAATCGGGATATGAGTAAACCTCCTTCTAGGTGATTTCTAGCTTAGCTTATTTTCCTTGAGCTTTGGACTAGTTCTTAGGGTACTAGGCTCGCATATCATTAGATAGGACATTGTAGTATTCACAATGGCCTCTCAATCCAAAGGGGTTAATCCCTTTCCTATTAATCTCCTTACTCTAGTAACATCTTCAATGCAATTACCAGCTGTAACTATGTTTATAAACATGGAAGCAGTATAGCCTAAGAGGTGATTATAACAAGGTTCACCTAATGTGTGGATGAATATGTTAATCAATTCATTTTCTAGTAATCGTACTATAGCTTGAATGGCTGTAGATCTCCATCTCTAGTTATACTCCTTAAAGGACTCAACCAGCTTCATTTTCATAATATTCAAATCAATCAAGGAAGGAGCCACTTCTTCATTGAACTTATATTGTTGATAAAAGGATTGAGTTAACTTATCCCAAGTATCAAACTTAACTAAGTCTTGTTAGGCATACCAAATCAACACTGGTCTAGTTAGGCTATCTTGGAAAGTTTGAATCATCAACTGCTCATGTTTAGAGAATCAGGCCATCTTGCGAACATAAAGCCTAAGGTGAAGTTTAGGACAACCTTGTCCATCATACTTTTCAAAATTTAGTAGCTTAAACTTATTGGGTAACTTGTGGTCTTCAAAAGTGCTAACATTACTCAAGCCCAGATTACTCTATACATCATCATCCTTAAGAACTCCCATTTTTTCTTCAATTTTCTACAAGATTTTCTCTCCAATTCCTTCCCTAAGCCTTTGCTACTATCGTTGAGCTCATGAACAAGCAACTCTTTAGACTTGTTTGCCTTAGATGGTATGTCAATAGGCCCCTAGGCTTGAGTATGGGCCATGGTCTCGACTTGCTTCACATACTTGCTTAAAACCCCTTTAGTTGTGGCTCTTCTCTATTCAAGTGCTTCAAACATCTTGGTTTTGAATACATATACTATATATTATATATACATTCATGCCACATACATGTATACCTATATGTATATAAAATATAACTTACATGTATATATATATATATCTACAAAATACTTATACATACTATATATATATATATATATATATATACATATGAAAATGAAAAACATAAATACATACCAAATTCCTCTTTCACATGTACAACTATATATAATATATATTTATTTATTTATTTATTTTGTAAAAATAGTAAATACTTACTTGATATATTCTTATGTACACATACATATCTTCATGTATTTTTATTTATACACTTATGTATAGTCATATGCCATATATTATACTTATATACGTACATATCTACATACATATCTTTATACATACATATATATCTTAATTTAATTACTTATGCATACATACATGTATTGGGAATGTAATATTTACTAAAATACAATACAAATACTACATATATACATGTATATACCATATAATATACATATATACTACTAAAATAATTTTACTTATCTATTATATTTGATTTTTCTTCTTCTTTTCTTCCTTCTTCTTCTTCGTTTCTTCTTATTCTTCTCCTTATTCTTCACGGTTTTGTTTTTGGTTTCTACTTTGCTTTTCTTTTCTTTTGTTTTTCACTTTGTATTTTCGATTTTGTAAATTTCTAGGATTTTGGGATGTAAATGCTGCTGATTTTGCAGCATATAATATAAAAAAATAGAGAGGCTTATCCTCTTCATTTAGGTATTAATTAGGATTAGATATTTACATTATTCTTTTGTCCTTTCTCTCTTAAATTGTGACACATGTACATATCTTTTATGCACATGGGCTACTGAATTTTTTTTGCAGCTATAATTTACGTGTAAGGTAAGGAAAATAGGAGAAAAGAAGAAAAGAAAGGAAAAGAGAAAAAGAAGGAAAGAAAATGGAAATTAAAAATAATTATATGTAATTTTTCTAAACTTAAAAATCATAAAAATAATCATCATAAATTAATTTTGGAATTTTTGTGAAAATTTATCAATTTAATTAGTACTCGTTATAATTATAATTTTTACAAGTTAAGTTATTATAGCAATTTCGTTAAAATTTTACGCGATTACGCGATTTAGTCGATAATTGCAGTCGACTATAATTATATCACTATTGAGTGATATTTAATTATTTTATAGGCTTAAAGTTATAATGTTAAGATTTCGATCAAATTCGAGTACAATTTTGGTTAATGGTGCATAAATCAGATTTAAGGTTTTAGTACGCGATTTAAGGTTTTAATCAATTTCTAAGGTTTTTACTATTTATAATATATTTAAATTTATAATTTATTAATTTTTTATCTTACTCGGATTTAATGACTCATCAAGTCATCTATAGTATTAGGGTTCAATTTTACTCTCAAATAGTTAAATTTGCGGGGTTTACAGTGACAATACTCAAATACTTACAATCCAAGGTGGAGGAACAATCCCAATTTCTCATGGTGAGAGAATAATAATGCTTATAAAGTGCCACTTAGATTATCACCGCCCTCTTAAACACCTAACAAAAATAAGCCAAGTGTTGAAAAGCTCATGATTAGTTTTATTCAAAAGGTAGATATAAAGTTTCAAAATCAAGACGTTGCAATTCATAATTTGGACATCCAAATAGGCTAGATAGCACAGATGCTAAATAATCGACCTTAAGGTTTAGTACCAAGCAATACTGAGAAGAACCCTAAAGAAGTCAATGTTATAACTCTCAAGAGTGGAAGAGAATTAGAGGAGTTTACTCAAAAAGGCTTAAAGCATGATGCATAAAAGGACCTAAGTCCTTATGTAAAGAAGGATGAGCCATCAATTAGCTATGAAAAAGGGAAGGAAAATGTGGTTGACACCAAGTAGAACAAGGTGGAAGTAAAGCCAATAAAGCCTTATGTTTCTCTTATTCCTTTTCTAGGGAAGTTAAAGTAGCAAAAGCTAAACCACTAGTTCTCCAAATTCTTAGATGTATTCAAAAAGTTGCACGTTAACATCCTATTTATGGATGCACTTAAGCAAATGCCCTCATATGCAAAGCTCAAGAAGGAAATCTTCTCATAAAAGAGAAAGCTAGCTGACTATGAGACAGTAATGCTTGAGGAGTATACAACTATTTTGCAAAGCAAGCTACCTCCTGAACTTAAGGATCTAAGTAGCTTAACAATTTTACACATTATAAGGAACTCCTTTTTTGAAAAAGGGCCTTTGCAACCTCGGTGCCATCATAAATTTCATGCCTTTATCCATTTTCAAGAAAATGGGGTTAGAAGAATGTAAATAGTCTAAGTATCTTTGCAATTAGCTGATAAGAGTATCAAATACCCTAAAGGGATTGTGGAAAATGTGCTTGTAAAGGTGTACAAATTGATGCTCCCTACATAATATATTGTCTTAGAAATGGAGGAAGATAGGGAAATTCTACTGATCTTAGGAAGACCATTCTTGGCTATTGGAAAGGTGTTGATTGTTGTTATAAAAGGTAAATTGATACTTCAAGCCATGGATGAGCAAGTAACCTTTAATGTTTTTAAGGAAATGAAGCACTTAAGTGATAGGAGTTCTTGTTATACCACATGTTTGATCAATCAATTAGTGTAGGAGATAGGTAAGGATGTGTTTGGGCAGAATGAGTATGGGCACCTAATTTTATTAGAAGATTAGAGCAGTGATGAGGAGGAAGATGATAAGGATGATGAAGTGAATGAAAGTGATGCATCGATGAAGCTGGTAGCAAAAGTTTGGTCAAGAACCAGCTACACTTAAACTTAAGCAACTTCTTACTCATTTGAATTATGTGTTCTTAAGAGAAAATGAAATACTGCCTGTTATCATTTTGATGAGTTGTCACAAGAAAATGAAAAAAGGTTAATGGAAGTACTAAAAGAACACAAGGAAGCAATTGGGTGGACAATAGTTGACATTCAAGAGATTCATCCATCAGTTTTCATGCATCGAATTCTTTTAGAAGTCGAATGTAAACCATTAGTTCAACCACAACGTCGCTTCAATCCTACCTTGAAGGAAGTAGTAAAGAAGGAGGTTATAATACTCCTTGATGTTGGGATTATCTACTTGATCTTAGATAACAAGTGGGTAAGTCTAGTATAAGAGGTACCAAATAGGATGAAATGTTGACATTGATTATTGAAAGTTGAATGATGTAACCTGAAAGTGTCATTTCCCCTTACCCTTCATTGACCAAATGCTTAAAAGGTTAGTAGAGCATGCATACTATTGTTTTCTTGATGGTTATATAGGATATAACTAGATATACATTGCCCTTCAAGATCAAGAGAAGACAACCTTCACTTGTCCATATAAGACCTTTACATCTAGGCGAATGCCTTTTGGCCTATCTAGTGCACCTATTACTTTTTAGGGATGTGTAATAGCAACCTTCTTAGACACGATTGAGAAATACATTGAAGTTTTCGTAGATAACGCTTTTGTATTTGGTTCTTCTTTTGAGAATTGTCTTGAGAATTTATCATCTTTTCTTTAGTATTGTAAGGACACTCACCTAACTTTGAATTAGGAGAAATATCACTTCATGGTATAGGAAGGGATTGTTCTAGGTCGCAAGATTTCACAAAAAGGAATTGAGGTAGATAATGCAAAGATTGAAGTGATAGCAAAGTTACCACAACTAGTGAATGTAAATGGGATACAGAGTTTCCTAAGTCATGTAGGTTTTATCAAAGGTTCATTCGTAACTTCTTGAAAATCATAAGACCTTTATGTGATTTGTTAGAAAAGGAAACTCCCTTTATGTTTAACGAGAAGTGCCTTAAGGTATTTGAGCTACTAAAGGAAAAACTAACTACTACACTTGATGCGAACTAAGCTAAGGATTGACAAGGAGGATCGTTAGGTTGGGTCTAAGCTTATAGAAAGCTTGAAGAATGAAATAGGAATTGCTCCAAGAATATGACACACCAGAGAACTTTCGAGGACTCATAACTCAACTTGATATGACATACAAGCTAATCCAATGAAGATACTTGCCATCTAACCTTACTTAAAGGTTAGGATAAGAGTGAAGTAAGTAAACAAGCTGAGAGTAATGTTCATAAAGGTATATATTCGATATGAGATGTAGGATGATCATCCTTACGACAACATTACAATAGGGTATTTATACCTAAAACATTAAGGCATCATACCCAAAATGAGAAAGACTAAAAAGGGTAGTAGCTAAAAAGAGTAATCCACAAGGAATAATAATAGATATAATTGAAAATACAACAAAAATAAGTATCTTGTATGAAAGATTTTATTACATGGCTACTTAAACACATGGCTCCTTATGGTTGGGTAGCTTTTTGGTAGAAAAGGATTCTATACAATCAATTTGGTATCTACCAAATTGAGGTGCCGAGCAGGGTTGGTAAATTGGCTGTATTATGTTGAGTAGATAATTCTTTTGAGGTAAATTCACCTCAGACACAATCAACATAGCTTAGACTTAGGTTAACTAGGTGGGTGGTCAAATTGTTGAGCTATTAGGGCGTAGCTTTGATCGACAACTAGTGATAGTCGACAAATACGAAAGGGTTTAGCTTGACCAGGGCATCAGGTTCGTAGATTGCAGCAGGTCGGACTCCTTAGTGGTAAGTCATAAGGAAAGAATTTACCTAGCCATACTTTCCATCCCTTAGGCTCTAGCTTGGGTCAAGGGTCCGGTAGTCTAATTCCTATCATCCCCGCTAAGCTAATTAGGATTTGGTATCAAATCTAGCTGGTCCTTATCTAAGTTCTCCTTGGGTTGATAAGGGTTGAAGTTGGCAACATTAACACATTTGACACTCCGAAGTCTTTTAGAAGCTTAAGTTATTATGCATTATCATCGATCTCTTGCAGTATCCTAAATGGTCCTTCAATTCAGGTAAATAGCTTATTCTTCCTCTTATTAGGGAATATTTCCTTACTTAAGTGTAATCATACTTAGTCTCTACATTGAAACTACTTGGTCTTCCTTCCTTTGCCTTCCTCTTTTAGCTTTTTAAAGGCTTTATCACCCTGCTGGCCGACTTGATGATAGATCTGTTGGATGGATTAAGCTTAGTTCTTGCCATAAGATCTTCTTGGTTTATGGATGGCATTGGGGTGTAATTGAGGAGTAGTTTAAGGTCGAGACCATGGATGACCCCAAGTAAGGCATGCCTAATGGTGCCATGTATTGTCATATTGTAAGCAAATTCGACCATAAGCAGGTAGACGTCCTAGTTGCTTAAGTTCTTCACTATCGTAGCTCGATTTGAGGATAGAAAGAGGTGCTTAACAATAGTTTGGTTCCCATTTGATGCTAAAGAGTTCTCTAAAAATGGCTTAAAAATTTTGGGTCTCTATCAAACACCACACTCTTTGGTATGCCATGCAAGCAAACTACTTCCTATAAAAATAACCAAGCAATAGCCGAAACATCATTAATTTTAGTGTAGGGCACTAAATGTGTCATTTTGCTGAACTTATCCACGATAACTATTACAGAATCTTTACCTCCAACAGTTTAAGGTAGTTTGAAAATAAATCCATAATCAGGTCAGCCCATGGTTTGGTCGAAATAGGCAGAGACATTGCTTTTCCTTGCTTTGCTTGACTCTTCGCTTTCTTATAGATGGCACATCCCTCAATCACACGATATACGTCATGCTTCATTCTAGGCTAGAAGAACCACTCATTTATCAGCTCATTCTCCATTCCCAAAAAAGTCTAAAAAGTCTTCTATTGTAGGCTTCTCTCACCAGCAACTCTCTTATTGAACAAGTTGGCAAATGCAACTTGCCACCTCTAAACAGATAACTATCCTCTAGATGGTACTCATTTACTACTCTTCCTTCTCTATAGTGCCTATATATAGAGCCAAAATTAGGATCATTATGATATTGCTCTTTTATGCTTACAAACCTTAATAATCTGGTCTATAACTCAGAGATTAGAATATATCTCCTTGATAAAGCATCAACAACTACATTACTCTTATCTTGCTTGTACTTCATGACAAAATTCAATCCATCGGGCTTAGCGTTTGGAAAGCTTAGATTAGCTCTACAAATATTTCAAAGACTCATGATCCATATAGATGACAAATTCTTTTGGCAAAAGATAATGTTACCATATATGGAGAGCTTGAATTAAGGCCAAAAGTTCTTTGTCATAATCAGAATAATTCAATTGTACTACTTTGAGCTTCTCACTATGATAAGTGAGAGGTCAGCTTTCTTCATCAACTCAGCTCTAATGCCAATACTTGACGTATCGCATTCAAGCTCAAATATCTTATCAAAGTCTAGCAAAGTCAAGATTGGGGTAGACATCAATTGTACTTTCACCTCAACAAAACTCCTTCTTCTTTCTCTCCTTACTTAAACTCTACATTCTTCTTTGTAAGCTTAGTTAGAAAAGCTACAACGGTACTGAATCCTTAGATAAATTGTTGGTAAAATCATGCTAATCCATGGAAACTCTTCACCCCGATACAAGAGGTTAGGGTTGGCCATTCAATAATAGATTGTAGCTTCTCTTCATCTACCTTCAATCTTCTTTGACCAATCACAAATCCTAGGAAGATCACTTCTTCCTAACAAAAACAACATCTCTTTAGGTTTTCAAAGAATCTCTTTGCTTAAATGATATCGAAAACAACTTGGAGATGGTCAAAATGAATTTTTAGGTTGGTACTATAGACAAGGATGTCATCAAAGTATATGATAACAAATTTTTTGATCAATTCTCTCAAAACATTATTCATCAACCTCATGAAAGTACTTAGGGAGTTTGACAATCCGAAAGGCATGACCATCTACTCATATAGGCTATGTTGGGTCTTAAAAGCATTTTTTTATTCATCCCCTTATCTCGTTCGAATTTGGTGGTATCTAAACTTTAGATTAATCTTGTTGAATATACTTACACCACTCAATTCATCCATCATATCATCTGGCCTCGAGATAAGGTATCTGTACTTGATTGTAATCTTGTTAACAGCTCTGCTATTTACATACATATGCTAAGTTCCATCCTTTTTTGACATAAGCAACATAGGTACAACATAGTAGCTAAGACTTTCCCTTACATATCCCTTTTCCAATAGTTCATTAACTTGTCACTAAAGTTTAACAGCTTGTATGGGGTTCATTTGATAAGTTGGTTTGTTCAATAGGGTAGTGTTAGGTATCAAGTCAATACAATGTTCAATGCTTCAAAAAAGAGGTAATCCCTTAAGTAATTGTTCTAAAAATAGGTTGGCATATTCATCTAGTAGTTCTTTGACTTCTAGAGGTAGTTCACTCTACTCCTTTAGCTTTAGTAATCACCTGATCAATAGAAAAGTCGGCACATTAGCTTTAATAGCTTCCCGGAGTTTGGTTTTACTCAACACCAAAGCCTTTATTGATCTTCGAGCAAGTTTAGCTTATCGCCTACTAACTTGACTTGGCGTCATAGGATTTAACATCATCTTCCTCCCATCCTTCTTAAGTACATATGTATTATCGTAACTATCATAAATAACCTTTCGATCGAAAAGCCAAGGTCAGCCTAGGAGAACATGTGGTGCACATATGGGTAGCATGTCATAAAGAATTTTGTCAGAATAGTTTCCAATTAAGATTGATAGCAGCTTTTGTTGAGTGACATGTAGTGCTCCCTTCTCGGTTAGCCAATGTAACTTATATGGCTTAGGATGTGAAATGGTCGATAAATTAAGCTTCTTAACTAAGTTAGTGGAAGCTACATTGGTACAACTCCCACTATCCACTCTGAGCACAAAAACCTGCTCATTCACCTTATAAGTGATGTGGAATAAGTTCTCTTACTGCTCATCCATAGTGGAGGGTTCTAAACTCATTGTATGTTGGATAACTAGAGTCAACTTATCCAGGTCCATGCAAACATATCCTCCCTAATCAAGTTAGCATTAACATCAATCTCATCTTCTACTTCTTTCTCCTCCTCAGGTTCCTCATCTATGCTATCCACTTCAATCTTTAGGGCATCTCCTTTAATAATTATGGTCCTTCGGTTGAACACTAAGCAACTATGTACCTAAACCCTTAGCATTTAAAGCACTTGATCTGGCTTATCTTCCTCTCAAATCTTTGTCCCTTCTCATATGTTCTAGTCAATACAACACAATCGAGTTAAGCCTTTTGTTTGGCTTTGACTTCTATCCTTTTAGTTGGCTTGGTACTTAGTTGAGCTCAATAACTTTCCTAAACAGGTTGGCTTAACTAACTAAGCTAGCTCATCAAAGGTTGGGTTAGGTTGTTTCTTCTTTACCTTTCTACTCGTTGGGCTATTCTTGTAGCTTCGTCCAATGTTGTTAATTACTGAAGTTCTGTAATATTTTTAATGTTGTTTCTTAGCCTAGTAAGTAGCTAATCCACTTCACATCGGATCATAAGCATCTGGAACTCCCATACATATTTATCAACAATTATGATCCCTTGTCGTAGTTCCTGAAGTTTGGCAAAGGTATCATATCAATAGGTATCTGCTACAAATCTATTCCTAAGAATCCTTTTCATCTTCAGCTAAGTATTGACCTCTTTATATCCTTTTTGTCTCCTTATAGTTTGGAAGTTCCTCTACCATAGTGTAATATACCTAAAGAATTCTATAGCAACAACCTTCACCTTCTCATAATCCTCACATTAATAATAATCAAAGACACGTTTAACTTTTTCCTCCTAATCCAAATAATCTTCTACATACCCAAAACCATTAAATCTCGGGATCTAAACCTTTACATAGTCAATAGCTCAGGGTGGTCGACGATCCTCTTCTTCTTCAAACTCTTCTTCTCCTTCATCATCCATATGACCTAAGTCACTCCTTCTTCATACTCGTCCTCCTACTTTACCTTGAACTTGTTGAGTTAAGATCTATCTTCTAGTAAGTTGAGCAATTTGTGAAGTGATATGCACAACCTTAGCAGGTCGATAGGCCATTATATGAACAACATTAGCCAAATCAACTAAGAGGTTAACTACCTTATCAAGTCATTTATCTATACTCTTAGGGCTACCTTAAGCTTGTCGATCATGGTAGATAACACCATTATTGTCATCCTCAATTTTGGCATTGACACCAAGACCAATCATTGTTCCTCGACAAAAGCTCAGTAACAAAACTTAGATTAAAAAAAAAACAACAACAGATACTGCTTCTCCAAATCAAATAGCTACATATACACTCAAACACTTCTTCATGCGAAAGTTCAGTTATCCCACAAACACAACAACCACTTCTAAGAAAAACAACCTAATTGAAATTTGCTCAATTTTCCTATACTCAAAAAAGGGCAATGTAGAGTATATAACCAAAATGAACTACTACTCCTTCTACTTACTCCAACTCTGATAGCTAACTTCCAAGCAACTACAATACATTATTGTAAGAGCATTACTACTAGAGAAAGTTCAAATTAAACTTACTCAAATAAAACCTTTGCTCTAATACTAAGATGATGTGAATTAAGCCAAAGATTGACAAAGACGGTTGCTAGGGCGGATCTAAGCTTACAAAAAGCTTGAAGAATGAAATGAGAATTGTATGAAAATAGGAAAGATAAATAAGCAAACCTTCGAACAACTCCAAGGATGTGACATACTACGGAACTTCTACGGACTTACAACTCAAATCGATATAACGCATGAGCTAATCCAACGGGGGTACTTGCCACCTAATGTTGCCTAAGGATTAGGATAACAATGAAGTAAGCAAATATGCTAAGACTAACGTTCACAAAAGTGTATTTTCAATATTAGATGTAAGATGATCATGCTTACGGCTACATTACAATAAGGTATTTATACTTGAAATATTAGGGAATCCTATTCAAAATGGAAAAAGCTAAAAAGGGTAGTATATAAAAAGGAGTAATGTGTAAGGAACAATAAAGGGTACAATTAAAAATACAATAAAAATAAGTGTATTGTATGAAGGATTTTATCACATGGTTACCTAGATACGTGGCTCTATATGGATGGGTCGCTTTTTGGGAGAAAAGATAATTCTGTACAATCAATTTTGTATCTACAAGGTTAAGGTGCTAAGTAGTAGTAGTAGGTCAACTATGCCAAGCTAAGCAGATAATTCTTCCAAGATGAATTCATGTTGGACACAATTAGTATGGCTTGAATTCAAGTCGGCTGGGTAGGTAGTTGAATCTACCAAGTTATTGCTCGAGTATAGCTCTAGTCGGTAGCTGGTGATAGTCAATAAGTACAAAAGGGTTCAGTTTAGCTAAGGCATTAGGTCGATAGACTACAGGAACTTGGACTCCTTAGTGGTAGCTTGTAAGGATAGAATTTGCCTAGCCATACTTTCCAACCCTCATACTCAGGCTTAGGTCGAGAGTCTAATGGTTCGATTCCTATCAACATTAGTAATTGTAGCACCTAATTGGGAGTTGCCTTTTAAGCTCATGTGTGATGCTAGTGATATAGCAGTAGGTTGCTGTGTTAGGTTAGCAAAGGGATAGAAGGTTCTAAGCAATTTATTATGCAAGTGAGATGCTCAATGATGTTGAGCATAATTATGCCACTATAGAAAAAGGAACTACTTACTGTAGTATTTAGTTATGACATATTTAGATGATTATTTATATTGACCACTCGGCATTGAAGTACTTTATTGGTAAAAGGAAATGAGAAGCTAAGGCTAATTAGGTGGATTCTACTCTAACAAGAGTTTGATATCGAGATTTGAGATAAAAAAAAATGGCACCAAAAATCTAGTAGCCAACATCTTTCAAGGATTGTAAATGAAAAGGGTGAGCTCCTTATCAATGAAGTATTCCTTGATGAACACTTGCACTTGGCTTCATTGAAAGATCTACCATGGTATGACAATATTGTCAACTAAGTTAGTAGCATATTGCCTTATGGGATCTCTTATCACCAAAAGAAGAAATTCCTATTTGATGTTCAATATTACTTTTAGGATGGATCAATAAAATAAAATAATAAATTATATATTGGATGGATCAATAAAGTAAATTGATGAGAAATGATCTAAAATAGGACTTAAATAGTTTATATTGTGCTAATATATTTTTATTCCAATTGTAAACCATTTTAATGTTTATAGTTTCGTATTTGTAATAGGAAAATGCGAGAAATAAAAAATATATACATAATTCATTACAAAAGTAAAACACATGAGAAGCCAAAACTTGAATAAAGCTGATCAGTCCAAGCTCAAGTGGAACCCGTGTACCAAGAAATATTTGAAAAAGGGTAGTCAATTCCTTGTGGTTCTTACGTACAGGACAATGTTTTGCCAATTTCATGTCGTAACGACTTAGAGGATAATGTGGGCCGCACAATTGGTCATTTCCACGATTCATATCAAGCTATATCATGAAGAGTTCCAGGGAGTGAAGCAATTTGCATCAAGTTAAGATGTGGGAGCCCGCTATTTCTTCATTTCATTGAAAGGTCAACATGCCAAGAACACTAATTCATTCAACCATTTCCCAGTAAAGACTTTCGCGTGGGGACCATACAAGTTATTCCCGTTTCTTCTTGAAAAGCAGTGCTTGAAAGATTCATGATGACTTCTAACACGCATCCCGTTAAGCCAAATTTCACAATTTATGCTCACAACCCATTGCTACAAGTCCTTATGCACACACCAGCATGGATATAAAAAGGACTTCAAATCAAGACGAGGAGTTTCGTAGAGAATACACAGAGCATTTTAGTTTCTCGCATTTTCTTTATTCATTCAGTTTTATTGTCAAATCATTATTTTCAATATTTGTGTGTTGTTTTTATATACTATCAAGAAATTTAAGTACTATGGGATTTTGACATACTTGATAATTTAATTAATGTATGATTTTATTATATATCACTATTTGATTAGTTGTTATTTTAATTATCTCGATTTCATAATTCATAATTTTATTATCTAATTAATAATATTTCATGAATAAAACTTAAAAAACTCGAAAGGAAATGAATAGTTTGCATGAAATTGGACTAAGATTAGTTTAAATGTTGACATGGACATGCATATTAAATTAATCTTAGGAATCATGCTCTTAGTGCAGTTAATATTACTTTTTGTGATATAGAAATATGCATGAATTTTAAATACTAATTAAGTTAGTAATATTTGTGAGAAAAATTTACTACTTAATTGAATATTATAGATAAACCAGTCGAAAGGGCGTTTTTGCTATAGGTAGGACAATATTGACTCGAAAGGGAAGCAAGTACTTTTGAATTTGATTAAAAAGCAATTAATTAGTTTTAACGTATTTTAGAAGTATATGTTATTTGATCAGATGATCACATAGTCAAAATCCCATGCAACTAATGTAGTAAACTTCTCCCGTTATTACTTTCGTATTTTAGTTATGCTACTTTAGTCATTTTGTATACTAGTTTAGTGATCAGGTTTTCATTGTGTTTGCAAGTTTGTATCATTTTTTTTCATTATATCGAGAAAAAAAGAAAAAAAAAATCAATTCGGTTTCTATAGTACTTGCTAACGCTTTGTTTTATAGTAGCGGTTCTTGAGAGATTTAAGTCCACTAGAGCAAATTGGAGTTGGCATCCAGGAGCAACTCATTAAACTTAGTTTTTCAAAGTCAAAGTCATCATCATTCTGTGAGTTTTGCACCTCCTGGCTGTGTTTATATTATTTCTGATCTGCCTCTTTTCACCTTAGTATAGTTTGTTAGCCCATCGGAAGTATCGGCATAAATTTGCATCAAATAGTTTTTCATGTTTATTGGTTGTCACTGTTTCATATTTCTTTGTAATTCATCATATAAAAAGAAAAAAATTCAAACGCCACAATTTTTGCTTTCATGCCAGACTCCATATTCATATTATTTCTCATAGGCACTTCTTTTACAATTATTTATAGCGCTTGTTTCAGTTTTCTTTTGCATCAATTCACCGTGCCTCACTTTTTGTTTTAATCTTCCTATATAGTAGTCAACGTGCTGGCCATTTCGATTCTGATCACCATTGTGCACGCACTTGGATAAATTGTATCGAGTTAGTTTAGTTCAGTTTGTTCTTTTACGAATTTTTCAAAAAAAAAAAAAAAAAAAGGAAGAAAAAGGTTCCTAGTCAACATTTTGTAGAGCCAATTCCTTGTGAAACTTTTTATCTAGTCACTGATTTTTAGAGCATTAATCACTTCCGAGAATATGTTTTTTAGTTGGCTTTATTTTCGTCGTGTGTTATTTTGTTTACACTGCATTATTAATGTACTAGTGAATGTTTGATTTGTCATCATCAATTAACACATCGTAGATTCATCATATTGTATGTAATTGCTTTCCAGTAGTTCGGCATTTGGTTTAGAATTTTAATTTTCTTTCTCATCTCTTAGTTAGTTTTGTTTTATTGTACTCCTTTCCTCTAGTTTATTTATTGCTAAGTAACATTTATTAAAAAAAAAAAAAGAAGAGAAAAATTGCAAAAAAAAAAAAACAAAGTTCTTGATAAGTGCATGCATAGGATTAGGAGTGTGGAATTACTGATCTTTGACCCCGAGATTGACCACACTTACCATAGGCTTAGATGGAAATATGTACGCTTGATTTAAGAGCCAAAAGAGATTATGGAAAAAATACAACCAAAATCGAGAAAAGAATTATGCCGTTTGGCAATATTGTGTTCCAATTGTTCAAGGAGCAGCATTGGATATTAAGTGCCCTACAATTGAATCTAACAATTTTGAGCTCAAACTTACATTGATACAAATGATACAAGCCAACCAATTTAGAGGATCTTTGCATGAGACTCCAATGATCATATTTAGAATTTTCTTTAATTTTGCGAGACTTTCAAAAGTAATGGAGCTTCAAAAAACGCTATTTGTCTCTAATTATTTCCATTTTCATTAAGAGATCAAGCAAAAAGTTGGGTTAATTCGCTCCCAGCTAGCTTGTTACTACATAGAATCAATTGGCTCAAAAGTTCCTCACTCAATTCTTCCTTTCTCCTTATGCTGCCAAACTCAAAAGTGACACAACATCATTTACATAGTATGAAGGCCAATCATTGTATGAGGCATGGGAAAGGTTTAACGAAAATTTTAAGAAGATGTCCTCATCACAAGCTCCCCATATGGCTTCAAGTGCAAACATTTTACAATGGTTTAAGAGCCCAGCTTCAAACGGTGATTGATGTAGACTCTAGAGGAGCACTGATGAGTAAGAGAGTAGAAGATGCTTATGAGTTGATTAAGGAGATGATATCAAATAGTTACAATTAGCAAACTGAAAGAGCAATGCCTTAGAGAGCTACTAGAGTTCATGAAGTGAGTGAAATATCACAGTTATCAACACAAGCTATAACTCTCAGTAAATAGATGAGCAAGCTTTTTACAACTCCAATCTCTTCCTATAGCCCACTAGTTATGTGTACGTATTGTAGAGGCACCTCAATCTAAAAGCATAAGCGTTGAACAGGTTAATTTTATTAGCAATTTCAAGGATAATTTGTCATAACTCTAAGGGAGGTCTAGTATGGTTATTTAAAATTTTCATATTATGTGTACAATTATGATACGAAAAACGTGTTACAAATCATAAATTGTAAGACTCTAAATAACTAATTACAAAGGTTTCCAATTTTTAATTTATTAACTTACTAAAAAATATGAAAAACTATGGATATTCGATATTTTACAATCCCTCAAAACCGCAAAAAAACGATATCTCCTATTAAATAATAAGACAAAATAGATCAACTTTATAAATTATAAGAAACACTAAATTATATAAGATTCTAACGTATAAATATTTTCTACACAAGATATTTCTGTGCCATCTATATACTTCTTAATTAATTCTAATATTATCTTACATATCTTTAATTTGCACTCAGCACTCAATATTTATCCTAGTCCCTTCCTCACCATTACTGTTCAAACAAATTGTCAAACATTATTAGCACACATGCAATACATGAAATAAATTTATACATAGTGAATGTAAGTCTTTGGCACCATTTTTGGGGACTATGCTTAACTAATATTAGATTTTCATTTTTATTTTTAGAGTAGGCATTTCTTCTACCCGCTCACATCACTTAATTTTCAATTTGACTGCATATTGCTTCTTAAATTTTAGTTGTCATCCACCAGGACTTCGTCGGTCATTCTTGCTACTTTAGTCATTTTGTATACCAGTTTAGTGATCAAGTTTTCATTGTGTTTGCAGGTTTTTATCATTTTATTTCATCATATCGAGAAAAAAAAGAAAAAAGATTTTCAATTCGGTTTCTATAGTACTTGCCAACGCTTTGTTCCTGGGCAGCCGTCTTAGAGAGATTTAAGTCTACCGGAGCAAATTGGAGTCAGCATCCAGGAACAATTCATTAACTGAGTTTTTCAAAGTGAAAGTCATCATCATTCTGTGAGTTTTGCACCTCTTAGCTATGTTTATATTATTTCTGATCTACCACCTCTGGTTTTCACCTTAGTATAGTTTATTAGCCCATGGGAATTATTGGTATAAACTTCTTCAAATCGTTTTTCATGTTTATTGGTAGTTACTGTTTCATATTTCTTTATACTTCATCATATAAAAAAGGAAAAAAATCCAAACACCATAATTTTTGCTTTAATGTGAGACTCCGGTCTTCGACTAACTATTAAGGACTTAAAGTGGTGGCACATTCCAAATAAATGTAAAACTTGGAAAAAATATGACTTGTAAAGTGGTAAAATAAAGTGGTTGTAAATAGCATGAGTTATAACTACTATTACATAAATTG
This sequence comes from Lumnitzera littorea, assembly GCA_024138015.1. Lineage (NCBI taxonomy): Eukaryota > Viridiplantae > Streptophyta > Magnoliopsida > Myrtales > Combretaceae > Lumnitzera > Lumnitzera littorea. The sequence goes on along the minus strand of JAMXBB010000004.1, from coordinate 114,094,371 downwards.
TTGTAGTTGCTCAGAATTAGTAAATTTTGGGTTTTGGAAAATAATCTTGGAATCAATTATGTTTTTAATACAAGGTCCAAAAAGTTAAAAGAACACCTTAGTAAAGTTTTTTCTTTTTTCTTTTTTATAAAATTAAGTCAGCCAAATATTTAATTTAGTAAAAACGTACTTTTACTAGTAGTGATACATTTGTGTTGTATGCATAGAGCGTGAGACCAAATTATAGAAAAGCCTTAAAAATAAAATTATCTAACTTATAAAAATAATTATTTGAGGTCAATTGAGAGTAAAATAATTAGTATATGTATTGCATATAAAGGTGTATACCCAAAATAGGAGGGATAGTTATATATTATATAATATACTTAAAAATAACACCCTAATTAACCTAAGTGAACAGAAACACATCAAGGACAGCTGGTGGATATGGGAAAACAAGGAAAGCGGCATGAAAAATTGTTGGTATAGCTTAGGGACACCTCAACATGAGATTAAGCAAAAGTGAATATAAAGAAAATACAAAATATAGGACAATTGGCACAAGAAAAATCTCTCTACCAATAAGGCCACATTATAAAAAACCTCGAAGCATTTCTAAAATAAAGTTTGGATAGTTTATGAATGGGGAAAAATGTGGAGGAGCTTTGGAAGTGAGGAAAGTGCAAGTAGGAAAAAATTAAAGAAAAATAGTGCAAATTGGTGTTTCTCAAGTTCTTTAGGTTAACCACCATCTAAGAGTGAACCAAACGACGTTGAGATAGTGGAGGTAGTGCCAACTTGGAAAGACAAACCTCCACCCATAGAAGGTTACCAAAGTTGTAAGTAGCGATAAGTTTCAATTTTGGTTGTTTTTTATTTTATTTTTCTAAAAACAGTAAAAAAAGCTATAAAAATTATGATTTTTAGTTTTCTTAGGTAATTTTTCATGTATAATCCAAAAATGTAACCAGATTTCTCAAATTCTAATTCAAAATATTTGTTCCTTAAAAAATCAAGCCAAAAACGAACCTCAATACCAATTTCCAATAGCTTAAATGATGTTGTTTTGATCCTAAAATTAATGTACAAACATTTCAATATTTCTACTTTGATTTCATAGGAAGAGTTTTTGAAAGTTCAAAAGTTGAATTTTAAGATTTTTGCTATCTAGTATACTTGTGGTTGAAATTTACTAAAATGGGTGTTTAATTGAGTAGTTGAGTCTTCAAGTGATGGTTTATTACTATATTTGACACTTAAAGTGTTGGGTCAAAGTGTTGGAGTGAGGAAGTAGGGGTGTGGAAGCTAGAGTTATGTGATTTAATGATTCAAAGAATGTGTAGCAACAAAGAATGTGAAATAGTCTGTGTACAAAACATATGCTAGAAATTGATGTAGGGGTTGATTTAATATTGGATATGTATAAGTGTTCTTATGGTAAATCTCTATGTCCTTTAGGCACGGTTAGTGAATTAGTTAACCTAATTAATATATTACAACAAATTGGATATTTAATAAGTGTTTTACTAAAGTTTTATATGTTAAGATTAGAAGAATGTGTTAAGTAAAGGAGATAAAATAATACCTATCATGACCTGAGGAGGTTAGTCATGGCAGTCACTGTATGCCGTACAAAGGACTGTAGATTGAATTTCCTTACAATCGATAACCCTAACCAAGAGTTACACAAGTGTAAGTAATATCATTTCATGATAATAATAACAAGTTAAGGAAATATAAAACACAATCTGTTCATATAGAAATTTACAAATAAGAAGTCTATAATACTTCTTAACTTAGACTAATATCATTTTATTACATATTAAGATCCATAATCTAAATAAACTATCACGAGTACACTCCGATCACATCTTCCTCTCACATCAACTCCTTGATGTACAACTAACCTCGAGCATGCGACGTCCTAACTCTATGAACAACTCAGCCTACAAAAGAAGACTACAAAGGTAAAAGCTAATTAGCTTAGTAAGATAATCCTCTCAACCATATAACAATCAAGTTATACATCAATTAAGTTCAATCAAGTGAATGCATATCAATTAGTATGCCAAACAAATATATGCAGGTAACTAAGTATTGCATACAATTCAAATTTAAAACCCTTTAAAGTCAAGGTTGGAGATACATTAGCATAGCTAGATCTAGGTATTATACTAGAACTTATCTCATAACGAAACTCCTCGTTTCGTATTTAAAGTGTAATGGTATATTTATTCTCAATTTTATCAAAAATGAGTTCTACATATAATTGTGAGTAAGTTTATGCAGTCCTCACTCACCCCAAAATGGAGGCTTCTGGACTCGACCCTTAGCTAGGCAGTTAGCACCTCCAATGCCTAATAATCCCATGGGCTAAGGTAAGATTATATCGCACATGTACACCGTACGAAATCTATAATAATCCAATAATCAACCCATGTATGGCCTCTCGCTACCTCTGTGCAATGTAACGGTCGGAATTAATTATGCGGTGTATGATAATGCGTGTTTCAAGTTAACTTTTTTTAGTCAAGCAAAATTAGGTCTTATTATCCAGTAATCAACATGGTTACTAACAATCAGTTCTTAGCGAATTTATTATGCAGCAATCAATATGTTATTGTACTTTAAAGTAAATTCACCATTAACAAACAATTATCATACACAAGCATTACCCAACCCCATACAACATTCACTTATTAATTATAATTTATATTCGCTAATTACAAACACAAGCAAGTATAGGATCATTAGGAAAAACTCACTCAGCCATAATCGACTCAGAAGTCGTAATAATCCAATGGCATTTCAAGGTCAAGGTCGAGATGACCTGAGAAAAAAAATATATAAATAATTGTAAGTTTGGGAATTTAAAACTAAACTAGTATCGTAATTTGTAATGTTTACTTTACTTAGTTATGCAAAATTGTCGATTCGAGTTTTTTAACAAATTGCGTATAACTTTTTCATTTTAGTTCGGATCGTTATGAACTTATAGTCCATCTTGATCGTTTTTGGGCGTATTTTCTCATAGCGAGGTCCGTTTTGGATGTTGTGACTCGCAAATTAAACTGTAATATAAAAATATCACAAAATTTATTATTTTAATATAAAAAGTTATAAAATATTAATTTGAACTTTTTCTTAGTATATTTACTATTTAATAATCATTTAAATCATATAATTGATAATTTTATTATTTTAAGCTTATTTTACCCTAGTTACTTATTTTTACCCATTTTTAAGATTTTAGAATTTTTAATTCAAATCTTACTTTATTAATTTTCTTGTATTTTACAATATACATATATATATATATATATATGAATACTTATTATTATACTTAATTAATTTTTATAATTAATTTAATCATTAATTCTTTTTCCTAATTTACGGTACCCATATAATTATTAAGTTACTTTATTTATTAAATTAATATTACCATATATCATGTATACTATTTAATTATACGTGTATTTTACGTCATATATGTACTTTTATATGTGTACTATACCCTATATACTAAATTATTCTAACTTTACTTATACATTTCGTATAAGTATGTTATACACTTATTTATACTTTATATACTTATGTACATATATGGTTATACTAAATACGTATATATATATATATATATATATTAAAACACAAATATTATTAATAATATGTATACTTATTATTTTATATATACACATATATATGAAAAATACACAATTAGGCATATATAAACATATGTACACATATATATACATATATATATACAGAATTGTATATTACATGTATACACATATTACATACTAAAATAATTATTATATACATATGCACCTTCATATATATATATATATATATATATCCATGCATGTATATACATAGTTAATTAAAGAATATGCTAAATACATATACATGTACATAAAAGAAATATTGTGTATATATTCATATTCATATAGTATACAAGTATTCTTACATATATTATATACCAAATACTAATTATTCATACATATATAATACATACATACGTAGATATATTTTTGTGTACATGCATATATATATATATATACTTAACAATACTTAATTAGTGAAAATACTAAATACTTAGCACATGTATTCTTATTTATACTTACATATATATATATATATATATATATACATATACCGTATCTTTTAAATACTGTATATATACATGTCCACATACATATGTTTATATACACATAAATGAGATATACATATATATTAATTTATCTACTTCATACATATATGTACATGTAATAGAATAATTAGTATATGCATGCACATACTATATAATATACATATGTATAAGTAAATTAAATATACTTACCTAAATTTGTTGGTAATATTTTTAATTTTCTTCTTCTTTTCCTCATCCTCCTTCTTCTTCTTGTTCTTGGTTTTCTTTTTGTTTTGCTCTTTTGCTTTGTTTTTCTTTTCTCTTGCTTTATATTCTCGGTTTGTTTTTTTTTTTTATCCAGATATTTAGGACATGAAGATCATCTGATTTTGGGAGCAAATAAAATAAAAAAAATAAGGAAGCTTATCCTCTTAATTTAAGCATTAATTAAGATAAGAAACGTACTTTATCATTTTGTCCTTTATCTCCTTATTTTGTGACACTTGGACATTTATTTATGCACATGGGCTGCTAACTTTGTAGCTGGAATTCACATGAGGGAAAAGGGAAAATAGAAGAGAAAAGAAAAGAAGGAAAAAGAAAGAAAAGAAAATAGAGAAAATGGAAGAAAAAGGAATTTAAAAATAATTATATGTAATTTTTCTAAATATAAAAATAATAATTATAAATTAATTTTGGAATTTTATGAAAATTTATCAATTTAATTAGTACTTATTACAATTATAATTTTTGCAAGTTATTTTAACGGTTTCGTTAAAAGTTTTACGCGATTACACGATTTAGTCGATAATTATAATTGACTATGATTATATCACTATTGAGTGATCTATAATTATTTTATAAGCTCAAAGTTATAGTTTTAAGGTTTCATTCACGTTCGGGTTCGATTTCGAATAATTGTGCATAAATCGGATATAGGGTTTTTTATACGCGATTTAGGGTTTCAATTAATTCCTAGGGTTTTTATTATCGATATTATATTCGATTCATTAAATTTCATAAATATTTAGTGTTACTAGCCTTATCAAATCATGACATAGTTTAGGATATTCGGACTTAAATTTGGGTTCAGACTATTAATTTTTTAGGGTTTACAATACCTATGCAAGCTTGAAGTAGTTAGAAACTATATCAAAAAGTTTACTAGAAGGGCTTTATGTATAAGGAGTGGTTAGAAAATGGGTCAGAATGTATCCGAGACTAAAGTTATCCTAAAATGAATAATACCAAGGCTTGGACCTTAATTGTAAGTAAGTTAGTGACTTTGTTTATACCTAACAAAAATTTATTTAGATATTGTATGCATCATCTTTAGGAGATATGCTAGTGGAGAAAAAGTCTCAAGGATAAGATTAAAACTTAGAGAAATGGCTAAGTGGCCTACATAAGTGGATATTTGTATGTGCCATGGGTAGACTTATATTTACTCCTAACTTTGCATGCTCTATAATGTTTGCCTTAGCTAAGCTTGAATGTAAGTTGATGTGTTGTATGATGAATTATGAGGAGCTTCTTTTGTAATTGTTATTGACTGAAATATGCTTTGAGGTTGAATTTGGTTGCCATGATTATGTGGTTTAATGTTTGTCCTACATCTACTTAGACATGCACTAACTTAGGAAAAGCTGGTTCCAAACCTTGCCTCCTAAGGTATTCACCTAAGAGAACTTAATATCGAGGCCTTAGAACTAACAAAGATACTAACTAAGGGCTAAATAATAAGTGATGAATAAGATTGCTTGGATTTGCTGGGTATTACTTAGTGTGTGAATTGATGCATTCATGGCATAGCATGAAAAGGACCAACGGGTCAAGTTTTCTAAAAACCAAGATTTTGGTAGGTTGATTTTCATATGAAAAGCTGAGTTTATCAAGTGAACTTTTACATTTACAGAAGCTAGGTTTACAAGCATATAGAATCTACATTATATGTGCTAGGCTAGCTATATGCTGGATTTTCTAATCACTTTATGTTGTTATTATTAGACTACTGGGTTTTGGCATCTAAGTGTTGTTTTGCTAGATTCCTAGATATATTATCCAAATGCTTGGTTTGAAGTCAACTAAACTGGATGAGTTACTAAGCTAAGATAGGATATTAGTACCGATGCATATCACGTGTATTAGCATAGCACATGTTTGTTGCATTTGCACTGCTTAGTTATATTGTTAAGCTTGGTAATGTTAAGGATAACCTGCTCAATGAATGTGCTGTGATATTATTTCTATTTGTGCTTGTTTCTCTATTTTCACTTAGCTTATAGTAAGTTGAAGGGATCAGTCTTTCCTATCCTTAGGTTTTGAAAGAAGTTAGCTTGGATTTTACATCATACTAGCAAAGAAATTTTAGTACAAATAATTACTATCTTTGAAGTAAATTGTGAAGCAAAGAGTAAGTTAGAATGTTGTTCAAAAAGTGTGCTAGAGAAGACCTCTATGTGGCTAAAGTGGATTAGAAACCAAATTCAAGCACTAAGAGGGAGCTCTACAAAAAGACTTATAGACACCCCATTCCCCCTTACACCCCCTAACGCCGCCCCCCAATAAGGTAAGGTTTCAAATTTAAGAAATATAGAAAAAATACAAAAAAGTAGAAAAATTAGAAAAGTCGCAAAAAATGGAATAAATAGGAAAAATAGAGGAATTTAGGGAAATTTAGGAAATAGTGATAAATTATAAGCTATAAATACCCCATTTTTTCCCTCTATTTTTCAAAAATTTTATGATAGGGTAAGGGGATCTAATTTAAGAAATATAGAAAAAATACAAAAAAAAAAAGGAAAATTTAGAAAAATTATAAAAATATAAGAAAACTTAGAAAATACAAAAAGATAGAAAACTATAAAAAGTAGAAAATTTATAAGATTACAAAAAATAAGAAAATTTACAAAAAAAAATGAAAAAAATAGAAATATTGGAAAAGTCACAATAAAATGGAAAAATTAGGAAAAATAGAGGATTTTCAACTTTCTAAGCTTAGCTGAGTCATTTTGAGTATACATAAGGGGTCGATTCGTTTATTTCAAACAAGGAATCAATCGATTCTCTATCGCTCTCACTCTTAAACTCTCTCTCTCTCTCTTCCCTAATCAATTTATAAATCCCGCGAATTTAGCTAGTTTAAAGTAGAATTGAACTCTAGTATTGTAAATAATCTTACAAGTTGATAAGGCTAAGTAAGATAAAAAGTTTATTAAATTATGAAATTAAATATATTATAAGTAATAAAAATCTTAGAATTTCGATTGAAACCTAAATCGCGTATAAAAACCCTAAACCCTATATACACGTAAGTATCCAAAATTGAATACGAACATGATAAAAACTTTAAATATATAAACTAAAGCTTATAAAATGAATAAATTTACCTCAACAATAATAAAATCCTAATTGAATATAATTATCGACCAATACGTATAATCGCGTAAAATTGTTAAAGAATGAGTTGAGATAACTCTAAAATATTATAAACGTAATGGATAACAATTTAATTAACAAATTTTGTAAAATTTCAATATTATTTCATAATTATTTAATTTGTAATATTCATGTTTAGAAAATTCTAATTTTTCCTTTTTCTTTCTTTCTTCTTTTCCTTTTTCTTTTTCCTTTTTCATCCCCTAAGTCTTTTCCCCAAGCTAAGTTGAAAGATTCCAAAATGGTGTTCCGTGGACACGTGTGTAATGTGCATTCACCATGTGTTCAATATGATATAAGATAAAAGATTTAGATAAAATTTGTCAAATCACATTAATACCATTTGCTTTTTCTCTTACTTTTCTTTACCTATTTTATTTTCTTCTTTTCCCTTGCTTGGTTTTACCTCAGCTAGAAATGAGAACAAACACACATACTTCTTCTTTTGGGTTTCATTTCAAACATAAGAAAAACAAAACCCTACACATGCGTACACACACACACACACACATACACACTTATATATATATAGTTTCCAAACCAAGAACACCCTTGTTTTTCTTTTGTATCTTTGAGTTTTCCTCCACTTATCTTAACAATCAAGAAGAAGAGGAAGCTTTGCCATCAAATATTTATCAAATTACTAAGTGGAGTAAGTAGGTAGTATGTATATTATGCTATTTTGTAAGAACTAAGTAGTATTTATCTTATGTTATTTTGTAAGACCCAATTATATGTACTTTTTCATATATGTATTTTTGTAGAATTTTAGGTATTATAAGATTATGTAATAAAAGTTATATGTATTTTATTATTTATGAAAGAAAGGTTATGTACGTGTCTTAGAATTTATTATTATATTATGTATATATGCACATATATGTATAAAATTTAACTATAATTATGTGTACATATATGTGTATATGATAGTATATATATAGTATGTATTTTCATTACATATGTATATGTATAAATATGTGGCCAAAAATATATATATGCACATATAAAGTACAAAAATACTTGTATGATATATGTATAGGTACAATATATACATATATATGCGTATAGTGCATATAATATATTTAGGGATTATATTACTTAATTAGATAAGTATACATGACAAAACTAAGTGAAGAAAACCAACTACATAAGTATATGTGTGCATATAAAAATACATATATTGAGGGTATAATATATGTATATATGATATGAGCATACATACATATTATATGTATATTATAATATAATACCAAAATTAATAAACGAAATAAGGTAATATATTTATAAGTATGTATATATATGCCATTAGGTTCAAAAAATTGGAATACAATTAATTTACAAAATTTAATAAAATATAATTATATACATATTAAGTAAAAAAATAAAATAGGAAAACTAGAAAAATATGAACAATGTATGGAAATGACATGTAGCACCTTCCCATGATGCCACGTTAGCATTTAATTATATCTAATTAAATTCATAATTAAAAATAATAATTTAATATTTAGAAAATTATTAAAGTAGTAAAAATGAACCAAATGAGTCTTAAATCTAAAAATTAGCAAAATAAGTAACTTGTGATAAAATAAACTTAAAAATAAGAAAATTACAAAGATATAAAATTTAGATATTTATTAAATCATAAATATATAAAGAATAGGCTTAAAATAATCAATTATAATTAATTAAGTCAAAAATGGTAAAATTCATAATATTTTACATCATAATCGAAGATGTAGGTTACAACATTTAAAACAGACCCCATTATGCGAAAGTACGTTTAAAAATAATAAAAATTGACTATAAGTTAATAAAAATCGAAGTTAAAATGAAAAGGTTGTACCCGATTAAAAAAATAAGATAAATCGAGAAAAGTAAGTAAAAGATTTAAGTTAAACTATATTTATACCATACTTGGATTATAGTGGGAAACTAGGCAAATAATAATAGATATTTAATTAATTGATGAACCTAGTTTTTCATAATACCTACAGATTTATTTATCTTTTAGGTATCCAATTATCAAGAATTGGAAATCCCAAAGGATTAGAGAGTAAGTATTAACCTATGTGAAAGAGTTCTTATAATCTATTATCTACTTACTATTTGTTATTGGTATGTTGCTTGTTGGTTGATATTGATTGTTTGATTGAACGACTAATTGTTTTGTGTGCTATCATTCATATAATCACTATAACCTAAGTATGGCATGAACACAATTTAACTTATTTATTGGGGTTAATAGAAAATATATTTGTATATTTGTAAATGATTGTATCTTACAAATTTATTTATTTACTTTAAGGGTTTATTCTGATTATTGGTTTTTAGTGTACATTAATTTAATTATTCTACTTATCTTTCTTAGTTTATCTTAAATTTTAGTCATATATAACTTTTTCATTTTGACTTTGATTTTTTTGACCTTATGGTCAATTTTTATTGTTTATTAGCATATTATCACGAAGTGAGGTTCGTTTGGGATGTTGAAACCTACATTTTTTATTATGGGCCTAAAATGTTACGAATTTTGTTATTTTTGCCTAAATAATTTTATTAGCAATTTTGAGCTTTTCTTTATTATTTTGTGACTCAATTAATTTCTAAATTTTATGTTTTTAAAATATTTTATTTTTGAGTTCGTTTTGCAATAATTTCTTTATTTCTCCATTTTAAGCTTAAATTACCCATTATATTAATGTTTGTTATAATTGTAATTTTATAATTAATTAATTAATTATTATTGCCTAATTATTTATGTAATTTTGTGGTTTTAATTTTGAAAATCAAGAATGTTGGCATGGCAACTTCCCTTTAGTCCATGTGCTAAATTTTCTAATTCTTCTAATTTTTCTAATTTTGTAATATTAATATATATTCATATATATATATATTATAATTTATTAAATATTGAAATTCAACTCCTACTCTCATTTAAGGGTTACAACTCAGATACATACATATATATATATACATATATTTGTTTATTATCTTATTTCAAGGAATTACAATATTATTATACACATACTTTTATTTTAGATAGGTATTTATAATTATACCTATACTATACTAACACTATACATATATTTATACATGTATATATATAGGCACATATATATATATATATATATATGTTTAATCTTATCCTATATTTTCTTATTCATCTATATATATGTATTTATACTACTTTATACTATATTTCACATATGTACATGGTAAGGTACATATACATATGTATGTACATGTATTATGTACATATAAGTAAACCGTATGTGTGTATATATGTGCATAACTAAATAAGTACAATATACATATACGTATAATTAAATAGATTCAATCTACATATATACAAGTACATAAACATGAAGAAAACCTATTATATATATTTAGTCACTTTTACGTACATAAAATTCCATTGTAAAAGATAACAAAAACTACATCAATCTTCTATTACATATAATACTCAAATACATATGAACACAATAAGAAAACAAATAACTTGAATTACAAAAGAAAGTTGAAATACATAAATTGAAATCTTTGCTTACTTAGTCCTTAAAGTTCTTCAAGTTGCAACTCTCTTAATCGATTTTGAAGTTGATATTAATGTGATAGTGGAATATGGAGTGGTTCTTCAAATTATAGTGAAATGGTAGTTGGAAAGCAAAGAGGAAAAACTAAAGAAGGAAGATGAGGAAGAGACAGAATCTTAGTCGATCCAAAAGGAGGGGGATGGATTAATTTGTGTTTAAATTTTGATTGGAAAAGGAAAGAATTTGGTAAAGTCTTCTAAAGGTACAAGTGGTTGGCGTAAGAGTGTGGAGGGAGAAAGACAAAGAAAGAAAAGAAAAAAAAAAGGGAAAAAAATAAAAGGATAAATAGGTTGAAAATGACATTTTTTACATTGGTCAAAATTTTCATTTCTAATATTACATGTACATTTGGCATCCATAAATTGAAAAGGGAAAAAGAATATAAAAAGGAATAAGGAAAGAAAAAAGAAATAGATAAATAATTATATAAATACTTTTTTACTTTTCTTTCAATATTTCTAGCCTTATAAATAATATTTTGAATAATATATAACATAATTATGAAAAGAATTATAAGGTGTAAAATTAATATTTACTATATAACACATGATCATAAAACATGTAATAAAATTAAATTCAAATAATTAAATTTATATAACAATATCATATATTTATATATATATAAACGTAAATAATTATAAAATAATATTCTTAATCTTACTAATTTTGTAAATTAATTTGTTACTTTTTATTTTTGTTAATATTTAGGAGTTATTTGTATTTGTTTATTAGCAATTTTATATGATTACACATAATGATCAATAATTGTATCCAATTATAGCTTTATCACTATTGTGGTAAATTTATACGTTTTATAAACTTAGAGTTTTAGGTTTTAAGGTTTTTATTAGGTTCGAGTTTCATTTCTTATATTTATACGTACCTAGGGTTTAGGGTTTTCATACGTAATTAGACTTTCGATTAGTATAGTAAGGTTTTTCATATTTATTTTAGGTTTAAAATTTAAAATTTTAATTAATTTTTAATTTTGTCAGTTCTATTGACTTAGGGAAATTATTTGCAATAGTCAAGTTCAACTCTATACTTAGAAGACTAAGTTTGCAAGGTTTACATTATGAATAGGGAAAAATGTAGAGGAGCTTTAGAAGTGATGAATGTGTAGATAGGCAAAAATTAAAGAAAAATAGTGCAAATTAGGGTTTTTTGAGTTCCTTATGCTAACCACCACCTAAGAGTGAGTCAAATCACCTTGAGACAGTGGAGACAGCACCAACTTGGGATGATAAACCCCTACTACTGGAAGGTTTCTAGAATTATAAGTAGCGGTAAGTTTTGGTTTTGGCTACTTTTGATTATATTTTTCTAAAAATAGTAAATGAGTTTTAAAACTTATGATTTTTTGTTTCCTTAGATAATTTTTATTATAGAATCAAAAAATGAAACTTGATTTCTTAAATTCAAATTGAAAATATGTGCTCCTTAAGAAATCAAGCCAAAAACAAACCTTTATATCAATTTCCAATTAACTAAATGATGTTGTTTTGATCCAAACATTTCAACATGTCTACTTTGATTTCATGTGAAGATTTTTTGAAAATTCAAAAGTTTAATTTTAGGGTTTTTCTTATCTAGTATACTTGTGGTTGAAATTTACTAAAATAGGTGTACAATTGAGTAGTTGGGTCTTTAGTGATGGTTTATGGCTATATTTGAGGTTTCAAGTGTTAGGTCAGAGTGTTGGAGTGAGGAAGTTGGGGTATGGACATTAGAGCTCTATGATTGATGATTAAAAGAATGTTTTGTGCAAGTCATAATGTAAGTTAGAAAGTGTGTTAGAATGTATAGCAATAGGGAATGTGAAATAGTCTATGTACAAAACCTATGTCAAAAACTAATGCAATGGTTGATTGAATGTTAGATATGTATAAGTGTTCTAATAATAAATCCCTATGTCATTTAGGCACAATTAGTGAAATAGTTAACCTAATTAGTATATTACAACAAATTGGATGTTTAATAAGTGTTTGACCAAAGTTTTATATGTCAAGGAAAGGAGATAAAATAATACCTATGTAAGGTTGAAGTTGTTAGAAACTATATCAGAAAGTTTGCTGGAAGGGCCTTATGTATAGGGAGTAGTCAATAACTTGGTCCAAATGTATTTGAGACCAAAGTTATCATAAAAAGAATATTACCAAGGCCTAAACCGTAAGTGTAAGTAAGTTAGTGATTTTGTTTATACCTAACAAATATTTATTTAGGAGATATGCTTGTGGAAAGTCTTAGGGATAAGAGTAAGACTTGCGGCAATGATTAAGTGGCCTAGGTAAGTGGATATTTGTGTGTGCCTTAAGTAGACTTATGTCTACTCCTGACTTTACAAGCTCTGTGATGTTTAGCTTAGCTTAGCTGGATTGCAAGTTGATGTTTTGTTTAATGAATTATGAAGAGCTTCTTTTATAATTGTTGATGACTGAAATATGCTTTGAGGTTAAATTTGGTTGCCATGATTGTGTTGCTTAATGTTTGTCCTACTTTTGGTTAGACATGCACAAACTTAGGAAAAGTTGAGTCCTAACCTTTCCTCCTAAGGTGTTCACCTAAGTGAACCTAATACCGAGGTCTTAGAACTAACAAAGATACTAAGTAAAGGCTAGATAATAAGTAATGAATAGGTTTGCTTAGATTTATTAGGTATTGCTCGATGTGTGAATTGATGTACTCATGGCATAGCATGAAAAGGAACAACAGGTTAAATTTTCTAAAAACTAAGATTTTGGTAGGTCAATTTTCATATGAAAAATTGTATTTATTAAGTGAACTATTTCATTTATAGAGGCTACGTTTACAAGTTGTCACAATCCTAAGGTGGCCTAATCGTAGCAAGTGCCATATATTATATAAAAAACCATAGATTGGTTCCCCCTTCAATTAATTAACCTTTATACAATATACAAAGCTACTACTATGATCATTTACCCAAGGGTATATAGATAAAGATAATATTATAGTACCACTTGTAGACACCTCATTTTTGCGATTTTTTTTATTTAAATTAATTGAGCTAGGTTAATAAAAAAATAAAAAATACAATAAAAAATTAAAATAAAGAAAATTAAAAAAATTTAAAAGAAAAAAAGGAAAGAAGAAAATTAAGTTAAGTCATGAGTTGAATCATGTCAAGTTAGAGTAAGTTAAGTTGTTGGATCAAGTAGTAAGATAGGTTGAATTAATTAATTTATCTAATCAGATTAGGGAATTATTAGGCTTAATTAGATCGAGTCAGGCTTGAAAAGAAAAGCCCGAGCTAATTAGGGTTTCTATAAACTAGTGTAAATCTTGGAATAATTACAATCAAATCTTCCGTATCTTTGATACGAAAGATTCGATTTTAAGCTTATAAATAACAAGTTAGCTAAGGATTTGAAAAATGGATTTTTTTTTTTAATTACACTCCTACCTAAAACACCACCTCATGCAACTCCATGTACCACCACTCGTCACCATATGCCACTATGCACCACCATACACACCCTACGTACCAATACAGCAAAAACACCACACCACTACTACATAACCACCACATCATTGCCTTAGTATCGCCATAAGTCACACAGCCACCAGATCACTGCCTTAGTGCCACCACTACCATGCTTCACCCACGTCGCCCACGCTATTGCTACTGTTACTAGAGCCACCGCTCAAATTACCACCCACAGCATTGCCACTCTATCACCCATTATCGCCTACGTACGCTTTGTATCACCGGTAGCTGCTCATACCTAACCCATGTTGCCCCCACATGCCCAGTCGCCCATCGCCTTGCCTAACATCACCCACTATCACCTACACACACCCAATATCGCCTGTAGTTGCCATGCCTTGCCTAATCATCACTTATCCTCACTTGTGTCTTAAAATTGCACGCTTAGTGTCGCTTGTAGTTGCTTAGTGATCACCTTTGCTCGCCTAGCACACACCTTCGCTCACCTAGTACACACCTTTGTTTGCCCAGCGCACACCCTCGCTCGCCTAGCTCTTGCCTTCGCTCGCCTATGGACACCCACTATCGCGTTTGCTATCGCTTAATGCCACCCAGTACATGCCCAATCATTGCCCAATGCAAGCCCAACTATCGTTACTGTTGCCCAACACCGACATGACCTAATCTAGGTAAATTTTCAATAATTTTTTTAATTATTTTATTTATTTCATTAATTTTTATTAATTAGTTATGTTTTTTCTTTCTTTATTAATTTATTTGTGTTTAAGTGCAAGTTTTTTGTTGTTATTTATTTTCTTGCAAATTATTAGTTAAATTAGGTTTTTATTTGAAAAAATCATTTTTTAAATAAAAATATATTTTTGACATATAGGAATTTTTGGAAAAATAAAAAAAATCTAAATTAAGTTTTTATTTTTTTAGAAAAAAAGACAGTTAGTCAAGGTTTTTGTTTAATTTAGAAAAATTAGATTTTTTTAGGATTTTTTTCTTAAAATAATAAATTGATAAAAAGAATGTAAACTTAGCTCAGTTTTTAAAATAAAAATAACCCACCTATTAAATATTTTATAAAAAGAGAACTATGGTTGGTTTGATCTTGATTAGCAAGTACGTAGGTATCTTCGAGGCAATTGTTTAAAAATAAAAAAATGTTTTCCCCCTCTTTTTAGAAATTCGTAATAAAAAATAAAAAAAGTCATTTTTACTTACTTTTACTCATTTAGATCTATTTTTAATATTTTTAGAAAAATTACAAAAAGCCCATCAATTTTTTTTTTTAATTTTCACATGATGACTTAGTCTTAATAGGTTAGCCTCCAAACCTAGTTTTCTGGTTCAATTTTCTAAAAATTAAATTTTTTAGAATATTCATAGACTAGTGATCAAATTAGGTTTTTCTCACCCAAAAACCTTAATTTTATTTTCTATCGGTTGAACGGATTGATGACTCCATTTTAAAAAAATAATAATAATTTTCTTTTCCTTAGTTTAATGTCAAGTAACTTATATTAAATGGGTTACGATTAATATAGGTTAAATTAAGGAAATCAAAATAGGGCTCAACAGAATTGGCAACTCTATTAGGGACGCTTAGTAGGCTAGCCATCTAAAAATTAAAAATTAATTGATGGGCTTTTGTATTTTTTTTTTTTGTATTATATTATAGTTATACTAATTGCTTTTAGTGATGCGGGCCTAAAAAAAAAAAGCCTGGCCCAATGGGCTTTCATGGGGATAGGGGGTTTTTATTTTTCAAATAACCATCTGTATGTTTAGATGTGGTCTGATTTGGGCTACCATAGGAACCTAGGACGGGTTGCCATTGTGTAACCCTTAAATCATTGGTGTCATCTTATTTAGTTGTGATAAAAGTTAGAAAATGAAGTTTAAAAATTTAGAAATTTGAAAAATTACAAAAAAAAAAATAGAAAATTTAAAATCAAGTAAAAGATTTTAGAAAATAGCATATTATTAGGATAGATTTTTAATTTTAATTTTAGTTTAGGAGTTGAGCCGTTGAACTTGGGCTTAGATTTAAATCTAGCCTAGGTTGACTGAGTTCATATGTACAATTTGATTACACATATGGATAAGGCATAGGCTAATAGCCTAACGGTTAAGTATATAGACATATCAATAAGTTTGAGTGTGAGGTCTTGGGTTTGAAGCTTGGCAAAAGCAGGAAGGCCTTCTTCTTATTTTTTGTTTTCAATCACGTTAAAGACTGCCACGTATCAGGATCTAATTACACCATGTGATGACACGTGGCACATTAGGGTTAGATGGCACGGCTGATGTGGTGCCACGTCAGTACCGCGTTAGCCCCTTTTTCCTTCCCTTCTTTCCTTTTCCCTTCATTTTCCTTTCCTTCTATTTCCCTTGTCTTTCTCCAAATTTCCAGCTTTTTCCTATTCATACTGCCCACTTCAACACAATTTTTGGACCCTTTATCATTATAATTTCGCCAAATCAATGGCAAAATTGCAAAATAGACATAGCCTACTATGAATCGGTACAAAAAACATGTTTAAATATAGTCAAAGGAGCATTCAATTCAAGCTCCAAAAATAAAAAAGAAAAGTTGTTTTTCTAAGCATTCTTCATTAATCCAATCCAAGCTTTTCATGTTTTTCGAGAATAATTTGAGTATAAAAGGAGATTCAAAGAGTATACATGATCAGACACAACCTCACACAATCACTCGAAACAACCCCCCCCCCCCCCCCCCCCCCTTCTCAATCTCAAAAACTTTCTCTCTCTTCAAACCCCTCTCTCCAGCCATTCTTAAGTCGAGCCACCATTGTGGTCGAACTCCCCATCACCTAGGCGTTAGAACTCGACCACCTTTAACCTTCACCATGACTTGTAGCATCGCCACCAACTCGCAATGACCCCAAACCTTGAGCATCGCCCCTCTTTCTCCTTAAACCACCACCCTTAGCCATCTTCGACCCAAACTAACACTACGGCTACTCTCCCTATACCCTTAAACCCCCGAGCCAATACTCTAATCACACCTAGTGACCGCCGTACAACCAAACCACCACCACTACCTACAGCTAACTTTTGAAACACCTCCAAACGACCTCCAACCATCACGGCATTCGGCCTACCCCCCCCCCCCTCCCCTAATAAAAAACACACAAAACACTCCTTACCCACTTGTTTTGATGATCAAGACAAGCAAAACCACGTGGCGGTTGCTATTGCTGTAGAAGCCCAACCAGAATCCAGTAGAGCTGACTCGAATCTAACTCAAGATCCGACTCAATGCTTCGATCCGACCCATGCATCCTCTTTCTAGTTTAAACCCTTGTTTTTTTCTTTATTTCGGTTTCTTTTTTTTTTATTTTGTTTTTATTTAGTTTATTTATTTATTGTCAATTTTGTTATTTTTTTTCTTTTTTATTTACTTCCAAATGTAAATGTAAAAGAGAAAAAAAAAAGAAAAAGAAGAAATAAAAGAAAAGGGGGGAAAAAGAAGAAAGTAAGTTTGTTTTATTTTATTTTTACTATTTTAATAAAAATAGATAAAATATAATAAATAAATTACGTGATAAAAATAAATAAAATAAGATTAATCACTTAGAAAAATTGATTTTCTAAAAGTAAGTGAAAATAAATAGACCTCTTTCCAAATTAGGACTATTTTAGAGTTTTTAAAAATAAAAAATTGATTAGGATGTTTTAGGAATTTTCTTAAACAAATCAAAATTGAGTAAAACGTAAACTTAATTGTTTTTAAATTAAAACAAAATCACTCGCTAAAGTTTTCATAAAACAAATTACGGAAGTTTGATCCCGAATAATGGGTACATAGGTACCTATATGCAGGTACGAGGTGACTTAAAATATGGAAGTTTTATTTTTTTCATTTTTAAATATTTATGTAAATTAATCAATTCATAATTAGCTGTATTTTAGAAATTAAAAAAGGTATATTTGAAAAGCGAAATTAAATTTGGAAAGTTAAAAAGTAGTACCCATTTAAGATTTAATAAATTAACCCTCGAATTTAGATCTAGATCTCTGGTTTTTAAAAAGCTGTATTTATAAATTAATTTTTTAATCAATAGATTGGTAGTTAAGTTATAATCAATCCACCTAATTGGTAATAACATAACCCCTTTTCCCTACTCCGTTCGGGTGGTGACTCCAAATCTTTTCAAGTTGAAAAAAAAATGATTTTTTTTAAACCTTAGTCGAGGATTAGTATTAAATGGATATGATTTAGTACTGATTGGTTTAGAGAAGACCTAATTTTATAAAAAGAACTGAGAGGGTGAAAAACCAAGCTCAACACCTATGTTACATGTGTTTTATTTTTATTTTATTTTATTACTCCTTAGTCAATGAAAGGCTGCACAATTTCTAAGAAAATCTTGGAAAAAGTTAGAAAATTATTAACATCATATCTAACTTTATTCTAAATTTAGTGGCCTTGTTGTAAATAACCGTTGCCTTTTATTTCGTTTACATCTTTTTGTGCTATAGATATGGAGAGTCAGGATAGTTTAGTCTAGAGCCCATTTATGAAGTCTAGCTAGATAAGTACTCCTTCCTTGAGGTCGTCCTAAGTGATTGGTTAAACCAACTTCTTCCTACCAAGCAAGATCACATTCGTAAGAAGATCAGGCCAATTGTATCCCTTACGTAGGCCTGGCTTCACTAGCCTTTAATCTAAGCCCTTATCTATTACTAGGATCCAGAACCTATAGCTTTCAACTTCGACCTACACGTATTGACACCTACTATAGAAGAGTACTCGTAGCTACTCAGTGCCCCAGCCCTCGAAGTAGGCATAGTTATCCCTAATCTCATAGTTTAGCCCAAGAAAGCTTTCATGACATTGTTAAGAGTCAAGAAGTCAACCTTGGTGTCATTCTTATCTTCACAAGGCTAGAAATATCTCAACATCCTAAGATTAGTGGAGTGGTTTTCAAGCCCAAATGCCTATCAGAGATATCGCCAGATCTTCTATAGAGGATATGAATCGTAGGTCAATGTATTTATTGTAGTAGTGTTTGGAATAGTGTCATTTCCCTTCAGATATGGTTAAGTCTAGTATAGAGTTGCCGAGCTAGTGACTTAATTCCTAGCAGGTAAATCTTATATACAGGTGTTATTGGTAGAATAATTTAGGACACTTACCCACCTAAAGAAGTAGGGGCACAATTATTTCACAACTAACCCTACAATCCTTGCCATGTGGTTTCTCAATCACGTACAAGGGTATGGAGGGAATCTTCTTAGAGAGTCCCTAATAGAAAATATAAATTTGATTGACAACTTTACCTGCCATCTCAAGGTACTGGATGAAGCTCAGTTTAATGGATAGGTGCCAGTTATTAGCAAAATGCAGCCAGTAGACTTTATGTGGACAACTAGATGGAGCCACTACACTTAAGCCATCGTGTAGTGCACTGATTATGCAAGAGTCCCCCTTATTGGAATTACAGGCTATATTGAGTATTTCCCAGCTTGTGTCACCAAACAGCTGGGTTTACTTTAAGAGATAGCCTACAGAGACTCCTTGGATGTTGTCACAATAAATTATTGAGATCCTTGTCTACCTATGGCTGCTCTAATCCAATAATTAGCAAATTCATGAAGCTGTGGGAATGGAGAGAAGTCAAGAAGATAGTCAATGTAGGAACTTTCAAGGGCAAAGTCAGAGAGTATCGAGCTACTAAGTAATTCATCTACGATTAGTTGAAGAAGACAGGAAAGATATAGTATGAAGCGCTAGACATGTTTAGATACGAGCTAGAACTAACAAATTTTTCACTCATAGAGCAGACCTATCGAAACACCATATGGGCCAGAGTTGAAGCCTTGTTCTAAGAAAGTAAGAGAATTGTCGAAGAGTTAAAGCTCGAAAATGAGAGATTACTAAAAGAAAATCAATTCTTAAGAAGCAAGATTTGAGAAAGGAATGTTACAATACAAAGACTTGTGAGGGAAGTTAATGAAGATCGTCTCAATTAGATCTATAGGCTCTTATAGATATAGGATTTAAGTTTTTGAGAAGATTAGTTAGAAGTTTGTTTTTTCTTTTTGTTTAATTCGTTGTATAAGTTGGATCTTATGATTAATAAATTTGCAACTTTGGTAAATAAAATTTTCATTAACTGTGCAGTCTCTTACTCATTATTATTATTTATTTATTTGTTTAGTTGACTTTTAAAAGAAACAAAGAAAAAAAAAATATTTAATTTATCAAAAAAGTCTAAAACTTAGGTTTCTACTTAGGACTTTGAAGATAGCATCCAAACAAGCAAACTCAACTAAAAACTCGATATTCACTCGTTCTAAAGCTAGAATGTCAACTTAAGGTACTGGAAATGTTAGTTAAACCGAGCCCAACCTGAGAGTAGCAACTCTAGAAGAAAACATGAACAAGATGGCTAAACAGATTCAAGCTCTCACTCAAGCTATCGGGATTCTTAATGAATAATTAGGATCTCAAGTCAACCCAAATCGGAATGTAGAACCACCCCTCCCCCTGAATTGGAAAATAAAGAATCAGTCCTTAATGCTGAGGTATGGAGGAAGGAGATTGAGGAAAAACACTGGGAGACAGAGAGAAAGTTTATGTAGAAATTGATTGAGAAGATGAAAACCCTAGAAATGGTCAATAGGTTTAAACAGATGGGAATGATTAATTTGCCAACATATGAAGACGATGACTTCTCGGAAAGATTTAAAGTGCCGGAATTCGAGAAATACGATGGAACTAGTTATACATCTGGAAAATGGGGAGATACACGAAGTATGACAAGATGATGGTCCAGACTTTTTAAGATAGCTTGACTAGGCTCGCTTTAACTTGGTATGCCCAATTGGACTTGAATGAGATCAATACTTGGGATAAGTTAGCATAGGCTTTCTACAACCAGTATAAGTTCAACATTGAAGTGGCCCCATCCATGTAGGATCTGAATAATCTATCGAAGAAGACTAATGAGAATTTTAAAGAATATGCTCAGAGATGGAGAGGCATGGTAACTAAGGTGACTCTACCCTTAACCGAGAAGGATTTGACCTTCGCTTTCGTCAACACTCTTGGAAGCCTAAATTACCAACATCTGGTTGGGCACCCCACCTCTAACTTTGTAGAAATTGTGGTCTTAGGGTACCAAATTGAGGAAGTTATTGTTATTGGGAGGCTTCCTAATCCCGAAGCAGTTGAGAGGAAGACACCTCTTGTAAGATTTTCTAGCAAGGCCAAAGAAGCCATTGTAAGCATTGTCAATACCAGAAACCTTGTTTGACCTGCAGCCCCAAAAGCCATGACAGGAGGATCTAATCCCCCACCGAATCCGAATCAGAATAACCGCCTACAAAGAAGACAGTTCACACATATTCCCATTCTTCTAAGTTAAGTTCTTGCATGACTAAGGAAGGAAAACCTTCTAACGTGTGAAATACTGAGGGAAGGATAAAGACCGAAGGATTATAACCTAGAATTTTGATGTAATTATCATATGAGGCAAGTGAGGTACTCTACAGATCAATGTTGGAGACTTAAGACATAAGATCCAAGATCTTATCGATGCAAAATTGGTTCAATTGGATTTCATTCAAACTCCTACTCCCAATGTAGGTAATAACCCTTTGCTAAATCATGGAAATTCAATCAATATGATCATTGTTGAAGTTTCTAAACCGGAGATTCATCTAAATAATCTCCCCATCACTATTAAGGAGATAGCTTAGAATTTGAGGCAAGCTAAGTACTTGCAGAATATGAATCTTAGGGATGGAACCTAAACTAGACTAGCAAAATATTGACTGCTGAAGGATGGGAAGATAAAGAAAGCTAATATCACGACTTTGACAATTCCAAAACCATGAAAGAGAAGTACTCAAAAGGAGCTTAGGAAAAGATATGAAATCGAAGATCTAACTGTTGATACCGTAAGAGAACCAATAGGGAAGTTTGAGTATTTGGTAGATTACGCTGATTCACTTGCCATATACGCTAATACCCCAGCTACTGGATGGGGTCCAGAATTTGAGGAAGAAGTCAAACTTGTTGTAGAAGCTAAGAAGACAGCTAAGATGGTTGGAATGATCAGAGATAAGCCTAAGCCATTGGTTTTCAAATAAGATGGAAAGACTAAGAAAGTTGAGGAATTGAGAAAACCTAAGAAGATTGCTTTCAATGTCCCAATTGTCGTAGAAAATTACAAAGTAGTACCCATGGATTATTAGGTAGTGAATCAAGTAACCAGAGTTTCATCACTCATGGTTGGTAGACTTATATGCTCGGGACGAGTTTATGATCAAAATGCGGAGGCTAAAAGGAAGATTGTTGTGGAAGAGGCTTCTCAAAAGATTTTTGAAGACGTGGATGATAAAGATCAGAATGTTATTAAGAAGATAGTGAAGGTTAGTGAATACAAGATAATGGACCAGTTAGCTAAAGTACTAACCTAAATGTAAACCCTAGAACATCGGTAGTCTGAACCTTAATTTAAGTCCAAGTATCCTAAACTATGTCATGAGTCGATAAGACTAGTAACAATAAAAGATTATGAAATTTAATAAATTGAATATAACACCTGTGGACACCTAAGTTTTGCCTCCTTTTATTTTTCAAATTAGGTTATAGGGTCTTAAATTAGAAAATGTTCAAAAAATAGAAAATTAAAGAAAGCCCCCAAAAATGAAGAAATTTAGAAAAATAGGAATTCTAGAAAAACATAAGAAAATAGGAAAACAGGAAAAGAAAAAGCACAAAAAATAAGAAATTTAGAAAATACAAATAAAAATAAGAAATTTTGAAAAAATCACAAAAATAAAATAAACAAAAATAAATAAATAAATAAAAGATTTTAGAAGATAACATTTTATTAGAGTAAATTTAGATTTAGAAGTTGGGCGATTGAATCTAGGCTTATATTTAAATACAGCCTAGGCTGACCGAGTCCATATGTGCAATTTAATTGCACATATGAACAAGGCACAAGCCAACGGCCTGATGGTTAAGCATATGGACATAGTAATAGCATTAAACATAAGGTCTTGGGTTCGAAACGTAGCAAAGGCAGGAAGGCCCAAATTTGTTGGCCTACTAACGTGGCATCTACGTGGCGTGCCACGTCAATTGCTACGTGTCACAAAATGATACGTGGCATGTCAAGGTTGGTCGGCACGGCTAACATGGCACCACGTCAGCCTACTTTTTCCTCCCCCTTCCTTCCTTTTCCCTTCTTTTTCCTCTCTTTCCCTCTCTTTCCCTCGACTTTCTTCAGGTTTCCAGCACTTTCCAGTTCAGACTACCCATTCTAGCATGATTTTTGGACCCTTTCTCATTGCAATTTCAACAAATCAATGGCAAAATTGCAGAATAGACGTAGCCTATTTTGAATTGGTACAAAAAACATGTCTAAATATGGTCAAAGGGGCATTTAATTTGAGCTCCAAAAATTGGAAAAAAGCTATTTTCCTAGGCATTCTTCATTAATTCGATTCCAACTTTCCTTTGTTTCTAGGTTGGATTTGTATATAAATTGATGATCATGGGACATAGATGAATACACACAATGAACAAAATCAATCCCCACACTCTCTCTATCCATTCCCAATCACTTTCTCTCTCTAACCCACACACTCTCTCTCTTCAATTCTCTCTTTTTACTCCGACTCGAGTTGAGCCACAACTCTAGGAAGAATACCCATAGTGTTATTTCCCTTCGAGCAAAACTAAGCCTACAACCAAACTCCCTACACTCTGAAAAACCTATCCCAACCAACGAATCATACCCAGCAACCCCCAAGCAGCCAAACCACCATTGTCGCCCACAGCCAACTTTCGAAAACCACCCTAACAACTCCAAAACACCAAGGAACTGAACCTAACCCCCTCCCCCCCCCAATCCAATACTCATAAAAAGATCATCACCCGCTCATTTTGGTGGATGAAACAAGCTGAATCATGCCTCGCTGGTGCTAGAGAAGAAGAAGCCAAGATTCGACCCGTTTGACCTCACCCAACCCAATTTAACCCTTTTGACCTGCCTAAATCCAACCTGTCCAACTTGCCCAGGTCAGACCCATGCATCCGAATCCATCCGAAGTTTTTTTTTTTTAATTCTTTTTTTTGTTTTATTTTATTTGTTGTTTTATTTTGTTTATTTGTTTTGTGTAAATATAATAGAAAATACTAATAATGAAAAAAATATTAAAAAAAAGAAAGGAAAAATAAAAGAAAAAAGAAGAAAAAGAAGAAAGAAAGAAAAAAAAAAAAAGAATAGGAAGTGTTTTATTTTGGTCTTTTTAATTTTATTTTCACATTTAAACAAAAGAAAAACCATAAAGAGCTAACTAACAATAGAAAATAAATAATAAAAATAGAAAAGTTACTTTTTAAAACTAGAAAATCAATTTTATTTTATTTTTTTTTAAATAAAATAGATCCTTTCCAAACTAGGGCATTTTAGGTTTTCCAAAAATAAAATCCAACTTAGGATCCCTTATAATCTTTTTTCAAATAAATTCAAAATAGGTAAAAACGTAAACCCGGCGATTTTTCCAAAATTAAAATCAATCAACCTACTATATTTTCGTTAAAACGAACTACGAAAGTTTGATCCCGAATATTGGGTACGTAGGCACCCGTACGCAAGTACAAAGCGACTTAAAATATAGAAAGTTTTATTTTTTTCCATTTTTAGATATTTATGTAAATTAATCAATTTAGTCGCATGTATCATAATTAGATGTTTTTTAGAAATTAAAAAGGGTATATTTGAAAAGCGAAGTTAAATTCGGAAAGTTAAAAGTAGTACCGATTTAAGGTTTAATAAATTAGCCTCTAGATCTAGATCTCTAGTTTTTAAAAAATCGTATTTATAATTTGGTTTTTTAATTGATAAACCAGTAGCTAAGTTATAACCATTCCATCCAATTGGTTATAAATGGTTATAACTTAACTCTTTTTCCGAACTCTGGTCGGGTAGCGACTCCAAATCTTTTCAAGTTGGAAAAAATGGTCTTCTTTAAACCCTAGTCAAGGGTCAATATTAAATAGGTAGTGTTTAGTATTGATCGGTTTAGAGAAAACCTAATTTTATAAAAAGAATCAAGGGGTGAAAAACCAGGCTTGACAACTTAGCGACTCCACTAGGGACCATCAAGAGGGCTAACCACTTAAAAACATTTCGAAATTAAAATCACTTTTCAAATTACCAGCATTGTTTAGTTATTTATTTATTTCTTTATATATTGATTTGTTTATTTATTGATTTCTTTGTGTACATATTTGTTTTAATTAGAATATTTATTTTAATATGCATGAGATTTATTTTGCTGCATCATGAATGCATGGTAGATGCGGTCAAACCTAGGCCATCATAAAACCTTAAGATGGGGAGCCATTGTGTAAAGTCTCAGACGTAGTAAGGCAACCATCGTTAGGGGTCGATTAGGCTACCCCACTTAAACTTCGATGTGAGCAAAGAACCATTTCTTCATAAATGTATGAAGTCACAGAGTTTAAGGACCGTTAGAACCTACTTGTCTTGCATTACATAGGGTCGACAAATAATTAACAAAACGGAAATGTTACATAAAAAAAAAAAAAGGAACAAAAAAGTGATGACGAAGATTCCAGAGTTTTTCCCTATATCCTTCTTAGAATTGATGTACATAGGAGATCTTGCATATTTTTTCTTGTAATTAGCCTTTCCCTTGTAATTTATACTTTCTTTATAATGTTTCATAAATTGCCAACTCATCTAATGCCAGGGTTCTCACCAAAAAGATTCATGTCCACAAACCTGCAAACCCAAAACCTATACTCAACCAGTGGTTTCAAACCTTCAGTCCGAGAGAGCAACAGTTCATTACCAACAAAATTAGACTCATACTATCATTAGCCAAAGTGAAGGTCAACATTACACTAGTAAGGGCCTTAGTCCATTTCTGGGACCACATCTAATCAACCAAACTCTAGAAGAGTACACCCAATTGCTCCAAGCTCTTCCTTTGAATGAAATATATGTCCCAGAACTCAGCTTCGGCCCAACATATATCTTCTCAAGATTCTTAAGGATCCGTAAGATTGAGATAAATGAGGCCTTAGATGACTGCAACAAATATGTCATTAAGATATGGGATCTAGTCCATTGGTTCCAAAATGAGCCCAACTCCAACAATCAAGCGCTGTTTTTTTGGAATTGCAGAGAAAACCGAATCAAGGCCTATGTTCTAGCTGTGTTCACTACTGTCTTGTTCCCAAGTGGGTCTCCTCTTATACACTTTAAGGTAACAGAGTTACTGGCTCAATTCTAGGAAGGTAAATCCTACATTCCTGCCCAACTTGCTGAGTAGATAAGGAATCTTAATTTCCTTAAGGAAAGGGGTTACTGAGATCTCAGGTCAAGCATGGCACTATTAATGGTTTGGTTCATCAGTCACATCAGTACTTTGGGTTGGATTTAATAAGGGGAGCATTCACGAATAAGATTGACCTTATTGATTCTTTCGTTGATAAGATCAAATTGCCAGAAGATATCCTTACCTTTCTCTGGGTAGAGGTTCTACAAGACTTCCGAGTAGAAGACATATTGTAGACCACTAGGTGGAGCAATTACACTAAAGTCATACTAATTTGCAAGAATTACCATGCTGTGCCACTGATCGGGATGAGTTGGTGTACAGGCTACTATCCAAGCAATATGGTAAGACAATTTGGAGGGATCCAAGACATAGTTCACAAACCTTTATTGGAACCATTCACTCTTAATCTCAAAGAGCCTCACTCCCTAGAAAAGGTATCTAAACTTCACAAGATCAAAGCTTGGTGGGACACCTGAACCATAAGCCCAAACATCAATCTGAGTGAGTTTATAGGAGAAGTGGACAAACATCGGGTCACTAAAGAGTATCTATACAATCAACTTCATAAGGTAGGCGTAATACAATATCAGGCACCAGAAGTCCTTCAAACCTCCCTTATGCACCCTAACTCTGAAATAGTGATCTATATGGACCAAATGAAAGCGCATATGGAGATCCTCCATGATGAGAAAGATAAATGGGCGAACCTATGCCGAGAATCTAGACAAAGGTCACACACCCTGGAACACTAGCTAAAGATGGCTCAAAAGAAAATTCAAGAGTTTGAAGAAGCAGCTAAGCATGACCAAAAGAAGAAGAAAATGTCATCTGGCCTATAGAAAAAAAGGAAATTAGCATAGATGAATTTGTACCTTTTTCTTTCATTCATGTAATAAGACTTCAAGAATCCAAAAATAATGAATAACTTGCTGTTTTGTTAATCATTTGTCGATCCTCTCCTTTTCATCCATGTGATTCACTTGCATCTCATTCATTTGCATCCTTTTTCGAAATATCCCTATGCTAACTTATTGAGAAGTGGTTTTCACCAGGTCACTAAGATAGCTCCCAAATGTCAAATCTTCTAAAGAAGCAAAACTTTTTCTCAAACTAGAATGGCTAACAAAGGAAACAATAACAATAATGGCAACAGCTACCCTAAGGTTATTGACTACATAGAGTTGAGATCCCAATCTTTGGAACAAACAATGGGAAAGATGTTAGATCAATTGAGCTTCCTTGTTGACATCATCTCTCTACTCAAGTCTATGGCCCCATCAAATGAAGAGCACTCCAAAGCCCAATATAGAAAGAATACTAAGGCCCTACTCCTTGAAACAGAAGAAGCTTTCCCTAAGGGTAATCAGGGCTTTGAATCCTTTGAAACTGAAGGGGTATTTCTAAAGGCTAACCTAACCTTTGAGTCAAATACTTACTCATTCCCAATCAACCCGAAGCCTGAAGTTGACCAGGACAGATTGAAAGGAACTTGAAGAGTGGTTAACTCGACAAATCACCGAAAATATGAAAACGCTTAAGGGGTGTAATGGATTCAAGCATGCTAGAATAACAGACTTCTCTACCTACGATTATGGAAGCTTCCCAGAAAAATTCAAAGTATATGACTTTGAAAAATACAATGGGACCGGATGCCCCAAGCTACACACCCAGTTGTATGTACGTAAAATGGGTAAGTATATACAGTATTATTAACTTATGGTCCAGACCTTTCAGGATAGCCTGATAGGCCCTACCTTAACCTAGTATGCCCAATTGAACTTAAATAAGGTGAATACATAGGAAAAGTTGGCTAAAGCATTCTATGAGCAATATAAATTTAAGGTCGAAGCAGCACCAACAATGATGGATTTGGTTGCCTTGAGGAAAAGGCACAATGAGTCCTTCAAAGAATATGCTCAAAGGTGGAGGTCCTTAGCTGCAAGGGTATCTACCCATGTAATTGAAAAAGAGCTGACGGCAGCTTTCATTAATACTCTTGAGAGGCCCTACTTCGCTTACTTAATTGGACAAGCCTCTTTTAGCCTTGCAGAAATAGTAGCAGCAGGTTGTTGAATTGAGAGTGCCATTTCCTCTGGTAAGCTGCAAGAAACAGCAGATAGACGACCACCCTCTACTAAACCTACCACCAGCAAGCTTAGAGAAGCTACTGTTAGCATGGTTAATCGAATGCAAGACCTAACTCCCAAGTTTCGTTTAGGATGAATCCTCCGCCAGCTCAACTACAATACAAAAACCAACTACAGGCTAACAGGGCCCCGAAACAGTTCACCAAAATACCTGTTCCACTTAGTCAGGTGCTCGAGAAGTTAAGAAGAGATAATTTGCTACATTATGAGGCTCCCAATGAAAGGTAGAGGCCAAAGTTCTTTGATCCTAATGTAAGATGTCAATATCATCTAGGGCAAGTAGGCCATTTAACTGATTCAAGCTGGAGGTTGAAAAACAGAATCCAAGATTTGATCAATGAAGGTATAGTATAATTGGATTTTATAGAGGCTCCTACCCCAAACATCAACAATAACCCACTATTAAACCATGGACCTATCATCAATATGATATCTGACCACCCAGAATCTGCCATCAACATGATCGATCAAAACCAAGAACCAAAGGTTTATAGGTTCTACAAAAAAGAGGTCTCATAAACTAAAAGGTACACATTCTACGTACTTATGGCCCCTGAAAATTATAAAGCTGCCCCCTTTAATTACTAAGCAATAAACCAAGGGTGATCAAGCTCACTTATAGGGGGGATCATTAGCTCTAGTAGAATCTACAATCCAAAGGAAGACTTAAAAAAGAAGGGCATACAAGAAATGCCAAACGCCAAACAAGCTGAACATGAAGAAGGATTAACTGCCTTCACCAAAATGATTAAGTTTAGTGAGTACAAAATAATGGACTAGCTCGCTAAGACTCCGGCATAAATATCCCTCATGAGTTTATTGATGGCATCAGACCCACACCGAAAGGCCTTATTCAGAACACTAAGGGAAGTTAAGGTCCCTCGTGAAATCCCAGCTAAAAGGATTAGCTCTGTCACCAATTCCATCCTCACCATAGATCAAATTTCCTTCTGCACCGAGGAACTGGGCAAAAAAGGTACCCAGCACATAAAGCCTCTGTTCATAATAGTAAAGATAAACAACATCATCGCAACAAGGGTCCTCAACAACAATGGGTCGTCTCTAAATGTTTGTCCTTTAGCCACCTTGGATCTATTGGGTGTCGATACAACTGCTATCAAACCTAGTTAAACAACGATAAGAGCTTTTGATGGATCTAGGAGAGAGATAATAGGGGAGGTGGACTTATCAGTTGATATCGACCCGTAAACGTTCAACATCCCATTCCAGGTTTTGGACATTCCAAGGACCTTCATTCTGTTATGAGGAAAGCCTTGGATACATTCAATAGGGGCCATACCATCAACTTCACTAGAAAGTTAAGTTCATCTCCAATGGCTAGGTCATCACAATTCTGGGTGACCAAGATTATGAAATCTATAAAGAGACAGCCATATCCTATATCAGTACAGAAGAACAAGAGGACTTTGGACTCTAGATGTTTAATGAGGTATGCATGATCACCAATTAGTAGAAAGGAGAGAGGTTGAAATACAAAGAAGGCTAGTTTGGGTCCTATGGGTTAGGGTACATTCCAACCTCAACAAAAGAATTGTAAAGAATGCAAGCCAGGGCCAGAAAGGGTGACAGGTTGTATCAGGCTCCAATGAACTTCCTACCATTGTTAAAAACTTTCATCAAGACCGAAACCTAAAACTCAAAGCCTGCTAAAGAAGGCACTTCCAACAAGAATGAAGGGGTTGGCCTAATCAACAAAGCCCATCACTTAAATAATTAGTTCTCCATTCCTATGAATAACAATAAGTCTTCCTTAGGGTAAAGGATGAATCATGATCTAGTATTTTATAGAATTTTGTAATAAATTGCCTCTATTCTCTAAATGCTTATACTCAATAGAGAGTTCCCCAGAATAAAATCAGCTTCTTTTCTCTTTATTCCTACCTTACTTGTACTCTTCCTTTTGTACACTTTCTTTTTCTTTCCAGATCCAACAACTTAAATAAAGGCCATGGATACCTCGCGCAGATAGGCAATGAGAATATTGATATCACTTTTGGCCCTACTGGGTTAGTCGTCGGGGGTGATGTTGATGACCATAATGACGTATAAGAAAGCTGGCAAAAACATAAAATGAGTAGAATCTCCATTAATGAGCCAACAGAGATAATTAATGTCGATACCAACGAAAACCCTAAGGTATTGAAGGTTAGCAAAAATTTGGAAGAAAATCAAAAGATAAAGATGACTACATTGCTATCCAAATACTAAGACGTATTTGCATGTTCTTATGACAATATGCTCGAATTAGACCCATCGATCATGCTCCATCACAACTTGGGGCATGTTTTGCTACAAAGTGATGCCTTTTGGACTCAAAAATGTTGAGGCAACTTACCAAAGGGCCATAGTAGCAATTTTTCTTGACATGATGCACAAAGAAATGGAGGTATATGTCGATGATATGACTGCTAAATCTAAAAAAAGGAGAAAATCATATGGAAAATCTAAGGAGATTGTTTGATAGGTTGAGAAAATTCCAACTAAAACTCAACCCAGAGAAGTGTACTTTCAGGGAAACTTCAGGGAAGTTATTAGGTTTCATAATCAGCCAAAGGGGCATTGAAGTGGACCCTGATAAAGTTAAAGCAATAGTTGACCTGCCCCTACCACGCACACTTAAAGAAATCAGAGGTTTGTTAGGCCATTTAAACTATATAACCCGGTTCATATCTCAACTTACAGATAAGTGTCATCCTTTATTTAAGTTGTTAAAAAAAGAATGTTAAGATCAATTGAGACGAAGAGTGTGAGCAAGCCTTTACAACAATCAAAGAATACCTCATGAACCCTCTAATTCTGGTGACTCCAAAACCTGGGGAGCCTTTATTCCTATACTTAACAATATTGCCAGAGTCCATGGGGTGCATGCTTGGCCCAAAAGATGAGGAAGGAAAGGAACGGGCTATATATAACTTGAGCAAAAAATTCACCGAAGGGGAGCAGAGATATTTAGAAATTGAAAGAACCTGTTGTGCGTTGGTCTGGATAATGCATCGACTCAGACAAGACACACTCTACTACCAGGTAGAATTACTGACTCAACACGATCCCCTGAAGTAGTTGGTAGACAAACCAGCCCCAATTAGCAGAATCTCAAAGTGGCAAGTGCTGCTATCAGAGTTTGACATTATATATGTGAACCGAAATTCAGTTAAAGGGAGAGCTTTGGCAGATCAATTAGTAGAAAACCCCTCTGATAGTACTCCCCAAGAAGTACAAGTCAATTTCCCCAATAAGGGTATCTTAGTGGTTGGAGGAAACTTTGATAAAGGAAATGATAACGAGCCACCAAAGTAGAAAATATTCTTCGATGGTGCAGCCAATGTATTTGGATGTGAAATTGGAGCAATACTAATATCCCTTGAAGGTACTCAGTATCTTGTAGCCATAAGGCTCATTTTCCCATATACTAATAATATTGCTAAATATGAAGCATGCATCATGGGACTCAAGATGGCCCTAGAGAAAGACATTCAAGAATTAGAAGTGTATAGAGACTCCTTGCTCATTATTAGCCAAGCACGGGGAGAGTACAAAACTAAAGATCCTAAGCTGGTGCCTTATCACCGGCATTTGATGGAATTAATGGAAAGTTTTATAGAAGTCACCTTTAATCACATACCAAGGACTCATAACCAATTTGCTGATGCTTTACCTACGTTAGCATCTATGATCCAAATATCTGGTGGAATCGAGATTCAACCCCTTACTATTGAAATTGAGGACAAGGCTGCCTTTTGCCTAACGATTGAGGGTATAAACGACCAAAAACCGTAGTATCATGATATTAAGGTGTTCTTACAACAAGGAGGATACCCTGAAAAGGCTGAGAAAAAAGACAAAAAGATGATTAGGAGACTAGCTACCCAATTTTTAGTAAACGAGTCCACCTTATACCAATGCTCATTTGACAGTACACTCTTAAGGTGTGTGGTTGATGAAGAGGTTGAGAATTTAATGAATGAGGTACATGAAGGAGTATGTGGCCCTCATATGAATGGGTACATGTTGGCCAAGAAAATCATGAGGCTAGGGTATTATTAGTCAATAATGGAAAGTGATTGCATCAAACATGTTAGGCACTATCATTTATGCCAAGTTTATGCGAATAAGATAAATGCCCCGCCTCAGGAATTGCATGCCCTCTTAGCACCATGGCCTTTCTCAATGTGGAGCATAGATATCATCAGCCCTATCACTTTAATAGCATCTAATGGGCATCGCTTCATATTAGTCACCATTGACTACTTTAGCAAATGGGTAGAGGCTTCGTCATACTGGAATGTTACTAAAGGGGTCATAGTTAAGTTCATTAAGAGGGACATCTTGGCTTAGTATGGGACTCTTGAAACAATCATGACTGATAATGGCACCAATCTCAACAACAAGCTTATGACAGAATTATGCCGACAATTCCGAATCATTCACAAGAACTCTACTCCTTATCGATCCCAAATGAATGGAGCTGTCGAAGCAGTAAACAAAAACCTCAAAAGAATCATTCAAAAAATGGCTGTTACATATAAGGACTGGCATGAGATATTACCCTTCGCACTCATAGCCTATCGAACTTTCATCAGAACATTGATTGGGGCAACACCATACTCTTTAGTATACGGCACTGAAGCAGTATTACCAGTAGAGGTTAAAATCTCATCACTCAAGGTACTATCAGAAATTCATTTGGACGAAGCCAATTAGATAAAGAAATGCATCGAATAGCTAAGTCTGATTGATGAAAGGAGATTGATAGCCCTATGTCATAATCAATGCTATCAATAAAGAATGGCTCGGGCCTTCAACAAAAGGGTACAACCTTGTAACCTCAAAGAAGGAGATTTGGTGTTAAGAAAAGCTCTCCCCAATGCACAAGACTCTAAAGGGAAATTCGCCCCCAATTATAAGGGTCCTTATGTCATAAAGCAAGCATTATCAGGAGGGGCTTTGATTATGTCCCAAATGGATGGTCCAGATTTGAGAGACCATGTAAATGCCGACGCTGTAAAATTGTACTATCCATAAGAAATCAATGGGAATTTTGCTCAAAACACAAAAATGCCAATTATTTTAAATGTCATTGTAGTCTAATTTTCATTATCTACAAGCAAATTTGGTATCTTTAGCCGTTGTCGTCGTTGGAATAATATCCCACTCCATGGATAGGTCTAATTCCCTTGACCTCATTTAATCAAACCTATACACTACAAATACGAGAGGAGTTAAGGAATGAGATCTAGAACATTGGTAATCAACAAAATTCTTTAAATACTTTATTATGGATTGATCCCCCTTAATGGGGAGTTTTATTGTCTATTTTTTCAAAGGAAGGTGAAACTCAAGTAAGCAATCACGGTAGATGGGAATGAGGTTTTTGGGTTAATAAAAGTTCCAAAGAAACAAAAATAGTAGGTAGTTTTCCTGCATCAAGCTAATCTCCATGATTTCTCTAAAAAGAACCTACAAAGTTTCGAACGTTGTATGTCAAGAACATCTAGGTTAATAATAAGGGACTAAAACAAGAGTCAGTAATTTTCCAATGGCGGCTTTTCAGAAAAGGTTTGACGGATTGGGTGCTATCGACAAAGACTGGGTAAGTATTCCTACACAGTGTTAGTATACCAATTTTTTCTTGCATTTAGACCACTTTTACTCCTGATAATCTTTTTTCAACCAACCTAGAGGCATTTACTTTCTGCATTTAGTATTTGGCCAACCTATGAAGACACGATCTTAGCTTAGTTCATCCTTCCAAATTTCTTGCAAACAAGCCCCTCTCTTCACCAAGTTCTGTAGGGCACTTTCTTTCACCAAGTTTCTCTTAACTAGCTCGTAAAGCAATTAACTTCATCATCTTCTTAACTAGCCAACCAAGTTTACTCATTCTTTTTAGGGTCTTAGCCAGCTTTTAGAGCGTTTTGCCTACCTTGGTTAGTTAGCTCATTAGGGCATGACCAAGTTTACTCATTCTTCTTAAGGTCTTAGCTAGCTCTGAGAGCGCTTTGCCCACCTTGATTAGTCAGCTCATTAGGGCCGACCAAGTTTGCTCATTCTCTTTAGGGTCTTAGTTAGCTTTAGGAGCGCTTTACCTACCTTGGTTAGTCAGCTCATTAGGGCATGACTAAGTTTGCTCGTTCTTTTTAGGGTCTTAGCCAGCTTTAGGAGCACTTTGCTCACCTTGGTTAGTTAGCTCATCAGGGTACAACTAAGTTTACTCATTCTTTTTAGGGTCTTTGCCAGCTATAGGTGCCCTTTGCTTACCTTGGTTAGTTAACTCATCAGGGCATGACCAAGTTTGCTCATTCTTTTTAGGGTCTTAGCCAGCTTTAGCAACGCTTTACCCATCTTGGTTAGTCAGCTCATCAGGGCATGACCAAGTTTGCTCATTCCTTTTAGGGTTTTAGCCAGCTCTAGGAGTGCTTTTGCCCGCCTTGGTTAGTCAGCTCATTAAGGCACAACCAAGTTTGCTCATTCTTTTTAAGGTTTGAGCTAGCTCTAGGAGCGTTTTGCCTACCTCGGTTAATTAACTCATCAAGGCATGACCAAGTTTGCTAATTCTTTTTAGGGACTTAGCCAGCTTTAGGAGTAATTTGCCCATCTCAATTAGTCAGCTCATCAGGGCATGACCAAGTTTACACATTCTTTTTAGGGTCTTAGGCAGCTCTAGGAGAGCTTTACCGACCTTGGTTAGTCAACTCATCAGGGCATGACTAAGTTTGTTTATTCTTCTTAGGGTCTTAGCCAGCTTTAGGAGCGCTTTACCCACCTTGGTTAGTCAACTCATCAGGGCACGACTAAGTTTGCTTATTCTTCTTAGGGTCTTAGCCAGCTTTAAGAGCACTTTTTTTACCTTGGTTAGTTAGCTCATCAGGACACGACCAAGTTTTCTCAACTTAGTTTAAGGTCTTAGCTAGCTTAAGGAGTGCTTAGCCCGTTTCACTTCACTTTGTCAGTTTATACAAGCATGACCAAACTCTAATTCTTCTTTGTATCTTTCGACCATCTCTTAGAATGCCACCCTTCTCTTCTCAAAATCCCCAATGGATTGGACATAGGATAGTAAGCTAGCTGTAGCGCTTCCTAGCATAAAATCCATTCTTGGGGCAAAAATAGTGTCTGTTTTATCTTTATAGCAAAGTTTTGTTCAAACTTTACCACAAAGAGGGGCAGCTATAGATACCTAATTTTTGCCTCCTTTTATTTTTCAAATTAGGTTATAGGGTCCTAAATTAGAAAAAGTTCAAAACAATAGAAAATTAAACAAAGCCCTAAAAAATGAAGAAATTTAGAAAAATAGGAATTCTAGAAAAACATATGAAAATAGCAAAATAGGAAAAAAAGCAAAAAAAAAAGAAATTTTGAAAAAATCACAAAAAAATAAAAATAAATAAATAAATATAAGATTCTAAAAGATAACATTTCGTTAGATTAAATTTAGGTTTAGAAGTTAGGCTATTGAACCTGAGCTTAGATTTAAATACGGCCCAGGCTGATTGAGTCTATATGTGCAATTTAATTGCACATATGAACAAAGCACAAGCCAACGGCTTGACGGTTAAGCATATGGACATAACACTAGTATTAAGCATAAGGTCTTAGGTTCAAAACTTAGCAAAAGCAAGGAGGCCTTTTTCTCATTTTCTGGTTTTCAATCACATCACGGACTACCACATGTCAGGGACTAATTGCGCTACGTAGCATCTACGTGACGTGCCATTTTAGCTGCCACCTATCATGAAAAGACACGTAGTATGTTGGGGTTAGTCAACACGACTGACATGGCACCACGTCAGCCTACTTTTTCTTCCCCCTTCCTTCCTTTTCCCTTCTTTTTCCTCTCTTTTCCTCTCTTTTTTCCTCTCTTTCCCTCTTTCTCCCTCGACTTTCTCTAGGTT
The DNA here is from genome assembly GCA_024138015.1 of Lumnitzera littorea. Classification (NCBI taxonomy): domain Eukaryota; kingdom Viridiplantae; phylum Streptophyta; class Magnoliopsida; order Myrtales; family Combretaceae; genus Lumnitzera; species Lumnitzera littorea. The sequence goes on along the minus strand of JAMXBB010000004.1, from coordinate 114,057,355 downwards.
TCCAGCACTTTCCGCTTTAGACCACTTACTTCAACATGATTTTTGGACCCTTTCTCGTTGCAATTTCACCAAATCAATGGCGAAATTGCAGAATAGACATAGCCTATTGTGAATCGGTACAAAAAAATGTCTAAATACAGTTAAAGGAGCATTCAATTTGAGCTCCGAAAATTGGAAAAAAGCTGTTTTCTTAGGCATTCTTCATTAATCTGATTCCAACTTTCCTTTGTTACTGGGTTGGATTTGTGTATAAATTGATAATCATGGGATATAAACAAACACACATAATGAACATAATCAATCCCCATACTCTCTTTATCCATTCCCAATCACTTTCTCTCTCTAACCCACTCTCTCTCTCTTTGATTCTCTCTCTTCACTCTGACCCAAGCTAAGCTACTACTCTAAGAAGAATACCTATAGATTAGGCTCTCAAACCCAATTGCTTTCGACCTCCGCCGTGACCCCTAGCCGCACCGTCAAGCAACCACCATCGAACCCTAACTGCCCCCTCTTTCTCTCCTCGAACCACCCTCGAGCGAAACTAAGCCTATAACCAAACTCCCTATACTCTAAAAAAACCTATCCCAACCAACTAATCATACCTAGCAGCCCCCACATGGCCGAACCACCATCGTCACCCATGGCTAACTTTCAAAAACTACCCAAACAGCTCCAAAACACCAAGGCACTGAACCTACCCCTCCCCATCTCCAATCCAATACTCATAAAAGGATCATCACCTGCTCATTTTGGTGGACGAAACAAGCTGAATCGTGCCTCGCTAGTGCTAGAGAAGAAGAAGCCAAGATTCGACTCGACCTGCCCAGGTTCGACTCGTACATCCGAACTCATCCTAAGTTCTTTTTATTTTTTTATTTTTAATTCTTTTTTTTTTTCGTTTTATTTTATTTGTTGTTTTATTTTGTTTATTTGTTTTGTGTAAATGTAATAGAAAATACTAATAATGAAAAAAATACAAAAAAGAAAGAAAGGAAAAAGAAAAGAAAAAAGAAGAAAAAGAAGAAAGAAAGAAAGAAAGAAAAAAGAATAGGAAGTGTGTTATTTTGTTTTTTTTTTTAATTTTATTTTCACATTTAAACAAAAGAAAAACCATAAAGAGCTAACTAACAATAGAAAATAAATAAATAAATAATAAAAATAATAAAATAAAAATAGAAAAGTTACTTTTTGAAATTAGAAATCATTTTTTTTTTAAAAAAATAAAATAGATCCTTTCCAAACTAAGGCATTTTAGATTTTCCAAAAATAAAATCCAACTTAGAACTCCTTATAATCATTTTTTAAATCAATTCAAAATGGGTAAAAACGTAAATCCAGCGGTTTTTCCAAAATTAAAATCAATCAACCCGCTATATTTTCATTAAAACGAACTACGAAAGGTTGCTCCCGTACGTAAGCTCCCGTACGTAAGTACAGAACGACTTAAAATATAGAAAGTTTTATTTTTTCCATTTTTAGATATTTATATAAATTAATCAATTTAGTCACATATATCATAATTAGATGTTTTTTAGAAATTAAAAAGGGTATATTTGAAAAACGAAGTTATATTTGGAAAGTTAAAAGCGGTACCCTTTTAAGGTTTAATAAATTAGCTCCTGGATCTAGATCTCTAGTTTTTAAAAAACCGTATTTATAATTTGATTTTTTAATTGATAGACCAGTAGCTAAGTTATAATCAATTCACCCAATTGGTTATAACTTAACCCCTTTTCCCGACTCCAGTCAGGTGGCGACTCCAAATCTTTTTAAGTTGGAAAAAATGGTCTTCTTTAAACCCTAATCGAGGGTCAATATTAAACGGGTAGGGTTTAGTATTAATTAGTTTAGAGAAGACCTAAATTTATAAAAAGAACCGGGAAGATGAAAAACCAGGCTCGACAATATCGATAATAAAAATTCTAGAAATTGATTGAAACCCTAAATCAAGTACTGTAGACTGCTAGGTAGAGCAATTACATTAGGGTCATACTAATTTGCAAGAATTACTATACTGTACCACTGATCAAGATGAGTTGATGAATAGGCTACTATCCAAGCAACATGGTAAGACAATTTGAAGGGATCCAAGACATAGTTTACAAACCTTCATTGGAACCATTCACTCTTAATCTCGAAGAGCCTCACTCCATAGAAAAGGTATCCAAACTTCACAAGATCAAAGCTTGGTAGGACACCTGGACCAAAAGCCCAAACATTGATCTGAGTGAGTTCATAGGAGAAGTGGACAAACATTGGGTTACCAAAGAGTATTTATACAATCAACTTCACAAGGTAGGCGTAATGCGATATCGGGCATCAAAAGTCCTTCAAACCTCCCCTATGTACCCTAACTCTGAAATGGTAACCTATATGAACCAAATGAAAGCACATGTAGAGAACCTCCATGATGAGAAAGATAAATAGGCGAACCTATGCCGAGAATCTAGACAAAGGTCGTACGCCCTGGAACACCAACTAAAGATGGCTTAGAAGAAAATTCAAGAGTGGCTAAGCATGACCAAAAGAAGAAGGAAATGTCGTCTGGCCTACAAAAAAAAAAAAAAAAGGAAATTAGCATAGATGAATTTATACCTTTTCTTTCTTTCTTTCATGCAATAAGACTCCGGGAATCCAAAAATAATGAATAACTTGCCGTTCTATTAATCATTTGTCGATCCTCTCCTTTTCATCCAAGTGATTCACTTGCATCTCATTCATTTGCATCCTTTTTCAAAATATCCATATGCTAACTTTTTGAGAAGTGGTTTTTACCTAGGTTGCTAAGATAGCTCCTAAATGTCAAACCTTCCAAAGAAGCCTCATCAAAACTCGTTCTCAAACCAGAATAGCCAACCAAGGAAACAACAACAATAATGGCAACAGCAACCTTGAGGTTATTGACTCCACGAAGTTGAGATTCCAATCTTTGGAATGAACAATGAGAAAGATGGTAGATCAATTAAGCTTCCTTGCTAACAATATCTCTCTACTTAGGTCTACAGCCCCATCAAATGAAGAGCACTTCAAAACCCGATATAGAAAGAATACCGAGGGCTAACCCCTTGAAATAGAAGAAGCTTTCCTTAAAGGCAATCAGGGCTTTGAATCCTTTGAAACTGAAGGGTATTTCTAAAGGCCAACCCAACCTTTGAGCCGAATACTTACTCATTCCCAATCAACCTGAAGCCTGAAATTAACTAGGACATATTGAAGGAGCTCAAAGAGCAGTTAACTCGACAGATCTCTGAAAAAATGAAAACGCTCGAGGGTTATGATGGATTCGAGTACACTGGAATAACAGACTTCTCTGCCTACGATTATGGAAGCTTCCTAAAAAAATTCAAAGTACCTAACTTTGAAAAATACAATGGGACTAGATGCCCCAAGTTATACACCCGATTGTATGTACGTAAGATGGGCAAGTATGCGCAGTATGATCAACTTATGGTCTAGACCTTTCAAGACAGCCTGACAGGCCCTACCTTAACCTAGTATGCCCAATTGAACTTAAATCAAGTGAATACATGGGAGAAGCTGGCTAAAGCATTCTATGAGCATTATAGATTTAATATCAAAGTGGCACCAACAATGATGGATTTGGTTGCCTTAAGGAAAAGGCACAATGAATCCTTCAAAGAATATGCTCAAAAGTGGAGGTCCCTAGTTGCAAGGGTATCTACCCCTGTGATTGAAAAAGAGCTAACAGTAACTTTCATTAACACTCTTGAGAGGCCCTATTTCACTCACTTGATCCGACAAGCCTCTTCTAGCATTGCAAAAATAGTAGCAGTAGGGTACCGAATTGAGAGTGCCATTTCCTCTAGCAAGTTGCAAGAAATAGCAAATAGAAGACCACCTTCTGCTAAACCCACCACCAGCAAGCCTAGAGAAGCTACCGTTAGCATGGTCACCTTGAATGCAAGACTTAACTCCTAAGTTTCTTTTAAGATGAATCATTTGCTGACTTAACCACAGTATAGAAGCCAACTACAGGCTAACAGGGCCATAAGACAGTTCACTAGAATACTTGTTCCACTTAGTTAAGTGCTTGAGAAGTTAAGAAGAGATAATCTACTCCATTCTGAGGCTCCCAGTGAAAGGTATATGCCAAAGTTCTTTGATCCTAATGCAAGATGTCAATATCACCTAAGGTAAGTGGACCATTCACTTGATTCATATTGGAGGTTGAAAAACAAAATCCAAGATTTGATCGATGAAGGTACAATACAACTGGATTTTGTGGAGGCTCCTACCCCAAGCATCAACAACAACCCACTGCCAAACCATGGACCTGTCATCAATATGATATCTGACCACTCGGAATCTGCCATCAACATGATCAGTCGAAACCAAGAACTAAAGGTTTATAGGTTCTACAAAAAAGAGGTCCTACAAACTAAAAGGTACACATTCCACGTACTTGCGGCCCCTGAAAATTATAAGCTGCTCCCTTCGATTACCAAGCAATAAACTAGAGGCAATCAAGCTCGCTTGTAGGGGGGATCACTTACTCTGACAGAGTCTACAATCTAAAGGAAGACTTAGAAAAGAAAGGTGTACAGGAAATGCTAAACACTAAACAAGCTGAACATGAAGAAGGATTAACTGCCTTCACTAAGATGATCAAGTCTAGTGAGGACAAAATAATGGACTAGCTCGCTAAGACTCTAGCACAAATATCCCTCATTAGTCTATTGATGGCATTAGACCCACATCGAGAGGCCTTATTCAAAACACTAAGGGATGTTAAGGTCCCTCGTGAAATCTCGGCTGAAAGGATTGGCTCTATCACCAATTCCATCTTCACCATAGATCAAATTTCCTTCTCCACCGAAGAACTAAGCGAAGAAGGTACTCAACATACAAAGCCTCTGTTCATAATAGTAAGGATAAATAATATCATCGCAACAAGAGTCCTCATCGACAACAAGTCATCTCTAAATGTTTATCCTTTAGCCGCCTTGGATCTATTGGGCGTCGATACAACTACTATTAAACCTAGTTCAACAACAGTAAGAGCTTTTAATAGATCTAGGAGAGAGATAATAGGGGAGGTGAACTTACTAGTTGATATCGGCTCGTAGATGTTTAGCGTCCCATTCTAGGTTTTGGACATTCTAAGGACCTTCAATTTGTTATTGGGAAGGCCTTAGATACATTTAGCAGGGGCTATACCGTCAACTCTTCACCAGAAAGTTAAATTCATCTCCAATGGTTAGGTCATCACAATTCTAGGTGACCAAGATTATAAAATCTATAAAGAGATAGCCATACCTTATATCGGTACAGAAGAACAAGAGGACTTTAGACTCTAGATGTTTAATGAGGTATGCATGATCACCAAGCAGTAGAAGGAAGAGAGGCTGAAATACAAAGAAGGCTAGTTTGGGTCTTATGGGTTATGATACATTCCAACCCTGACAAAAGAATTGCAAAGAATGCGAGCTAGGGGTAGAAAGGGTGACAGGTTATATCAGGCTCTAATGAACTTCCCACCATTGTCAAAAACTTTCATCAAGACCGAAACCCAAAACTTAAAGCCTGCTAAAGAAGGCACTTCCAACAAGAATGAAGGGGCTAGCCTAATCAACAAATCCTATCACTTGAATAATTGGTTCTCCATCCCTATGAATAACAATAAGTCTTCCTTAGGGTAAAAGATGAATCACGATCCAGTATTTTATAGAATTTTGTAATAAATTGCCTCTATTCTCCAAATGCTTGTACTTAAAAGAGAGTTCCTCAAAATAAAATCAGTTTTTTTTTTTTTCTCTTTATCCATGCCTTACTTACACTCCTCCTTTTACACACTTTCTTTTTTTCTTTCCAGATCCAACGATTTGAATAAAGGCCATAGATACCTCACGCAGATAGGCAATAAGAATATTGATATCACTTTTAGCCCTACTGGGTTAGTCGTCGAGTGATGTTGATGACCATAATGATGTCCAAGAAAGCTGGTAAAAACATGAAATGAGTAGAATTTCCATTGATGAGCCAACAGAGATAGTTAATGTCGGTACCAACAAAAACCCTAAGGTATTGAAAGTTGGGGAAAATTTGGAAGAAAATCAAAAGATAAAGATGACCACATTACTATCCGAATACTAAGACGTATTCGCATGGTCTTATGACGACATGCCTGGATTAGACCCATCAATCTAAGTCCATTACTTACCTACATAAGAGGATATTAAGCCTATGAAACAAAAGTTGAGAAGATTCTGACCAGATATCTTGATGAAAATCAAGTAACAAGTCCAAAAATTATTAGAAGTCGACTTCATTGAGGTATCTGATTATCCTGAGTAGGTAGTCAACATAGTACCAGTTATGAAGAAGAATAGGAAAGTCAAGGTGTACGTAGATTTTCGAGACCTCAATCAAGCAACTCTTAAAGATAATTTTCCTTTGCCCTATATCAATGTATTGGTTGATAACACGACCGGAAACCATATTTTCTCTTTCATGGATGGATTTTCCAGGTATAACCGATTCGAATGGTTGAAGAAGATAAAGCCAAGACTACGTTCATTATAACTTAGGGCACGTTTTGCTACAAAGTAATGCCTTTCAGACTAAAAAATGCCTGGAGCAACTTACCAAAGGGATATAGTAGCAATTTTTCATGACATGATGCACAAAGAAGTTGAGGTATATGTCAATGATATGATTGCCAAGTCTAAAGAAGGAGAAAATCATGTGGAAAATCTAAGGAGATTGTTTGATAGGTTGAGAAAATTCCAACTGAAACTCAACCTAAAGAAGTGTACTTTTAAGGCAACTTTAGGGAAGTTATTAGGTTTCACAATCAGCCAAAGGGGCATTGAAGTAGACCCTAATAAAGTTAAAGCGATAGTTGACCTGCCCCTACCATGCACACTTAAAGAATTCAGAGGTTTATTAGGCCTTTTAAACTATATAGCCCAATTCATATCCCAACTCACAGACAAGTGTCATCCTTTATTTAAGTTGTTAAAAAAGAATGCCAAGATCAACTGGGACGAAGAGTACAGGTAAGCCTTTGCAACAATCAAAGAATACCTCATGAACCCTCCAATTATGGTAGCTCCGAAACCTGGGAAGCCTTTATTCCTATACTTGACAATATTACTAGAGTCCATGGGGTACATGCTTGGCCAAAAAGATGAGGAAGGAAAGGAACGGGCTATATACTACTTGAGCAAAAAATTCACTAAAGGGGAGTAGAGATATTCAAAAATTGAAAGAACCTGCTGTGCTTTAGTCTGGGTAATGCATCGACTCAAACAATACACATTCTACTACCAAGTTGAATTACTTACTCAACACGATCCCCTTAAGTACTTAGTAAACAAACCGGCCCTAATTGGCAGAATCTCAAAGTAGTAAGTACTGTTGTTAAAGTTCAACATTACATATGTGAATAGGAATTCGATCAAAGGGCAAGCTTTGGCAGATCAATTAGCAAAAATCCCCTCTAATAGCATTCCCCAAGAAGTACAAGTCAATTTCCCTGATGAGGGTATCTTAGTAGTCGGAGGAAACTTTGATAAAGGAAAGGATGACGAGCCACCAAAATAGAAAATGTTCTTCGATGGTGCAGCCAATGTGTCTAGGTGTGGAATTGAGGCAATACTAATATCCCTTAAAGGTACTAAGTATCTTATGGCTATAAGGCTTGTTTTCCCATACACTAATAATATTGTTAAATATGAAGCATGCATCATAGGACTTTAGATGGCCCTAGAGAAAGACATTCAAGAATTAGAAGTGTGTGGGGACTCCTCACTCATTATTGGCCAAGTACGGGGAGAATACAAAACTAAAGATCCTAAGTTGGTGCCTTATCACTGGCATTTGACGGAATTAGTGGAAAGTTTTAAAGAAGTCACCTTCAATCACATACCAAGGACTTATAACCAATTTACTGATGCTTTAGCTACGCTAGCATCTATGATCCAGATATCTGGTGGAGTCGAGATTCAGCCCCTTACTATTGAAATTGAAGACAAGCTTGCCTTCTACCTAATGATTGAGGGTACGAATGACCAAAAACCATGGTATTATGATATTAAGATGTTCTTATGACAAGGCGCATACCCTAAAGAGGCCAAAAAAAGAGAGAAAAAGATGATTAGGAGATTAGCCACTCAATCCTTAGTAAGCGAGTCCACCTTATACCAACGATCATTTGACGGTACACTCTTAAGGTGTGTAGCTAACGAAGAGGCTGAAAAGTTAATGAAAGAGGTATATGAAGGAGTATGTGGCCCTCTCATGAATGAATATATGTTGGCAAAGAAAATCATGAGGCTAAGGTATTATTGGTCAACGATGGAAAGTGATTGCATCAAACATGTTAGGCACTGTCATTTATGCTAAGTTTATGCGAATAAGATAAATGCCCCGCCTCAAGAATTACATGCCCTATCAACACCATGGCCTTTTTCAATATGGGGCATAGATATCATTGACCCTATCACTCTAAAACAATCCAATGGACATTGCTTCATATTAGTTGCCATCAACTACTTCAGCAAATGGGTAGAGGCTTCGTCTTACTCGAATGCTACTAAAGGGGTCATAGTTAAGTTCATTAAGAGAGACATCTTGGCTCGGTACGAGACTCCAGAAACAATCATCACTAATAATGGCACCAATCTTAACAACAAGCTTATGACAGAATTATGCCAGCAATTCCAAATCATTCATAGAAACTCTACTCCTTATCAACCCCAAATGAATGGAGCTGTCGAAGCAGCAAACAAAAACCTCAAAAGAATCATTGAAAAAATGGTTGTTACATATAAGGACTGGCATGAGATGTTACCCTTCACACTCATGGCCTATTGGACTTCTATTAGAACTTCGATTAGGGCAACACCATACTCTTTAGCATACGGCACTGAAGCAGTGTTACCAGTAAAGGTTGAGATCCCATCACTAAGGGTATTATCAGAAATTCATTTGGACGAAGCCGATTAGGTAAAGAAACACATCGAATAGCTATATCTGATTGATGAAAGGAGATTGACGACCTTGTGTCATAATCAATGTTATCAATGAAGAATAGCTTGGGCCTTCAACAAAAGGGTGCGACTTCATAACCTCAAAGAAGGAGATTTAGTGTTAAGAAAAGCTCTCCCTAATGCACAAGACTCCAGAGGTAAATTCACCCCCAATTACAGGGGTCCTTATGTCGTGAAGCAAATATTATCAAGAGGGGCTTCGATTTTGTCCCAAATGGATGGTCCAGATTTGAGAGACCCTGCAAATGCCGACGATGTAAAATTGTACTATTCATAAGAAGTCAATGAGATTTTTGCTCAAAACACGAAAATACCAGTCACTTTAAATGTCATTATGGTCCAATTTTCATTATCTACAAGCAAATTTGGTATCTTTGGCCATTGTCTTCATTAGAATAATCACCCTCTCCATGGAAAGGTCTAATTCCCTTGACCTCATTTAATCAAACTTATATACTGCAAATAGGAAAGGAGTTAAGGAATGAGATCTAGAACATTGGTAATTAACAAAATTCTTTAAATAGTTTATTATGGAATGATCCCCTTTAGTGGGGAGTTTTATTGTTTGTTTTTTCAAAGGAATGTGAAACATAAGTAAGTAATCACAGTAGATGGGAATGAGGCTTTTAGGTTCATAAAAGTTCCAAAGAAACAAAAATAGTGGGTGGTTTACCTACATTAGGCTAATTTCCATGATTTCTCTAAAAAGAACCAGCAACGTCTCGAACATTGTATGTCAAGAACATCCGAGTTGATAATAAGGGATTAAAACAAGAGTCAGTAATTTTCCAATGGGGGCTTTTCAAAAAAGGTTTGATGGATTGGGTGCTATCGATAAAGATCAGGTAAGTATTTCTACATAATGTTAGCATACCAATTTTTTCTTGCATTTAGACTACTTTTACTCCCCACAATCATTTTTAACCAACCCATGAGGCATTTACTTTCTGCATTTAGTGTTTGGCCAACATATGAAGATACGATCTTAGCTCAGTTCATCCTTCTAATCCATAAGGTCCCTCTATTAACCAAATTTCTTGCGAGTAAGCCCTTCTCTTCACCAAGTTCTGTAGGGCACTTCCTTTCACTAAGTTTCTCTTAACTGGCTCGTAAAGCAATTACCTTCATCATCTTCTTAACTAGCCTTTGAGGCATTGTCCCATTCTTCTTAGGGTCTTAGCCAACTCTAGGAGTGCCTTAACCACATTGGTTAGTCAGCTTATTAGGGTACGACCAAGTTTGCTCATTCTTCTCTTAAGCTCTTAACTAACTCTAGAAGTGCTTTGGCCACCTTGGTTAGTCAGCTCATTAGGGCAGAACCAAGTTTGTTCATTCTTCTCTCAGGGTCTTAGCCAGCTCTAAGAGTACTTTGACCACCTTGATTAGTCAGCTCATTAGGGCACGACAAAGCTTGTTCATTCTTCTTAGGGTCTTAGCCAACTCTAGGAGCACTTTGCCCACCTTGGTTAGTCAGCTTGTTAGGGCATGACCAAGTTTGCTCATTCTTCTCTTAAGGTCTTAGTTGGTTAGTCAGCTCATTAGGGCACAACCAAGTTTACTCATTCTTCTCTTAGGGTCTTAGCCAGCTTTAGGAGCGCTTTACCTACCTTAGTTAGTCAACTCATTAGTGCACAACCAAGTTTACTCATTCTTCCCTTAGGGTCTTAGCTAGCTCTAGGAGCTCTCTGCCCACCTTGGTTAGTCAATTCATTAAGGCACAACCAAGTTTGTTCATTCTTCTTAGGATCTTAGCCAACTCTAGGAGTACTTTGCCCACCTTGGTTAGTCAGCTTATTAGGACACGACCAAGTTTGCTCATTCTTCTTAAGGTCTTAGCTAGCTCTAAGAGTGCTTTAACCACCTTGGTTAATCAGCTCATTAGGGTACGACCAAGTTTGCTCATTCTTCTCTTAAGGTCTTAGCCAGCTCTAGGAGCGCTTTGCCTACCTTAGTTAGTCAGCTCATTAGGGCACGACCAAGTTTGCTCATTCTTCTCTTAGGGTCTTAGTCAGCTCTAGGAGCGCTTTAGCCACCTTGGTTAATCAACTCATTAGGGTGCGACCAAGTTTGCTCATTCTTCCCTTAGGGTCTTAGCCAACTTTAGGAGCCCTTTGTCCACCTTGTTTAGTTAACTCAATAGGGTACGATCAAGTTTGTTCATTCTTCTTAAGGTCTTACCCAGCTCTAAGAGCACTTTGCCCACCTTGGTTAGTCAGCTCAATAAGGTACGACTAAGTTTATTTATTCTTCTTAGAGTCTTAACCAACTTTAGGAGTGCTTTGCCTATTAATAAGAGCATGACCAGATTTCAATTCTGCTTTCAATCTTTCAGCCAACTCTTAGAGTGCCACTCTTCTCTTCTCCAAATCCCCAATGGATTGGACCTAGGATAGCTAGCTAGCTGTAGCGCTTCTTAAAATAAAATCCATTCTTAGGGCAAAAATAGAGTATATTTATCTATGAGGCAAAGTTTTGCTTAAACTTTACCACAAAGAGAGGCAGCTGTAGATATTTAATTTTTGTCCTCCCTTTTATTTTTCAAATTATATTATAAGGTCCTAAATTAAGAAAAGTTAAAAAAATAATAAAAAATTAAAGAAAGCCAAAAAATTTTTAGGAAAAAATAGGAATTCTAGAAAAATATGAAAATAGGAAAAAGCGCAAAAGATGGGAAATTTAGAAAAAATAAATAAATAAAAAAATGGAAAAATTCGGAAAAGTACATAAAAAATTTGAAAATCACAAAATATAAAAAAAGAAAAGATTTTAGAAAATTACATTTTGTTAGATTAAATTTTTAATTTAGGTTTAGAAGTTGAGCCATTGAACCTAGGTTTAGATTTAAATCTAGCTCAGGCTGATTGAGTCCATATGTGTAATTTAATTGCACATATGGATAAGGCGTAGGCCAATGGCCTGACAGTTAATCATATGGACATAGCACTAGCATTAAGCATGAGGTCGTGGGCTCGAATACTAAGACGTATTCGCATGGTCTTATGACGACATGCTCGAATTAGACCCATCGATCGTAGTCCATCACTTACCTACACAAGAGGATATCAAGCCTATGAAACAAAAGTTGAGAAGGTTCCGACCATATATCTTGTTGAAAATCAAGTAACAAGTCAAAAAATTATTAGAAGTCAGCTTCATTGAGGTATCTGATTATCCTAAGTGGGTAGCCAACATAGTACCAGTTATGAAGAAGAATAGGAAAGTCAAGGTGTACGTAGATTTTCGAGACCTCAATCAAGCAACCCCTAAAGATAATTTTCCTTTGCCCTATATCAATGTATTGGTTGATAACACAGCCGGAAACCATATTTTCTCTTTCATGGATGGATTTTCCGGGTATAACCGATTCGAATGGTTGAAGAAGATAAAGCCAAGACTACATTCATCATAACTTGGGGCACATTTTGCTACAAAGTAATACCTTTCGGACTAAAAAATGCCTGGAGCAACTTATCAAAGGGCTATAGTAGTAATTTTTCATGACATGATGCACAAAGAAGTTGAGGTATATGTCAATGATATGATTTCCAAGTCTAAAGAAGGAGAAAATCATGTGGAAAATCTAAGGAGATTGTTTGATAGGTTGAGAAAATTCCAACTGAAACTCAACCTAGAGAAGTGTACTTTTGAGGCAACTTTAGGGAAGTTATTAGGTTTCATAATCAACTAAAGGGGCATTGAAGTGGACCCTAATAAAGTTAAAGCGATAGTTGACTTGCCCTTACCACGCACACTTAAAGAATTCAGAAGTTTATTGGGCCGTTTAAACTATATAGCCCGATTCATATGCCAACTCACAGACAAGTGTCATCCTTTATTTAAGTTATTAAAAAAGAATGCCAAGATCAACTGGGACAAAGAGTACAAGCAAGCCTTTGCAACAATCAAAGAATACCTCATGAACCCTCCAATTCTAGTTGCTCCGAAACCTAGGAAGCCTTTATTCTAATACTTGACAATATTACTAGAGTCCATGGGGTGCATGCTTGGCTAGAAAGATGAGAAAGGAAAGGAACGGGCTATATACAACTTGAGCAAAATCCTAAGGAAAACTAAGTCCAAGATATATAGGCCCATTTGAGATCTTAGGACGAGTTAGGAATCTAGCTTACCGATTAGTGTTGCCACCTAATCTATCGGGAATTCATAATGTTTTTCATGTGTCAGTTTTGATGAAACAAGTTCTCGATCCTGATCGTATCGTTGAGTTGGAACCAATAAGATTATAAGAAAACTTGACATATGAAGAATAGCCGATGAAGATTATATATAGTAAAGTACAGCAATTAAGGAATAAATAGATTTGTTATGTCAAGGTATTATGGAGAACTCATGAACGAGAATCAGCAACCTGGGAAGCGGAAGATGAAGTAAAGAAGCGATATCCACATATATTCATAGAACCTGGTATGCATCTCAAGTTTTGAGGACAAAACTTATTTGAAGGGGGGAAGAATGTAAACCCTAGAAAATTGGTAGTTTGAACCCTAATTTAAGTCCGAGTATCCTAAACTGTGTCATGAGTCGATAAGGCTAGTAACAATAAAAGATTATGAAATTTAATAAATCGAATATAACACAAAAAATAAAAACCCTAGAAATTGATCGAAACTTTAAATCAAGTACCAAAACCCTAAATCCAATTTATACATAATTACCCGAACTTGATCGAAACTCTAAAACTATAACTTTAAACGTATAAAATAATTAAATATCACTTAATAATGATATAATTATAGTCTATTGCAATTATTGACTAAATTGCGCAATTGTGTAAAATTTTTAACAAAATCGTTAAAATAACTTGTAAAAATTACAATTGTAACGAATACCAATTACATTGATAAATTTTCACAAAATTCCAAAATTAATTTATAATTATTATTTTTACGATTTTTATGTTTAAAAAAATTTACATATATTTTTTATTAATTCCTATTTCTTTCTTTTTCCTTACTTTTTCTTTTCCCTTTTCTTCTTCTATTTTTTTTTTCCTTTTCCTACGTGATTTTCAATTGCAATTGCAGCAGCCTACGTGTGTAAATTTAATGTCTAAGGTAATAAAGTACATATCTTATCTTAATTAATGCTTAGATTATGAGGATAAACTTCCTTATATTTTTTATTTTATTTACCCAAAATAATTATGCTAATTCACGTCCCAAAAAGGAAAAAAAAAATTTAGAAGTGAACAATTAAAAAGAAAACAAACAAATCGAACACAAAAGAAAAAGGGAAAGAAAGCAAAACAAAAAGGAAAACTAAGAACAAGAAGAAAAATAGGAAGAAGAAGAAGGAGGAGGAGAAGGAAAAGAAGAAGAAAATTAAACATATTTAGGTAAGTATATTTATTTTACTTGTATATATGTATATTATATGGTATGTACATATATATACTAAGTATTTTGTTATATTACATATACATGTATGTATGCATAAGTACATAAACAAATACATATGTATCTCTTTTATATGTATAAATATATGTAGGTAGATGTGTGTGTATATATATATATATATATATACTATTAGGTAGAATATACGGTATATGTATATACATGTATGTATAAATAGGAATATATATAGTAGATATTTGGAAATTTTACTATTTGGATATAATATACATGTACACTAAAAATAAAAAAATAAATATATGTATATATAAATAAGAGTACATATAGTATGTATTTAGTATTTTCACAAATTAAACATAAATATATATATAAACGTACACGTGAATATAAATATTTATGTATATATGTATATAATTTTTATTTATATATATATAAGTATAAGTATTCGTATATTATATATATATATATATATATATATATACATGTGCTTCCTATTCATGAACACATATAAGTTATTATTTTTCTTATATATGTGTATATATAAATATCTATGTGGCATGAATATGTGTATAATTATAATAGTAAGTATATGTATAGCATATAGTATATAAGTATACCGTACATTAAATAGGATATAATATACAATAATATTTATGAAATAAAATAAGGTTATAAAGAATAGGTATATATATTACCGTAAATTAGGAAAAATAGTTACCAATTAAGTATATATATGTGTGTGTATCCTAAAATACAAGTAAATAATAAATAATAAAAATAAAAGTAATAATAATAATAATAATAATTTTAATAAGTCTAAAATCTCAAAAATAAGTAACTAAGGTAAAATATGCTTAAAATAATAAAATTATCAACTATATGATTTAAATAATTATTAAATCATAAATATATTAAGAAAAAACTAAAATTAATATTTTATAAATTTTTAAATTAAAATAATAAATTTTGTAATATTTTTATATCATAGTTTGAACTACGAGTCACAACGTCCAAAATGTAACTAGCTACAAAAAAATACGCTAAAAAATGATCACAATAGATTATAAGTTCATAACGATCTGAGCTAAAACGAAAAAATTATATATGATTTGATTAAAGGCTCGAATCGACAATTTCGCATAACTAGATTAAGTAAACATTAGAAATTACGATATTAGTTTAGTCTTAAATTCCCAAACTTACAATTTTCTATATTTCTTATTCTTAGGTGATCTTGACCTTCACTTTGAGCTGCCCTTAGATTATTACGACCCTTGAGTCAACTATGGCTGAGTAAGTTTTTTCCAATGATCCCATACTTGCTTATGTTTGTAATTAGTGAATATGAATTGTGCTTAATAATTGAATGTTGTATGGAGATGGGTTATGCTTGTATATGATAATTGTTTGTTAATGGTGAATTTACTTTAAATTATAATAATATATTGATTGTTGTACAATAGATTCCTTAGGAACTGATTGTTTATGACCTTGATTGATTACTAAATAATAAGACCTAATTTTACTCGATTAGAAAAAGTTGACTTGAAATACGCATAATCATATACTGCATAACTAATTCTGGCCGTCACATTACACGGAGGTAGCAAGAAGCCATACGTGGGTTGATTATTTAATTGCTATAGATTTCATACGGTGTACACGTGCAATATGACATTACCCTGGCATGTGGGATTACTAGGCGTTGAAGGTGCCAATCGCCTAGCTAATGGTCGAGTCCAGAGGCCTCCGTTTAAGGGTGAGTGAGGGCTACGTGAACCTACTCACAATCATATATAGAACTCGTTTTTGATAAAACTAAGAATGGATATACCATTACATTTTAAATACGAAATGCAGAGTTTCATTATGAGATAAGTTCTAATATGATACCTAGATCTAATTATGCTGATGTATCTCTAACCCTAACTTTGAAGGGCGTTAAATCTGAGTTACATGTAGTACCTAGTCACCTACATGTATATGTTTGGCATACTGATTGACATGCATTCATATGATTGAATTTAATTAATGTATAACTTGATTATGGAATGGTTGAGGGGATTATCTCACTAAGTTAGTTAGCTTATATCCTTGTAATCTTCTTTCACAAGCTAAGTTGTTCGTAGAGTCGAGCCATTGCATACCCGAGGTTAGTTGTTCATCAGGGGGTTAATGTGGGAGCAAGACGTGATCAGAGTGTTCATATGATAGTTTATCTAGATTATAGATCTCAATATGTGATAAAATGATATTAGATTAAGTGAAGAAGTTTTAAAGACCTATTATCTATAAATTCTTATATAAATAGATTATGTTTTATATTTCATTATCTTATTATTATTATCATGAAATGATATTCCTCATGCTTGCACAACTCTTGGTTATTAGTTGTAGCTGTAGCCTTGTGTATCATACAAAAGGTTGTCGATTATAAGAGAATTCAATCTATAGTTCTTTGTATGGTATACGGTGACTACCACGACTAGTCCCTTCGGGTCGTGACACTAAATCTCCTTAATAGGCTTGTTGTTGTCATCAGATACTCATCGAAAAGCAATAATCAACATTTTGAAGGAGGTCCAAGTACCTAAAGGGATTTCTACAGAAAAACTAGCATTGGTAGTGAACTCGATATTTGTGATTGATCATATTTCATTCTCGCCAAATGAGCTAAGTAAAGAAGGAGACTAGCACATAAAGCCCATCTTCATAGTGGTTAAGTGCATGGGAAAAGTGGTTGCTTAAGTTTTAACAGATAATGGGTCATCACTGAATGTATGTCCTTTGGTGATGTTAAATTTAGTCGAAGTTGATGCAATTGAGATAAAGCTTAGTTCGATTTTAGTAAGAGCTTTTGATGGATAAAAAAGGGAGATAATCGAAGAAATTAGGCTGTAAGTCGAGATTGGCTTGCAAATGTTTACTATTCCCTTCCAAGTTCTAAACATCCCATGAACTTTCAATCTTCTGTTAAAGAGACTGTGGATTCATTCAACAGGGGAAATTCCATCCAGTCTACATCAAAAAGTGAAATTCATAGCCAACGAGCAGTTTGTTACTATTCTCAAGGAGCAAGACTACGAAGTTTACATAAAGACGACTATTCCCTATGTCAAGGATAACGAACTGGAAGAGCCAAGATTGTAGATTTTCGATGAAGTTAATGTGATCGAAGAAGCAAGACAAGGGATATAGGGTCGTTTGAAATAGCTTAAGCAACAGATTGGAACGTTTGGGCTTGGATATGAGCCCATTAAAGAGGAGATTCGAGAAATGAAGGTTAAAACCAGAGGCAAGAAAGGAGGTCAGTTGTACCATACTCACATGAAATTTTCAGGCATTTGCTAAACATTCCCAACACCAGTTGGTGTTCAAGAACTTGAAGTAACCAATCTATCTAAGGCCTTAATCCAGTAATGCAGCATTGGTCCTGATGAGAGAGAAGATGTCGACGTACTAGTTTCCTTATGCAATTGGTTTTTCGTTCCCATTAATAGGTCTCTTTAGAAACACAAAATTATATTAATTAGAATCATTCGATTTTGATAGTTAATCCAATTAATTAAGCCCTTTCTTTCAAACAATTTGGATTCATTCATTCAATAAAGTTCATTCCTTTCTTTATATTGATTCTTCTTTATTATTTATTCGTTGTCCTTTTCTTTTTTCTTCTTTCTTCAAATCTAATAAAAATGATGAGCATAATGGATATCCCGTGCATGTGAACGATGAAAGTATCAATATCACCTTTGGCCTTGTTAGGTCAGATGTAGGAGATGATATTGAGACTCTAAATGAAATTTAAGAGAGTTGGCATCGACATGAACAAAGTAGAGTGATTATTGACGATCCAATGGTTGTGATTAATTTAGGGATGGAGGAAAATCCACGGAATTTAAAAATTGGTGGTAATTTAATGGATAATCAGAAACAGGAGTTGTCACGATTGATATCTGAATACTTAGACATATTTGCTTGATCTTATGAAGATATGCCTAGTTTAGACTCGTCTATTGTAGTTCACAAGTTGCCAACCAGGGAGGAAATAAAACCGAAAAGATATAAGCTTAGACGATTTAGGTCGGACATACTCCTAAAGATAAAAGAAGAAGTGAACAAGTTGTTAGAAGTTGGATCATAAAAGTATCAGATTACCCTGAATGGGTGACCAATGTGGTGCCAATGTTGAAGAAAAATAGGAAAGTTAGGGTTTATGTAGATTTTCACGATTTAAACCAAGCAATACTAAAGGTTAACTTTCCTTTGCTGCATATTGACATATTAGTGGATAACACAACCAAGAACCATCTTTTTTCGTTTATGGATGGTTTCTTGGGGCATAATCAAATTAAAATGGCAAAAGAAGATAAAATCAACACAACTTCCGTTACCACCTAGGGGACGTTTCGTTATTGCATGATGCCTTTCGAGTTAAAGAATGCTAGGGGGAAACTTCTCAACACGCTATGGTTACCTTGTTCCATGACATGATGTATTAGGAAATCAAGATTTATGTGGATGATATGATTGCTTAATCCAAAGAAGATGAAAATCATATGGATATTTTATGAAAGTTATTTGAACAATTGAGGAAATTTCAGCTGAAGCTAAATCTTGAGAATTGCACATTTAAAGCGACTTCGGGCAAATTGTTGGGTTTTGTGGTCAATAGAAAGGGGATCAAAGTAGACCTAAATAAAGTTAAGGCAATTGTGAACATGCTTGCACCATAAACTACCAAAGAAGTTCAGAGACTATTAGGAAGATTAAATTACATTGCTTGGTTCGTGTTGTAGTTAACTGATAGATGTAAGCCAGTATTTAAACTTTTAAGGAAGAACACAACCATTGAATGGGATACAGAGTACGAGCAAGCACTTGCTGAAATCAAAGAATATCTCATGAATCCTCCTAAACTAATCACTCCTGCACTAGGACGGCCCTTGATCCTTTACTTAACAATCCTTCTAGAATTGATGGGATGCGTGCTGGGATAGAAAGACGAAACATGGGGAAAAGAGCATCTTATATATTATTTAAGTAAGAAGTTCATAGAAGGCGAGCAAAAATACTCAAAAGTGAAAAGAACAGGTTGTGCCTTAGTATGGGTGATGCATAGGATCAAGTAGTACACTCTCTATTATTCAATAGAGTTGTTGACAAAACATGACCCGTTGAGGTATTTAACGGAAAAGCTGGCATTGATTAGAAGAATATTGAAGTGGTAGATGCTACTCTCTGAGTTTGATATGAAGTACATGAGTCAGAGTTCAGTCCAAGGGTAGGTAATGGTTGATCAATTGGAAAAATACCTATTAGAAGATGAGGACGAGGGTTCAAAAGCGCAATTTCTCGATGAAAATGTGATGGTGGCAAATGAATTGAGTGGTGAGAAGTTAGGATGGAAAATGTATTTTGATAGAGCAACCAATGTGTTTGGATGTGGGATAAGAGCAGTATTAGTATCTCTTGAGGATAATCATTTCCTTATGGCAACAAGATTAACATTTTCATATACCAACAATATAGTAGAATATGAAGCCTACATTTTAGGGCTCAAAATGGCGTTAGATATGAGAATACAAGAATTGGAAGTATACAAAAATTCTTCCCTTATAATTCTCCAGATCTTAGGGGAATATAAGATAAAGGACAAGAAATTGATACCTTACTACGAACTTTTAAGCAAGCTAATTGAAAAATTCTAAGAGGTTTCATTCACTTACATTCCAAGGATCCAAAATCAATTTGCTGACGCATTGGCCACATCAACATTAATGGTGAAAGTCACAGATGGAATAGAAATTCAGCCCTTGAAGATTGAAGTGGAAGAAAAACTAACTTTTTTCCTTGTAGTTGAAGAGAAGGGAACAAAAGAACCTTGGTATCACAATATCAAGAAGTTACTTCAAACTGGTGAATTTCCCGAAGATGTTGATCGAAAAGACAAAAAGACTTTAAGAAGATTGGCTAAGGTGTGTAGATGAAGAAGAAGCTAAGAAATTGATGGAAGAAGTGCATGAAGGAGTTTGTGATCCTCACATGAATGGATAATGCTAGCTAAAAAGATCATGAGAATGGGGTATTTTTGAATGATGATAGAATCAGATTATATCAAGTACGTAAGACACTATCACCTGTGCTAGGTATATGCTAATAAAATCAGTGCTTCTCCCCAAGAATTACATGTATTATCAGCTCCTTAGCCTTTCACGATGTAAACCCTAGAAAATCGATAGTTTGAACCCTAATTTGAGTCAATAAGGCTAGTAACAATAAAAGATTATGAAACTTAATTGAATATAACATCGATAATAAAAACCTTAGAAATTGATCGAAACCCTAAATCGTATATTAAAACCCTAAATCTGATTTATACATAATTAATTGAAATTGAACCCAAATTTGATTGAAACCCTACAACTATAACTTTAAGGCTATAAAATAGTTAAATATCACTTAATAATGATATGATTATAGTTGACTGCAATTATCGACTAAATTGCATGATCGCGTAAAATTTTTAACGAAATCATTACAATAACTTGTAAAAATTATAATTGTAACGAGTATCAATTAAATTGATAAATTTTCACAAAATTCCAAAATTAATTTATGATGATTATTTTTATGATTTTTAGGTTTAGAAAAATTACATATATTTATTTTTAATTTCTATTTTCTTCCTTTTTCTTTCTTTCTTTTTCGCTTTTCTTTCTTTTTCTCCTTATTCCTTTGTTGCCACATCCTGGAAATCAAAAGAAAACAGAAAATTCAGCAACCCACATAATGAAATAATCAAGAGGAAAAGATAAGGAATTTGATTACTTTGTCCCATCAAATTTAATGCAACACTTATCTTATCAATTGATCCTTAATTATCTTAAAAATCTGAAAGTTAAAAATGTGAGAAAGAAAACCAAGAAGAAAGATTAAGAAGGAGAAGAAGGAGGAGGAGGAGGTAAGTATAATTATTTTGGTTGTACATATGTATATTATATGGTATGTACATGTATATACTAAGTATTTTTGTGGTATTTTACAAAATAATTTATTACATATACATGTACATATACATAAGTAGATAACTTAAGATATATATATATGTATGTATAAATATATGTATGTAGACATGTATATATATATATATATATATATATATACTATTAGGTAAAATATACGGTATATGAGTATACATGTGTATATAAATAAGAATACATGAATATATGTATGTGTACATAAGAATATGTCAAGGTATTTATTATTTTCACAAAATAAATATAGATATATACATATATGTGTACACGTGAAATGATTATTTATGTATATGTATACAAGCTTTATTTTAAATAAGAATACATGAATATATGTATGTGTACATAAGAATCTGTCAAGTATTTATTATTTTCACAAAATAAATATAGATATATACATATATGTGTACACGTAAAATGATTATTTATGTATATGTATACAAGCTTTATTTTCATATGTATATATATATAAGAATATGTATTTGTATATTATATACATGTATTTTGTATTCATATATTCATATATACATGTAAGCTATATTTTATGTATACATATATATCTACATATGGCATAAATATATAACATATAGTATATGTATAACATATAGTGTATATATATATAGCATACTGTATATTAAGTAGTATATATGATATAATAATATTTGCTAAATAAAATAAATTCATAAATATGTCAGAAGTAGGTATATATATATATATTACCGTAAATTAGGAATTATTAATTAAGTAAATTATAAAAATTATTCAAATATAGTAATAAGTATATATATATGTGTGTGTATTGTAAAATACAAATAAATATTAAGAAAATAATAAGTAATAAAAATAACAGTAATAATAATAATAATAATTGTAATAAGTCTAAAATCTCAAAAATAAGTAAAAATGAGTAACGAAGGTAACATATGCTTAAAATAATAAAATTATCAATTATATGATTTAAATAATTATTAAATCATAAATATATTAAGAAAATGCTAAAATTAATATATTATAATTTTTAAATTAAAATTATAAATTTTTTTATATTTTTATATCACAATTCAAACTGCGAGTCACAACGTCCAAAACGAACCTTATTATGAAAAAATACGCTAAAAAATGATCAAAATAGATTATAAGTTCATAATAATCCAAACTAAAACAAAAAAGTTATATGCGATTCGATAAAAAGCTTGAATCGACAATTTTGCGTGACTATGTGAAGTAAACCTTATAAATTATAATACTAATTTAGCTTTAAATTCCTAAACTTACAAATTTTTATATTCCTTATTCTCAGGTGATCTTGACCTTAACTTTGAGTTGCCACTAGATTATTACGACCCTTGAATCGACTATGGCTAAGTGAGTTATTCTAATGATTTCATACTCGTTTGTGTTTGTAATTAGTGAATATAAGTTATGATCAATAATTGAATGTTGTATGGGGTTGGGTTATGCTTGTATATGATAATTGGTTATTAATGGTGAATTTACTTTAAATTACAATAATGTATTGATTGTTGCATAGTAGATTCACTAGGAATTGATTGTTTGTGACTTTGATTGATCACTAAATAATAAGACCTAATTTTACTCAACTAGAAAAAGTTAACTTGAAACACGTATAATCATACATCGCATAACTAATTCTGGTAGTCACATTACACGGAGGTAGTGAGAGGCCATACGTAGGCTAATTATTTGATTGTTATAGATTTCATATGGTGCACACGTGCGATATGATCTTATCCTGGCCCACGGGATTACTAGGCATTGAAGGCGCCAACCGCTTGGCTAAGGGTCAAGTCTAGAGGCCTTCATTTAGAGGTGAGTAAAGGCTATGTGAACTTACTCACAATCATATGTAGAACTCGTTTTGATAAAACCGATAACGGATATACCATTACATTTTAAATACGAAACGTAGAGTTTTGTTATGAGATAAGTTTTAGTATGATACTCGGATCTAACTGTAGCGATGTATCTCCAACCCTAACTTTGGAGGGCATTAAATCCGAGTTGCATGCAGTACCTGGTCACCTGCATGTATTTGTTTGGTATATTGATTAACATGCATTCATTTGATTGAACTTAATTATTGTATAACTCAATTACTATATGGTTAAGGGGATTATCTCACTAAGCAATTAGCTTATACTCTTATAGTCTTCTTTTGTAGGTTGAGTTATTCATAGAGTCGAGTCATCGCATGTCCAAGGTTAGTGATTCATTAGGGGGTCGATGTGGGAGCAAGACGCGTTTGGAGTGTTCACATGACTGTTTATCTAAATTATAGATCTGAATATATGATAAACTAATATTAGTTTGAGTTAAAAGTTCTAAAGACTTTATATTTGTAAATTCTTATATAAATAAAGTATACGTTATGTTTTTACATCTTATTATTGTTATCATGAAATGATATTACCTATGCTTGTGCAATTCTTGGTTGTTAGTTGTAGCTGTAGCCTTGTATATTATATAAAGGGTCATCGATTGTAAGGGAATTTAATCTATAATCCTTTGTACAGTATATAGCGACTGCCACCACTAACCCCCTTAGGTCATGACACACGATGTGTGGAATTGACATGATCGGTCTAATTTTGCCAACAGCTTCAAACAGGCATAGATTCATTTTAGTCGCAATCGACTATTTTACCAAGTGGGTAGAAGCAGTGTCGTATGCTACGGTGACCAAAGGAATACTGGTCAAATTCTTGACAAAAGATATTATTGCAAGATACAGTATACCCAAGTCTATTATTCTACACAATAAGACGAATTTAAATAATAAGTTGATGGATGAAGCGTACAGCCAATTCAAGATTAATCATAGAAATTCAACTCCATATTCCTTAAATGAATGGGGTAGTTGAAGCCGCAAATAAGAACATCAAAAGAATCATTGAGAAGATGGCATGAGATGCTTTCCTTTGGCCTCATGGCTTACAAAACCTTAGTCAAAACTTTTACTAGTGCAACCCTATATTCATTGGTGTATGGAACCAAAGTAATACTACTAGTGGAAGTAGAAATACCCTTATTCCGAATATTGGCAGAAACTCAGCTCCATGAAGCAAAGTAGGTGGAGAAGAGAATGGAGCATTTGAATCTCCTAGATGAGCGAAGACTTATAGTGATATGTCATGGTCAGTGCTACCAACAGCGAATGATCCGAGCTTTTAATAAGAAAGTATGCTCAAGGTACTTCAAAGAAGGAGACTTGGTGTTGAAGAAAGTGTTATTGAATGCAAAAGACCCTAGGGGCAAGTTTGCTCTGAATTATGAAGGCTCTTATGTAGTGAAAAGGGTATTATCAGGAGGTGCATTAGGGTTGACAAGGATAGATGGCCTAGAATTAAGGGGACCGATAAATTCAAACGCAATCAAGTTGTATTATCCATGAAAACTGAGTTCGATAAAAGATTTCAATTTTTCTCAAATAAGTTTGTGGTTAATCTTTCATCGTTTACAAGTAAAGTTGATATCCATAAATGTTTTCAAATTTGGACGGTCATTAACTAACAAACACTCCATTAATAAACCATGTTTCTAGCCTCATACACTTAAACCCTAAACACTTACCAATGAATCTGAATCATTAGATTATTTGAAATTGAATGTTCTTAATAATTTAATTTGCTTCTTTCGAAAAGAGTTTATTGTTCAAAAGTCATGAAGAGTGGAAACTGAAATTTAGTGTTGAGCAAAGCAAATTCATAGCAAGAGCATGGTCCAGTTATAAGACTTAAAAGTTTGGGAGATTTTAGAAAAAGAGAAAAAAAAAAAAGAAAAGAAGAAAGGAGAAAAAAAAAGAAGAAGAAGCAATCACAGTCATTTGGTGAAATTCTGTTGATTGAATGAGTGAATATCAGGAGTCGATGCAACCATGTTGTCGAGCTTAGTTTTTCACCCTTCTAGTTCTTTTATAATATTATGTCTTCTCTAAATCGATCGGTACTAAACCCTACCTGTTTAATACTGATCCTCAACTAGGGTTTAAATAAAACCATTTTTTAAAAAAGATTTGGAGTCGCTACCTAACTAAAGTTGGGAAAAGGGGTTAAGTTATAACCAATTAGGTAGATTGGTTATAACATTGGTTATAACTTAACTATTAATCTATTGATTAAAAAACTAATTTATAAATATGACTTTTTGAAATCTAGAGATCTAGATTTGGTGGCTAATTTATTAAATCCTAAACGGTACCACTTTTTAACTTTTCGAATTTAACTTCGTTTTTCAAATTATCCTTTTAATTTCTAAAAATAGCTAATTATGATACACGTAACTAAATTGATTAATTTAGATAAATATCTAAAAATGGAAAAAGATAAAACTTTTCATATTTTAAGTTGCCCCTTACTTACATACGGATGCTTATGTACCTGCTATTTGGGATCAGACTTTCATAGTTTGTTTATTGAAAATATAGCAGGTTGATTTAATTTTAACTTTGGAAAAATAGTCGAGTTTATGTTTTTTACCCATTTTGAGTTCATTTGAAGAAATTTTTTAAAGGTCATAAATTGGTTTATTTTTGGAAAATTTAAGGTATCCTAATTTGCAAAGGATCCATTTTAGTTTTATTTATTTGAAAAATACGATTTTCTAAGTGGTAAAACGTTTTTCTTTTATTATTTTTATTATTATCATTTTTTTAATTTTCTATTTTTTATTGTTTTTATTACTTTTCATTTTTGTTAAAATGTGAAATAACTAAAAATAAAAAAAAATATTTCTGTTTTTTTTTTCTTTTCTCTTTTTCTTTTTTCTCTTTTTTTTTTATTTTTTGGTTTTTCTTCTCTTCTCTTTTTTCTCCCTCTTTCTTTCTTTTTCTTTTTTTTTTTAATTACAATAAACAACCCAAATGAAATAAAATAAAATAAAAAAACAAAAACAACAACAACAATTATTAAAAAGGGTCAAACTCAAAACTACAAGGATTCAGATCAAAGCTAAGCACAAGTTAGACTTGGGGGATTCAAATCAATTTTAGGTCAGGTTAGGTTGGACTAAGTTGAATCTAGATCACGTCCAGTGACTAGAATGGCGTAGTAAAGGCCGTTTTCAGGATGTGTTTTGAGCGAATGAAGGTGATTTCGTGGTTTTCTTATTGGACTCAGGGGGTCTAGGAAAGGTGTCACGGTGTGTGGAGGTGGTCATGTGGTGGGGTCCATGAGTGAGAGAGTGAGGTTATTGTGGATTGAGTGTGGTGGTACGTGTATTTGTGTCTAGGGCATTTGGTTGAGGATGGCCATTGGGTTTGAGAGTGGTCAGTAAGCGTGCATGTGTATGGAAGCTATTACACGTGGCTATCCGTTGGCTGTGGGTATATCAAGAGAGAGTCAGCCGTATGAGGAGTTGGTGTTAGTGGTGCGATGAATGGCTATGGGAGATATGTTGAGTTGTACATGTATGTAGTGTCGCATACGATCGAGGATGGATGAAGAGAAGGCATCGAGTCTGATTTCATTCGAAAGAAAAGTTAGAGAGAGAAAGAGTCCAAGAGAGGGTAGAGAAAGTAGGGGTCTGAGAGAGAGAGAGAGGATTGGTTGAGAGAGAAAGAGTGTTTAGTTTGTTGGGTTGCGTATACATTTGAGTGGGTTTGGGTTTTGCTAGGTTGATGGCAAGGAGTGGGTATGATGTTTGTTGGCCGAGAGTGGGGGTATGTGCGTAGGGGTTCGATCAGCTAGCGCATGGATTGGTGGTGGTTGGGCGATTGAATGATGGTTGAGAGTGGGTATGTAGGGCTTCGAGATATAATAAATGGGAGGAGGCCGAAAGAGATTAAGAGAGGTACTGGGAAGAGAGGGAAACTCAGTTTCCAAGGGGCCGAGAGAGAGTGATGAGAGAGAGAGAGAGAGAGATGGTGGAGAGAGATTGACAAAAGAGAGAGAGAGAGATGGTTTGTCCATGTAGTAGGTCCCCCTTTACCTACTGTGTGTTGTATTTTATTTATTTTTTGAAAATCCTCCCTCTTCTGTATGTTCCTTTTTTTTTTTAAAACGAATTTCCTTTCGCCTTTTTAATTGTTCCCCCCTTCTAGTGTTTTCATATGTCCCCCTTGTGTACGTATGTGTATATATATATATATATATATATATATATATATATATATATATTGAAAATCAATTCCCCCCAATGTTTCCAATGCCCTCTAATTCATATTCAATTTTTTTTTTTTTTTAAAAAAAGAATGTAAAAGGAAGAAGAGGAAAGAGGAGAAAAAATGGGAGGAAAGAATGTGTGTTGTCCAAGCGAATCATAAAATGCCATGTGTCAATTTTAGATACATAGCCCAATGACGGCCTGACATGTGGCTACACATAGAGTTTAAGAGAAAAAGACAAAAAACCAACTTTTATAGCTCCAGTGAGTTTTGAACACCTGTCCTTTAGCTTAATCCATGCGCTTAGTCCATGTGTATTAACATTAGGCTGTTGGTCTGTGCCTTGTCCATATGTATAATTAAAGTATACATGTGGACTAGGTCAACTTGAGCTAGATTTAAATCTAAGCCTAAGTCCAATAGTCCTTTATTTTAAGTCTAATTAAATTAAATCTACTCTATCCAAGCAACTTAAAAATTTATTATTTTCTAAATTTCTTATTTTATTTTATTATTTTTGTGACTTTTGAAATTTCTTATTTTTTTTCCAAATTTCTTATTTTTTTTGTGATTTTTCCTATTTTCCTTTTTTTTTTAATTTTTCTAAAATTCCCATTTTTCTAAATTTCTTCATTTTTTGGGGTTTTCTTTAATTTTTTATTTTTTTTGAAAATTTTCTAATTTAAGACCTATAACCTAATATGAAAAATAAAAGGAAGGCAAAAATTAAGTGTTTACACATGCCAATCGGTTGATATCTAAGAAATTCTTTAATCCTAGGAGAAATAATCTTAAAAGCCTTGAGAAAGAGATATTTAGAAGAATTAAGTTAGCTTTTGAAACCAAAACAAATTTTGAAAAGATCTATCCTCTTCGGATCAACCAAAACCAATCTCAAAGAGATTTATCCTCTTCGGGTCATCCACCAACCAAAACAAAGCAAGGATCTCAAAGAAATCTATCCTCTTCGGGTCACCAAAGTGAAATAAGTTTTTGAAGAGATCTATCCTCTTTAGATCACAAACCAAAATAAGTTTTTTATTTTTTTAAATCTCGAAGAGATCTATCCTCTTTAGATTATCCATTAAAATAAAACAAGTTTTTTGAAATCTCGAAGAGATCTATCCTCTTCGGATTATCTACTAAACCAAAAGAAGTTAATTTTACCTCTAATAGTTCTTACCCTATCCTTCCAAGATAAGCTTCCTTGAAATTTTTGCTCTATTCTTCTAAGATAGACACCATTAAGCCTTATCCTTTTAAGATAGGCCCCTCAACCTTTTACTCTGTTCTTTTGAGACAAGCATTCATTTGCCCAGTCCATTCAAGATGGGCAATTTATTCTTTACATCAACCTTTTAAGTTGATATCCGTCATCAAAATAAAATACAGCTTAGTTGATCAGTTCAAAGTAAGATTTGGTAAAAATGGGTATCTTTTTTGTTTTTGTAGTAAAGTTCTAATTGAACTTTACTACAAAGAAGGGCAATTGTAGATACCTCATTTTTGTGATTTTTTTTATTTAAATTAATTCAGCTAAGTTAATAAAAAGTAAGAATAAATAATAAAAAAATACAATAAAAAAATGAAAATTAAAAGAAAAATGAAAATAATTAAAAAATTAAAAATTAAAAAAAGAAAAGAAAAGAAGAAAATTAAGTTAGGTCATAGCAAGTTGAGTCATGCTAAGTTGGAGTAAGTTGAGTTATTGCATCAAATAGCGAGATGGACAGAATTAATTACTTTGTCTAATTAGATTAGGGAATTATTAGGCTAAATTAGATCGGGTTGGGCTTGGAAAGAAAAGCTCAAGCTAACTAGGGTTTTTAGAAGTTAGGGTAAATCTTGGAAGAATCATAATCAAATCTTTCTTATCTTCGATACGAAAGATTTGATTTTGAGCTTCTAAATAACATGTTGGCCAAGGATTCAAAAAAGTTTTTTTTTTTTTTAAATCACACTCCTACCTAAAACACCACCGCACACAACTCTATACACTACCACCCATTACCATATGCCATCACGTGCCACTACACATACCCTATTGCAAAAACACCAAACCGCTACTGCACAAACACCACATCACTACCCTAACGCTACCACAAGTCATATAGCCACCAGATCACTACCCTAGTACCGTCACTGCCACCAGAGCCACCACCTAGATCACTGCCACACCTTGCCCACACTATCACCATTGCCATTAGAGCTACTACCCAAATCATTGCCTACAATACCGCCACTCCATCGCCTACTGTCGTCCAGAGCATCGCCTGTATCATTGCCCTCGCATGCCTAGTTGCTCATCGCCTTACCTAGCATCGCCTACTATCGCCCATGCATACCTAGTATTGCCTGTAATTGCCCACGCCTTGCCTACGTCACCCATGTTATTGCCCATATTGCCCACACAATCACCCAGTTGCCCCATACAGATGCTTAGCATATGCCCATCGCATCACCCAGTATCACCTATAGTCGCCTATGCCTCACCTAAGCATTACCCATCCTCGCCTGCTTCTCGCCAGTATATGCCTAGTATCACCTGTAGTCGCTTAGTGATTGCCTTCGCTTGCCCAGTACACGTCCATACTTACCCAGCATACACCCACGCTCGCCCAACGCACGACCTCACTCACCTAGCTCTCACCCTCACTTGCCCAACTCTCGCTTGCACACACCCACTATCACCTAATACCACTTAGTGTCACCTAGCATAAGCCCAATTATCACTTACTCTCATTCAATGTACGATCAGCTATCACCAGTGTCACCCAACACCGACATGACCCGATCTAGGTAAATTTTTAGTACATTTTTTTATTATTTTATTTATTTCATTAATTTTTATTAATTAGTTATGTTTTTTTTCTTTATTAATTTATTTGTGTTTCATGCAGGTTTTTAGTTGTTATTTATTTTCTTGCAAATTTTTAGTTAAATTAGGTTTTTCTGAAAAAAAAATTTTTTAAATAAAAATATTTTTTTTTACATATAAGGGTTTTTGGAAAAATAAAAAATCTAAATTGATTTTTTTTTTTTTTTAAAAAAGGATAGTTAGTTAAGGTTTTGTTTAATTTAGAAAAATTAGATTTTTTGTAAGGATTTTTTTCTTAAAATAATAGATTGATAAAAAATGTAAGCCTAGCTTAATTTTCAAAATAAAAACAATCTACCCATAAAACATTTTATAAAAAAAGAATTACGGCCGGTTTGATCTCGATTAGTGAATATGTATAGACCTTCAAGGCAACTGTTTAAAAATTAAAAAAAAAAAAAACCTTTTTCCCTTTTTTTTTTTTAAATTCGTAATAAAAAATTAAAAAAAAAATCATTTTTAGTTACTTTTACTCATTTAGATCTATTTTTAATATTTTTAGAAAAATTACAAAAGGCCCATTAAATTTTTTTTTTATTTTCACATGGTGACTTAGTCTTAATAAGTTATCTCTCAAATCCAGTTTTCTCATTCAATTTTCTAAAAATTAATTTTTTTAGAACATTCTTAGAGTAGTAGTCAAATTAGGGTTTTCTCACTCGAAAACTCTAATTTTATTTTCTACTAGTTGAACCATTTGGCGACTCCATTTTTTTTAAAACAAAAATAATAATTTTCTTTTGCTTAGTTTATCGTTGAGTAACTTATATTAAGTGGGTTGAGCTTAATATAAGTTAAATTAAGAAAATCAAAATAGAGCTCGACACCACTATATGAACATGAGATTTTAAAACATTATAGCTATTGTAATATTATAACATTCGTAGTCGCAAAAGACTAATAAGCATTTTATAATAGTAGAGAGTCATTAAACAATGTACTACATGAAACAATGCAGAACACTATAAAAACTATGATAAAAGTCATACTATACATTATTTCACTCTTCTCTCATAGCTTTCACACATATCCCTAAACACTAGACTAACCTCAAGTATACCTCAGCTCAGTGTAATGAATAGGCCATTTTGCATCAAAAGTTTATATGGGTGTAAGCTCATTAAGCTTAATGAGGTATCCTTAAACCACACAAAATATGCAAGATAAATTAACATTAATTCAAACATATGAATCCATGATTACACAGTATGTTATATAGATACAAACAATTGACTAGGTATTGTATGCAACTTAGATTTAACGCCATCCGAAGTTAAGGTTGGAGTATACATAGCAGTAGTTAGATTTAGGTATTATACCTAAACTTATTTCATTATGAAACTCTACGTTTCGTATTCCAATAAAAATAGTCAATTTGTTTAATCAAAAACCATATTTTAGGTATAATTGTGAGTAGGCTCCCGTAGTTTACACTCATTCCTAAATGGTTAGTGCCTCTAACACCTACCTACGAGTTAGGATAAGGTCATATCGTACATGTGCACCATACTAAAACACTATATTCATAAGTTATTAACCCCCGTATGGCTTCTCACTACCTCTGTATGATGTGACAGTTGGAATTATTTTATGTAATGCATATTTGTGCATGGTCCAATTTAGTTTACTCAAGTCTGATATAATTAGGTCTAATTACCGTATGATTAGCCAAAATCACAAATAGATTAATTTCTATTGAATCTACTATGCAACAAATAGTAAATTGTCATATTTTAGAGTGATTTCATAACTTATTAAGCAATAGTATCCACATGCATAACCTAACCCTACACATCATCCAATTATTAATAATAGTTAATATTCATTAACTATAAGCACAAACATGTATAGAATCATTGAAAGTACTCACTCAACCATGATATTGATAAAGAATCGTAGTAATTCTTAAGGAAGTCAGTATCTATGTTGGCATCACTTATTGATTAGGAAAAGAAAAGATAATGAGTATCTAAGTAAACTAATTATTCTGTATATCTATTTATCTAGATTTACCTATGTTTCTATGAATTTCCCTCGATTCGAGCTTTCTTGGTAATCACGTACGTATATATAGCAAGGTCTATTTTGGATGTTAAAATCCGCATTTTTCGAAATAAGCCTAAGTTACTATGAAATTGATTATTTTAATCCAAATAATATTATTTTTCAATTATAAACTTTTCTTTGCCATTTCATGATATAATTAATTTCTAAATTTCATATTTTTATAATATTTTATTTTTATGATTATTTTATATTAATTTTGATATTCTTTCAATTTAAAGTTGAATTTACTAATTAAATTAATGTTCTTATTATTGTAATTTTCTTAATTGGAAAAGATACAATCGAGGACATGACCGTGTCTTTTGGTCATGTCCTTGACTGTGATTTACGTTTACTTCTCTCATCTCTTTTTTTTTTTTTTTCTCAAAACTAAGAATGATACAGTCGAGGATATGGTCATTTCATTTGGTCATGTATTAGGCTATAATAGTTGAAAATAAGCTCCAAATTTACCTAAAAATGACATAGTCATGTCATTTGATTGTATCGCTCTTTAAATCTTCGCAACTTGCTCACTTAAACTTTGATTTGAGTAAAACTTCTTTCTATATTGTCATTTTCTCACATAGATCATTTCAAAACCTAGAAAAAAAAATTTTACTCAATTAAGTATCAATGTCTAAAAATAAACTCAAATATTAAGGGAAAATCGTGAAAAATTCCTAAATAAAATATATGCAATTAAGAACTCATCACTCAACAATGGGTACAAACAGCTAGTAGGTTATATGAAGAGATTAGAGTTGTAAAAAGCTTTCCCATCTATGTGCAACTTGTGCTAATAAATGTGACATTTCACTTACTTCAAGAACTCCAATAACTCTCCTAAGCATTTCTCTTTCAAATTGCCAACTATAAGGGTTTGATGCCATCTCCTTAATTAGCTCATTAGCATCTTCTACTCTCTTACTCATCAATACTCCTCTAGAGGTTGTGACAATCATCGTTCGAAGCTGGGCTCCTAAACCATTATGTGGAGCCCTTGATGAGGACATCTCCTTAAATTTTCCGTAAACCTTTCCTATGCTTCATATAATTATTTGCCTTCATACTAAATAAATGATGTGATATCACTTTTGTGTTTGGTAGTATGAGTGGGAAGGAAGAATCAAGTGAGAAATTTTTGAGCTAACTGATCCTACGTAGTAACCGAGCTAGCTAAGGGTGAATTATACTAACTTTTTGCTTTATCTCTTAAAGAAAATGGAAACAATGGAAGATGAAAAGCTTCTTTTGAAATTCTATTACTTTTCAAAGTCTCACAAAATTTAAGAAAATTTTGAATATGATTATTGGGGTCCTCATGCAAAGATCCTTCAAATTGGTTGGCTTGTACCATTTTTATCAAAGTAGATTTGAGCTCAAAATTGTTCACTTGAATTACAAGGCTCATAATACCTAGTATTGCTCCTTTAATAGTGGGAATACAATAATCCCAAAGGGCATAATTATTTTCTCCATTTTGGTTGTTTGCTGAAATTTCCTTTGACTCATAAATCAAGTGTATGCATTCCCATCAAAGCTTATGGTAAGTGCAGTCAATTTTAGGTTCAAAGATTAGTAATTCTACACTCTTAATCCTACACATGCACTTATGGAGAAAAATTTTTTTTTTCTCTCTTTTTCTTTGAATAAATGTTATTAGCAATAAATAAACTAGAGGAAAGGAGTACAAGAAAACAAAACTAACTAAGAGAGGAGAAGAAAAATAAAAATTATGAACTAAATGCAAACTATATGTTGAACTATTGGAAAGCAATTATATACAATATGATGAGTTTATGATGTGTTAGTTGAACATGACAAATCAAACTTGCACCAGTACATTAATAGTGCAATGTAAACAAAATAACACATGACAAAAATAAAGCCAACTAAAAACCATATGCTCAGAGGTAATTAATGCTTTGAAAATCAGTGATTAAATAAAAAGTTGCACAAAGAATTGGCTATACAAAATGTTCACTAACAACTTTTTTTTTTTTTTTTAAAAGATAGGAAAGGAGCAAATTGAACTAAACTAAATGCATGCAATTTATCCAAGTATGCTAGTACATTGACTACTATATAGGCATATTAAAACAAAAGGTGAGGCATGGTGAATTGATGCAAAAAGAAAATTGAAACAAGCATTATAAATGATTGTAAAAGAAGTGCTTATGAGAAATAATATGAATATTGTAATGCCCTACCTTTTAGGTATCTACTTAAATTTTCTTTTTTTCTTTTTACTTTTAGTACCTGAAAAAGGTTGGTTATTGTCATTCTTGAGTTAAGAATAAGGTAGAGCCCATAATTCATCTATCATATAACTATATGAAATTCCAGTTCTCAAAACACTTCTCATTTAATACTAAAATCAATAGTGGAAATCGTTGTACATTATTGTGCTAAACTAAAAGTATCACAACTATAAAGTCTTATAGCATACATATCTCCCATTAAAATATCTTCATAACATACAAATTCATAAGAGGTCGTGTACATCACTTTGCTAATCCCCTAATGAGGCCATACAAAATAGGCTAACTTTCAACATTAAAAAGGAGAGATTAAGAGAAGGACTTTCACCAAACCATATATCAAGACAAGTAATTATCTTTACTTTACATAATATTAGTGTCAGTCTTTTATGTAAAAGTATGTTTTATGCATATGCTTGGTGTATTTTGTATCATCTTATTTTTGATATACTTAGCATGTATTTTAGTGTAAGAACTTAGAGACTTTATGTAAAGATAATAGCTTTTGAGTGTATAATTCATTTTTTTTTTTTTGTAGACTTTGTTTATATGTACATATGCACTATTGTATGCATGCATAGATAAATATGCATATGTTATTTTTTTAATTAGATATATGAGTATATATATGTAAATACATATATACGGTTTACATGCATATGCATAAGAATATATATATATATATATATATATATAGTATGTACATAAACATAAGTGAATGGACAAGGAAATGAGAAAAGAATAATGCTTATAGTATACCACTTGACTTTTCATAGCCTTCTCAACCACTTTTGGAGAAAAACTAAGTATAGAGGAGCTCATGACCAATTTCATCCAAAGGACTAACATGAAATTTCAAAACTAAGACACCACGTTATTCATAATTTGGAGGTTCAAATGGGTCACATCTCTTAGATGCTAAGTAGCCGCCCTCAAGGTTCACTATGTAGTACTATAAAAAGAAATCTAAGGGAGCAAATAAGGCCATCAAATGTGAAATGAAAA
Source organism: Lumnitzera littorea (assembly GCA_024138015.1). Taxonomy (NCBI): domain Eukaryota; kingdom Viridiplantae; phylum Streptophyta; class Magnoliopsida; order Myrtales; family Combretaceae; genus Lumnitzera; species Lumnitzera littorea. The sequence goes on along the minus strand of JAMXBB010000004.1, from coordinate 114,021,615 downwards.
GATGTTGGCATAGTTGAACTTGAAGAGAATGAGATTCCAGCTCCCGAATATGTGATTCAAATTAGAATTTGAGATAGTTTGGGTAAAGTAATGACAAAGAAGCTAATTGAAGAGGATTTTATTAATGGAGATTCAATGTTGAGTGTCAGTGGATTTCTGTAAGAAATCAAAGGAATAAAAATGAATGAAGAGCTATGTTTATTGGAAATGGAAGGGAAAAAACCATTACAAGTCTAAAGAGGAGCACATCCAGGTAAGTTATTATGAGCAACTAGTGTTAGTTGATGCTTACAATGATGATGAAGAGGAGATTGATGATGTGAAAGACAATAAGGATGATGAGCATGCGAATCTTGAGATCATAGGTAATAAAGATTCTTTTGATATAATTGGGAGTAATAAGATCAGTGGCTCAATTGAAATATTTGGGAAACGAATAGAAGAGATACATTAGGAGCATATTGGTAAAACAATCTCACCAATCCATAAGGATATGGATATGAGGGTGAAATACATATTCTCAAAGATGGTTGATCCAGGAAAGGTTGCTATACCATGCAAAATCATGAACCAATTCATTTCAAGTGCTTTATGCAATCCAAGTGAAGTAGTCACATCTTTTGAGATGATGGAGAATCTAAAGTTAGGGAGTATGTTGAAAGTTATAGATATAACCCTTAGGATGGTATATCGATCTCCTATAATGCCTCTAAGGATATGTAAGGATGTAGTCGTACATATCAGTCGATATAGGTTTCTTACTGATTTGGTGGTGATGGACATGAAAGATGTAAACCCTAAGAAAAATAGTAGTTAAACCTTAACTCAAATCCAAGTGTTCTAAACTATACAATAAGTCGATAAGGCTAATAATAATAAAAGCATATGAAGTTTAATAAATCAAATATAATACTGATAACAAAACCTTAGGAATTGATCGAAATCCTAAATCGCTTACTAAAACCCTAAAACTAGTTTATGTACCATTAATCAAAATTAAAATTCGGAATTGCTCGAAACCCTAAAAACATAAACATAAACCTATAAAATAGTTTAATATTACACAATAACGATAAAATCATAGTCGAATGTAAATTTTGATTAAATCGCCTATTTGCACGAAATTGTAACGAAATTGCCACAATAACTTGTAAAAAATTATAATTGTAACGGGTATCAATTAAATTAATAAAATTTCACAAAAATTTGAAAATTAATTTACGAGGAGAATCGTATTAATTTATATGATTAAAAAAATTACATATATTTGTTAATAATTTTCATTTTCCTTCTCTTCCATTTCCAATTTATCTCATTTTCCTTCTTCCATTTCCAATTCAATTCATCTCTTGTGCAAAACGTGAACCAAAATCATTAACTTAAGACCGAAAATCAACAGCCCATATGCTCAATTAAACTGCCATGTGTTAATGTTAAATGAAAAGAAAAGATTACAATGATTATTTTGTTTTATATACATCTAACTTAGCTTAAATATTAAGCCATGATCACGTGAGCAAAGGAAGGTAATATAAATCTGGAAAAAAAAAAAAGAAAAATCTGCACAAACACACACCAACTTAGAGAGCAAACCGTATGGAAGAAAAAGAAAGAAGGAAAAGAGAAAAAGAAGAAGAAAAATAAAAACTAATAGGTAAGTACTTTATTTTAGTAAGTATAGATGTATATTATAGTATACACAAGTAGAAATATAGTATTTGTATAGTATTTTTATGGTATTTTTACATATAACATTAATATTATATGTCTATGTACATGAACACTTAAATTTAATTATATGTGTAAATATAGGGTTAGGTATGTATACATGTATGTACATAGGTATATAGTATATATTATGTATTTGTTTTTTTTTAATACATCTAATTAGTAATTTACATAACTATAGTATAAATATATATGTATGTACCGTAATTATATATATGTGGGTATACATGTATGATTATTTATATATATATATGTGTAGTCGTATAGTATATAGTGGGGTATTTTTATATACGTATGTATATAAGACATATGAATATATATATATATATATATATATATAATATAGAGTGTAAATAGTATAATATACGGCATATTATATATGTAATGTATAGTATACATATTTTATGATAAATACTATATAAGTATATATATGCCGAATATATATGTATGTATTTATCGGTATGCATACATATAAGACATAAATAAATAAATATATAAATATATGAATATGCATATAAAGGTAGGTTTTAAATAAATACATATACATATATAATACGTGTAATATATAGTGTATATATGTATATATGATACCGTACATTAAGGATTTTCAATAACGTAAACTATAAATTATATATTATAAGTATATGAATATATAT
>JAMXBB010000004.1:114004561-114018744 GCA_024138015.1 Lumnitzera littorea | reverse complement strand
TATTATGTATTTGTTTTTTTTTAATACATCTAATTAGTAATTTACATAACTATAGTATAAATATATATGTATGTACCGTAATTATATATATGTGGGTATACATGTATGATTATTTATATATATATATGTGTAGTCGTATAGTATATAGTGGGATATTTTTTTATACGTATGTATATAAGACATATGAATATATATATATATATATATATATATAATATAGAGTGTAAATAGTATAATATACGGCATATTATATATGTAATGTATAGTATACATATTTTATGATAAATACTATATAAGTATATATATGCCGAATATATATGTATGTATTTATCGGTATGCATACATATAAGACATAAATAAATAAATATATAAATATATGAATATGCATATAAAGGTAGGTTTTAAATAAATACATATACATATATAATACGTGTAATATATAGTGTATATATGTATATATGATACCGTACATTAAGGATTTTCAATAACGTAAACTATAAATTATATATTATAAGTATATGAATATATATATATATATATATATGTACAATCATGTGGTACATAAGAAAAATAAGAAAATGAAAAAAATAGGAAAATATACCTAAAATAATAAAAACATCAAATATATGATTTAAATAATTATTAAATCATAAATATGTTACGAAAAAGCGAAAATCAATATTTTATAATTTTTAAATTTAAATAATAATTTTTGTGATATTTTTATACCACAATTTACATTACGAGTCACAACGTCCAAAACGGACCTTGTTATGAGAAAATACGCTCGAAAACGATAAAAATGGACTGTAAGTTCATAATGATCCGAGTTAAAATGAAAAATTTACACGCGATTCGATAAAAAGCTCAAATTGACAATTTCACGTAACTAAGTGAAATAAACCTTACAAATTATAACAATAATTAGCTGTAAATTCCCAAACTTACAAATTTCTCTTATTCTCAAGTGATCTCGATATCGACCTTAAGCTACCCATAGACTATTACGATCCCTGAACTAGCCATGGCCGAGTGAGTTTTTCCTTATGACTCCATACTTGTTTGTGCGTATAAATAGTGAATTTAAATTATGATTTATAAATGAATGTGTATAGGGTTGGGTTATGCTTGTGCATGATAATTGTTGCTAATGATGAATCTACCTTAAATTTCAATAATATAATCTTTGTTGCATAGTAGATTTAATAGATTGATTGTTTATGACTTAGAATGATCACTGATTAAATATGACTTAACTTTTTATTCAACTAGAAAAAGTTAATTTGGATCATGCATAAATCATGCACTGTATAACTAATTCCGAGCAGTCACATTACACGGAGGTAGCGAGAGGCCATACGTGGGTTAATTATTGATTGTTATTGATTTCGTACGATGTATATGTGCGATATAACCTTACCCTTGCCCGCAGGATGACTAGGCATTGGAGGCGCCAACCACCTGGCTATGGGTTGAGTCTAGAGGCCTTCGTTTAGGGGTGAGTGAGAACTGTGTGAACCTACTCACAATCATATGTAGAACTTATTTTAATAAGGTTAGTAATGGATGTACCATGACAATTGAAATACGAAACGTGGAGTTTCGTTATAAAATAAGTTCTAATATGATACCCAGATCTGACTGTACCAAAGAATCTCCAACCCTGACTTTGGAGGGCGTTAAATCTAAGTTGCATGCAGTACCTGGTCACCTGCATGTATTTGTTTGGCATACTGCTTGTTAATGCATTCATATGGTTGAACTTAATTGTTGTATAAACTTGATTGTTGTATGGTTGAGGGAAAATATCTCACTAAGCTAGTAAGCTTATACCCTTATAGTCTTCTTTCGCAAGCCGACTTCTTCGTGGAGTCGGGCCATCATATGCCCGAGGTTAGTTTTCTACACGGGATCAATGTGGGAGTAGGATGAGTTCAGAGAGCACTTCTGATAGTTTAGATTTGAATATGTAATTGCTATTATAGTCTAACTTTAGACATGTTTCAGACTCTGTACCTGTAAACTTTTATGTAAATGGACTATATGATATGTTTTTATAATATTATTATTTGTCATGAAATGATATTGCTTAAGCTTACGCACTCTTGGAAGTTAGTAGTAGCTGTAGTCTTATGTATCGTATAAAAGGGTTGTCGATTGTAAGGAAATTCAATTTACCAACTTTTGTACGGTATACGACGACTACCATGACTAGCCCCTTCGGGTCGTGACAAGAGATGCTGGACACATGGCATTGATCCTTAAATGTCCTTTCTTGGCTATGCTTGGTGCACTCATGGAGGTAAGAGAATGGAAGATAATATTATGAGTAGGAAATGAGGAGAATATGTTATATGCTTGAAAATGTAAGGAGCTAGATGGATCCTATGGAAGAGGGAAAACTTTGGCTGAAGACTTTAAATCAAGCACTCAATAGGAGGCATCCCATTATTTTTTTACTTTTGTTTCATTGTTGTTTTTATTTACTGCTATTTTTAAGTGTTTTTTTTTTTCTGTCTTTGATCCCTCTCTATTAAGTGTGCAAGCAATTTGCTTGTGAAGTAAGGAAATACAAATCATGTTTTAGGCATTAAAGGATAGAAATCAATGAGTCATTCATTACCCCTAGGGAGTCAGTTTCTTTCCTTCCATTTTCTTTTAATTATTTTGAGCTAAACAATGAAGACATTGTTTGTCTTAAAAGTTAGGGATAGATTTTGTATTAAAGTTTGGGGTTGTTTGGCTAATAGATTATTCATGTGTAGATAGTGTTGAGCTAATCATTATTCATTTTGCTAGTTATATTTTGCATTTGTTGTTGCATTTCATGTGTCACATTCTTGTGCATGTTGTGTAAAAATTTTAATTGTCCTTACCCATATTGACTTTCACATCATAAGCACCAAATTTTTTTTTTTCTAAAAGTTGGAACTTTAGTCCCATTTCTCAAAAAAAAAAAAAAAAAAAGCTTCAATTATGTTCTAATTTTTTATTTTATTTTATTGCCTTTTGAACTTGATCATAAGTTAGATACTGCTTACTTCACTAGAGTTGAGTCATGAAATTGTTGCTTTGTTTAGTTACATTTTTTTTATATCGAGATTTGAAGACTCAACATTAAAGTAATGTCATTAATTAGGGATTAGATCCTTACATTTTTAAGCAGACTAGTATGTATTCAATGTCTTTAAAGTTCTAGTAGCCCGATATGGCCATGTAAAGGTTGTAAAATTTGGTTATTCTCCAAAAATTTCTCAAGTAGAAACAAAAAGAAAAAAATTACAAGGAAATTCTCCTCAAATCAAATCAATTAATTTGGGGATGCATGTATCCTATGTGAAGAGAACCCCCTAAAGTCAACAAAAGGGGGTTGTTTGTACGATGTGTAAAGAAGAGCTCCACAATATACATAAATTAAATATGGGATGCATATGTATTGAAAATAAGAGAGAGAGAGAGAGAGAGAGAAATGAACTATTAAGGACCCTTAAGAAACAAAAGTAGTGGATGACTTGATTTTATTGATTTTACTGGCCTGTACCGTACTCACGAAATAGATTAGGATTGTATATAAACGTCTAGTATAGACAATGTGTGAGCCTCTTGCTTAGTTTTGTGATGTTATACTTGATTTTTAGTAAGAGAATCTTTCTTTAAATAAAGTGATTCAACTCTATTGAGCAACTTGATTAATGGCCTAAGTCTACTAGTAGTGATTTGTTTATATGTTGATTGATTAAGAAGTAAAAAGATCAAGTAATAATTACTTGAGCTTAAGTTTTAATAAAGAGAATGCAACTAGCTTCCTTGATCTTCAAGGAAAATGGTGCTACTATGAAGTCAATGTCAATAATGGTTTTTATGTATGTATTTGCTTTGCTCATGATCGCTTTAAAGTTATAATATATTTTTTTCTTGAAGACAAGCAAAACCTCAAGTTAGGGGTAATTGATAAGTGTATATTTTTACATACTTATTCTATTATAAATCCTACACTTTATGTGTTATTTATAAAGCTTTCATTGATTTATTAACATAAAACAACAAATTGTACACTAGATGGATCAAAAAAGTAAATTGATGAAAATATTTCTTAAAAAAAAAACTTAAATGGTTTATATTGTGCTAATTTACTTTTATCCAAATTATAAACCATTTTAAAATTTGTACCTTTGTATTTGTAATAGGAAAAATGTGAGAAACCATAAAATATACCCAATTCATCACAAATGCAAAAATACACAAGAAGTCAAAACATAAATGAAGCTCATTACTCCAAGCTCAAGTGGAACACGCATAGCAAGAAATGTTTGAAAAAGGACAATGATTTTCCAATTTCATGTCATATTGACTAATAGGATGATGTGGGCCCCTCAATTCCTTGTTTCCATGATTGATGTCAAGCTATACATTGAAGAGTTCTAGGGAGTGAAGCAATTTACATCAATCATGGATGGGCGATCCTATTATTTCTTCATTTCATTGAAAATTAAATCATTCTACCATTTACGGGAAAAGACTTTCATGTAGGGACCATACAAGTTGTTTCCATTTCTTCTCGAAAAGTACTGCTTGAAAGATTCATGATGACTTCTAATTCATATCCTGTTTTTCCAAATTTCACAAGTTATGCCGATAGCTTATTGCTACAAGTCCTTATGCATATACCCCGATGGATATAAAGAGGAATTGAGATCAAGACAAGGAGTTTTAGAGAGAACATATTGAGTGTCTTAGTATTTAATTTTTTTCTTACATCTCTTCAATTTTATTTTCAAATCATTGTTTTCAATTTTTGTGCGTTGTTTTTATATACTACAAACTAATTTAAGCATTATGGGATTTTAACATGCTTAACGATTTAGTCAATGTATGATTTTATTATATGTTACTATTTGATTAGTTGCTATTTTTAATTACCTTGATTTCATAATTCATGATTTTATTACCTAATCAACAATATTTCATGAAAGAAACTTGAAAAACTAGAAATAGAATGAATAGTTTTCTTGAAATTGGACTAAGATTAGTTTAAATGTTGTCATGGATACATGCATATTAAATTAATCTTAGGATTCACGAGTTTAATGCAATTAATACTAATTTTTGTGACATGAAAATATGCATGAATTTTAAATATTAATTAGCATAGTAATAATTGTGAGAGAAATTTACTACTTACCTAAATATTATAGATAAATTACTTGAAAAGGTATTTTTGCTATAGTCAGGACAATAGCAACTAGAAAGGAAAGTGAGCGCTTTTAAATCTGATTAAAAACCAACTAATTAGTCTTAACATATTTTAGAAGTATATGTTAATTGATTAGATGATAGTGTAGTCGAAATCCCATACAATTGGCTTGGTAAACTTCTCCCATTGTTACTTTCGTTTTTTAGTGAAGTTATTTCTTTTTGTTTTAATTTGTTTAAACATCTTGTTTTGATTGCCTAGCTAAAAAGGGAATTGAAATAATCTAGTAATTAGTTTCCAATCCTCATGAATATAACTTAGTCCCACCATTTTTTTTTTTTTACAACATAAGCGACCCAATATAATTGGTACCAATTATGCTTCTTAAAGTTCACGTGTATCAGTAAACTTCCTAAGTACTTAAAATGCTTTATGATTATTAAGGAAATTGATAATCGCACACTAACAAGCACTTAATAGGTATGAAATAAAGAGTGAAGAACAAAGTAATAAAATAAGAAGTGGTGTCCTACTACACCCTTTTGCCATGACTTGGTGGAAGGATAGGGACTTAAATTCTTCAAGTCACATGTCTATTTAGTGTAGATAAAATAAGATAAAGACAATTGGAAGGCTCCACTCTTACATCCTTGCCGTGAACCATTGTAGACATCCAATTTTTGCTCTTTTTATTTTTATTTTATTTTATTTCCTCAATAGGTCCTAAATTAAGAAAAAAAAAAAAAAGGAAATTAAAGAACCCCCCCCCCCCCCAAAATAAGAAATTTAGAAAAATACAAAAATAAGAAAAAGTACAAAAAAAAAAGAAATTTGGAAAAAATATCAAAAATAGGAAATCTAGAAAGGAACCCAAAAAGTGAGTAATTTAGAAAATAAAAAAATTTGAAAATGGAAGATTTTAGGGAAATTAGAAAATAACAATTTAATAGGAAAGATTTTTAATTTTAAAATAAGTTTAGATGTTGAGGCAGTTGGGTTTGGGCTTAGATTCAAATTTATCTTAGGCCGACCTGGTCGATATATGCTTAATTGTACATATGGACAAGGTATAAGCTAACAGCCTAACAGATAAATATAAGAACTTAATATTTGGCTTGAGCAAGGGGTTACAAGTTCGAATCTGGGCAAAGGTATGAAAGCCTTTTATTTTTTTCAGATAACACTATATACTTTGTATTGTTACGTGTTAAGATCTGATTGCGCTACGTGTCTTGATACGTGGCATTGTCGAATTGGATGTTATGTTGACATGGTGCCATATGGTATGCTACGTTAGCCACGTGTCACATGATGACATGTGATAAGCTGTAGTAAGTCGGCACAGCTTATGTGGCACTATGTTGGCACTACGTTAGCATTTTCTCTATCTTTTGCGCAATTTTCCCCCTTTCTCAACTAAAAAATTGCCTCCCCCCTTCACTTTAGAGCCAATTTTTGCATAGATTTCATATATACAATTTCTTGCTTAAATTTTGTTTTGGACATAGCTTACTCCAGATTGAACCTAATAACGCGTCCAAATTCATACATTAATACAGTCAAATCAAGCTCTCAAGTTTGGAAAAATGCTTGAGTTTTGGAAATTTCAATTTACACCAAAATTACCATTAAAGGACTTTCCAAGCTTACACCAACTGAAATCACTATAAAAGGGACTCTTCTAATCATACACAAATACGAGACAATCAGGCGATTCATTCACAAAGCCCCTCTCTCTTGTTTTCTCTCTCTAACTGCAGCTCTCTCTCTCTCTCTCTCTCTAGCTTAACACCACGACCTACTACCCTAAGAGCACTCCTCATAGCTTAAGCAGTCGAACCCAATCACCCCTATGCCTCGCCGTAGCCTCTAGTACATCAGCCACTAAAGGTTTTCGTGAAACCCTCACTACCTCAATCCCCTCTTAAACCACCATCTCCGACCCCCTTCAACTCAAACTATACCCACGACTGAGCTCCCCATACTCTAAAAAACTTACCCTAGCTACCCATTTGAACCTAACACACATTACCCAGTCACCATGTCAATTGCCGCCGGCCACCAGTTACAAACACCTACCAAACCACTACCCCAAGCCACGGCGTTGGTTTTAACCTCCCATTCCTCAATAAAACATTCACAAAACAACTCTTTGCCCTTCAATTTAGTGGTTGATTCATGTAGAACCAACTCAAGCAACTGTCTTCATCTTCTTCTCCAGTTGGAAACTGACCTGGATCCAAAGCCCAACCCGAGTCTGACCTATCAACTTGCAAGCCTACTACATCCGAAGCTTCTTATTTTTATTTTTATTTATTTATTTCCTTTTATTTTTTAGTTGTTGTTTGATTTTATTTCCTTTTTATTTTCTTTTCTTTGCTTTATAATTATAAAGGTAAATTAAAAAAGAATTAAAAAATTGAAATAAAAGAAGAAAAAAGGATAGTTCATTTATATATTTACTTTTTAGTTTAATAGAATAAATAATAAATAAATAGTATAAATAGGTACATATGTTAGTGAATAGAGTTATTTTGTCACTTAGAAAATCGATTTTTTTTAAAAATAAAAATAAACAGATCCTTTTTTTCAAATTAGAACATTTTAGAATTTATCAAAAAAAAATAAAGAGTCCCAATTTAGGACCCTTTTTTTTAGGAATTTTTCTTAAATAAACCAAATTGAATCTAAAAACGTAAACTCAGATATTTTCAAAATTATAATTAACTTAACCCGCTAAAGTTTTACAAAGAGAAATACATACATCTGATTCTGAATAACGGATATGTAGACACCTACAGAGCAACGATAAAAATAAAAAAAAATCTAATTTTCCTTTTCTTCTTAGATTATTTAAGTTATCTACTTAGAGTAATTAACAATCAAGTTTTTTATGAAATAAAAAAGGTGATTTTTAAGAATAAAGTTAAATTTGGAAAGTCAATGGTATCCGTAGGGGTTTAAAATTTCTAACCCCCGAATCTAAATCTCTAGTTTCAAAAATCAGTTTTATCACAAATTAGTAGCTAAGTTATAATCAATCCACCCAATTAGTTATAATTTAACTATTTTTCCCGACTTCAATTGAATGACGACTCCAACACATTTTCAAAATTAAAAATAAAATCAGTTTTCTTTAAACCCTAGTCAAGGGTCAATGTTAAATGGATAAGGTTTATTATTGATCAATTTAAAGAAGACTTAATTTTAAAAAGAACCAAGAGGTGAAAAAACTAGGCTCAACAGCTTAGCAACTCCATTAGGGACGTCAAGAGAGTTAACCATTCGACTTTCCAAAATTAATATTAATCCTTAAAAGTCACCTTAGTGTAATTTATTTATTTTCTTTATTTTTTTATTTGTTCTAACTGTATTAAGATCTTTGCAAGTCTAGTTTTATTATTTTGAGGGGGGGGATTTATTTTCTTGTACCATGAATGCATAATAGATACGATTGAACCCAGGCCATCTTAAGATCTTAGCTTAGGACAGGGAGCCATTGTGTAAGTTTTGGGCATAGTAAGGCAACTATCGTTCGGGGTTGATTAGGCTACCCCACATAAATTTCGATGTAACTAAGGAACCATGTTTTCATAAACGCGTGAGGTTATAGAGTTTAAGGACCTTTAAAACCCATTCTTTTGCATACATTCTATAGGGTCGACGAATAACAAATAAGGCGGCAATGTTATAAAAAAAAAAAGAAAAAAAATGACAAAACCTAGAGTTTCTTTCCCTGTATTGTTTTTCCTAGAATTCATGTACGTAGGGAATCTTTTGTAATCTCTTTTCATGTAAATGATCCTTCCTTTGTTATATATGTTTCCTTGTAATATTTTAGAAATGGCTAGCTTATCCAATGCTAAGGTCTTCGCTAAGGAGATTCCTATCCACAAACCTATAAACCCAAAGCCCATACTTAACTAATGCTTCCAAACCTTTAACCCAAGAGAACAATAGTTTATTACTAACAAGATTAGACCCATACTCTCACTAACTAGGGTAAATGTTAACATTACGTTGGTAAGGGCCTTAGTCTATTTCTAAGAGCCCAAAGAAGTGGCATTTCGTTTTGAGCCACACCTAATCAGTCCAACTTTGGAAGAGTACACCCAACTGCTCTAAGCTCCTCCCTTGGATGAAATATACATTCCAAAGCTCAACTTCGGTCTAGCTTGCATTTTTTCAAAATTCTTGGGAATCCATAAGACTAAGATAAATGAGGCCCTAAATGATTGCAATAAACACACTATCGAGATATAGGATCTAATCCATTGGTTTCAAAACGAACCCAACTCCAAAAATGGGCTCTGTTCCTTAGAAATTGGAGGGGTAATCGAATTAAGGCCTATGTATTAGTAGTGTTCTCTACTGTCTTATTTCCAAGCGAGTCTTTTCTTATACACTTTAGGGTGGCAGAATTAGTGGCTCAGTTTTGGGAAGGAAAGTCTTATATTCCTACCCTACTTGCTGAACAAATAAGGAACCTTAATTTCCTTAAGAATAGAGATGGAGATCTCAGGTCAAGTATGGCACTGTTAATGGTTTGGTTTATTAGTCACATCAAATGTTTTGGGTTAGACTTAATAAGGGGTGCATTCGCTAATAAGGTCGATTTTGTTTTCTCTTTCATCGATAAGATCAAATTACTAGAAGATATCCCTACCCTTCTCTAGATAGAAGTTCTACAAGATTTTCGGATAGAAGTCATACTGTGGACTGCCAGATGGAGCAATTACACTAAAGTCATATTGGTTTGTAAAGGTTATCATATTGTACCATTGATCTGAATGAGTTGGTGCACAGGCTACTATCCAAACAACATGGTAAGATAGTTTAGCGGAATCCAAGACATAGTTCACAGGCCTTTATTGGAGCCATTCACCCTTAACCTTGAAGAACCTTACTCTACAGAAAAGGTATCCAAGCTTCATAAGATCAAAGTTTGGTGGGATACCAAAACTGTCAGCCCTAACATTGATCTAAATGAATTTACAAGAGAAGTAGACAAACACCTAGTCACCAAAGAGTACTTATATGATCAACTTCATAAGGCAAGCATGATGCAATATCGAGATAGAAGACCACCCTCTGCTAAACCTACCACCAACAAGCCTAGGGAAGCTATTGTCAACATGGTCAATTAGAATGTTAGGCTTAACGGCCAGGTTTCTTTCAAGGCAAATCCTCCACCGGCTCAACAATAGTCCAGAAGCTAACCATATGTTAGTAGGGTCCTAATGTAGTTCACCAGAATACCCATTCCACTTAGTTAGGTGCTTAAAAAACTAAGAAGAGATAATCTGCTCCTAGTGAATGGTATAGGCCAAGATTTTTTTATCCTAATGTAAGATGTCAATATCATCTAAGGCAAGTAGGCCATTCAACCAACTTATGTTGGAGGTTAAAGAACAAAATTCAAGACTTAATTGATGAAGGCATAGTACAACTGATTTTGTAGAGGTTCCTACTCCAAACATCAACAACAACCCCTTGCTGAACAATAGGCCCATCATCAAGGCCCGCCATTAACATGATCAATTCCTTTCTACAGACAAGAAGAGAAGCAAACTAAACGATATACCTTCCATATGCTTATGGCCCTCGAAAATTATAAAACTGCCCCTCTTAACTACCAGGCAGTAAACCAAGGGTAATCAAGCTCTCTTGTAGGGGGGATTACCTACTTTGGTAGGATCTATGATCCAAGTGAAGACTTGAAAAAGAAAGCCGTATTGGAAAGGCCAAATAATGAACAAATTGAAGAAAGTCTAGTGAGTATAAAATAATATATCAGCTCGCCCAAACTTCGGCACAAATATCTCTCATGAATCTCTTAATGGCATCGGATTCACATCGGGAAGCTTTGTTCAAATTTCTTTCTCTACAAAGGAATTAGGCGAAGAAGGTAAATAGCACATAAAGCCTCTATTCATAATAGTGAGGATAAATAACATCATCACAACAAGAGTCCTCATTAATAATGGGTCATCCCTAAATGTCTACCCTCCAGCTACCCTAGATCTATTAGGCATTGATACAATTGCTATCAAGCTGAGTTCGATAATAGTAAGAGCTTTTGATGGATCCAAGAGGGAAATAATAGGGGAGATTAACCTACTAGTTAATATTGGCTCACAGACGTTCAACATCCTATTCCAAGTTTTGGACATTCCAAGGACCTTTAATCTGTTATTGGGAAGGCCTTTGATACGTTTAGCGGGGGCCATACCATCAAGTCTTCACCAAAAAGTTAAGTTCATCTCTAATGGCTAAGTCATCATGATTTTGGGTGATTAGGATTATGAAATTTACAAAGAGATAGCTATACCTTATATTGGCACTGAAGAGTAAGAGGACTTTGGGCTCCAAATGTTTGAAGAGGTGTGCATGATCACTAATCTAGAGAAAGATGAGAGGATAAAGTTTAAAGAAGGCCAATTTGGAACCTATGGGTTAGGATACATTCCAACCTCAATGGAGGAGTTGTAAAAAATGTAAGTTAGGGGCAGAAAAGGTGATAGGTTGTATCATGCCTTGATGACCTTCCCACGATTGTCAAAAACTTTCATTTGGACCGAAGTTCATAACTCAAAACCTGCCAAAGAGGACACCTCCAGTATAAATAAAGTGGTTGGTCCATCCAACAAGTCCTAGCACTTGAATAATTAGTTCTCCATCCCTATGAATAACAATAAGTCTTCCCTAGGGTAAATGATGAATTATTGTCTAGTATTTTATAGAGTTTTGTAATGAATTACCTTTGTTTTACAAATAATAGTACTCAAAAGAAGATTCCTCTAAATAAAAATCAGTCTCTTTTCCCTTTGCTTCTTCCTTACTTACACTTTTTCTTCTTCATCCTTTTCTTTTTCCCAGATCCAATGATCCGAATAAAGGTCATGGATATCTCGCGTAGATAGGTAATAAAATTATTGATATCACCTCTGGCCCTACTGGATTAGTCGTCGAGAGTGATGTCAATAACCATAATGATGTGCAAGAAAGCTAGCAAAAACATAAAATGAGTAGAATTTCCATTGATGAGCCAACTGAGATAATTAATGTTGGGACTAATGTGAACCCCAAGGTATTGAAGATTGGAAGAAATTTGAAAGAAAACCAAAAGGTAAAAATAACCATGTTACCATCTAAATACCAAGATGTATTTGCATGGTCTTATGCAGATATGCCTGGATTAGATTTGTCGATCGTGGTCCATCATTTACCTATGTGAGAGGATATTAAACCCAAGAAATAGAAGTTAAGAAGGTTCCAACTAGATGTCCTGTTAAAGATCAAGGAAGAAGTCAGAAAATTACTGGAGGTCGGTTTTATTGAGGTATCTAATTATCCCAAATAGGTAGTTAACATCGTGCCCATAATAAAGAAGAATGGAAAAGTTAGAGTGTATGTAGACTTTCAAGACCTTAATCAAGCAATCCCTAAAAATAATTTTCCCTTGCCCCATATTGATGTCTTAGTCAATAATACAACTGAAAACCATCTTTTCTCTTTCATAGATGGATTCTCTAGGTATAATCAAATTTGAATGTTTGAAGAAGATAAAGCTAAGACAACATTTATCATAACTTAGGGCATATTTTGCTATAAAGTAATGCCTTTTAAACTCAAAAATGCTGGGGCAACTTATCAAAGGGCTATGGTAGCAATCTTTCATGACATGATGTAGAAAGAAGTTGAAGCATATGTTGATGATATAATTGCAAAGTCCAAGGGAAAAAAAAAATCATGTGGATAATCAAAGGAGATTGTTTGATAGGTTGAGAAAATTCCAGTTGAAGCTAAACCTAGAGAAGTGTACCTTTAGAGCGAATTTAGGGAAATTGTTAGGTTTTATCATCAGCCAAAGGGGCATCGAAGTGGACCCTGATAAAGTTAAAGCAATAGTTGACTTGCCTCCGCCACGTACAATTAAAGAAATCAGAGGCTTATTGGGCTGCTTAAACTATATAGCTCGGTTCATATCTCAACTCATAAACAACTATGGTCCTTTGTTTAAGTTATTGAAAAAGAACGCCAAGATCAATTGGGACAAAGAGTGCGAGCAAGCCTTTAAAATGATCAAAGAATACCTCATGAACACTCCAATTTTGGTAGCTCCAAATCCTAGGAAGCCTTTATTCTTATACCTAACAATATTACTGGAGTCCACTTTATACTAGCATTCTTTTGACAGTATACTCTTAAGGTATGTAAACGACAAAGACGCTGAGAAGTTAATGAAAAAAGTATATGAAGGAGTATGTGGTCCTCACATGAATGGTTACATGTTAGTGAAGAAAATTATGAGGCTAGGGTATTATAAAGGAGTATGTGGTCCTCATAAGACTGCAACCCTATTTTCACAATATATCCTGTAAACCTCGTACTCAACAAATAGGAATCAAATGGGCAAATTTATGGTGTCGATGAAACTAACTTAAAAACTTACATCTAGGCTCGAGATATTACTTGAGGAGATCCTGAAAGCTTGGAATTTAAAAATATAATAAAATATTAAGAATATAGTCAAAATAGTAAGAATTTACTATATCATTATTATATTATTGATTACGAGCTAAGTAAGTTCCAAAAATTAATTAATACTTAGAGATAAATTATATGAGCAATTTAATTCATGTTGGAAATAAAATAATATATAAAAGACATATATGTACATCATGAGGTATAATTATTTTATAAATAGATATACTCATAATTAGCATAAATACTTGAAAATGCATAAATATTATCAAATAAATAAAAGAAAAAATAATAAATTAATAAAAAAAAAACTACCAAGGCATGTGGAAAATGTTTAGAGGTGTAGCAAAGAAATTGAAGTGCATGGAGATCGTATACTCACTTGGTGACAGCTAATCATACCATTTACACATGTTGATGGGAGGTGAAGAAAAATCAAAAGCATCTTAAGTTGAGATAAAAAAAAAAAAAAAAAAAAAAAAAAAAAAAAAAAAAAAAAAAA
>JAMXBB010000004.1:113988416-114004461 GCA_024138015.1 Lumnitzera littorea | reverse complement strand
AAAAAAAAAAAAAAAAAAAAAAAAAAAAAAAAAAAAAAAAAACCAACTCCTGCTGTCTAGAACAAGTTTTGACAATTGCAAGCTTAGAAAAAATTTTGGAATGAGTAAATAGTAAGGGAAAGCATATAAAACAAGAATTAGAAAATATAAAGTAAATCTAGGATTTTACGATTACCCAAGGAAGACAAGTAGCTGGAAGTGAAACCTAGTGGTGGCTTGAAGGAGTGGTTGGTGGCAAGGTTAGTCAACATACCCTCCCCTCCCCATGGTAATCGAAGCTTCGATTTCCGATAAGTCACTAATTTCTTTAATTTCGATAAAAATTAGGGAAAACAGTAAAATTTAAAGAAAATTATAAAATTTGGTTTCCTGACATATCTTTGCATAAAGAATTTGAATATTTAATTAGATTTTCAAAATTTTGAGTGTAGATATGAGGTTCTTAAGAAAAAGTCATCCTCACTGAATTTTAAGTGAATAATTGAAAAACCAATTGATGTAGTTTTGACTTGAAATTTTGTGATTATACTCTTAAGATGTTCAACTTTGATGTTATGTGGTTGGATTTAAAAATCATATTGTTAGATTTTGGAGAAAGATTCATTTTCGTTGAAATAGTATGTTGGATGGGTGTTTTCCAATAAGAGCTTTAGTATTCTTTGTAAAATGATAGCATGATTTATGATTATTACTTTACAATAGCCTGAAGTGGATTATTATGAGTTAAGGAATGATGATTTTTAACTAGAAACTTGGGTATTGAGTAGATTAGGATCAAATCTTTAAGTTATTATGGTAATATAAATGAGTAGTTAATATAATGGGAATTGGTGTATTTAATTATGGTTCTTGATTGATATTTACAGACATTACAAGGAGTAGAATTCTAGAGATGTAGAGTAAGTTTGTATATGAGTTAAACAGTAAATTATGGTAATGGTTGTAGAATCAGAAACTACATTAGAAAGAAGATTAGAATGTTCTTTGGTAGCAAATAACTTAATTATGCTAAAATAGGGCCTTAGGTTAGAAAGTAATTGATACTAGAACTTTATAACTTTACTTTCTAACTATATTAAAGTTAGAATATAAGTTAGAAACTTCTTAAGTAAAAACCTAATTTAAAGTAGTGAGTCAAAACATTAATAAGAAACTAAGTTAGAATGTTAGTCAAAAACTTAGTCAAAAGCTATCTCGAGTAAACTAAAATCAAATAAATAACTAAAGAACCTACTCATATTAGAATGTAAACATACTTAATAATGAAAATAAGTTTTTACTTTATATGTACATTTAAAATTGAAGTTGTATATTACTTTTTAGGGATTATTAACAAAGACCATAAATGCGACGTATAGGTGATAGGAATCAACCCTCTAGACTAAGCACATGTAGCTGATGATCACATTGTCAACCTTAGTATCAAAACCTTATGTATACCAACATAGTCCCCGATGATGCTAAGTAGACGTGTTCACTTGCTAAACAGTTGTGCTAAGACTTAGATGGCTTTCGAAGTATACTAGCCTTAAATGATTGTTTAAGCTAAGCTTTTGAACCAATCAGGATTTGACCTTAATCCAAGGTGAATATTCATTAGTGACTTATTGGTCGAAGACCAACTTGATTTAGATTAGGTCGGCTCCAACCGTATACCCCCTTTTCCTTCATTTTAATCGAGTTGCACTATATTCTAGAGAGACCAATGACCAGCTACCGTATGACATGTGTCTTCTAGTACGACATTCTAAAAGGATTCTTTACTTTTCCATATAAAATGTTCTTTATCTCTTTTCCCCCCTTTAGTATGTCTTATATATCCTTTTTGTAAATTACTCTTTTTGTTTTTTCTTGTATGTAAAGTAACCCTTGTAGGATGGGTATATAAACCCCCACTTAATGTATGCAAACAATCATCTTCATTATCAAAATTTATACAAGTTTCTCTGTAAGCAACCCTAGTTTTCTCATTACCCTTCAACTCTTATTTATTCTCTTTAGTAAGGAGTAGTAACGAGTGACCTTATAATTCGGCTTAGTGTATCACATCCGGTAGATTTTAAGTCAAGTAAGATCGATTGATGTGTCATATCTAATTAGTAGTTGGTTAGAATTTTGCAAGCTTTCTTGTTTTCCTTTTAGTTCACTTATGTTGTGGTGCTCCTTTATGTGTTTGACCCTATAGACACATCAATAGGAGCATGTGACATTATATCATACTTGACATTCACGATAACTTAATAAGGGTAATAATTAAGTTGTCAAACTAAATATCGACACATTTATTAAGGACAGTAGAAATGATCATTTTCCCATCTATAGTTGAACTAAGTAATAGGAGAGGGTCATAGTAAGGTTGAGATCCATGGTTCAAATGTTGGCCAGGGAAGAGGGTACTTTGCATTGCATAAGCCCGGATTTAGTCTAACAATGCCGCATTGAAACTCTTCGAAATCTAAGTTAAAGTTGATGAAATCACTCTAACTTTACAATAAACTAGTTAAACATTATATGATGCTCTATCATTTTTCTATTGCATTTGTATTTAAATAGTGATTGAACTACCATGTTTGTTAATGTACTTTTATGACTCTATCTCTTCTTATTGAGTTAGTTGAGCTTACATCCCAATAAATTGTTTTGCAAGTTTGGAGTAATACTTGAAGATGCCTCATTACAGTTGTCTACCAATTAGTTCCGATGGATTGGGAAGTAAGGTGTTGAGGTATAATGAATTGATTAAAGCTTAAGTTACTTTTGTTAGAAGATTATAAGGTCTTCTTGAGAGGCCTTATCTTCTTTGTTGGCTAGCCAATATATCTATAATTTGTAATGTAGTCCACCCGTGGAGATGTATAGATCTTTTGAAAACTCAGGAACTTCTAATTTATATAAGTTAAGTAAAAGATCTAAACTATCTTTAAGTATGTAAAGATATTTTGTAAAATGTTACTATACAAGTCTTATTTATTATAGGTGCTTATCTATGTAATGCCCCATAAAGGGGCTAGTAGTTTTTCCTAAAATCCTTATATCATATGTGCACTCATGATATAAAGAAATAACTATTAAGTTTATAAAGGTGCTTATTCATTTTACTTACATTTACGTATTTATATAAACAACTAGGGTAACACAACAATCTACAGTCTACCAAGACCGTAAAGAGTTAGAATCACCTACCAAACAACGAGATGAGATAATTAAACTTCTATGACATGAGAAGTTACTAAATATTATAAAGATCTAGCTTAGTTAATACAATCTACTAAAGTAATCTTATCCATCTAATCTAACTGCTAAAGGAACACTCTTATCTTAGCCCATTCCTAGCTTTTGGTTACTTGCAAAAAGGAATTGTTAGGGGGTAAGCATACCATGGCTCAGTGATTTTGTCTCTTGTTATTACCATTTAAGCAAGTTATCAAGAATTATTAACAAACATGCAGTTTAGTTACATATAAAATGAATGCACATGCGGTGAATGCAAGCAACACATCCATGGGGCTCTATAACTATGAAAGATATAGATTTACGTTGTCTATACATTGATTGTCCCTCGTGCTTAATCATACAGGGCACCTCACCTTGCTCACATGAGGTAATCTATGGGTATTATCCCAATAGATGAAACTCAACTATTATCCCAGTTAAGAATAGCTCACTAATCAATTAGGTGGACCCAATCTAGGACTATCCACTATTAACAATCAATATAACCCTCCACGAGCTCACTATTAACAAATCCATATAATGCCCTACGAGCTAAACTATGTGAGTCCCAACTCAAGTTACTTACTATCAATTAATTGAAGATGGTCTATTATCTTTATCTCAAAAAGTAAAATGTCATAAGTGACTGTTATGAGTACTCACTAAATTGATAAATCTTTCTTTCAATTTTAAAGCATTTCAAAAATGTATTTTAGCAAATTTTTCAGAAAACTTGGCAAAGCTATAGACATTACAGTCCACAACCAATGGATCACAACATGCGATAGGTATATCCGATTATTTTGGCCAAATATTTAAACTTACCAATTTTAATAAGGTGATCACATGGAAGTTGAAATACAGAACAACCAGTCACTCAACAAATGGCTAAGGGCAAGCAATAGAACATCAAACAATTATCAAATACAAGCAAGTAGCAGTTCATCGAAACTCCCTCACTTGGCTTACTTGCCTACTTATCCTAAACTTTGAGATTCTTGAATTAGAAACTAAACTACCTAAAACATAATAATAATAATACATATGTAAGTAATTAGAAGAGGGTTTCTTCAAGAAGCTAAAAATCTACCTAATTATTGAAGCTCACTCTATTCCTTGAATACAGTTAAAACTTGCTTTCACACTAACTTCTTTATTTTAAGTCCTTTTTTCGCATTCTTATAGTTGATTTCATTGTTTTTTAGCGTTCTTTCATTTGGAAAAGTCATTTTTGGGCTTTAAGGTCTACAAATCTTTTATTTGGGTATTATAAATTCAAGCACCCAAAAGGCTAGTTTAGTCACTTTTGGGCCTTGCACTTGATATTTTAGGCTTCCTGTTTAAGTATATTTAGTGAAATTTTCTTACCCAACGCTTTAAATTTTTATCTTGGGCCTTAGTATTGCTCTTATGGGCATAAAAGGGCTCTTTTCTTAAGTTTATGGCTTCAACTCATTAGGGGCCTATAATGGATGTCTTGGATAAGCCTTAGGGTTTAGCAGGCCTTTTGAATATCTTCCTTTGAGTCTTTTTAAGTTAGGTTTAGATCTAATCATATATTATTTAGGCTTTTATTTTGATTTTCTTAAGGTTCTTTAGGCTCATTTTGCAATTTAGGGTCTTAAGTCCAATCCTACTTTCCTTTTTTAGACTTAAGCCCATCATTAGCCTTAAGTTTAGTCCACTTTTCACAAAGTCACAGATTTAGTCATGAGTGATTAAGTGGGCTTAAGGCTCGATTTGTGGGCAGTTTAGTTAAATTTATGCCTAATTCATATCTTATGACTCATATCTTGACTTTATCTTATTCCAATGGGTCTAATAGTTTACTAAAATGATTCAATGACCCATTTTATCATGAGTTTCAGATCTAATACTAATGGTTCATTGGGTCTCAAGTGGGTTTTTTAAACCTAATGTCCATTTTAAGCTTAACTACTCACTATAGACCTTGTTTAGCCTATTATCTTACAAGATTAAGTCCTAAATCCTAATTATCATTAATTAATCATGTGATTAATCCATTAATAAACATTTTACAGCTTGTTGTTCAACATATTTGAGGTGAATTAAGATGATTTCTTAGAGCTTTCTACACATCATGTATTCACTTGCTAAAACATTTATCAAACTACCACTAAAATGCACCTAAAACCATTTTCTACTAAAATAAACATGAGAAATAAAAAATGTAGTAGGGATATACATACAAGTGTTTCAACCCTAACATAGGAATAAAAATATGATGATGATTCTTCTACTTTTCTTTAAGTTATCATCTTAATATAAATTATGTGCTTTTAAAGTTATATGTAACATGTTTACTACACTAAAAATCTAAGAAAATGCATGTGTAGGGGCATGTAAACATGGTAAACTAAGGTGGCATTTTAATAATTTTTTTTCCTAAGTTTTTAAGCCTATGAACCATCCTCATAAACCTAAATTAGAAGGAAAGTTGAAAAGGTGCAAGTTTATCTCGATGGAAATTCAAAGGGTCTCGTTTCACTTTGTTTTTGGAAAATGAAACAAACTCCTTTGGTGAAGGATGTTTGTTGGCAAGAAAGGGAGTTGAATGAGGATTCAATTACAATTGGTTTTATACTGTTTGGAGGTAGTGGTGTAGAGTTATGGCTTGGGGCATTCAAATGTGCAGCCAAGTTTGAGAAGCTTATTCTTGTTTCCTTCTTTCTTATTTTTCTTTTGTTTTGGATTGTGTATTTAAAGTGTTTCAAGGATTTTTTTATAGGGAATAAGATGGAGTAAAAATGCAGATGGAGGGCTTAAAAAGGGGTTGATTATGAGTAGGTGTGGTAGGGAAGAAATTCTTTCCAATCTTAGTTGCATAGTACAAGCATAAATGGGGACCAATTTGGTTTTTATGATTTTTGCAAATTAGGGCAATGGTTTGTCTATCAAAGGTGAGTGGTCTCTTGTTTTTCCAACCAATTATCTTGTCCTATATGGTTAATTATGATTATCTTTAGCAAATTATGATGTATGAATGCATGTAGATGATTAGAATGTAATTTAAGCTTACAACTCTAACTACTAGCATAGATGACTATAGTTAGACATAATTTAGGATATTTTTATATTTAATTAAGTTAATCAAGCCTATTAGGCCATTTTATCTAATTAATTTAAGGTTTCTAAGGGTTAGAATCCATTATCGCTAATCGATTACGATTTCAGAAGGTAAATCGGGGCTACTCTAGCAATTTAGTGAATTATTAGTAATTCCTTAATAATGTAGCTATATAATTAGAGTTTATTAATTAAATTAAGGCTTTTGACACTAAATTAGAGATTCTAATTCATTTTAGGGCTTCTCTCGTCTTAGGGTTTTATGAGGGTTTGAGGGTAATCTTACAATTTTAGCGTTACTTTTGGAGGAAATGTATGATTTAAGGTAAATTAGTAATTCCATTAATTTATTATCTTAATTGACTTAATTTGATTGATTGTTATCATTTGTAGATATCTTATACCATTCGTTATCGAGTTTATGCAATTCAAGTTAAATGTTTTTAATTTAGGATTTTCATTGCGTTAGAAGTTTATTCTAAGGTTTTACAACTCTAGGGTTTGGGGTTTAGAGTCTTTGTACACTAAGGTTTTTAGAGTTTGTTTTTAAGGTTTCAATTTAAGATTTTGTTAGTTTTGATTTCTTCGATCTGGTTGAGCTTAGGGAATATCATTGGTTCTTCGAATTTGATTCTAAGTCTAAAACGTAAAATTTGTGGGGTTTACAATTTGGCTGCTCGAAAGTTAGTTGAGTCATTGTCAAGCCCTATTTCGATTTCTTTAATTTAACCTATATCAAGCCTAGCTTGCTTAATATAAGTTACTCGACATTAAACTAAGGAAATATTTTTCTTAAAAAATTTAGAAAAATTGGAGTTGCCAACCAATTCAACTAGTAAAAAATGAAATTAAGGTTTTCAAGTTGGAAGACCCTAATTTAACTACTAATCTACTGATTATCTAAGAAAATGATTTTTAGAAAATTAAACAAAAAAAAATTGGTTTTGAAGGCTAAAAAAAAATTAAAGAAAAATTGATGGGCTCTTATTTTTATAACTTTTCTAAAAATATTAAAAATATACCTAAATTCAAAAAAATGACTAAAAATGATTTTTTTTAATTTTTTATTACAAATTTTTAAGAAAAAGAGAAAACGTTTTTTTTTTCTTTAAATGATTGCCTCGAAGGTGGCTACATACCAACTAGTCAAGATCAAACCAGTCGTAGTTCTCTTTTTATAAAATATTTAGTAGATAGATTATTTTTATTTTGAAAACCAAGCCAGTTTTACATTTTTTTATTTATTTATTATTTAAAAAAAAACCTAAAAAATCTAATTTTCATAAGAAAAACTCTAACTATCTTTTTTAAAAAAAAAAACTCAATTTAGAATTTTTTATTTTTAAAAACTCTAATTGTCGAAAGGTATTTTTATTAAAAAAACATGATTTTTTTTTTCAAAAAATCTAATTCGACTAAATTTTATTGAAATTACTAAAAATTTTACAATAAAACGAATAATAACTAAAACCTACACTTAAACAAAAGAAATAAATTAATAAAGGAAAAAAATTAATGAAATAATAATAAAAATTACTAAAAATTCACCTAGCATCGGATCGTATCAATGTTGGGCAAGCATGTAGGTGACAATATTGCCAAGCATACTGGCATGATTAGGCGAGACTAGGCGTAAGCTCGGGTGATTGATTGGGCAATAGTGAGCTATAGCATGGGTGAGAGAGTGAGCGACAATAGACTAAAGCATAGGTAATTTGGGCAATAGATTAGGTGATGCTGGGCAATGACTTGGTGATGGACTGGGCGATAGTGGGTAAGAGCAGGCGACTGACTGGCTAAGAGCTTGAGCAATGATTGCCAACAGTTGGCAAGAGTAGGTGACTGACTGGCTGAGAGCTTAAGCGATGCTAGCCGACAGTGGGTAAGAGCGAGTGACTGACTAAGTGAGAGCATGGGTGATGCTGGGTGATAATGGACGATGTGTAGGGCAAGACTGTACGATGCTGGGTGATGGCTTGGGCAATGTGCAGGGCAAAAGTAGGCGATGGCTTAGGTGATGTGTAGGGCAAGAGTGGGCAAGAGCGTAGGCAGTGTTAGGCGATAGCTTAGGCAAGAGTAGGCGAAAGTGGATGATGTCTAGGTGGTAAGTTGTGGTGGCGTGTGTGGTATGTATGACAGTACGTGTTATGTATGTGGTGACGCGTGTAGTGGCACATGTGGTATGCATAGGTGTTTGTGTTTGTGAAGGCATGTAATTTTTCAATGGTTATGTAATTAAGAAACCTTCATCAACATCACCTACTAATTTATAAACCCCTAAAACTGAATCTTCTATATCATTTTAAATATAGATTTGATCCTAATTAAACTAAGTTACGGAAGATGCAAATTCGATTCTTTAAAGATTTGTCTTAGCTTTTATAAACCCTACTTGGGCTTTCTATTTTCTAGGCTCAATCCGATACAATTTTGATTTAGCCCGATAGTCCACTTAATAAATTTAACATGCCCCAATATTATTTTGCTAAAGCCCAATTCTCCAACGACTTAAAGATTTATTAAATTAATCACACTCATTATTTGATTTGACACTAAACGATCCGACTTGATTCGACTTAACACAACGCAACTCGAAACAATACGACACAACTCGATACAATACGACGCAACTCATGTAATACGAAGTGACTTGATGCGATATGATGCAACTTTCTTTTTTATTTTTTTTATTTTTCTTTTAATTTTTGTTTTTCATTTTTTATTTTTATTATTTTTTGTTATATTTATTTTTTATTGACTTGGCTCAATTAAAATAAAAATGAAAAATGGCAAAAATGAGGTATCTACAGTCATCGATCACCTTATGTAGACTATACTTACGTTAGTAGCTAAGGTGGATAACTTTTAGCTTAGGTTGGTTTGTACGGTGAGATTATTACGACTCCTTGAGTTTAGGGCATGACTCATCTTAAGTGGCCTCTTAATGCCATCAACAATACGTAGTCTAAAGATGAAGTTATGCAGCCGTATAGCATGCTTGAATGTCTCATAACATGTAATGAACTCCGCTTCCATAGTACAAGAAGCGACAAGAGATTGTTTGGCACTTTTCATGTAGCCTACAGTTTTGCATGTCAAACTTTTGCAACACTTATTTTATGTAGCCCTTGTAGGATAATGTGAGAATTCCTTGCAAGTAATCATGATGATTATGGATCCCTAATAGATATGTTACTTATCTAAGATCCTTCATTTTAAAACATTGTGAAAGGAATTTCTTAGTTTCCCAAAGAAGCTCTACATCACTACTAGGAAGTAGAATATAATCGATATACAACAAAATGAATATAAATCTACTTACATTGAACTTGTAGTATACATAATCTTCAACCATATTCACCTCTAAACCTAATGTGAAAACAACTTGATGAAATTTAAGGTACCATTGACAAGATGCTTGCTTAAGCCCATAGATGGACTTCTTAAGTTTGCAAACCAAATTGTTCTCTTCTCTTAAAGATAACTTCTCTTGTTGAATCATATAAATGGTTTCCTTAATCTCTTTGTTGAGAAAAGTTGTTTTAACATCCATTTGATGTAACTTGAGGCTGAAAAATGTCATGACTGCTATAATGATCCTAAAGGAGTCCTTCATTGACATTGGAGAGGAAGTCTCCTTATAATTGATGCCCTCATTCTAAGTAAATCCTTTGGCAATAAGTTAGGCCCTATACCTTTCCACATTTCCCCATGAATCACATTTAGTTTTGAGCACCCATTTACAACCAATAGGTTTTGCATAAGGATGTCATTAGGCAAGTTATTATAAGGCACCAACCCATCCAACTTGCCAAAAACCTTATATGGTAATGCTTGATAGGGTTTTAGGACCAATTTAAAGATGTGGCTAAAAACCTATTAAGGTTTTGGATGGGTTATGGCATTTAAAAAATCCTTGATAGGGAATTTGTTAATCAATACAAAAATAATAAATTAATAATATGATATTAACTAAAATTTCTAATACCTAAAATTTCTTATGAATATGTATCTATGTGAAATCTTTTTTAATTGATTAAGAGAAGATGGTTGTCTATATTACATAGAAGAGACAAATAGTTAAGTAAATAACATATTTGATACAAACACTTACCATATATTTGAAATTAAAACATATGGAAAGATTAAGATGAAACCTGATACATATAATGAAGAGGGTATGGCAAATGGATTCCTTAATCCCTATTGTGTTATCTATGTTTTGTAAATAATGCAAATTAAATTCTCACGTAATGATTAATGAAGGAAAAAAATAGAAATTTGGCCAAGAACAAAAAAATTATAAATGTGGTTAAGTGGTTAGGAAGTAGGCATACTATTAGGGTAAGGGGCAAGTGTTGGGAATAGGGTTAAAAACACTATCGAGTTTTGGGATGAGTTTAAGAGTGTTGTTAATGTAGCGGGATGGGTTCTAAGTTTCTATTACTCATCCTAAACCTACCTTGTTTACATCCTTCGTTTCACACCTTCAAGTAATAGGATAAGTATCGAGCATGATTTTTACCGATTTTATAAATAAGTCTTCATTAAACCGATCATTATTAAGCTCTACTCATCTATTACTGATCATCGACTAAGGTTTAAAGAAGACTGGCTTTTTATTTTTTAAAATGTTTTGAAGTTGCCACTTAAATAAGGTTGATATGATTTAGGTCAAAACCAATGGAGTAGATTTGGTTTTGATTTTGACATTAGTTCGCTTACGAAAATCAATTTCACAAAAGAACGTTTTTGAAAAACCAGAGAAATGAGTCTGAAGGTTAGATTTTTTAAATCATTATAGGTACCACAACATTCCAAACAAGTATTTAATTCTAAAATGACTTTTTTAGAAATATAGCTTAATTTATCAAAACTACTTTTAGTTAGATAATTTTAAACTAAAATAAAGGAAAAACTAATTTTTTTCATTTTTTACATCACCCTCGAGGTGCCTATGTACCTACTATTCGAAATTAGATGTATGTAGTTCTTCTAATAAAATTTTAGACGGTTGATTGATTTTTAATCTTAAAAAAGAGTCGAGTTGAAGTTTCTTAACCTTTTCAATTTATTTTGAAAATTTTATAAAAGGGTCCTAATTAGTCTGTTTATTTTTGGAAAATTAAAGATGCCCTCATTTTCGAAAAGGGATTGATTTATGTTTGTTTATTTTAGGAAAAATCGGTTTTTCTAAGTGGTAACAAACAATTTTTTCTAATAATTTTATTTATTCTTTTTCTTTTTCCTTATTTTATTTTTTTTTCCATTTTCTTAGTAAAACATAAACATAAAACTAGACTTCCTTATCCTCCTTTTTCTTTTTCCTCGTCACTTTTTTTTTTCTTTCTTTTCTCTTTCTTTTTTTTTTTAATTACATTTACAATATGTTAAAAAATAAAAAATAAATAAAACTTAAAATAAAAACAAAGGAATTGAACCAAAAAATTATAGTAAGCATGGGTCGGCTTCAGGCTTTGGGTCGAACGGGTTGGTTCAGTTGGATTCAAGTTGAGTTTGGTCCCCATTGGAGATGGATAGTAGCGTATAGTAAAAGAGCTCTAAGCATTTCTGATCACCTAAACGATAGGGGAATAATGTTTTAACAAGTATTTTATTAGGCTTATGGGGTGTAGGGAGAATGCCAAGGCTATTGGAGGCAATTTAAGTGATTTTCAAACTAGGCGCTGGCAATGGTGGTGCTGAGGTGAGGCATGTGGTGGTTGTTGCAGTGAGGGAACACATCGAGGGTGAGGTTTTGTTGTATCTCAATCATCCCATGGTATTGGTATACTTCGACAAACACCAAGAATGGTGGTTTTTAGAGAGAAAGCTTAGATTTGAACTTATATAGAGTGTTTTTGATTGAGCTCTATGTTGAAATTGAGTCCACAAGTCCTAATTTATAATAATCAATGCATGCACAAGATTGGAAAGTCTCCAATTCATCACTAAATTCAAAATAAAGAGGTAATGGGTTTTGACTAAATGATTCGATTTTAACTCGAAATCAATGGATAAAGAATTGAATTAAGATTCTAGAGGCTCCTTCTTGCCAAAGAAACTCCATGGTAGCTTTGAGCGAAATTTGAGTTGGAATGAAATCCACATATCTATTTTTTTATTCCAATATTCCAAGGCCTTTTGATCCTTTATGTACTTGTATTTAAACATGTAAAAGGCCAGATTCAAGACTAGGCTATGTTTAGTTTACAATACCACCAAAAATTTGGGTGAAATTATGTGGAAAACATATGAAATTGAGCCTTAAACATAAGATCCTAGGCTGGTTCGTATATGGAAAGTGCTAGGGAAGCATTGGGAAAAAGGAGGGAAAGGGAAAGAAAAGGAGCGAAAAAGGGCACTGATGTGGTGCCACGTCAGTTGTAAGATTGAACAACATCGTGTCACATGCTTAACACATAGTTGAGACCAATGCATTCTGTGCCACATGTCAAACATGTAGCACGACACATGTTGGGGAATGCTGATATGGGGTCACATCAGCCATAAGACCAACCGACATTGTATCATGTGTCGAACATGTAGCTAAGATCGATATGTCAAATACGTAGCGCAACACATGTTGGGGAATGTTGGCGTAGTGCCACATTAGCTCACTACATATCAGCAATAAACACATGGCCCAATAATAAGTGGACACATAGTAAGTAAGGTTTGAAGATAAACAAAAGGCATTTCTTTGCCTTTGGTGAGATTTGAACCTACATCTCCTCTGTCCAAGTGCTAATGTATTACCAATAAGTATTTGGCCAAAGCCTTATTTTATCTTGTAATTAAATGGTACTTATACTATAAGGAAAATATAAAAAACTTATAAAATAAAGTGTTATTTAATTAAATTATTCATAACTCTAAATATTATTTTCTTAAAAATAATTTATATACCTAAAAAATTTGTTTTACTCTAAAATTCTACCTTTCTTAATTTTTTTTCTATATTTTTTTGTGTTTTTTGTTAATTTGCTATTCTTTGTTTCTTTTTTTTTTTCTATTTTTTGTTATACTTCTCTAAATTTTTTTATTTTTTTAAATTTCTATTTTTTTGTGATTTTTCCAAAATCTTCTTTCTTTTTATATTTTCCTAAATTTTATATTTTATATTTTTCTTTTGCTTTTTCCTAATTTAGAATCCTTTACTCTATTATAAAAATTCTAAAATAATAAAATAAATAAAATTAGAAAAAATGGAGTATCTACATCTGCCTCTCTTTATAATGAAGTTTGAGTAAACTATTGCTATAAAGAAAAAAGAAACATTATTTTTGCCCCAATGATGAAATTTGTCCTAAGAAGTGCTAAGCTAACTAGCTAGCTATCTTAGGTTTGACCTACTAAGGATTTGATGAATGGTAAAAAGTGAGAGAGAAAGGAGGTATTGTCATGGCCCGAAGGGCTAGTCATGGCAATTGCCGTATACCGTACAAAGAATTACAGATTAAATTCTCTTACAATTGACGACCCTTTTATACGATACACAAGGCTATAGCTACAACTACTACTAATTACTAAGAGTGCGCAAGCTTAACCAATATCATTTTATGATAAATAATAATATTATAAAAACATAACACATGGTCTATTTGTGCAAAAGTTTACAACTACAAAGTCTGAAACATATTTTAAGTTAAATTAGTATAACAATTACATATTCAAATCTATAAACTATCAGAAGTATTCTCTGATCACATCTAACTCCCATATTGACCCCGTGTAGAAAACTAATCTTGAACATGTGACAGCCTGACTCCACAAAAAGATTGGCTTGCAAGAGAAAACTACAAGGGTATAAGCTAACTAGCTTAGTGAGATAATTTCCCTCAACCATACAGTAATCAAGTTATACAATAGTTAGGTTCAACCAAATGAATGCATGATAAACAGTATGTTAAACCAATACATGCAAGTGACCAGGTATTGCATGTAACTTAGATTTAACGCCCTCCGAAGTCAAGGTTGCAGATTCATCGGTACAGTCAGATCCAGGTATCATATTAGAACTTATTTCATAATGAAACTTTGCATTTCATATTCAAAAGGTAATGGTACATCCATTATTAGTTTTATCAAAACGAGTTCTATATATGATTGTGAGTAAGTTCATGCAACCCTCACTCACCCCTAAACCAAGGCCTCTAAACTTGACCTTTAGCCAGGCGGTTGGCGCCTCCAACACCTAATCATCCCGCTAGCCAAGGTAAGGTCATATTGCACGTATGCACTGTATGAAATCTATAACAATTAATAACCAACCCACGTATAGCCTCTCGCTACTTTTGTGTAATGTGACTGCCGAAATTAATTATCCAATGCATGATTATGCATGATCCAAGTTAACTTTTTTCTAGTCGAATAAAATTAAGTCTTATTTATTCAATGATCATTCCAAGTCACAAACAATCAATTCCTAGTGAATCTACTATGCAACAATCATTACATTATTGAAGTTTAAAGTAAATTCACCATCAACAATAATTATCATGCATAGGCATAACCCAATCCCATATACATTCATTTATAAATCATAACTTATATTCACTAACTACAAACACAAATAAGTATAGAATCATTAGGAAAAACTCACTCAGTCATGGCTAACTCAGGGGTCGTAGTAGTCCAGTGGCAACTCAGGATCTATATTGAAATCACCTGAGAATAATAGAAATTTGTAAGTTTGAGAATTTAAAGCTAACTAGTACCATAATTTGTAAAGTCTATTTCACCTAGTTATGTGAAATTATCGATTCAAGCTTTTTATCGAATCACGTGTAACTTTTTCGTTTTAGCTCGGATCGTTATGAACTTATAATCCATTTTGATCTTTTTCGAGCATATTTTCTTGTAATAAGGTCCATTTTAGACGCTGTGACTCACAATTTAAATTGTGATATAAAAATATCACAAAATTTACTTTTTAAGTTTAAAAAATTATAAAACATTAATTTTTGCCTTTTCTTAATATATTTATGATGTAACAATTATTTAAACCATATATTTGATATTTTTATTGTTTTGAGCATATTTTTCCTATTTTTGAGATTTTAGCTTTATTCTGATTATTATTATTATTTCCATTATTATTTTTATTATTTCTTATTCTCTTATTATTTATCTATATTTCATGATTTATACATATATATATATATAGACTTATAATATATTTTATAATTTTATCTTATTGGAAAATCCTTAATTTATGGTAATATATATATATACCTACTCCTTACGTAATTATAAATTTATTTTAGTTTATAGATATTATTATATTACATATATATTTTTGGTATACTACATATATATACTATATTATATATATATATGTCCTATATACATATATCACCACTTATGGAAATATACTACTACATATATACTATACGATTACATATATATATATATGAAAATAATTATACATGTATACATATATATATATAGTTTACATGTACAAATATATATATATACTATAGTTATTTAATAAAAATACTTAATACTAATTAAATGTATTCTTAAGAAAATACATAATATATACTCTTTCCATATAATATACCTATGTATATACATGTATACATACATATCTTTATACATGCATATATAATTCAATTTATGTATTTATGCACATATACATGTAATAGTAATGTTATATTTATAAAAATACCATACAAATACTATATTTATATATGTATATACTATATAATATACATCTATACTTGAAATATAATTGACTTAC
>JAMXBB010000004.1:113884208-113967222 GCA_024138015.1 Lumnitzera littorea | reverse complement strand
TATATATATATATATATATATATATATATATATATATATAGACATGAAGGCATATGCATATATATTTGTGTATGATCATATATAGATATTATGTAATTACAATAAATATAGATATATATGTAAATATGGTCGTATATATATGTATATATATAAAATACAAAAATACAATCACATGTATATAGTATGTATATATATAATATATTTAAGGTTATATTATTATAGTACATAAGTGTATTTATACGTAGAAAAATATGTATATGAATAGTATGGTGTATATAGAAATACGGATATATTTAAATAGTACATATATAATATATTATGATATTAATTTAAAAAAATAAAGTAAGTAGTAAATATGAATATATATATATATATATATATACCATACCCTTAAAGAAATATAAAATAACTAATTTATAAAATTGAGTAAAATACAATAATAAATATTATTGTATATATTACGTAAAAATGAAAAATAAGAAAAAGATGGAAAAAATACAAAAATTTGGAAATGACATGTGGCATTCACCTATGTTGCCACGTTAACATTTAATTGAATTAATTAAATTTGTAATTAAAAATAATAATAAGATAATCAATTAATTAGAAAATTAATAAAGTAGTAAAAAATGAATTAAATAAATCTTAAACCTAAAAATTAGCAAAATAAGTAAATTACAGTAAAATAGACTTAAAAATAAGAAAATTATAAAATCTAAAATCTAAATATTTACTAAACCATAAATATGCGAAAAAAAAGTTTAAAGTAATATTTTATAATTACTTAAGTTGAAATAATAAAATTTATAACATTTTTTTTATCGCATGATAGAAAGTGCGAGTTACAATGTCTAAAACGAATCCCATTACGAGAAAGTATATCTGAAAACTATTAAAATGGACTATAAATATATAAAAATTAGAACTACATTAAAAAAGTTATATGTGATTAACCAAAAAGCTCAATTCAAAAATTTTACATAAACAAATAGCTAATTTAGATAGATATACTAAATATAATAATAGTTTAGTTATTTATTTTAAACACTTATCAATTTTCGTATTTCCTTAATATCAAGTAATCACAAGATTGATATTGATCTGTTGGGAAATTACTACGATCCCTAACATCGACTATAGCTGAGGGAGTATTCGTAATGATTCCATACATGCCTATGTCTGTAGATAGTAAATTTTAACTGTTATTAATAATTGAATGCTGTGTGGAGCTGGGTTATGCATGTGTATGATATTGCTTGTCAATTGTGAAACTACTTTAAACAATAATAATGTACTGTTTGCTACATAGTAAACTTGATAGGAATTGTCTTGTCTGCAACTTTGTTTGTTTACACAATAAATGGACCTCATATTATCAAACCTGAAATAACTAAGTTGAAATATGCATAATCATGCACTACATAACTAATTTCGGCTATTACATCACACAAAGGTAACGAAAGGCTATATAGGGGTTGATTAATTCTGATTATAGTGCTTTAGTATGGTGTGCACATATGATATGATCTTATCTTGGCCTGCAGAAACACTAGGCGTTAGAAGCGCTTACCACTTAGCTAAGAGTTGAATCCAAAGGCCTCCGTTTAAGAATGAGTATGGGTTGCGAGAACCTACTCACAATCATACTTAGAATCGAGTTTTAACTAAAATTGAAAATTGATATACCATTGTGTTTTTTAATACGAAACGTGAAGTTTTATTGTTATATAAGTTCAAGTATGATACTCGAATCTAATTGATACTGTATATACTCTAACCCCTTACTTTGGAGGGCATTAAATCGAAGTTGCATGTAATACCTAGTAACCTACATGTATTTGTAGTGAATACTAATTGTTTATGCATTCATATATTTGAAATTAATTATTGTATAACTTGTATGTTGTATGGTTAAGGGAAGATCTCATTAGACTATTTAGCTTACACCCTTATAAATTACTTGTACAGGAGGATCTATTCATTGTTTCGGGCT
Organism: Lumnitzera littorea; assembly: GCA_024138015.1. Taxonomy (NCBI): domain Eukaryota; kingdom Viridiplantae; phylum Streptophyta; class Magnoliopsida; order Myrtales; family Combretaceae; genus Lumnitzera; species Lumnitzera littorea. The sequence continues at coordinate 113,965,229 of JAMXBB010000004.1, read as the reverse complement.
GTAACATACCCAAGGTCAATAAATCCTCTAATGGTGGGTGTGAATGTGAGGTTAGAGTCAAGAGTGACATATTACTATTATAGTTAGACTTGAAAACTTATTAAATGATACTATGTATTAATAGCTTCTTAAGAAACTTAGTATCTATATTATATATGTATTATATATATCTGATAGTTATTAATTTGATATTTATGTTATTATAATTATGTTGAGATATTACTTGTGCCTACATAACTTTAGGTTGTTAGTTGTAATAGTAGTATTGTATATCATATAAAGTGTTGTTGATTGAAGGGGGAAATAAATTTACAGTCCTTTGTACATGTAGACACTTAATTTTTGCCTCATTTATTTTATTTTCTCAAGGGGTCCTAAATCAGGAAAAACACAAAAAAAAAAAAGAAAATTAAAGAAAATCCAAAATTTAAGAAAAATAAAAAAAAAAGCACAAAAAATAAGAAATTTGGAAAAAGATCAAAAAATAAGAAATTTAGAAATAAAAAAAAAGTTGAAAAAATTTAGAAAATTGAAAAATTGAAAAAAGAAGAAGAAGATTTTAGGGAATTTAGAAAATAACAGCATAGATTTTTTAATTTTAAAATAAGTTTAGAAGTCGAGTTATTAGGCTTGGGTTTAGATTTGAATCTAACCTAGGCTAATCTCATCCATATGTGCAATTTGAACAAGGTATAAGCTAACAACCTACTAAATAAGCACTTAGATATGACATTAGGTTTGAGAATGTGGTCAGCAGTTCGAATCTTGATGAGGGTACACAAAGTTTTTTTTTTTTTTTTTTATCTTTAGATAATCAAGAGCTGTCACGTGTTAGGATCTTATTGCGCCACGTATCCTAACATATGGCAACATCGGATTGGACGTATACTATTGTGGCTCCATGTTGGCGCTATGTTAGCGTTTTCTCTCTCTTTCCCTTCTCTTTCTTTCCCTTTCCCTTAATTTCCTCCTCTTTCCTAATAAAAAATAGCCCAACCCCTTCACTTTAGCTCCAATTTTTGCACAAATTTCACACATATGTACAATTTCTTGCTTTAATCTTGTTTACCACATGGCCTACTGTGAATTGGTACAAAAAATGCAACCAGATTCAGTCAAATAAGCATTTAAATCAAGCTCCAAAATTAAAAAAAAAAAAAACTGAAATTTTTGGAAATTTCTTTTAATCCGAATCCGAGCTTTCCTTGTTTTATAAGGTGTTTTCATGTATAAAAAGGGTGTTTGGGAGTTCATTGCATCAGACACAACTACATACAATTACAGGCAAGAGCTTTGAAAAGGATTCATGAGCTCTCTCTCTCTCTTCTTTTTCTCTCTCTTTACCATACTCTTGCTTTCTAGCTTGTAGCCACGCTCTAAGGAAATCTAGTAAAGCCAACCACCATTGTAGCTCCTTTACGACACGAACTCCTCAGCCTAGCTCTTCCCAAGCGCTACTGTAGCCCTTAACTACAACTACCACAGTCAAACCCTAACTGCTGCAAGAAAACTGCTAAAACATCACTCTATGTTGCCCCACAACTGAAGTTGATGCTACGGTTGATTTCCCAACCACCAATAACCCCTAAACACATGAAAACTCCATTATTGCCACCACTCATTTCTGACCACCTACCAAATGACCACTACAAGCTACAGCGTGAAGCCTAGCCCCTCACTCTTCAATTCAAAACACACAAAAAACCCTTCACCTGCTCGTTTTGGTGGTTAAAACTAGTCGAATCGTGCCTTGCTGTTGTTGTTGAAGAACGCGATTTGACTTGAATCCAGTGGAGCCCATCCCAAGATCTGACTCAACTCAAATCTGATTAACCCGATCGACCGCTCTAAGACCCGACTTGTGCTCTTCTCCCTAGTCCAACCCTCCTCTAATCAAATTTGAAAATTTTTTTCTCTTTTATTTATTTGTTTATTTTATTTATTTTTATTCTCAATTGTAAAAAAAAAAAAAAACGGAAAAAAAGAAAAAGAAAAAGAAAAAAAAAGGAAAAGAGAAAGTAGTTCATTCATTCATTTATTTATTTTTAGTTTAATAGATAAAATAATAAAAAATAAAAATAAATAAAAGTAAAACAAAAGTAAAAATAAATAAGTAAATGAGTTAAGGAATAAAGATTGTTTTTTTACACTTAGAAAAATCAGGTTTTCTAAAATAAAAAAAATATAATTGGATTTTTTAAAAATTTTCCAAAAAAATAAAAATCCAATTTAGGATCTTCATTTTTTAGAAATTTCCTTGAATAAATCAACTTGAGTAAAATGAAAGTGTTTTTTTTACAATGAAAGTGATCAATGAAAGTGAGGTCATAAAACTTATTTTACAAGTGAGGTCATAAAACTTAAGGATCTTTTCAATGATGTGATCAATGAAAGTGTTTTTTTACAAGTGAGGTCATAAAACTTAAGGATCTTTTCAAAAATTACCTTAATTGCATATACTCCCCTCCAAGCATGAGTTAATACAATACCCTTAATAAATTGCAACACTACTAATCGTTCAAGAATTTTAATGCAATCAAGTCTTTGAAAATAATAGTAAGGTTGCAACTTAAAGGGAGTAATGTATTAACCCAAACGATCCTAACATCTATATATTTCTACGTTTTTTATCTTTTGTCACATTAATGACTGATTCTTGTCCATGAAATATGTAGACCTAAGAATGGCAAGTAACCAACGAGAGAATAATCAAAGAGTTAATAGATTGCCAAATGCCTTAGGGATCCATGAGCAGCTACTGCAAGCTGAAGCTACCTACTGAAAACAAAGGGTTAGGTGTGTTGAGACCTCTAATAGGGCCTTATTAGCTTAAGTCGAAAAAAAAAAGCGAGAGGATCATAAATTGGGCTTTAGAAATGCTGGGCAAGATTAAGGCCTAACTGCGAGAGTTAGATTAGAAACTTTAGATGTAGTTAAAGGCCTTTGAATAAATTTTAAGTTTCATTAAAAATAATTTTTAGGTTCCCTTCTATTTTGTTCTCTGTACTCTAATCTTTCCAAAATAAAATTTTTCTCTTTATTCTATCATTCTTTGTTCTTTCCTTCCTTATAGATAGTCTTTCAATAGAACTTATCTGACCATTCATTCTCTCTCACTCAAGGAAACGCAATTAAAAAAAAAAAAATTCGCCATCTTTATTTGGTTTTTATAAAATAAAGCTTTATCGTTCTCTCTCACTAAAAAAAAAAAAAAGGAAAAGAAAAGTTGCTAACGGGTAAAGAATCCTTCCAATTAGGTTTACATGGATGGTGACAAACTCACCTCCCTAGAAAAGATGATGCATCAGATGTCCCAACAATGGTAAGTCTTGTTCCCAATGATCACTACTCTCTAAATATCCCAAGATTCAAACTTGAAAAGGAGACTCTCGAATTTAGAAGAAAAGGTAGCCATGCTACAAAAAAGCATTACAGATTTAGAAACAGCAATGGAGCCCAATAAGAAAAAAGCCAAGGAGGAGTGAGAAAAAACAAGCCCAAGGAACTTAAAGGAGACAATTACTCAATTGAAGATCTCAATTACTCAAATCATTCATCATTTGAAAGTAGTAAGGATTATAGCTTATGAAGCCCCTAATCCGAATTACAAACCACGTAGCATTGACCGAGTAGCATGATACGACTATCATATGGGTTAGAAGGGGCACTCTACTGAAAAATGCTGGAGATTGAAGAACAAGATTCAAGACCTGATCAATGCAAAAGTTATCCAGCTAGAGCTACAACAAGTCGGTCCTTTTTCAAGTCATGGGGATAGTCCAATTGAGTCACCTAGAGCTCCATTTCTTTTGAGCCTACCAATGACTTCTGATATGCTTGTAGGTTGTTTCAAGTAATTAGATGCTTGTTAAAATAAGGGCAAAGAAAGTTGTTTTTAATAAAGTCTTTAATAGTTGGAATAATACAATTGCCTTTTCAATTGAATGATTGCAATGTTATTAGAGCAAATAAATTCTCCTTAAGGAATCGATAACTCACTTTTAAAAGGTTTAAAATGAAAAGAGGTAAACTATTTTCCACATACTAACCTGAAATACTTTGAGAGTTGAGAGACATTATGGTAAGGAGAATTTGGACTCATTTCTTAAAGGAGGTCCACTTTAAATGTGATACACAAATTAAAATGAAGTTAGGCATTCATTTTCGAATCCTAAACACAATCATCTCTTGTTCACCGCATTGGACCCATTAGAAGAATTTTCAAATTTAAACCCTATCAAAAATCACCCCAAAATAGGGCAATTTGAAGGTTGGGATCATTGATGAGGAGAGAAGATTCAAATTGGTTTATGCTTGCTTCAATGACATTAAATTGAAAAGTAACTTTTATTTTTGATAAGTTATTTTTCTTTTGAAATGAAGAAGAGCCATATCCTTTTAAACACCTCAAACTTATTACACTCTTGAAGCCAAAAGAAAAGAAAGAATAGCAAGCAAACAGTGAGGCAAAGTAATAACAACAAAAAAGAAAAGAGAAAGATAAAGAAAAGAGGTTGAAGAATTGGGCTTGAGTGTAAGACAAAAGCCCTAAGAGATATATCATATCCTAATAGAGGTAGCAAATTGAATCAATAGGCAGGAAATTCGAGCCCAAAAAGCCCTAAGAAACACAAGGCCCTAAATCATGCTCTAAAGCCCAGAAACCCAACATCTCCATATCTACTTTAACACTTTAAAACCTCTCTTACTTAATCACACAAGGCCTTCCCACCCATAATACCATCCCTACATAAGTAAAAGCTCTTTTGATCTTAAAAGGTAATTTATCTTTAATAAAAGTCGTTTTTGAAATTAGGGCAAGTATATTTTAAATTTTTCCTAAGGTTTTTGACTTGTACACCTGGGATTAATATTTCTTTCAAAATAAGCTTCTTCATTAGTCCCTTTTGAAACCTTTATACTAAAAGCCTAAATTCAAACTGAAGAAGATTTAGTGGATTGATCAAAGCGTATGACATGCAAAATAGACTATAATTTTAGGACTATAGTCAAGAGTGTAATTTGAGCTAAGAGTTTGCAAGGAGGTCCTTTTTCACTAAACTAGTCATGAGTTACTTTTTCATTAAAAAGTAATAGTGTTTGAAATCATAAGGCCCTACCAAGCGGCTTGGCATCCAAGTTAGGGGGATCATAAGAGGCCCCGTGTAATTATTAAGGAAAGATACTTTACTTGTTAGCAAACTAAAAATAAAAAGAAAAGAGAGAGAGAGAGAGAGAGAAAGATGGAAAAAAAAAAGAGAAAAAGAAAAAGAGAGAAAAAGTATCTTTATTCTAAGTCCATGTCGGCCTAAGTGGCCAAGTTTTCAATCCATTCCAATGTCTTTGTTAACGTAAATGGTTTTCACTAAAGAGTTTAACATAAAGGATTTTCCTCAAATCAAGTATTGTTTTAGATATGTTCAGTCCTAGCTAGCTCTTAAAAGGGCAATCCTACCTTCCATCCATTAAACTATCTTCAAGATCTTTAGCAAGCCCATAAGGCATTTATGTTCACCAAATTCTCTCGAGTAAGCCCATAGGACACTTCCCTTTATCATTTTCTTTTAGCAAGCCCATAAGATATTCACTAAATTCTCTTAAGTGAGCCCATAAGGCATTTCCCTTCGCCAAGTTTCTCTTAGCAAGCTCGTAGGGCACTTCTCTTCATTGGTTGCTTTTAGCAAGCCTATAAGGCATAACATTAAGACTAAGTTTAAGGTTGCTAGTCCCAAAAGATACTCCCGCCTAGGTTAGTAAGTTTAGAGAGGCATGGCCAGGTTCTTTAGATCGATCCCAACTTAGGGTTACTAGTTCTCAAGAGATGCTACCACCTAGGTTAGTAAGTCTAATAAGGCACAACTAAGTGCTTTAGATTGATCCCAACTTAAAGTTGCTAGTCCTCGAGAGACACTTCTGCCTAAGTTAGTGAGCTTAGTGAGACACGACCAGGTCCTTTAGATCAATCCTAACTTAAGGTTGCTAGTCCCCAAGATACGCTTCCGCCTAGGTTATTGAGCCCAGTAAGGTATAACCAGGTTCATTAGATCGATCCCAACTTAAGGTTACTAGTCCTAGAGAGACATTCTCACCTAGGTTAGTGAGCCTAGAGAGGCACAAGCAGGTTTTTTGGATTGATCCCAACTTAGGGTTACTAGTCCTCAAGAGACGCTTTTACCTAGGTTATTAAGCCTAGAGAGGCATGATTAGGTTCTCCAAATCAATTCCAATGTAGAATTGATTATCCCTTAGAGACACTCCTACCTAGGTCAGTGAGCCTAAAGAGGCATGACCAAGTGACATTTCATCATCAAATACCTAGTAGATTAAGTCTAAGATAAGTAATTAGTCATTTTAAAGTCATCTCAAGGGCAAAAATAATGTCTCTTTATTTTTGTGACAAAATTTTGTTTAAACTTTATTATAAAGAAGGACAGCTATAGACACTCAATTTTTGTCTCCCCATTTATTTTTTTATTTTATTTTCTCAAGGGGTCCTAAATTAGGAAAAACACAAAAAATAGAAAATTAAAGAAAATCCAAAAATTAAAAAATTAAGAAAATAGGAAGTTTAGAAAAATTAGAAAAAGTACAAAAAAATAAGAAATTTGAAAAAAATATCAAAAATAGGAAATCTAGAAAGAAAAACAGAAGATAAGAAATTTAGAAATAAAAAAAAAGTTGAAAAAATTTAGAAAATCAAAAAATAAAAAAAATTGAAAAATTGAAAGAAAAAAGATTTTAGGGAATTTAGAAAATAATAACGTAGATTTTTTAATTTTAAAATAAGTTTAGAAGTTGGATTGTTAGGCTTAAACTTAAATTTAATTTTAGCCTAAGTTGACTTGATCTTAATTGCACATACAGACAAGGCGCATACCAACGGCCTAATAGATAAGCATTTGGATATGGCATTAGATTTGAGCATGAGTTTAAGGGTTTGAATCTTGGTGACGGTATGCAAAGTTTTTTTTTTTTTTTTTTTTTATCTTTAGATAATGAGGAATTGTTACATGTGAGGATCTCATTACACTACGTGTCATCGGAATGGCGTATGTTGACGTGGCGCCACGTGACAAGCCACGTTCGCGTTTTCTCTCTCTTTCCCTTCTCTTTCTTTCCCTTTCCCTTGATTTCCTCCTCTTTCCTAGTCAAGAACTGCAAGCCCTAGATATAAACTATGTAATTGTAGAATCGAACTTAATACACAAAGTTTAGAGCAATCAGCTAAAGGATCCAATCAAGCCTCAATTATAAAATAAAGTTGGAAATATTAGTAAAAGTAACCTCGTAAGTTTAAATTTAAGAAAATAAGTAATAAAATGATAGAATATAAAATTTTCAAATTTTAAGTATATTACTTGTTAATTATTGAAAATGCGTAAAATATATTCCGATAATTAATAAATCACTAGAGATAAATTATATGCACACTAAAAATTATAGAATGATCTAAATAATATTTAAGAGTATTTACTTATACTCTACGTGTATTTACGCATCGGTAGAATTATGCGAAATTACCTAAATTGCCCAAAATTTACTAGAAAATTGCTAAATAATTAAATAAAATTATAAAAAAATCAAAGAAAAAAATTAGAAAGGTTGAGATTAATCCAGAATTGGGTCGTGGCAACTAGGGGAAATAAGAAAAAAATTTAGACCAATTAAATTTAAACACTTGAAAAGGCAAAAAGAATGAGATATGGGCTTTATCTTATCTAATTAATGCACCATAATTCACCAACAACCCTATAAATAGCAAAAACAATTATAGAAGATCATTTGGACAGTTAAAAGGGTAGAAAAATTGAGAGGGTAAAAAATTTGAGAGAAAAATTAGGGTTTTAAAAAAATTATACAACATTGTATAATTATAGCAATTAGGCCGAACCCACGGATCACCACTACCTGGAACTGAACCACAACCACCACCCCACTCCAAACCTAACATCTACACCGACTGACAAGCCTTAGATTGGTTTTAGTGGTCGGAAGTTCAAGAACTAGGTGAGTCTTAAATTTAGTTAGATTTTGCAAAATTTATTAAAATTATTAATTTTACCCAAAAAATTATGAATTTTGTTATTCTAATGTTTTATTATATGTAGATTTAGGGAAAAATAGTAATTAATTTTAATTACATCTATAAACATAAGGTGCTTAAGAAATTGAGCAAAACCATGCATGATTTGAATTAGAAATAAATAGGTTTAAAAGTATTGTTTTGAACTGAACTTTTTTTTTCTATAAACTGCTTAAGTAATATTGAATAATGCCATGAAGTTCTTTTTCAAAAATTAATTTTCTAAATTTTTAAGCCCGAAAATGATGAGAAAAATGAGTAATTTCAGATTAATTAAGTAACTAATCACTGGTTTAGAGGGTAATTATATGTTTAGGGACGTTGATTTCTGATATGGTAACATAATCATAGTACTTGGAGTATTAAATGCAATTATCACTGGTATTATGTAATAAATATGAATTATTTGATAATATATACAATTGAAATTATAATAATTATAAAATAATGGGTTAAATTAAAAAAATATAATGATAATATTAATACGTATTAAATCTGGTATAAAACTTAATTTTAGATATTTATACGAAAAATGTAAAATCTTCTCATATCGGGTATCGGGAGTAAACCCGATATACTAATCAGGATTAGAGTGTACCGAGTGAGTTGGAATATTAAATTAAGACCTAGCATGATATTACGATACTTGAGCTTGATGTGATTAATATCACATTAGGGATTAAAACATATTTTAGGATTTACTCGTAGTTGGAACCGATTTAGAGTCTGAATAGGAATCATATTCGAAAACCAAACCTCGAACTAATGTAGAATGAATTGTTATTAAATAGTAAGTGTATAAGGAGAATTGAGTTAAATCAAAACCTAGAATATGTATCATTAAAGTATAAATACTAAAAAGCACATTTACATTGTAGGATATATGGAAGTGAGTCAACCTACAATTGATTGAGTGAGCGAGCGAGCAACTGATCGAGGATTTCAAGTAAGTTGAGTTTAATACTTTATCATATTTGGAGTACTATTTTAGAGTACTCGAAGACTTAAGATTGTGTATGATTGTGATTGTAAGTAGTTTTATGCATGTGCTTACATATCTGATTTCGTGCTGAAATCTGTGTTATGGTTGATGATTGTTTTGAGTGGATTGGTATGGAATTGTTTGAATACCCTAAATTGAACATAATCCTAATCAACCATAATATCCTAATTTATCATGCATTGCAATCCTTTAGGGGATTATTAGGATTCTCCAACAAAATATTGATACCTTCGAAAAAGATAGTGCTGGATAGCATAATAGTTTTTTCCTTATCCTTAGTCAAATTAAGTGATAAGAAAGGAGGTCACGGTGAGGATGAAGGCATTGGTTCGAAGGTTAAGAAAAGAAAAAATAAAAAAGAAAAAAAAGGAAAAGAGAAAGTAGTTCATTCATTTATTTATTTATATTTAGTTTAATAGATAAAAATAATAATAAAATAAAATTAAAAAAATAAAAATAAAACAAAAGTAAAAATAAAAAAGTAAATGAGTTAAGGAATAAAGATTGTTTTTTTTTACACTTAGAAAAATCAGGTTTTCTAAAATAAAAAAATATATAATTGGATTTTTTTAAAGTTAAGACTTTTTTTAGAATTTTCCAAAAAAATAAAAATCTAATTTAGGATCTTCCTTTTTTAGAAATTTCCTTAAATAAATCAAATTGAGTAAAATATAAACTCAATTGTTTTCAAATTAAAACAAAATCAACCTGCTAAAAGTTTTACAAAAAGAACTACATATGTTTGATCCCGAATAGTGAGTACGTAAGCATCGACTAGACAACGATAAAAATAAAAGAAAAATCCTAATGTTCCTTGTTTTTTTTTTTTTTAGTTTAGATTATTTCATTTATCCAATAAGAGTAACTAATAATTGAGTTTTATTTCACAAAATTGAAAGGTAATTTTTAAGTTTAATTTTAAATTTAGAAAGTTAATGGTACCCCTATGGGTTTAAAATTCCTAACCCTTGAATTCAAATCTCTTATTTTAAAACCCTTTTTCAAAATCAATTTTTTATTGAAAGATTAGTGGCTAAATTAAAACCAATCTACCCAATTGATTATAACTTAACTTTTTTTCTCAACTCCGGTTAGGTAATGACTTCAAAATGATTTGAAGATATAAAAAATTAGTTTTCCTTATACCCTAGTTAAGGGTTTATATTAAATGAGTAAGATTTAATACTGATCGGTTTAAAGAAGACCTAATTTATAAAAAAACTGGGAGGTGAAAAAACTAAGCTCAACAGTACGGTATACGGCCCCTACGATGACTAGCCCCCTCAATTCGTGATAACATTGTTAGTTTCCATCTAATATATAACATATGTGTTTATTGTGAACATTTAAGTATGTTTAGGTATTAGTTAAGTAAGGTGCATTCTAGTTAAAGTTTTGACCTAGTATAGGTTTTTGCTCAATAGTTTCTAACCTAAGTTTTAATTGTAAACCTCGTTGATTTAGCCTTTTGAGTATAAAATCAAACTCATGTTCTGTAAACCCTGTAAATTTTATATTTTATACTTAAAATCGAATTCGAAGAACTAATGGTATTCCTTAGGCTCAATCAGACCGAAGAAATTAAAATCAAGAAAATTTTAAATTGGAGCCTTAAAAACGAACTCGAAAAATCCTAAAGATAAAGTTTTATAAATCCTAATAGCTTACAAAGACTTTGAACCCAAGTACGCATGACTATAAATTAAAAATCCAAATAAAATGAAAACTCAAAACCTTAAACCCTAAATCCTAAACCCTAAAGTTGTGAAACCTTAGATTAAACTTCAATCGCAATGAAAACTCTAAATGGAAACATTTCACTTGAATTACGTAAATTGCATAAACTCAATAATGAATGGCAAGAGATATCTACAAATGATAATGATCAATCAAATTAAGTCAATTAAAGTAATAAATTAATGGGATTACTAATTTACCCCAAAGATACATTTTCTCCAAAAATAATGCTAAAATCATAAGCATACCTTCAAAGCCCTCAAACCTTTATAAAACCTTAAAATGAGAGAAGCCCTAAAATGAATTAGAAATAATAATTTAGTGTTAAAAGCCCTAATTTAATTAATAAACTCTAATTATATAGCTATATTATTAAGTAATTACTGATAATTCACTAAATTGCTAGAATAGCCCTTAATTTGCCTTTTGAAATCGTAATCGATTAGCGATAATTGATTCCAACCATTAAAAATCGTAAATTAATTAAATAAAATGATCCAATGGGCTTGATTAACTTAATTAAATATGAAAAACCCTAAACTATATCTAACTATGGTTATTGTAAACCTCACAACCAGTCACTCAAGGTTTCGATCGGCTGAAAGATCCGATTAAGCCTAAATTATAAGTGAAGCCAGAAATATTAATAAAAATGATCCCATAAGTTTGAATTTAAGAAAATAAACAATAAAATAAAAGAATATAAAAATTCCAAATTTTAAATATATAACTCGTTATTTATTGTAAATACGTAAAATGCATTTTGATAATTAACGAATCGTTAGAGATAAATTATATGTATACAAAAAATCATAAAATGACCTAAATAATATTTAGGAATATTTATTTATACTATGCATGAATTTACATGTAGGTAGAAATACGCGTAATTACTTAAAATATGTGAAATATGCTAAAATAATACTAAATAATTAAATAAAATTAAAAAATTAATTAAGGAAAAATCAAGAAAAATAAGGAATGATCCAGATATAGGTCATGACAGCTGGGGAAAATAAGAAAAAAATTAGCCAATTAAATTAGAACAACACAAAAGTCAAATTGGAAGGAGATAAAGTAATTGTCTAATCAACTTAATGCACAATAATTTCCCTAAAGCTTTATAAATAGCAAGAAAATTTTAGAAGCTCATTTGGTCAGTTTGAAGAGTGAGAAAAATAGGGAGAGGCAAAATTGAGAGAAAAATTAAGGTTAGAAAAAAAATAAGAAAAAACTATGTAATTAAGGCCATAAAGGGGAACCAACACCAGATGAGCAGCTGGGAGTGGACGGCCACCACCACCACAAAGTGGTGGCAGTGCCTGGACCTGTTGACAAAGCCATGGTGGCCAGCGGTGGCTGGAGCTACCCAAATCGGTGAGTTCGATTTCTAGTCCGATTTTGTGTAATTTTGTAAAAAATAATAAATATTCTTAGAAAATTAGGAATTTTGTTATTCTGGAATATTTTTATATGTAGTTTTTAGGAAAAATATTATTTTGATGAAAATATGTCTTGTGATATATGGTCCTTAAGAAATCATGTAAAACCGAACATGTTTTAGTTTAGAAATAAATGACCTTAAGAGTGTAGTTTTGAACCCAAATTTTTTGTATAGACTACTTAAATGATATAGAACAGTGCTATGAAACCCGTTTTCAAAAATTAATTTTTAAAATTTTTAGATAATTTTTAGGCCTTAAAATGAGGCATAAAATGGGTAATTTAGGGTTAATTAAGTAATTAAATGATTAATTATTGATTTAGTGAATAATTATATGTTTTAGGATGTTGAAATCTAATGAAGTATGATACTTGTAGCATTTAGGGTGTTAGATGTAATTATTAGGCTAATTATGTAGTAAATGAGTAATAGGGAAAAATAGTAAATTTTAAGTTAATTTTGTAAATTAGGGTAATTAGGAGTAAAATCTGATTTAGGATGAATTTAGATATTTTGAAATAATAATTGATGTTGGGAGATAGTAATTAGGGTGATAAAAATATTATATGTGTATTATGTACATAATAAGTAATAGTACAAATACAAAATTATTAGAAATATAATAAATAGAAAAAAATTAGAATAAAAATTGATATTATGATAATAATAAAAATATACAATAAATATGATAGGAAACTTGAATTTATGTAATTATATGAAAAATGTAAAAATTTCTTATATCAAAGTAAATTCGGTACACTATTAAAGATTTAAGTGTAGTAGATATAATAAAATACTGACTAGGGGTAATTATGGTATTTAGGATATCTAGAAGTAAAGTGATTAATTTCACATTATGAGTAAAAACAAGTTTCTAGAGTTTGGGTATAAAACAGTACTTAGAAATCAAACTAAAACCAGAACCTAATTTAGAAATCGATACGGAAATCAAACCCAAACCTAACCCCAAACCTATAATAATTGTAAAAGACTTAAGACCTAGATAATTAGGTATATTAAACCTTAAACAAAACATAACAATAAGCGTTATAGGATAAAACGAACCTATAATAGTTATATGAAAAACTGAAACTACGTTTGTATTATAGGGATAATCGGCGATGGCCTGAGCGAGTCGGACCTCGAGTGAGTGAGCGAAGAGTTAAGGTAAGTTGGGATTAATACGTTGCTGTATTTTGGAGGCTTGAGATTATACTTGGTTGTGCTTGTTAAATAGTTGGTTGTGTGTATGTGCTTGTTAAATAGTTGGTTGTGTGTGTGTGTTTGATTATGAATAATGCTATGATTCTGTTTATTGTTTTGCCATGTATTATATGATTTATATGAAATGAATGATTACCTTAAACTGGACTTAATCAAATATATGACTTGTAATCATAATCAGACTTGTATTGCAACTCATTAGGGGAAACTTAAGATTCTCCGGTCAAATACCGACCCCTTCGAAAGGGATAGCATAGGATTGCAAAGGGTCCCTTCTTCATCCTTAGTCGAACTAAGTGACAGGTGAGAGGGTCGCAACGGGGGTGAAGTCAATGGTTCGAAGGTAGTCGTAAGAAGAGCGAGATCTCCATTGCATAAGCTTAGGTTTAGTCGTAAGCTGTTGCATTAATGGCAACTCCTTAACCTGGATTAAAGCAGGTGCAATTTCTCTAATCTCACGACGAGCCGGACAACATCGTGCGATGGCATTTGCTTGAACATGCATTGCAACTAATAAGTTGATTAATAACCTTGTTGTGTTTATGGTATAGTTTTAAGTCCTCCATCCTAACTTATTGAGTTATGGTTGCTTACATCCCTATAGACATCGTGTAGGTGCTGGCTAAGAAGCGGCATATAACTACTCTGAAGCTAGCAACTGCTGGATCCTAGGGAGTGAGGAAAAACATTTGAAGAATAAACACATATTTTTAAGATTTAAGCTTTTACTTTAGAATTTTTCATGTCTGAATAATGTAATAACTAGGAAATATATTACAGAGAAATATTGTAAACTTTAATTGTAATAACTGAATCATAGTGTATATATATATATATTTCCTCACTTTCTTAGGTAAATGATCTATTTAAATTACAAACTATTTACTTTAAAGTGAGTTAGTCATGGACGCCTTGTCTAGATTAGGTCTACGATAGTGGTTGTAAGGCCAACTTCTATCTTAGAATGGTTTACATAGCGGGGCTGTTACGATTTTGCCGTTTCAGGGCGTGACAGTTATCTATACTAGTAATTGGAGTCGTAAGCTTAAATTGCATTCTAATTATCTACATGCATTCATGCATCATAATTAGCTAAAGATAATCACAATTAACTATATAGGACAAGATAATTAGTTGGGGAAACAAGGGACAACTCACTTTTAGTAGACAAACCATTGCCTTAATTGGTAAAAATCATAAAAAGCAAATTAGTCCGCACTTATGCTTCTATTATGCAACCGAGAATGGAAGGAATTTATTCCCTACCATACCTACTCATAATCAACCTCTTTTTAACCCCTCCATTTGCATTTTACTCTATCTTCTTCCTTAGAATAAACTCTAATAGCATTGTTTAAACACATAATTCGAAAACAAAAGAAAAACAAGAAGGAAGGAAACAAGAGTAAGCTTCTCAGACTTGGATATGCACCCAAATGCCCTAGGCTATAACTCTCCACTACTACCTCCAAATGACACAAAACCACTTGCATTTGAATCCCCTTTCATCTCCCTTTCTTGACAACAAACATATTTCACCAAAAGAGTTTGTTTCGTTTTCCAAAAACAAAGTGAAATGAGACCCTTGGAATTTCCACCGAAGTTAACTTGTACCTTTTCAACTTTCCTTTTAGTTTGAGTTTATGAGCATGGTTCCTAGGCTTAATAACTAAGAAAAAAATTATTAAAATACCATCAATGTTTACAATGTTTACATGTCTATACATGTGTATTTTCTTAGATTTTTAATGTATTAAACATGTTATATATAACTTTAGAAACACATAAGATATAATAAGACGATAACTTGAAGAAAAGTAGAAGAATTATCATCATACCTTCATTCCTATGCTAAGGCCAAAACATATGTATGTATATCCCCACTATATTTTTTTATTTCTCATGTTTATTTTGGTAGGAAATGGTTTTAGGTGTAGTTTAATGGTAGTTTGATGTATATTCTAGCAAGTTGAGTACATGATGTATAGAAAACCCTAAGAAATCATCTTAAACCACCTCAAACATGTTGAAAAACATGCTATACAATTTTTATTAATGGGTTAATCACATGATTAATTAAAGATAATTAGGATTTAAGACTTAATCTTATAAGATAAGAAGCTAAATAAGGTCTATAGTGAGTAGTTAGGCCTAAAACGAACATTAGGTTTAGAAAAACCTACTTGAGACCTAATGAATCATTAGTATCAGATCTAAAACTCATGATAAAATGAGTCATTTAATCATTTTTGTAAACTATTAGGCCCATTAGATTAGAATAAATCAAGATATGATCCCTAGGACATGAACTAAGCCTAAATTCAACCGAAAGGCCCATAAACTGAGCCTTGAGCCAACTTAATCACTCGTAACCAGATCTGTAACTTTGTGAAAAGCGGACTAAACTTAAGGCCAATACTAGGCTTAAGTCCAAAAAGGTAAGTAAGGTTGGGCTTAAGGTTTTAAATTGTAAAATAAGCCTAAAGAGCATTAAGAAAACCAAAATATAGGCCTAAATAATATGTGACCAGATCTAAACCTAACTTAAAAAGACTCAAAGGAAGATATTTGAAAGGCATACTAAACCTTAAGGCCCATCCAAGACATCTGCTATAGGCTCCTTAATGAGTTGAAGTTTTAAACTTAAGAAAAGAGTTTGTTTAGGCCCATAAGAGCAACACTAAGGCCTAAGATGAAAATTTAAAGTATTGGGTAAAAAAAGTTCAATAAAAATACTTAAAAGGAAGCCTAAAATATCAAGTGTAAGGCCCAAGATTAAAAACTAAGCTTAAAGCTCGAAATTAACTAAATTGACCTTTTGGGTGCACGAACTTACAAGACCCAAATCAAAAACTTACTGACCTTAAAGCTAAAAATGACCTTGTGAAATGAAAGAACAATAAAAAACGATTAAATCGACTATAAGAATGCAAAATACAGACTTAAAATAAAGAAGTTAAAACGAAAACAAGTTTTAACTGTACTTGAGGATTAGGGTGGGCTTCGGTAATTAGGTAGACTTTTAGGTTCTTGAAGAAACCCTCTTCCAATTACTTACATATACAATATTATTATGTTTTAGGTAGCTTAATTTCTAATTCAGGAACCCTGAAGTTCAGGACAAGTAGGCTAGGTGAGGGAGTTTTGATGAACTACTACTTGCTTTGATAATTGCTTGATGTTCTATCGCTTCTAGTTATTCTATATGTTAACATCTGTGTGATTGCCTTATTGAACTTGGTAAGTTTAAATATTTGGCCAAAATAACTGGATATACCTATCGTATGCCTATGATCCATTAGTTGTAGATTGTGATGTCTATAGCTTTGTTGAGTTTTCTAAAAAATTTGCTAAAATACATTTTTGAAATACTTTACAATTCAAAGAAAGATTTCTGAACTTAGTGAGTACTCATAGCAATTTCTTGTGACATTTTACTTGTTGAGGCAAAGCTAAAGCTAGTAGATTATCTTCAATTGATTGATAGCAAGTAGCTTGAGTTAAGACTCACATGATTTAACCCGTTGGGCATTATATGGATTTGTTGATAGTGAGCTTATAAGGTATTATGTTGATTGTTAATAGTTGATAGCCCTAAATGGGGTACACCTAATTGATTAGTATGGTATTCTCGATTAGGGTAATAGTTAAGTTTCGTCTATTGGGACAGTACCTATAGACAACTTCATGTAGGTAAGGTGAGGTGCCTCGTACGATTAAGTATGGGGGATAATTGACATGTAGATGATGCAAATTTACACTGTCCATGGTTCTGGAGCCCCATAGATGTGTTGCTTGTATTCACTGCGTGTGCATTCATTTTGTATGTAGCTAAACTGCATGTTTGTTAATAGTGCTTGATAACTTGCTTAAACGGTAGTGACGAGAGATAAACTCACTAAGTTATGGTATGCTTACCCCCTAATAGTTCCTTTTTGTAGGTAACCAAAAGTTGAGAATAGATTAAGATCAGAATGCAACGTGTTCCTATAGCAGCTGGATTAGACGGATAAGATTACTTTGGTAGGTTGTATTAGTTAAGCTAGATCTTTATAATATTTAGTAACTCTTAATACTATAGAAATTTAATTATCTCGTCTTATTATTTGGTAGGTAATTTTGACTCTCTGCTATCTTAGTGGATTGTGGATTGTTAGGTTACCCTAGTTACTTATATAAATATGTAAATGTAAGTAAAATGAATAAATACTCTTAGAAACTTAATAGTTAGAGTTTTGTAACCTCTAACTTACAAGGCATTCTTTATATCATAAGTACATACATGATATGGAGATTTTAAGAAAAACTATCAAGTCCTTTTATGGGGCGTTATGTGTGATATAGATGATTTCCCTAATTTGATACAGCTACTAAGTTTAAAACCGACTAAATTTTAATTCTAAACCTAAAATGAATATGAAAAACCTTAACTTATTAATTGAAACTCTAATCACATACAAAACCTTAAACCTTAAATATGTGTAACTGTAAGAGATTGACCTTGAATTTGAAAAAAACTTTAATTGCTTATGAAAACCCTAAATTCTATCCACGTATACATATGAGAAATCAAACTCAAACTTAATCAAAACCCTAAAACCAAAACTTCAAGCTTATAAATGTACTAATTTGTTACGAAGGCGATAAAACCCTAAGTTAATTGATTGATATACCAAATTGCGTAAAATCGCTAACGAATAATTAGGGATAATTTCTAAATGCTTAAAAAAGTAAAAATACTATATTAATTCATTAAAAATTATAATATTATTTTATAACTAATATTAACCTTATATTTATATGGATAAATTAGTATTATGTCAATTTAGACATTTATTTGTTATTCAGACAATATATAGTAGATATTAAAATCATAATTTATAATTTTCCTTATAGTTATATTATTTATTATTCTAAATATTATTTATAGGGTTAGAAATATTTTAGGAAAATTCAAATATTTGTTCTATTAATTTATTACATTTAATTCTTTATTTTCCCTCTTTCTTCATCTTTTTCCTCTATTTTCTTTTTATTTCCAAAATGTATATAATAAATACATATAATATTTTAAGAGTTAACCAAGTCATCACTTAACCATGTCAAAGTCAACATTTCAACTCAAAGTCAACATGTTATTTTCAAATGCATTTAATTCCCTTTACTCTTCTTTTTCTTTTATTTTTCATTCCCAATTTTTTCCTTTTTTTCATAAACCAAGTGTCTCCCTAGATTCTTTTTTAACTTTCTGACTTTTTCTTCAAATTACACACATGATTAACTCACTTTTTCTTTCTATTTAGACCAACACACATATACAAATTTTCTCTCATCTTCTTCCCTCATTTCTCCTTCATTTTCTTGTCTATTCTCTTACCTACAAATCTTAATATCAAACTACCTAACTTTTAGCACAAAAAGGAAGGATTAAGAGGGAAATTATTCACTAAAATATATATTAAGGTAAGTAATTATAGTTACTCTACATAATATTAATAGTAATCTTTTATGTGAAAATAGGTTTTATGTACTTTCTTGATATATTTTGTTCCATCATATTTTTGATATAGTTAGTATATATTTTAGTATAAGGATTTAGAAGTTATATGCAAATATGTTAACTTTAGATGTGTAATTCATTTATTTTGAAAACTTTGTTATATGTATCTGTGTACTATTTATGTATAGATAGATGAATATATATATATATATATATATATATATTCTTATACATACATATGTAAACCGTATATTCTTATACATACATATGTAAACCGTATACATGTATTTATATATATATATATATTCATATATATAGTTATAGCAATAACATATATATATATATATATATATAGTTTAACATGAACATAAACACACATATATAAAATACTTAATATATATATGTGTGTAGGTATAAAATTGAAAATATGAGCATGTATAGATATTATATATATTGAAAGATCCTTAAGAATACATCAATAAAATATAAAAATACATAAATCTATGCGTATAAAAGTATGTATAAAATTAGGTACGAATACATGAAAATGTATATGTATACGTGCATAAATACGTAAAATAAAAGTGTTATATATGTATAAATACATGTACATACATATGCCTACATATATAGACATATGTATGTAAACATGTATATATGTATAAGTATATATACTAATATACTAAGTATAAGTATATCTAATAGTGTATTAAGTATAATAATATAATAAGAATACATATGTACATGTGTATATGTATGAGTGTATATAATAAGATATTAAATAAAAGTACATATAATAAAATATCAAGTATAATAAAATAATTAAGAATACATATATGTACATAAACACATAAGTACTTATATATAATTATACATATACAATGTATACTTATTTAATATAATATAATAAGATATATACACAAATATAATGGGCTGAAACTTATAATAGATAATTAAGGCCCATAAGCTAACAATTAATTAAATATAATAATATATAAATGTACTTAATAATAATATAAAATATAAGAAGTCTAAAAATCAAGAAAATTTAATAAAATGCCATATGGACCACTAAAATAGTGTCACATCAGCAATTTGATTCCAATTAAATACTTAAACTGAAAATTCAAAATAATCATAGAATAATAATAATAATAATAATTAATTAAGTAAATTAATAATAATAACAAAATTACAATAAATAGTAAACCAAGCTTAAAATAAGAAAATATTGAAGACTACATAAATTACAACAAAAAATAAGAAATCACAAAATATAAAATTTAGAAAATTAACTAAGTCATAAAATAATAAAAAAAACTTGAAAATTTTTAAATAAAAATATTTGAGTCAAAATAATTAAATTTATAGCAATTTAGTCTTATCTTAGAAAATGCGGATTTTAATGTCTAAAACGGACCCTACTATGTGAAAATACATCTGAAAATGATAAAAATCGACTATAAGCTCATAAAAATCGAAGTTAAAATAAAAAAGTTATATGCAATTTAAAATTTAAGAGAAAAATTGAAAGATATAAATAAATGGATTACATTATTTCAGTAATATGATCATATAAATAAATAATTAGGATAAAGCTCCAACTAAATAAAGAAATAACTAAATGCAATTATTTACAAGCATACATATAAATTCCTACAAAGGGAAATTGATAAATACATATCATAAAGCGCAAATAAGATACAATTATAAGATACAAAGTTCTTCAAAAGATCAAGGTGTTATACATATACTTGCGTATTTAAAAGTCAAAGTACTTCAAAGAAGAAATACTTTCATATATAATAACGATATATGTGAATATAAAATGGTAACAATAATAACACTTAATAATAATGATGATGATGATGATGGTCATAATAAGATAGAATCATATACTTATAGGAAATAAATTGAATATATATATTTATATACACACACAATATAAAGTTACAATGATATTAAAGTATGACAAAACTATAGCTTTTAGTTATCTAATTATACAATTTTAAGATGTTCTAACTAACTTTATTACTTTATTTGATATGTATCTATCATTACACTAATATCTGTTTTGCTATACACGAATACTATAATTAAATTAGGTTATAACAAAATATCGATACAAAACTCATAAATAGTTAGATAATCTGAACTTATATAATCTTAAATAAACTATATGTTGTTATCCATTGAATACAATAATATAAACTCGTTAAGAACTAGCTATAAAAATGTAAACATTTAAAGCAAAACTAAAAAGTTAAATGAAATTCAAAACCTAAGTAGATATGAGAATCATAAGATAGATAATGAGTTAGTTAGGCCGTTTAGTACAACATCTAGATACTTACTAAGTTACTTTCATTTCTATTTATTGATAGATATCAATCAGAAGGGCAAGTTGTCTATCAATTGCTAGGATTCATATCGGCTTTAGCCAAGTAAGTACTCTCAATAACTTTATACTTGATTATTGTGCAAAATATTGTTAAATATGATAATTAAAGATTTTGTTGTAAGATTGACTATTGCAAGATTTGAATGGTCTGCTGACATTGATTGATTGTCCAATAATTTGACTTAATTATATTTGGCCCATCTTAAATTAAAAGGATCATACATCAACCATGCATTATGGCCGTCACCTTATGTAGTGGTAAAGAAAGGCCATGCAGGGGTTGTTCTTATATATTAAATTAAAATGTTTAGTATAGTGCACTTATACAACATAACCTTACCCTATCCTATGGGCTTACTAGGCGTTAGAGACGTCAACCGTATAGTCGAGGGTCAAGTTTAGAGACCTCCGTTATAGGGCATGAGTGTAAACTATGGAGGCCACCTCACTTGTAGACTTGGGATTTTATGTATTATTAAATTTCTTTGAAAAGAAAATCTATTTTGTGACATACGGAATTCAAGTTTATGGTTAAAAACCCATGTGCTAAAACCTGGTTGTAATTGGTGCCAATGAATCTCTAACCTTTACTTCGGAGGGCGTTAAATCTAATGTTATATACAGTATCAGTCAACTGTATATATTGTTTGACATACTGCTTGTTCATACATTTGTATATTTGTTAATAAATTATTTGATAACATGCTTGCAAGTATAGTATGATGGATAACTCACTAAGCTTGTATAGCTTACTCCCTAACAGATTTCTTGTACAAGTTGATAGATAATCGAGTATGGGTTAAGAGTTGAGCATTGAGAGCAAGTATTGAGATGTTTTAGAGGTTATAACTAAACATAGATTGTATAGTTTGTTTGAGACTTTAAATGTAAATACTACTCTTATATTTAGATTTTACAATTTCATTAAGTGTAAATTTTAGGTTTTTACAACCCGCTCTTATCATTTAATAGGGGGTATCGATTCACTATGGTTATGAAGAACTGTGGATTATTGGATATCCATAGTTATTTATATATTATGATGATTTAATAAATTAAAAATCGAAAACCCTAGTAAATAATTATTTAGAGTCTTGTAATCTCTGACTTATAAGATGATTTTCATATCATGGGTATATATGCGATATGAAGATTTTAAGCAATCCTATTAGGCCCCTTATAAGGTCATGATACTAACTTTAGTAAATTTTTAGAAAGTATAATTAAGCGACTTTCTGATCTACTCTCCATCTCCAAACGATCCAATATTCAATACCAACTATTTTCAAAATTCTAGTTGCTCTTACATTTTGTATCTTCCATCAAATTACTTTTCTGATTGAGTTTCTGACCTAGGTTCTGACCCAGCCTTGTGGTATAGGCTATAGTCCAAGTGGCTTCTAACTCATTTACTAACTTTGATAAAAGTATAGAATTCATATACAAATTGTTGGTTGATTTGCTATCAGACTTTTGGTGTGATAAAAGATATTCAATACTAGACTATATTCTGACCCAGTTTTTGATGAATTTTCTAACCTATTGTTCAAGATTAGATTCTTATTTAGGAAGTTTCTAACTCACATTTTATTCTCTAGAAATAGTATAGAGTTTAAGGATGGCCACATTTTTATCTAGATCCAATTTCTAGTGTATTCATCATTTTACACCAGATTACATTCCAACTTACTTTCTAATACAGTTTTTAACCCTACTACTACTAGTACGTTTAACTACTTTACATATACTACACTCACCCTTCATTTCCAAAAGTCTAAACCCTACATATGCATTAAGTATCAACTAATACTTCAATCATTTATTTCTTTTCTTAATCATATTATCCATTAGTTTACAAGTATATTAAATACTTGGAAAATTTAACCTTACATCACTAAATACTTATTTTTACTTAAAAATCATCCTTCCTAAATTCATATTAAGGCACTTTCAACTGTTGCATGTAGATAAATATAGATTGTACCTTAATTTTATCAAGTGTAGATCGAGCTCCTTAACAAGATACCCTGTCCAGTGCATCGATTACATGAAAACACAATTTTCTCAAAAATCTAGTAACTAAATTTTAAAAATCTAACCACATCACATCAAAACATAACATCTTAGGAGTATATCCATAAAATTTTAAGTTGAAATTACATGAATTGATCTTACAAAAAACTTAATTGAACATTACTGCACAAGATGTTTTTCTCAAAGACAAATTTAAAAAATCTGATTAAAGATTTAAATTCTTTATGCAAAAATACGTAGGAAAATCAAATTTCAAAATTTTTAGAACTCGTTTGCTATTTTTAGAAAAATAAAATAAAAAATAGCCAAAACCGAAACCCATCATTACTTGCAACTCTAGCCATTATCTGAGTGTTGGGTTTTGTCTTCCTAAGTTGGTGTCACCTCCTTTATCTCTAGGTGGCTAGGTTCGCTCCTAGGTTGTTGTTTTCTCTAGCAATACGCAAAAACCCTAATTTGTACACTAAATTTCCCTATTTTTGTTTCCACCCTTTCTCTCACTATTTTTCTTACTCTTAATATTTTCTACATCAATTGACCAAACTTAATCTGGTTAGCAATTTGAAATTCTTATATGAACATGTAGACACTCCATTTTTTACCCTTTTATTTTTCAAAATCTTTAGAATAGGATCTTAAATTAGGACAAATGCAAAAAATTAGAAAAATAAGAAAAAAAAATAGTAAATTTAGAAAAATACAAAAAATAGAAGATTTAAGAAGAGTTAAAAAAATTAAAAAATTAAAAAAATCACAAAAATATAAAATTTAGAAGAATACAAAAAAATAGAAGATTTAGAAAAATAAATAAATCTTTTGGAAAGTTAAGTGGAATATAATAAAATAATGAGAGGGTCATTGGGTCGAGGCTTAAATTTGAATCTAACCTAGATTGATTTAGTCCATGTGTGCAAATAAGGAAAAACCAACTGCCCATCTAGATAAGTACTCGGACTTAATATTGTATATGATTTAGAGATTCTGGGTTCAATCCATAGAAAGTGCAAAATGCATTTTTTTATTTTCTTTTCTCATTTCATCGCCATATCATCACCATATTACAGGTCACATCATTGTCACGTCACAGGCCACATAATTTACTAACTCACTTCTAAGTGTGCTAAGTACACTCTTACGCATGTTGGACATACTTCGACATATTCCTATATGCACAGCTTTGTATTTAGCATTACGTATTATCTAGGTTCGTCAAACCTAAACATGGAAGAAAATCATATTGCATTTAATATTTTGCATCCTTTACTTGACCATAATATCTATAAATAGGAGATTCCATTTTACTACAAACCATCAACTTATCACTCACAATTACTTAAATCCACTCACAATGCTACTTTCTCTCTCTATATGACCCTTTTTTCTAAGATTCGTGCAAACTCCAACTTGATCTGACTTTGGTTTGGTTTTGATTTGTGTTTTATTCTCCATATTTTGTTTTCTTTGTTTTTATTTATTTTTGTAATATCGTACATTCTTTTTCTTTTTATTGTCATTGTTGTTATTGTTATTATCGTTATGATTATATTCTATTTATAATTGTAAAAAGAAAAAAAAAAGGAAAAGGCTTAATTTGTTTGGTTTACTTATTTTTATGTTTTACTAAAAAATATATAATAAAAATAAAAATAATAAAAAAGTAAAAAAATTAATAATAATAAATAAAGATGTCCTCTCACTTAGAAAAATCCTTTAAATAAACTCTTTAGGTATGTTTTCTATAATTTAGATATCTTTTCTATTATTCAAATATCTTTTCCATGATTTAGGGTTTTTTTTTCTATAATTAGGCATATTTTCCATAGTTTAAGTAGCTTTTCTATAGTTAAGTATATTAGTTATAGTAATTGCATATTTCATGAAAAGTTGTATTTAGGTTTTTTAGGATTTTTGTAAGAAGTTTTATCACTTAGGAGTCTTTTTTTTTTTTTTCAAATTAATAAAAATAAATGGACCTTTTTTTTCAAAAATTATAATATTTTAGAATTTTCCCCAAAAAATAAATTACCAAATTAAGACTCTTTTTCTCTTAGGTGTTTTTCTTAAATAAAATAAAATGGCTAAGAGATGTAAACTCGGTCACTTTTCAAATTTAAAATCAACCAACCCGCTTAAATTTTTTCGTAACGAATTATGAAAGTCTAATCTTGAATAGTGAGTACGTAGGCACCCGTACGAATAGAACGACTTAAAAAATGAAAAATTTTCCCCTTTTAATAGTTAATTCTTTAAATCTTTATTTTTTGTAAATAGGTATAATTTTAATTAAAGCTTATAAATATTATTGGAAGGGTATTTAAAAAGCAAAATTATATTCGAAAAAGTTAAAAGTAACACTGTTTAGGATTTAATAGGGTAACCCCTGGATCTATATCTCTAGTTTTCAAAAGTTATTTTAATAAAAATTGGTTTTTTTGAAAGATTAGTAGCTAAATTATAATCAATTCACTCAATTAGTTATAATTTAACTCATTTTCCTAACTACGATCGAATGATAACTCCAACCTTCATTACATTTTAATTATCAAGATGATAAGCACAATAGGGATAAAAAAACAAAAGGATTAGTTATAATATTAAAGGAATTCCTTTTAGAAGACAATATTATACCCAAATTGGTAAAAAGTATGTAAGGTACCTTAGTACATGTAGGACCATGTACCATGAACCCCAAAATGACACACACTTGTCTCTTAATCCCTTTGTGAGATCATGCCGGCCAACCTCTCTCATTCTTTTTATTCTTCCATTTCATTTCATCCATTACAAACACTCTTAGAAAATCTCTCTCAAAACCCTTACCTCAAAATATTCTCTCGACCACCTACTACCCACCACCAGCCACCATTTCACCACCATACCACCAAGTCACCTACCATTAAGCACTACACCACCCTCACACACTCCCCTACCTTATCGACACAAACTTTCTCTCACATATACACTAAGTCCACAACACACTTGGAAAAAGGAAGGCCAACACACTTAACTCCAATAAGTTATTTAGCCTTGTTTCTCTTGTTTTTACTTAAGATTTATGCAAGTTTTCACCCTTTAGACACACACACACATACATGAACATGTATATTCTAGAGTTTTAGAGTAACATAATGTAGAGTGAGTTAAAATAATGTAAGAACTAAGCTTAAGGACATAAGTAGTAGCATCAAATGTAGTGTAGTTAAGTTGTTATTAAATTTTAGTAACAAATCAACAAGAAAAACCCAATAACCTTATTTTTACAAGCATGCCACCATCTTGTTTTGATCACATTAAGTGATAAAACTAACTTACAATGAGTAAAAATGTGATTTAAATCAAGAAAATGCACTAGAGTAAATGATATGTTGGAAGTGTAGAAGGAGCTGTAGAAAAACCATCTTGACTACTACTATTGGAAGGCCTAAAAATATTGAAATTTTGATTAATTATGTAATAACAAGACAAATTAGTGTTAAGGATGATTTAGGTGTAATTAACTAAGTTTAGTAGTATAATGATAAGTTAGTAGCTTAAACTAGCTTAGTTGGTAATTAGGAACTTAAAATGGTATTAAGGTTCCCATTAATGAAAACAACCAAATCTAAAACCTTAATATAAATGGACTAAACTTAAAGTTTTTAGTAGACGTAGGCCTAAAATGATAAGTGAAATTAGGCTTAAGGCCCTAAAATGCAAAATAAGTCCTAAAAGAGTTAAGATTAGGACCCAATAACTTAGTGATCAGATCTGATTTTTAAATTAAAAGGTTTATAAAATAAAATATAAGAAGGCCATTAAGTCTTACGGCCCATTCAAGACATCCTTTATAGACCCCTTAGTAAGCTAAGGCTTAACAAGAGTAATATTAAAGCCAAAATTAAAAACTATAAAATTTGGAGACAAAATTTAACTTAGAATACTCAAATAAAAGTTTAAAAAGTCAAGTGTAAGGCCCAATACCAAAAACTAATCTCAAAACCCAAAATTAGGCTTAAACCCTAAGGTGGTCAAACAAGCACTATTGACCAATGAACTTTTTAGCCCAAACAAAATTCCTATAAGTCTAAACACCTTAAAAATACTTCATCAAATTAAAAAACACTCGAAAACGATTATAAAATCATTAAAGACATACTTAAAATAAAGAAGTTATGACCATAATATGAAAACAGTAAAAACAGAAAGTTTAGGACGAGAAAGAACAATTACGTAGTTTAAGACATAATACTTGTGTACTTAATTATAATCTTTAGGTGGCTTGAACCTAGGGATCGACTTAACTAAGAATAACTGTGACTGCTAGATTGTATGGCTGAGTAAGTATACTAATCCTTGTCTTATCTTGTATTTGCTTGTAGTGTAGAGCATTAATTAATTATATCTATGAAAATGGTTATGCTTGGAGAATTGGGGTACTTATATATGCTTGTATTGGTTGTACTTATGTGCTAGAATATTATAATATATCAAAATTAAGAATTAGTTATTGCATTTGTAGATAGGGCTCTAAAGTGTCTATTATATATTTTAGTTGGTTACTTGTAAATTGGAATAATAATTATTTAGCCTTAATATGAACCGATCATGAATTTAATGTTTTTGCAATATTATAGAAAAAGAGTGTTAGCATTATGTAGTAGAGTAAGAGATTATGCATGTTAGATCTATATTTGTGTTATATTATTGTTGTATCGTACGACATACTAATACAACATGTTTTTACCTTAACTTTTGGGATCTATTTAGCTCTAGAGAGTACCGCTCTCTAGTTAAGGTTGAGTCATCTCTGCTGCTATGAGTTTACTAAAAGAAGATGATATTTAAATGAACGTTAGATGTAAAGACCCGAGTCCTAACGTGCCTAAATACTTCATAACTCAAGCAACAATAGGCATAATATTGTGTTTTACACAATTGCTAGCAGGTTATATACGATGTGCACATTTCATATGCTTATCTACACTGCATATGTTTGTTTAAATAATTTATTTGTAAATTGCTTGTTGGTACTATGGGAAAGTTACACATTAAACAGTTATCGCTACCCCTTAAAGTTTGTTATTACAACATGATTTATGGCTAGAGTTGGGTTGTAGGATGCTTAAGGTTAATACTAGCAACTTTGGGATTATCAAAGGAAAGATGAGAGCATGAGTGAACATTTACTATATATTTGACTCTTAAGTATATATTTTAAAGATTTGTAATAGCTTAGACTAGTGACCGTCTTTTTATGGCTTATATGACCTATTTTAGCGAAATATTGTGCATCCTTAAGCCTTTTTGTTATTTATTATCTATGTTTAGACTTTTAAATTATTCTTTGATGTTACTTTACATGAGTCTTCCTTAGAGAAATTAGGGTGTTAACGCCTTGTGTAGTGCAACAAAGGTTCTTGATTAATAGTGGTATTAATCTTAAATCTTCCCGCAGTACATGGCAATAGTATCACAACTTAGCTACCCCTTGGATTGTGATAGAAACAAAAATATGTGGTCTTGTAGGGAAATTAAAAATTATAAGGTAAGTCTAATTTGTTATTTTCAAAGCAAGCAAGTCTCTCTAACAAATGGAGCGCATTTTTAGATTACTTAAATTGTTTGTGGATTAATTTCTCTTGAAAGGTGATTAGCATTCTCATTTTGAAATTGAGGTAATGTCCCTTCTTTGCTGTCTTCTCAGTAAAATTTTCTTAGTGGGTAATTTTTCTTTCTTGTAAATATTTTACAAGAAAGAAAGAAAAGAAAGCACAATTTTTCTTGTTACATATTGCTAACCTTTTATGTAGTAGATAAGAATAATCAATTTCCCTCTCTTGCCTTACATTGCATGACTTGGTATTGTTTAATTACAATCTTTGTATACTAAAAGTTATGTACATGGTATTATAATAACTTTACCATCCTAAGTTACTTGCCAAATTTGAATATGATATGTATAATTTATAAAGTTAACTAATTTGCTTCATAGTTTCTTAATACTAGGTTAGGACTAATGGAAGAGGCCAGTGTAAATCTCCTTCTACTAATCATTCATCTCATTCAAGCCATCATCTAATGACCTTACTCATACAATTTGAGATATTTCATGACTTTTCTTGTATGTGTTTTGAGCATTTAATCTTTTTTTTTTTCGAAAATATTGAACTTCTAGCGCTTCTAAGTATATTGACATTCTAATATGTTAAGTTTATTGGGAGAGTATTCTCATTTCTATCATATGTATTTAAATATAGAGCCTTTTGTTTGATAACTGAATCTAGGCTTTTCAATTAATGAATGAATGTTTTTCAATTTTATTTAGTTATGAGGATGATATCAAATTACAAAATAAATCATGATAAGAGAACTACAAATTGATATGTGAATCTACCTCTATTTACTTGCCACAATATAGGCGTTGAAATTTTACATTAAATTCTTTTGGGCGATAGAAACCACTGGTAACTTGATTATTTTTATATCTACTTCACTATATATTGGCAATTTGAACCTCTAGTAGACTTTTCAGAAACCACTGCTATTAAATAATGGTTTATCTCGAGGGATGCAAAAATCACCTCTACATGGTGAAGATAATGGCATTTGCCACGGTGATGAGGCAGTTGTTAAAATCATTTCTACGATTAGTACTGGCAGTTATAACGATCGCTATAACACTAAAAAATCTCTATAAAAAACTCAATTTGTTGTACCCACTTACCCCCTAATAGATAGGAATTATATATATTATAGTATTTACTCCTATCAATTATATATTCTACAAAGCATATTACATAATTGTGTTGATTATATTAATATAATATACTTCAAGTAAATAATGTAATATACTTTCTATCAATTATACATTGTGCGAAATATATTACATTGTATATATTATATACTACTGGCCAGGATTGTGTGAAGCATATTAGTATAATTACGTAGTATATATTACTATCCAATTACATACTATATACTACAATTGCAAAATAATATTACTATAATTGTGCTCGTTACGGTAATATCACATAGTGCATAACATAAAAATATACCATGTAATATTACATAATATATGTATTACATATTATTTATGTGTAATACATACTACCATGTAATGTAATATGTAATATCTATATTACTATGCAATAAAGTATGTAATACGTATATACACACACACACACTATATTACAAGTATCTAAGATATATAATATATTTATTATACTAGCGAATTTCCGCTTCTATCTTTTTTCTTTAGGTGTATTTTTCAGAAGATCCATATAATGATAGAAGAACATGCTTATAAGTGATTTCAACAGCACTCCTAAGTATGACGTGAAGACAAGACCCATATCCATTTCGTACATGGCTTTGAATTAGAAATCCATATATTATGAATTTTCATTTTGCTTCGTTGGCCCATGGGCCCAAACTACCAATGAATCACATCTCATTAAAATAGGCATGTGGCTTTATTCCAAAATTGAATACATTCATTCTGCCATAAAGTAAAGAAGATTAAGGCCTGCAATTAATAAATTCATCTGGTCTTCAACCGATAAATGCACAATACTCCCACAGGCTACAATTTTGAATAAGTATCTTTATGGACTAGGTGGCCAAGTTCCAACTGTTACAACTCGTTTATTTAGTTCAGCCAATGGAATAAAGAGAGACTGCATTCCAATCCAACAAGAATTGAATAGATTTATCATAGTTATTACATATTTATTATTTTGTTTAGTTGACATAGTAATGAACAATGAATAAGATAGAAATAAAAGGTAAATTGTCCAATATAGCTCTAAAACCCCTATCCTTATCCACTTGTCATAACTAATATAAGATAACTAATATAAGATTTGTATCTTTTATAGTTCTCCTTTTCCTAAAATTCTTAAAGTTATAAATCAATAATTGTTATTGTCTAAATTTTTTAAAATGATAATATTACAATAACGTAACATGATGTTTTAGAAATCGAAATAAATAACAATTATTGATTTATAACTTAAAAAAAAATAGAAAAAAATAACTTTAAATGATTTATTTCTCGATACAAACTCAAAACAATTTACAAGGATAGAGTATTTATGGCCAAAAATAATAATAATAATAAATGAGCCATTGAATAATGATTCATGAGTAGGGAGATGAATTACTATTCAATATTTTGGTCAATAATAATATATTGAGAATAGTCATTCAATGTCTAAAATTTAAATAAACACCATAGTAATAATTTTGTATAAAATGAGTAGGAAATGGAATGGTCATTTCCTCCTAGTGATAATGCACTTAGTCGATTAGCAATTTTTAAGAAATGAACCTTATATTGAGATTTGAAATATATTAGTGGTATTGGTCAAATATAGGAATTGGTTGCATGCCACAATTTTGGTAATTTCTAAAATTAGGTTCTAAAGGAACAATTTTCATTCTTTTTATTGATGAAAACGAAATGCTTTTTTACATTTGAACTTATAAAATCAAATTTCTAAAAACAAAAAAAAAAAAAAGATTTGTTTACAACTTATTTTAAAGAAATCGATGATGTACTTAACGTGTTGGCTGCAAAATATCCATTATATTTACTCTTTTTTTTTTTTCAGAGAGTAATCAATTATGTACAAATACTATTTAACATTCATGAGTTCAGGCTATTGCATGTTGAGTTGAACAAGAGTAGAACCAACAGTGACAGTAAAATGTCTAAAGTTCTATAATAGAAAAACACCAAGCTTCACCATCCTCATCAGATGAAACTAAAATATTATCATCATTACTCTTATCTGCGACTATCTTATGACTTAAAAACTTCATTCTTTGTTACACATATTGCTGAAGGGGAAAAAAAGTGTCAAAATATGCGAGGAGATCGGTGATGCCAAATATTATATTTTTGTAGGTGAAGCTCAAGATGAGTCTAAAATAGTGTAAATAACAATTGTTCTGAGGTTTGTTGACACTAAAAGAAACACATGGAAAAGATATTTTGACCTTATTAAGGGACAAGATATGATGGAGCAAATAATATGCATGGTGAATGGAGGAGATTGCAGACATTAACTGTAAGTTAATGTCATTATGCATATTATATTTACTATCTTGCTCAACGTCATAAATTAGCCTTACCTACTGTAGCGAGAGAAATAAATATCATCAATAAGTTCTTTCCCTATATGTAAGTGAAAAGGTCCATTGCAAGCTGCTAATGTAATTGAGGAACTCAATCAAGTTTGGATGCTATTATTGCTCTTGAATTTAATAACCTTCGTTTAACCACAAAAGTTTTGCTCAAAGAAATCACACAATAAGGATAGAATCAAAGATGGTATAAAAATGTGTGAGAAGCATAATATTATTGTTTCCGAACTAGAATTGTTAATTTACTTCTCATGAGGATTGAAGATATAGGTGTAAAAATCCATCAATAGAAAAATACAATATTTTTTTATCTTACTATTGACACCTAATAGCAATAAGTTAAACTTTAGTGAAAACTAGTGGATCTTCCTAAGTTTAATTCTATCTCTTAATTCAAGTAACAACTTGAATAAGTTGATAAATATTATTAACTCGATATAAGAGTGATACATAACTTTTACCCTGATGATTTCACTGAGTAAGAAATGATTCATATTAGAGTATGAGCCCACCTTACAAAGGCTGTATTCCTCATAATCCTAAATTTAAGAGCATATGTACAATATTTTATTTATTTCACATATTGATGGAAACTGGATGAGTCCTCATCTATACATTGATGAACCATTTGATTTAGTAGTCTCTACTTGAGCAGTCTTTTTTGCTACGAATATCATGAGAATGAGCTAACAAATAAGATGGAACATTAATTTTCGAGCTGTCGTCCATTGATTTATATGGAAAAGAATATTATTGAGAAAATTAATGTAGATTTCCTTTTATACATCTGATGCCTTTTAATCCTGTGTCTATATTTGATTATAACTTCAACAAAAATGCACCACACCTAACACGGCATCGATTTTTTTAACTTGAACAATGATCGAATATTTACGCGAAATATTTTAATCAAATGTTTCATCTGTGGTTTGAACAAACACAAACAATTTCTAATGAAACAGTAAAACTCATAAAACATGGATAGTTTATTCAATTGTAAAGTTTTGGGATAAAAATTCAGGACATCAGTTCAACATTTATTAATACAACATTATTATTATTATGGTTACTAAACTAAAGTTTCCAAAAGATAAAATGCTTCAACAAAAAATTAAAAGCAATTCATTATTTTAGGATGCTCACTCCCAATTGTCACAATTATCGTACTTCTTATCTTGGTCATCATAAAGACATGGACCATCTTCTTGAATAATCTACAAGCATTCTCCGCTACATCTATCCTTGTCTCTTTTATCATTATACGCTTCTTGATAATGAACCCGACCATTAAATTCAAATCTACAAAAAAAGAGTGTGGTTCCAAAGATGTTTGGTTTAAACTTGAATCCCTAAGATCCTCCAGAATGAATAAGGTGAAATCCAAGGTCATCATCTTTTGATTTGCAATGAAGTGCTATGTCAAACTTCATCATATTGTTGAATTGGACCCATATAGCCGTGAAAGGCCACAGTGCTTTGGAAAATAAGGGAGAGACAACATTGACAAAAAATGATTTCGCATGTAGAAGTCCATTTTATTCAAAAGAGGTCTCAATGGATAATTTGTATATTGTCAGTTGTGATATGGTATAATTTTTTTTGTAAAAAAGATCGAGGTTGGGCATATTAGCTAATGAAGTATAAGTGGAAAGAAGTAAAATTATAGAAAATTTGTCATCGACTATAATTAGAGGAAATATGTTATGCATATATAAGATAAGATTTAATTAGTTGTTCTTTTATAAGATTCTAGAGACTTTCCAGCAAACCTATTGTTCAAATATAGGTAGGTATACTCCTATACTCTTAAAGTGTGGTTGTACCTTTACATAATATTTAAAATATATACAAAATCTACATATAGTTTCTAAAACCCTAAAGCTGCCACTTAAAGGTCATAAACCATCGTGGTTGTGGGGCTTTTCTAGAAGTTCAAAGGATATATACGTATTTTTGAAAGTTCTAGAATCTAAAAGCATTTTTATGGTCTAACACATCTATTTGCATCGAACTAATAGCTTTTGAGAGTAACTCAAGATCTTGTCAATGGACTTTATCTACCAAATTATGAGCCTTCTAATTAAGTGAAAACGGTCTCTCCTTTTAATTAATTTCTGAACGAAACTAAAATGAAAATGTATAGCATATTGCTTCTGAAATAGTGACCAATTTTCTGTTGACATACATAAAATAAATCAAACTTTAAGATGTCATGGTATATGTTGCCAATATTTCCATGCTTAGAAGGTTCACACATATTACGAGAATCAGTATAATGCAAAATGCTTATTTGGAACAGATGCCTTGGGTTTTGATTGAATGCATCTTCCATGTCATATATTGTTAATACAATTAATTTAGCTTTTATCAAGAAGCCTCATATCTATCTATCTATATATGTTCAAACATAAATATTCATTTTGAAAACTTTATTATAATTTATTGTCATATTAATTATACGTAAGATTAGTAACTAAGAAAAACACATTTGAGTGTTTAAGACACAAATTGGAGGGAGATCAATCTAACTCAGAAACTTCCAGAATTTTCGTAATTATGCAACCTTATGATATATCATGGAAATGTAATGACATGAGCTTTTTAATCAACCGAGATATTCATGCACTTAATGAATGTGATCCTTCGTTGTCGAGTGCTTATGTAATACATATTATTATCAATGTTACTCAGGATGCGTATATACATATGTAAATATGGAAGTAACAACAGAAGCTATACTTGCCATATGGATGTTAACAAATTAAAGTAGGGAATAACTAAATAAGCAAATCATTCATGAAAAAGCCGTGTTATTTATCAATAGAGAGTAGATGAATGAATCAATATAACCATCTAAATAACTTCCAAAATAAGTTCTGTAATTGTCACTTCCATGTTCATTTATTTATAACACTACTACATATTTCCAGTCAATCCCCAAAGGAGCTCATCTCCTGCTAGTGAATAAAGATAAGTAGGTAACTCTATTGAAACCTGTGCTTTGCTTATTGTACCTGATTGGATAAGTTCCGAATAGATATTTGCTAGATAGATTTTAAATATGATTTTCTAAAACTTACTCTCATAGGGTAAAGTATGAGAATAGCATATATATACCCCTTACTTACCCTACGTAATGTACTCAAAGTACGAGGTATGAATTCCAAATTATTATATACCCATCTTGTAAAAATTATTACTAGTAATATTAAGTACAATACAATAATACATTTTTACCTAAAAATATAGCAATTGAGTTCTACAAAAAAGAAAAAAACATATATCCTAAGCCCATCATCCATTAGATATATACATATTTTTAATAGTCATAAACTATCGTGGTTATAGGGCTTTTC
Source organism: Lumnitzera littorea (assembly GCA_024138015.1). Classification (NCBI taxonomy): domain Eukaryota; kingdom Viridiplantae; phylum Streptophyta; class Magnoliopsida; order Myrtales; family Combretaceae; genus Lumnitzera; species Lumnitzera littorea. Next base: position 113,929,321 of record JAMXBB010000004.1, on the reverse strand, counting down.
TAGAAGGTCAAAGATATATACATATTTTTAAAAGTTTTAGAAAGTAAAATTATGTTTATAATTTAACATGTCTATTTACACCCAACTAAGAGCTTTAGAGAGTAAATCAGAATCTTATCAATGGACTTTATCTGCCCAATTATGAACCTTCTAATTAAATGAAAATGGCCTTTCCTTTTAATTAATTTGTGAAGGATGCTTAAATGAAAATATATAATGCATTGCTTTAGAAATAGTATGTGACGAATTTTTTGTTAGACATAAATAAAATAAATCAAAGTTTAAGATTTTAAAGTATATGTTGCCAATGTTTCCATACTTAAAAGGTTCATACATATTAGAAGATAAGTATAATATAAACATTCAAAATTTGGATTTGGATCTTCTAAAGTTACTTTTTTCCTAAAATTCTCTGAAGTTACAAATTAATGGTTACTATTATCTTGATTTTATAAATATTACGTGACATTATTATGACATTATTCTTTTTCAAATATTTAGATAACAATAATCACTTATTTGTAACTTTAGAAATTTTAGAAAAAAAGTAACTTTAGAGGATCCATTTTAACAAAGTTTTATGTAGATGCCAATTTTAAATAGATGCCTCAAGTTCTGAATAGATGCATCTTTCATGTCACATATTATAAATATAATTAATTTAATTTTGTCGAGTTGCCTCAAATATATATATATATATATATATATATGTATATGTTCAAACATAAATATTCATTTTGAAATCTTTATTTTGTCATATTAGTTAAACATATGATTAGTAGTTAAGAAAAACACATTTGTGTGTTTGAGACAACTTGATGGGGCCTAATCTAGCCGAGAAACTTCCACAATCTTCGCAGGAAATGTAATAACAACAACTTTTTAATCAATTCAGTTATTTATGCATGTAATAAACGAGATCCTTTGTTATCTAGGGCTAATGTAATACATCTTATTATTAATATTAGTATATTACTCGGGAATCGGGATGCAAATGTAGATATGGAAGCAATAGCGAAAGCTACACATGCGATATGGATGTTAAAAAATTAAAGTGGGGAGTAATTAAGTAAAAGTCATTCATGAGATAGTTTGAAAAAGTTGCCATTTTTCATTATATAATAGCCATTATTTATCAACAAAGAGTAGATGAATGATCCTATATAACCAACCTAAAAAACTTCTCATGTCAAATAATTTTCAATATAAATTTTCTAATTGTAACTTCCATGTTTATTTATTTACAACATTACTACACATTTTCATATGACACTAAAAGCATCTCATCCCTATTGGTGAATAGAGATGAGCAAATAACTCTTTTCACAGAATAGATTTTGGATATGATTTTCTAAAACTTACTCTACTCTCACAAGGAAAGGTATGAGAATAGTATACTTATACTCAAGGTTATTAATCTCACGATTCTATAACTCCTTGTAACCCTAAATGGGTGCTACAACTTGTTACAACCTGCCACATATCCCAATTAGCTCGAGATATGTTAAGGCTTCTAAGTTTATAAATCAACAAGTAATATAAAATCATACCGCTTACATATAAACCACCAAAGAGTGGGTAACCGCATCCACTTATAACCTTATAAAAGCTACAATATCCAACAGAGTTCGAAAACATATCGACTCATAATCAAAACGATAAATAAGTCAAGAAACTAAATTCTCAGATATCAAAAAAGGAGTCAATCTCTTCAAAAGAACATAACCCTTAATATAACATAAACCCTCAGTAAAATGGAAAACAACCCTATTCTAGTCATCATAGTAATAAAGATACTTGACTCTATCTTTCTCCTGGATGTGATTGATAAATATCTCCTCATAAATAAGGTAGTCCTCAGATTCAGTACTTGAAAAACAAAAGAATAAGCCGAAACCTAGTACGGGTATATAAAACACATACACATGTCAAGCCCGATCATTTACATGTAAAAATGCAAGTGGTTCACTAAGCTGGCTGAGATAAGTTAAGCACTGAAGAGTAGTACTTACCTTAGTCTGATCTACTGAGTTACTTTGCTCCTCACACCATCTAAGATGCTGTCGAGGTGACTAACTGATGTACCGAACCAAACCCTCCACTATATACCAATCCAAGCACCACATTTGAATACAGCCATCTCCACAGTGTCGAGGTCGAGTTGAGAATTGTTAAGAACTAACCATCCTAGGCCGATTCAAATGTGAGTTGTCCCTTGAGCTAACCCATATCCAACCTAGCAATTTGAGTGCCAAACCTGATTAGAGACCCACCCTTGCTCAGCCTGCAGTGTTATTAAGACCATAACTTAAGTGAAACGCACACACGTTATCCTTTCTGATATCCATATTGTCCTTTTTGATAGAGGATGTTCCTTTTGCATGACTTCATGCTTTTCCTATAAATTATTCTCCTTTTGTTTAGTAAGTAGAGATCCATTTATGTAATTTTTTTGTAATTTAGGACTTACCCTAATTGGGTACTATAAATATTTGCATAATGTAATAGTTGCAAAGGATCACATATAGAAAGAATACACTAAACTTTTTGTTTTCTCTTAAACTAAGTGTCCTTTTGCTTGCTCTTAAGTTACTCTTATCTAACCTATTGAGTGTGAACCAGTAGCAAGTAATCTCCATCCATACTTATGTGTCATATTAAGTGTGACTCGAGCTCGTATGAGGCGTTGATGTGTCATATCCATCGTCAATGCACGGGAACCCTTGCTCAACCTTCAACTACCATTTACTTTTCAAACCATCTTGTGGCCCGGATCCGTCCTTTTGGTTACGCGTCATATTAGATCCATGTGTTCATCCACGGAATCCGTACCATGGCATATAATGGGTATTATAGTGACATCTTCATCATTGTGCAACTCCTTAAGTATTTCCTCTATACTCTCCTTCTTCTCTAAAAGACCATCCTCATAAGCACTTTCAACTTCCATATGGAGCTCCATTCATTTGAAAACCATTACCCTTTAGTTAAGGACATTGTGAATCAATGTTTTTGATGCTAACATACTTGAAGCACTTAATCTCAATTATATTTTGTCTAGAGCTCTATTCAATCTTTCTCTTTAGCTCAAGGTCATTTACCTTAGCCCTCCCTCATGAGTCTTCTATATACTCAATCCTATCAACATCAAGACCTTGTTAGTCTATTACTCAACTCATGTGCGGCGATTTGTAAATGGGACGATTAGTTGGTGCAATTTCGACAATTGGTACTCTATTGGGATTGTCATGCCTCTATCTCTTAACTCTCTAAGCAATTCTAATGGCCTTATCCAAGGAACCAATACACTAAACTTCGACTATACTCTCAATCCTGATCTTAGTCTACTAACAAATCTAGACATTATTTCAACTTTAAACTCCTTCATTTCACATCAGATCATCAGCATTTGAAACTCCTTAGGGTACTCATTAACACTCATTTTACCTTGTTTAAGGGACTATAGCTTCTTGAAGGCGTCTTGTAAGTATTAGTCAAACAAAGAAATCCTCTTCAAAATCTTCTTTATTTGATTAAACATTTACACCTCTTGATTTCCAATCCTTCTTTTGGCAACTAGCAAGTTCTTATACCACAATGTCACATATCCTATGAATTGTATGGCGGCTAAGTGCACTGTTATGATCTCTTCATAGTTGTAGACTTTAAATAGCTTTTCAACCTGGTCTTCCTAATCCAAATATTCATCTGCATCTCCACCACCAATAAAGGTTGAAATCTGCGACTTCACATTTTCTACTCCCTTTCTTCATACTTGTAGAAGTTATCTCTAACTTCATCTGTTTTCATTTATCTCCTTTAAATCGATTCTGTGCTCCTCAATCTTACCTAATCGAAGCCATTTTCCTCTTCAATATGCAAATCTCTTCGGACTCTATCTCTATGTACTTCATTCTTCCTTAGATTAAGTCAGCCATCTCTAGGAATAACATCAACAAGTTAAGCATCCATTAGTATCTATATAGATATCGTACAGTTAGCTACAACAGCTACAAAATTCTATATTTGTTCATCATAGATCTAAGAGTTTGAGGATTGTTCTTACCATGTCCAAGGGTACGACTACTCTCTACATCTCCAATACTATTATGCACACTAGGGTTTGATAGCTTGTACTTCTACTACTTTGAATTGCAATACAAACAATGCCATAACAACACTCACAATCAACTTCAAACTCAAACTTACCAACAAAGATCAACAACATTCAATTATACTTCAATAACATATGACTCAACTTTTCAACACAAGTATATTTCACGCAGTTGACTTGCTAACAAGAATTTCTCCATCGTAATCTCGAGCTCTGATACTAAGATTATGTGTCTTAGTAGTATAAATCTATAGGACATTAATCTATAACACAAATAAAGGAGCAGGTCTTACATATAGAAAAGTAGAATTTGTTTAAGTGGTTTTTGTAAAATCATGAGCTGCTCGATGGATATAATTCACCAATAAACACAATATAAACTAATTATTACTTGGATATTATGTATAAAGTAATAACTAGGGTCATTCATTACAATACTTATTAAGGGGATTAATAAGAGTTATAGGAACTTGAGAGCACACAATCACAAGAGCTGAAAAAGAAAATGACAAGGATTTTGTGGCTTACATAAGACATAAAACTATTCATTATATGAGTTCTTTAGGGCATATACAAAAGAGGAATATACAAAAGAGTATATCCCCAAAAGGACAAAAGATACATCTATGAAAAAAAAAAAAAATCTAAAAAAGTATACATATGTAAAGAGAAAAAAATGAATCTTTTCAAATGCACATTCCAGAATTTGACACGTGTCGTTTGGGTAAGGTTACTAGCAGATAAGAGAAACTATACAGATGCTAAGTTGAGTGCTACTCAAGTTGGTGAACGGAATCGGGCAGGTGGTCAGGTAAAAAATTTGGTGGGCAAGGATCCAAATAAGTCGGAGGTTACTTCGGTGGATAGGTTCAAGTTGATAGAGTCTTTATCAGGCCTTCCACTATTCAAGCGACCGTTAAGAGGTAATTATTTAAAAATCAACAACCCATATTATTACATATTACATATTTAAATATGATTGATGTTATACGCCATATATATATATATATAAAACGTGTACTACTGATCAGATCTTTTAAGCATGTAAGGTACCACATTGTTCTTGTATGTAATCTTTCTTTTTCCTTTTCTTTCTGTTTTTAAGAAAAATAAGCCTTAGGTTGTGGCTAGTAATATAAGTATTACTTATCTATACGATGAAACAAGTTTAGTCATCACTCCCCGTCTTTATAAAACATATAACTATAAAAGAAAAATGTAAATAAACACAAGAACCAGGTAATACTATGAAAAGCTTTATGATATATTTTTTAGGAAACGGGATGTATTCAGAATTTAAATTTTCATGGAGAAAATGTAAATAAAAAACTTTGTTGGTGAATGTTGACAATGAATACGATTTTTCTCACGTAGCCATGGTCTCATGAATTTCATGCACTTCATTAATATGCCAAAAAGCTAAGTCCTTGAAAAATAATTGGCATGCTTTCCTAGGATCAATGTCGTACATGTAAAATATATAGTTGCAGAAGTAAATTAAAATAAACAAATTCCCAAAAACTAAACAAGTTAAATAAAAGGTTGCAAAATACGATCGACGTAGTATATGGATAACTTTGGCGGAACATTTTATTGGTAACAACTTATACGTTTCTTATGATGCAAGCTTGAGGGCATGTGAAGAAGCAAACAATATGAGAAAGATGAAATTAAAAAGCCCAACCCGTCAGTTTTAAAAACAAGCCTTACTGCTTCTTCTCTAGAGGAAACAATAGTTTGAGAACAACCTTAATACTAATTTGTTTCTCAATTTCTTTTCCGTATTGAACAACATTTTTACCAAATTCACGGAGGTTATTACATGGTCAAGTGATGAAGTCTCCTAGGTGCTGTCAAACTTGAACCGAACATGTAAGGGAATAAAAAATTAAGATAAAATTAGCTTCGACTAGATGTTGAACCAGAGTTGAAAAATTGAGGCTTACTCGAGTTTGATAACACTTTTACTTCTTTTACTATTATTACAAGTATTATATTTTCTATAATATTATTCAGCTACCAACTATCACGGAGATTTATTATTTATTTTCAGTCTCTACTCAAGACTCTTCATCAATAATTATAGGACGAAGTCAATCAACAAAACTAACCGGACATTTGTTTGCAGATATATGGATGCCTAGCATCTTTAACCTAGTCATTTATGAACGCAACAATATTAGGACATAGGGTCCGCTGATATTGAAGCTGCCTTTTCTTCTTATAATGAATCTCAAGATGGTATTTCATATGTAATATCTTATGGTTAAATATTTTACATAAATTATGAGATATTATGATTGTTATTTATAAAGTTATGGTGATGAATAATCTATCAATACATGGTTATGACTTTTTAGCTAAGTAGTTGCAATAAGCTCATCAGTATTTGTTACCTTGCAAACTCATGCTAGTAGTTGGACAATTCAGATCTAACTTTAGTTTAGAAATAAATTCTGATGAGGGCAAAAAATGTTACTAAGGTATGATTCTTAATCATACTTTCTTGATGATCTATAGGTAATGGATGACCTCAGTCATACATCCAAAAAAGAGGAAGATCGGAGCACAATTGTAAAATATCGCGACGAGCACGTTATATATTTAAGGAAGAAGGATTGTAATACTTATGGTTAAATATTTTATATAAATTGTGAAAACTTATAGTATTAGTTTATAACACCATAGTAGTGAATAATTTATCAATATATGATTGTAAGTTTTGGAACAGGTTATTAAAATGAATTTATTAGTGTTTATTAATTTAGTTATTTATTGATTTTGACTTAAGAGCTTACATCATAATTTCTCCAATATTTTGTTAAGATTATTTATGTTGTTTCGGACTGTATAAACAACCGGCCGCCACTATCATCTAGTGGGTATCTCAATCCTGCTGAGGTACTACTATTTCCCTTTCCAGCACCACCTTAGGCCCTGTAACCGGAAAGTGGAAGGAGCAAAGGAGGAAAGGGGGAGCTTTAGAGGTGAAGCAGTAAGGCTTAACTAATGGATGGATATTAGAGGTTTGGGTTTTTCAATTTTACAAAACACTACTTTAAGTATAAAATTATAATACAAGTACCCAAGGTGAAGGTAAAATATAAGGATGACATTTTGGATATTTCGTGACTTTTCCATTCTTTTTCTCTTTCACATGATCTTTAGTGATTATCCTCTTTTAATTAACTCTCCCAGTTATTGTGCCCATACATGTAGAACTTTTATCACATTCAACCATATAATCTTACCGAAAATATTATTCGGGACCAATGAACCAACTTTATATATATAATTTTTTTTTTATTTTAGGTTATTGGGTGGTACAGTAAAGGTTTGATGCAAGCACAATTAAACGGGTTGATTAGACCTAGATCGAGGCACGGTTTCCAATCTGACTTGAAACCACGCTTCACGGTTCCCAATTGGCCCAGTTTAGGACGAATCCTAGCTAATTCTCTACACAGAAAGTTTTGGTTATTGGTCCCTTTTTTAAATGAAAAGACTTAAATTTAAAACTTAAAATAAATTAAACTTTAAACTTAAAAAAAAAAAATTAAGCCCAAGAATATAGTTCTTAGCTCATTTTTAAAAACAATTGTCAAGATCTACATTTATTTACATGCAACTACGTCCAAATCGGGTAAGGAGTCAAAACTGTACACGCAAAATAAAAAGTCAAGTTCACACGACAGTATAGCTATAGATGCTTCTTTGAAAGCTACAAGAGTGGGTCGGGCGAGCCAACAAAGTCAAGGTCAACACATTTGAAAAACTTAATCCATTCTTAAATTATTCTCTCCTACCAAAGCATAGTAATCCACTCATTACATAAATTTACTACTTTAATTGGCAAAATATACATAATAATAATAATAAACAAATAAATTTTCATATGCTCATAGGCCCTATATAAATTTTTCTCTGGCTTCGCACTGATCGCTTCCCATGCAGCATTGAAAATAATAATAATAATTGACGATGTTGAAGACTAATTGTTTACAAAACTTAGCGGTCGTGGCAACCATTGTGGTGGTTTGTTTGCTTGCGAATGTTATTCCGGCAACTCCTGTTGAAGTCTCATGTGATAATTAAATTAACTAATAACATTTCTCTATGTATTTTTTCGGATTTTATTACGTACATGTGATTAAGATATCTATTTTTTATGGTCTGAAAGCTCATGATGAGGAGAAATCGATGCATTTTTCTCAAGAAGGAATTTTCTCGAGAAAGTTTTTTACGGGAAAGCAGTCCACTTCCCAGGAGCGGAAATTCCTCCAGAGACAAGGGGTCGGATCCTTAGAGCATTCACCAGTAGGCCACCGCCGTCACCGGTTGCTAATCAAATGACATCCATGGGATTTCAAGCACCTCCACCACCGATGATGTATTAGTTGGTTTAATGTTTACGTATGCATGTATAAATTTGTAAAGCTTAGTGTCTTTGTTGTTATGGTTAAAGATTCTTATTTATAGCTCATCTATCTATTATATATATTGCAGGGATTCAATCTTCTGACCCAAACAATGTAATAAGATGATTTACTATCATTACTTGATGAAGTTTTTTGTTGCTCTTTCTTTGAAAATACTTCAGCACCCGTTCAGTTGGTTTAATAGATCAAGTTTACTGCATGTTACACGTGAATAAAAGTTAAAGTATGGAGCTTCATTTTGCAAAACTACATTCTCTGGACTCTTGGTCAAATGTGATAGTACCTCTTTAAAATTATTGAAAATGTGCATGTAAATTTAAATAGTCATTAAGTCTTAAATACAATAATTTTAGGGTTATATAACAGTTATGAGGCTATCTGCATATTTTTAAAATTATATGTCAAGAGAATATGGAATCTTTGGGAAATTGAATAATAATTTAAGGAGAGTTTATTTACAATTATCTTCCGATTTTCTTTTTCCCATTGCGAGGTCATCACCTTAGTAATGGACCGGGAAGCAGTCAAGCAGCATAATTTTATAATATCTTAGTCTTATGATGAACATATTGGTGGATTCACGATATAATTGGAGGATAATTGGCATGTTTTTAACTCATTAAACCATTTTTTTCGATAAATCAGCATATTATCAATCAAAAGTAAAAGCCGAGATACAACCAAGGCAACTAGCCATGTTCAAAGATAAACAGACCCTTACAAAAGAATCTTAAACTCGGAACCAAATAACTCCATAGGCAAAGTTTTTATAAAACACACAATTATTCTCTAAATTTAATCCCGCTTTTGCAAGAGCATCACCAGGATAATTATTTTCTCTAGAAGTCAATCTCATCTTCACCTCATTAAACCTGGATAGCATGTCCCTACACAAAACAATAATATCGAGAAGATGAGAAGTATCAATTTGATCCTCATTTATAATATGGATTGCTTCAAAACAACTATTAACAATAACATAATTAGTGTAGTTCAATGGAGAAGCAATTCTCGTGCCCTCAGCGATGCTCTACATCTTCGCTTCAAGTGGTGAAACCCCCATGAGTTTCTTTGCAAAACCAAACACACAAGAGTAGTCAACCTTTAGCATAACTCCACCAATTCCCACCTTTGTACAATTTTTTGACCGCTGCATCTGTAAATAAAAATAAAGAATTCGAATCTGCAGTGGATATTGCAGGTTGTGGCAACTGCAATCTATTTTGCCTTCTTCGCTTAAACCCTTTAGTCTACCAAAAATCCGTAGCAACGAGCTTTGCATATTATATATAATTCAGCTGTGTGTATTGGTTTTCTGCAAAGATCAACCAGTTACGAAATTTCCAAAAACTCCATAATAAGATTACAAATATACAAGCCCATGGAGGATGCTGCTATCTCCTTTCTTGCTTTGCTATCCTGCAATTTAGTTCAATACAGTTTAAAAAAGATAAATTGAAAGATTGCCAAAAACACAGGGTTAGAGTTCTGTTGAAGCTAGCAAGATTTAATTGTTGGACAATCTCGAAGAAGATGTTGTGTTGTTTCCTCTTCATTTCTTTACAGAATACAATCCACTTGTATTGTCAATCCTCTTTTATTTAGTTCACATTTCGATGGAATTGCTTGGTGAAAAATTCTCCAAATAAATGTCTTTATTTTTGGTAAGGTAGGCAATTTCCAAATCCAGGCCATGTCAACATGTTCATGTGCGAACCGTAATTCAAGGATCAATCGCTGATACTTTGCTTTCATCGTGAGTTCTCCGATTGAAAAGTATCGAAAGGAAAAACTATCTATATCATTATCATACTCCGATGCATCACTGCTCCAAGAATATTTTTTTTCTCTGTCACTAACAGAGAACCTATCAATTCTTCACGCCATTCGTTTAAACCCAAACAAATATCTATTATTTTCAAGTTTTCATGATTTTTCAACAAAGGTCGAATGAAAAAATGATCTTAGATTACCCTATGTCGCCCAATTGTGCCGCCAAAATAGTGTAATTTTTCCCATTCCAAATGTTTCTTCTTAAGTTTGTTTTCACCTCCATCAGCGTAGCCATGTTCCCATTCTTTAGCTCCCTAGAAACAAAGAATTTATGATATTTTTGAACGATCATTTGTGCCCATAATTTCTTTTTTACATCTCTTGCCAAATCAGCTTGAATATCACTGCTTCATTTCACAACTGCACATCAAACAGCCCTAAACCGCCATCCTCAATCTTTCTATTCACTGTATTGTTCGGTTTCGTAGGGCGGCAGCTTGGAGATAATAGCTAGAAATACCATCTATTACTAATGAAAAATGAACCTTTCTACTAGAAAAGTTTGAGAGACGAGACTTCCATCCTATTAATTTTCCTCTCATCTTTATTAGTAAAAAGGTTAAATTCTTTGCTTTCAACTTTCCAGTCTTTGTTATAGGAAACCTAGGGAGGGGTAGTAATTGGGCGCCCATATACCTCCACATGCTAAAATTTACATACTTTCCGTGCTCGTGCTTTTTCACATACCAAGCTCATGTACTTACATGCCTCACGTGCCTGAATTTTGCATGTTCGTATTTCCCATTTATAACACATATCAGTAAAATATCGAAAATATATGTTTTACTATTTTCAAGCATTTACGATAAATTATGGTATTATTTATTTTAATTTTTTCCGACCTCAAACATGGAGTGTATGTTTTATACTATCGGTACGCATTTATATGTTAATCTATTAAGATTATTAAGTAATTTAATAAATAAATATAATACAGAAAATAATAATTACATATACGAGTTTTTTACTTAAAATATTCTAACGTACATATAAATATATATGTTGAATATTTTAAAATTGTATGTTAAAATATTAATTAAGAAAAATATACATTAAAATATAATTGTATATACATATGGATATGTATATGGATAGATGTGTTTATTAATATATAATATATAGTGTAGACATATTTATATACGTATAAATATGTATGCGTGTACGTTGAAAAATAAATGTACGTATATACATAAATGAAAATACTTACGTTCATTAGGAATAAGCATGATTTGGTTTAGGATGGTTTGTCCCCCCTATCGAACGAAACTTAATATAACGATTTATTTATTTATTTTGAAGTTGAACATAATTATACGGTTTGGTTTCTTAAATTTTTCGAACATAATTAAAACTAGTTCAGCTCGATCCGCAGTTAGATCCGTTTCGATCAAATTTTCACTAAATATTTTTATTTCTAATAAATATAAAATTTCAAATGGAATTTACTTGATTTAGTTTTAATAATTGACATATAATTATGATAAAGAATAACAAGATATGGAAAATTTGATAAAATTTATCAAGATTGATTAAAAATATATAAGAAAGTATAAAATAATTAGTTAAATTTTTTTTTTATTTAACTAAATGGTTCATTTTGATTCGAAATCGTACAAGTCGTCTAACTTTTTCAAACTAAACTATTAACTGTTTATACATAACTGAACCGACCCATAACTAAATGGTTTGCAATAAAACCGATTTTTTAGTTCGGTCAATTCATGGTTCAATTCGTGGTTCATGGTTTTTTTTTTCTTAGCCCTAACATGTCTTGTTAGATCTATGTAGGGATAAATTTATAAAAAATAAACATACAAACATACATTTATGAATTCTATAATTCAGGAAAATATATATACATGTATTTGTGTGCATATAAGCAAGTACATATTGTAGATCCATATGCGTAAATATTCAAATAAGATACAATATATTGATTTTACTAATTTTAATTATTATATGCGTATATCTCCATATATAAAAGAACGACTAAGGAAAGTAATTAACTATTAACAAATCGATAATTAATTTCCATTAATAAATAATGACTTTATTTATTACATAGAAAATAAGAAAAGAAAAGGAAAAGAAAAAAGAAAGAAAATATATACAAAGGAAAAAACAATCATAAATTTCATCGAATGGTAGGAATGGAGAATCAAACACTTAACCACCACTATGACCAAGTGGAGGGGGCGGAGGTAGGTATTGAAACCTCGCCAATTGAAATTCACTTGTTGTCGAGTTTACATCTTGTCTATCCCATTATGTTGCTTATTTTGCTCGCCTCGAATATTAGCAACATCTTTCTCTATAGTTGTTACTTAGTTTTCAATGTTTCATACACTTCCTTGTATCTTTATGAAGGTTCCCATCATTTGTTGTTGATTGGTCATCATCGTTCCAAATCGACGGAATAGTTCTTCCATGGTGAAAGGTACACGATCTAAGGTCCTATTGTTGTTCTTGTTGTCCCTGACCTCCTGCCCCTTAATCTTGACCCCATGGGATAAGGTCATAATCGTTAATATCTAATTGTCTCCCTTGGCCTTCACCCCTACTTACAAGTTATTAGTTCTGCCCTTGTCTTATCCATTGACCAGTTTCCTCATCACGATGAAAGTGTAATCTATTTTTCACCTCTACTAGGTTGAAGATAGGTTTTGTCTTATGCAGTGCATGATTGTCTATGCTGAACTCGTTGGAGAGAAGAATAAACTTAATGAGTCGGTCATAAGTTAAATGCTTGTCCCTTTGTGAAAGTAGACAAAGGAAGCAACAATTAATAAGATGGCCAATGTTGATTGGTCTCATTTCCATCATGCAAAAGAATAAGAAAAGATCTTCCTCGCTAAAGAAATTTATCTTTGATTGTAGGGCAATTGAATTGATGATTATGTGGTATAGGATTTTAGTGTGTAGTGGAAGATCGCTACTTTAAATGTTGGGCCTACGTCTCATTTGGACATATTGGCTGCTCAAAAACACGTAAAAATGCTGCTGGCATATATGCAACAGACATATCCTAAGTTGCTGGCATATATGCAAAGACATATCCTAAGCTACTGGCATATATGCAGCATCCCCACCGAGCTAATTGAATAAATCGTCGATGAAGTCTAAAGTGATTTCTAGGATTTGGCCTAACATGAAAGTAATGAGAAAGCCAACATCTCGATTCATTTCACACCAAGGTAAGATGTCGTCATTAGGATAAACGACATTAGAGGCTACGTTAGAGTAGAACAATCGAACCAAATCCACATACATCCCATTCTCCAATTCTAGAAATCCAGTTGCTTCAAGAGCACTTTCGAAGTTATAGATCTCTTTAAGCTCTTCAAAGTCGTACAACCGGGTGGGGAGAACACTTCGAGTGCAAAATCCATCCATAAAGCAACATTGCATTTGGGGGGTAACTAGATGCATGGAGTAAGCCTCGGTTGGATTGCTTGGAGGGGGTCGTGGAGTGGATGAGCAAACCCGAAGATTCTTCCCCCTGGCTTATGTTTGAGATTGGGTAGTGTGACTACGCGATAAACCTTACATAATGAATCTTTGGGTGGAAAAAGACTTAAAAAATAATGTAGAGTGAAGTCAAAGGGAGTAAGTATGTGAAAGAAAGTAAGGAGGAGGTAGTTTTGGAGTTATGGGAATAAATGGAGTGTCGACAGTCTATTTGTAGATGATGGGAGAATTTGATTGTTAGGGCCAACGTACCCACATTAACTCCCAACATGGGCATGTAACGTAGGCACGTTGGCCTTTAATGGTAAAAAAAAAATTCGAACGTTGGGTGCCAACATACCCACGTTAACTCCCAACATGCCCACGTTGAGAGTTAATGTGGGCACATTGGCTCCTAACATTCAAATTTTTTTTATCGTTGGGTGCCAACGTACCTACGTCAATCCCCAATGTTCCTAACTTTACCTAGGCATTCTCTTACTTTCCCGACTCTACTATTATTTCTTCTTGAAAATATGGCCAAACGAGGAAATCCATCAAATGTTCTTAACCTTAATGATTTTGAGGATTGGATATTTACTAATCTGTACAACGAGCAGGCTTACCCCATGCATCCCAATGCGGGATTTACTAATTTAATGAGTCAAGTGGGGAACCTAACTTTTTCTACATCTATGTTTAAGAGAAAGCTCACAGAGTTTTTATAGATTTACACGGCTAATGGGGACAACAATGATCAGCGACTTCCACCTTTGAACTATACAATAAGGTGGAATTCAACTTACAAAATGCTTTCATATGCATACAAGATGAGGGTCAATTTGTTAACGTTCTATAACTATATAATAATTACCAATCCTGATATCACCCTAGGTTTAATGATGGATCGTGATTGGAAGCTATGTAAGAGGATGAAGGCACTATTGAGGGCCTTCTTGACGGCGACAAAAAAATTGTCTAGATCGTATTACTAGACAAGGTATCCTAACCATAAAATTTTCATATGTTGGTGAATGGATGATCTTAAGGAAAAAGGCAATTTGCTTATTATATTAAAGGCAAAAACTGACTATATTACAAGATGAAGGCAAATTTTTTTCACTTGTACCATAAAATTGTCTTGATGATAACGTCGTATGATAATCTCCTCTAATTTACTTTCATTGTAGATGGATGATCCTAGGGAAAAAAAAAATAATGATATCGAACCTTTTAATATATGAAGAAAAAAACATATATAGATACATTTTTAAATTAAGAAATGACATTTGAAGTTTTGAATACATCATGATGAATTGAATGGTTCAACAAAAAAGGCAACAACTGATTATATTATATTAAATATCAATATTTGCTAATTAGGTAATTTATGTATTCCATAACTTACATAATATGTTAACAAAATTATTGTACATTTATTACATAATTTATTATTCATTAAATAATTTATTATTTATTAAATATTTTGTTGTTCAACAAAAAATTTATTATTTACTAGATAATTTATTACTTAATAAATAATTTACTATTTATTTAAAAAAATATTAGTTATTAAATAAATTATTATTAATAAATAATTTATCAATATTTAAATATTTTCTTTACCATAATAACCTATTGTTTAATAAATACCATATTTACTTATTAAATAATATATTTTCTATTGCATAATTTATTATTTACTAAATGTTTTACTATTCATTGAATAATTTATTATTAACTGAATAATTTTTTATTTATTCAATAACTTATTACTTATTCAAAAAATTATTAATTATTAAATAAATTATTATTTAGATAATTAATTCATTAAAAAATGTATATTATCCACAATAAATACAAGCCCACACATGTTATCTGCATACTTGTGTGCTCATGCTTGGGTGACCTAACTAATAATTGTGCTCATGCTTTCAAATTTTTTCACATCCCAAGTATGGAAGCACACGTGCTCGATTTGCATGCCTGAGGCCACTTATCACCCCCTAAATCTAGATATCTACCAAAATTATTACTTTATTTTATTCCTAAATACTCATACATCTTTTCCTTTTCCATTGACCGTACATTGTTTGAGAACATAACACAAGTTTTCCTAAAGTTTATCCTTTGCCCTGAAACTTGCTCGAAATCATTCAAAACTCTCATCATGATTTGCACATTTTCAATTATGGATTCTGCCATCAAGACTAAATCATCAGGGGAGGAAAAAAAGATGGGAAAATTCTAAGTTAGTAGCCTTCAAACACGATGGTTTCCACTCTCCCAATTCTACATGTGATTGAATGTTTTAACTCAGATTCTCCAAGGTAAGTATAAAATGATATGGGTATAATGGATCCCTTTATCTAATCTCCCTTGACTTGGCAAGAATTCCTTCAATTTACCACAATTTAAAGTGATAGAATAGAATACCCAGGACAACCACAAGGCAATGAGATCAATCCATGAATCTGGAAAATTTAAATTTATCAACGATTGTTAAATTTAGGACCATTCCATTTGATCATAAGCTGAATCATTAAATTATCAACATATTACAAATGACATTAGATGGGACCTTGAACTAAAAAATTATGCAAAAATTGAGTCAAGTGGGTCAAGATCCCATTTTCCTATGACATAAGTGCTAGAAAAATATGGGTGATTAGATAGGTGAGCTACATGTACTGTTACCTTCGCATGTTCAAATATTGATAGTTACATACTGCATGTATTTTACTCCACCTAATTCACCTACCCGTACTTACCAAATGATATGCAACATATCAAAAGGGAACAAAAGCTAAAAGATTATTGTATTGTTGGCTTCATAGTTGTTGCTAATAGTAAGTCGACTATTCATTAAACAAATAGTCCATTTTCGAGAGTAGGTGAGAATAGGGTTTTCGGGATGTTCCTTTCCCTAAAAAGAATAAAAGGGAAATCGAATGGAAATTATGGAGGAATAAAATAGAGATGTAAAAAGTAGTGAATGAATTTTATAGTATTTTGTTGATCATATAATTTATTAGAAATAAAAAAATATAAAATACCCTTGTTTAAATAAAATATAAGACAAATTAAAATAAAAGAAAAGAAGCAAAAGTAAACATCCCCCCATTGTCTTCTCTATCAAGTTGAACCTTAACTGACTCTCACAACAGGATGACGAAGTAAATATCCCCCCTGTGTCTTCTTTATCTCCAATTATAGGAGCTAGATATGAGCTTTTCCCTTCGTGAGTCAGAAGCATAGTGAAGTTCTGAAGCAAGCACAGGGACGAAGCATAGCTAAACAGTGGAAGCTAGGGTGAGTGGGAAGAAGTTCCGAAGCATAACATTAGTGAGAAGCATAGCGAGCACAGGGATAAAGAAATTCTGAAGCGAGATGGAAGGAAGAGGTATGGAAGCTAGATCTCCGCTCGATTGAATTAGATGCGTGGCATATAGAAGAGGAGACGAAGCAAGGTTTCCCATCTGCTATGGAGAAGACGGGAGTATGTTGATGCTTCAATTGAGGGAAAATTTGTTTATTTCTTTAGTTTGTATGAGGGTATTTTGAGAAGAAAGACAAATATTTGCCTAAGAATCGCCATTCATAGCTTGTCTTTAAGAATCCTTATTCTTTGATTTTAAGAAATCAGTATTATTTAGGAATGGAGATTGTCAAAAATCAACTAAACATGGTAATAGGAAATAAGGTAGAGTGGACATTCCATTTTCCCAAATAAACATACCGTTATTTTTTGGAAAAAGTAAAAAAAGTTCCTAATATTTCATGCTTTTATGAATAAGTTTTTAATTTTTTATTTAGTCTATTTTAATCAACCTTTTTAAGTCGTATTAAATAAATTATTTTATTAAACTCTATTAAATTTCCTGTTATTATATATAATTGGTTTATATAAGTATAAAAAAGTTGTTAATATCTACTTATATATACGAATCGGTTCTTAACTTTTTATTTAATCCATTTTAGTTTTTAATATTTTAATAAATTTATAAAAAAAAAATCCCTTAATTAGTTTTTTTACATGTTGAGGATTAAAATAAATTAAATGAAAAGATTAATAACTGATAGTAAATTAATCTTATTGCTGTTGAAGTTGTCAAGTATAGCAAGTTGTGTTTACATAAGCTGTTCTTGCATGAGCATTAGGTTTCTCCACATTAAAAGGACCATAAGGGATGATACGTAACAGAGATAAGAGGCATGCCGCTTGGATTATAATGCAAGTCCTATTCGATTTAAAGTTTATTCATTCTTTTTTTTTTTTTCATTCAACAATTTTACAAATCCAGCAATTAACCGGCTTTGATTTTGAGCTTAAGGAATTATGAGAAAGTTGGTAGATTGGTCCATATAATTGTTTCGGCTTTAACTTTTTGCCAATAATCCTTACTACTCATTTTGTGCCTAATCATTTGATGGGACCAACTAAAGGTGACCCGTTAGTACATTAAGGAGTATCAAATACTATCAACAGTTCACTTAGTTATAATAATAATAATTTTAATTTTATTCCATATATTTCTTATGGATGAGTTATTATATGGCATTTAATTATATTTTAGGTTCATAATAATAATTTCATAAATAATTCCTATCAAAAGAAATATTGAATAACCATTCACTAGATATACCTATGAATGATTCTTCAATTTTAGAAATGAATTTTTTTAGATACCCTCAATAAAATCAATAAATGACATGATGATGTCAATTCATAGCTTAGTATAATTCTCCTCTATTCCTCAATAATAATTATTATATTATAACTTTATTCTATTTTACAAAATCAACTCCCTATAAGAATTTCTTTAATAATAATTGTCTAACTTTTTCTGGTATTGTTGTCCTTATTTATTTTATAGGCTAGGGAAAACATATTGATTTGTGCGCATTATTTATCCAATATCATAAAACCTCTAACTCTAAGTCGGACTAAATGAATTGAAACAAGCGGCTGAAAACAAACCCTATATTTATCTCTATTTGACAATATTAGGCAATAATTAATGCATATAACCAAGAGGCTAGGGCGATGGCCTCCCAATGGAAAAGACTCAAATGGGACTAATTGTAAATGAACCCCTTAAAACTATTTTTCAAGTATCATAAGATATCGTAGCTTCTCAAACTATGATTTTGAATATATGCATATAACTTTAAAACTGTCATTGAAACTCTAAAAATCATCACATTTGAAACTTTAGCGGCAACCTTGACATATCTACACAGAAAGATAAAGTTTACTTCAAAGTGCAGTGGATCTATTCACACCAACAGTTTAGGGAATCAGTTTGTAATTTGCCCTAAACGAATGGAGTCCCATATTTATCTTTTATGTTTACGTGTCATCATTCAGAAGACTCGTTACATTAAAGCACAACGAGTGCAAGCAAAGTATTCAAAGAAGGCGCAGCAGAATCCTGGCAATCTATATAATAGATGAATGATCGAGTAATAAGTAGGAATTTCTAACCATAACATCAAAGACACCGAGCTTACAAATTTACAAACACACACACGTAAACAACGAACCAGCTAATAGATCGGTGGTGGAGGTCCCTGAAAGCCCATGGATGACTGTTGATTAGCAACAGGTGATGGCGGTGGCCGGATGATGACTGCTCTAAGGAGCCGGCTCCTAGTCCCGGGAATTTTCTCTCCTGGGAAGTGGTCCTCTTTTCCTGGAATCAGCTTTCTCGAGAAAATTCCTTCTTCAGGAAAATGCATCGGCTTTTTCTCATCATGACCTTTCCATCCATTACACATAGATGTTTTATTAACGTATACCGGATATCTAAGTACATAGAGAAATGTCATTAGTTAACATACCGCATGAGACTTCGACAGAAGTTGTCGGAATGACATTTGCGATAAAACAAACCACCATCATGGTTGCCACCACCAAATTTCGTAAATAATTAGTCCTCCTCATCAATTTAGTTTCGTTCATGCTGTATGAAAAGCGAGTGTGAAGCCAGAGGGAAATTAGTAAAGAGCCTTTGTAAGTATACGAAATTTTTATTTTTTCAATTGAAGTAGTATATTTATATGGTGAGTGGATCACTATTGTTTGGGAAAACGAGAAAAATTTAAGTTTTTCAAATATGTCGACCTTGACTTATAGCATTGCCTAACCCACTCTTGGAGCTTTCAAAGAAGCATCAATATTGTCAGGGTGAATTTGACTATTTTAGGCATACACTTTTGACTCATTATTTGTGTGTATTTACTTCTCCCGAAATTATATAGATCATGCTAGATTTTTGGACGAGAAAAATAGAAAAGCTTTACGAGTAGGAATGCAATCAGATCGAGTCTTATTAAGCATCAGATTTGGTCGAATCCAGTAACAATTTTACGGGGTATTTCCTTGTAAAACTTGGGACGAATTTCATGGAGATTTTAAAACTCTGTAATGTTGAATTTGAATACCTCAGAAACTCGAGTTAAAATGTTAATCCGAAAATAAAAAAGGATTAAGGATTGAGAGAATCAACTGAGATCGAATTAGAATCAGATTGAAGCGAATAAAAATATTGTAATATAATTTATATTTATATATATAGACTTCATCGAGAATTGAAAATTAAGAGCTTTTTAAATTTTATTTTTTTAATCTATATTTATTTTTTTAATAAATTGGTATATTTTTTAGAAAATAATATATTTTAACTTAAAAAAAAAAAACCCAACAGGTTCCTATAGGAACCGGGTTAGAGCAATTGGGTCAACTAGAATTAAGATCACTAACAATAAGGGTTGAATGGGTGATTTGAATCAATTTTATGAAGAGATTGGGTCTACTTGGATTAAACTAAAAGGGTTAACTTAGGTTTGATAACACTATTAAAAATTACATGCAAGTATAACCTACTTTCCTACATCTTGCATCATCTAATTGAGGAATGATTCACTGAGTAATACAAATCACATGTTATATATAAATACCAATAATATGTTAATATATATAATATGTGCAAATTATAAGTTACAATTTGAAAATTGCTCATTTCATTATTGCTCTTTGTTAAAATTTTATTAATATTTAAATATTACATATATATATATATATATATATATATATATATATAACACGTGGTTATATAATTATTTTATTTTCCACCTAACTTTCCAACTCACCAAAGAATAGGTAACAAATTGAAATGGAACACAAGCTTGATTATTGCGTATACAGCTGGCTTCACACATACAGTTGCCAATAAGTCAACTCTTCGTTAAACATGTGGCCCATTTTCTGAGTATAGATAAGAACATTGTTTTCTTAATCACATGGCTTCAATAATTATATTCCAATGGACCATTTGAGTCTTTGCTTAACGAGAAATGGCTCACAGGGGCATGGCTTGTTTTATCCAACGGAGTCCTCAATTCACATACAACTAAGAAGTTAGAGAGTAGTTTATGGAAGACCAAAGAATTGAAAGTGGATCCTTTTCACAAACCAAGCCCACTGTTAGCCCTGTCCATCTCACCAATTGTTAGGCCATGTATGTCCATTTAGCTAAATGAGATCTTGTCACGGTATTATGAAACTTAAATTAACTTCTACCATTTAATCCGATTTTATCTCAATTCAACTTTTGATTGAATTAAGCTTTTTTCTTAATTTCTGATCTCTTATTTGTCTGGATCAACCATTATATCTGGATCTAATAATACTGTAAAAAGAACTTATGCATGTGATATATAGAATTACACATCTAAGATTGTCTCTCTCTTATTTGAAGAATATTAGACCCGTATTTAGAACATTGCTTAATAGGGCATAAATATAAATATTACATCTTGTTGTACAATGAAAAACAACATTAGGAGAAAAATACAAAAATATTATCTTTCCCAATTGCTTGCATTCGAGCTGTGGGTTGCTCTATAACTAGAGGTAAATTTCATATTTCCTAAGTCGCTTTTGATTTCATTCATCGTCACTTGTGCTCAATTGCTCCATTATAAACATAATTTATTACTTCATGTACTGAAAATTACTCTCTAATTATTTTCCCTTAAATGAAAATTTATATATAATATGGGTATAATCAAGTTAAGTCGAACCAATACAATATTGAGCTTGGGCTTGACTTGAAAACCTAAAGCTCGAGCTTAATCGAGTTTTAAATTTTAAACTAAAGCTTAACTTGAAAATATACATAGCAAGTTCAAGCTCAATTCGTTTAATTCAATTAAGCTTATATTTTAAATAAATTTTTCCTAACTAATATTTGATTTGATTATATTTAAAGAAATTAAAAATATCTTACAAATCATACCAAACTCTAGTTAGCTTGTAAACTTAGCGAACTTAGTATTATAAAACTTAATCTCAACTCAATATATTACTCAAATAAAAATCAAACTCGACTCGACTGTTAGTAAATTGAATTTGAATAAAATTTGAGTTAAGTTTAAGTAATTTGCGAATCAATTTGATTCATTTATATCTCTATTTACGACAAATATCCTACTGTTAAATCACCACACAAAAATCCGACCCATACAGGTTGTAGCTAGAAAATTTGCTGAGTTCAAGCTTGATATTTTTTATGTAAGGTGGTGAATAGTTAAGGAATCATGTCGGGGTAGGTGAATTGTGAGAAGAATTGTTTGAATTGCGATCGCATTTCTTTGATCTTAATTGTATTTCAATAGTCTCATCAGAAGTACCATTGTTTATATCTAGTATAATCAAAATGAAATTGTCCTATTCCGAATAAAAGACCAACTCCTAGGAATTTAGAGAGAGGAGACATGATTATAAACTTTTATACGATTAAAAAAAATTTAAAAATAAAAATTTATGCACATACATATGGTAATAAATATATATAAATATTAAAAAAATAAGAAAATTCGGATTATTAAAAAAATGAAAAAATAGAAGAAAAATAAAAAAAATTATTTTAGGCCACCCCAATGCCGGGGGCTGGCTGGAACGGCCATGGATCGACCTTGGGTAGCAAAACCACAAAAACAAACTGAGTGCGGTGGTTGGAGTAGCCATGGGTTAGCCTAGGATCGTAAATCCATAATAACCGAGCTGTTTGCATGAACTTAGGGAGAGT
This sequence comes from Lumnitzera littorea, assembly GCA_024138015.1. Lineage (NCBI taxonomy): Eukaryota > Viridiplantae > Streptophyta > Magnoliopsida > Myrtales > Combretaceae > Lumnitzera > Lumnitzera littorea. Next base: position 113,906,393 of record JAMXBB010000004.1, on the reverse strand, counting down.
ATATAATTATCTCGATAAATTTTATTGCTCAAGAATTCAATGTACAATAAGGAGATTGTTTCGGCTCTAACTACCAGCTCGACCCACATGGAAGGAGTATAAGAAGGACAAACAAACTCCTGGACTTGAGCCCTAGTACCTGCTCGGCTCGTAACAAGGATGTATACTACTTAACTTTTCTTCTTTTATAAGCCCTTTAATTGGAGCATGAACAAATTTTAGCATATTTATTTATTTATTTTGCCAAAAGGATATTTATTTAGTATTTCGAATATTAGTAGATTGTTATATAAAAGTTAGCAAACATAATTTTGGGGAATTCAGCTCATTGTTAGGTTTTGAGTTAGTCAGCCAGATTCTCTAATTTGCATCATCTTGTCCAAGTAGATTGATTAACTCCTAAAACAAATGTTAAGCCGAAAATCAATCCACGTCTATATCATTACGTTTTAATGAAACATTGTAATACTCCTTGTATCGTTTTTTATTATGCTAAAATTATAAATACACTGTCTTACATCTTCTTTTTATGTGTATTAGTTTTTCTAATCTTTAAAATTGAATATCTAAATCTTTAAATTTTTATAAAATGTGCATTTAGATTCAGATAAAATAATAATAATAATACAAAAAATTAATGATAAAATCAATCTCGCGCTCTTTTAAAAGATTTGAATGTCTGAATACTTAATTTAAAGATGAAGTGATCATTTAAATAATATTATCAACAACCTCCGTCAAAGCTCAGAACACTGTGGATGGAGGGTCGAATCGAAATTGCGGCGGTTGAAATGGTGTCGTTTTCCGTGTAAAAATAATATGTGAGTTGGGATTAAAATAACAATAACAATAATAAAAGAAAAGCACCAATGCAAATCGATATTACCACAAGGGGAAAAAGAAATTACAAACAAGACTTGTTTATTGGGACAGTATATGAGGAGGATTTTTCTACAGTTTTTAATTTTTATTGGATAAGTATTGTTTTTTTTTTTAATTTATATATATTTAAATTTTATTATTAAATGAATTATAAATTTAATAATTAAAATTTAAAATAATATAAATGAACTTATTGATCAATTTTATTAAAAATAAAGATGGATGGTAAAATCTATGGTATTTTGTGCTAAAATTTTTAAGGGTGAAAATTATTTGTACCGTTTCAAAACAACACCTATAAATCCACATCCACTTGTAAGATTGAAAATTTTTTTCTTGGCACTCCTCTTTTTGCCTCTCATGTTCATTTTCTAACAGAGTTTTATACTTCTATAGTATAAATTTCGAAAAAAATATCTTGAAATGGATCATTCTTGAAAAATTTTATGAAACTAGTGTAAGCCCCAAAGTTCAGCCAAGTAACCATATGATTGAACTTAGAACCCAAGGTTTAGGGTGATCGGTTAAAAGATCCGATCAAACCCAAATTATAAACTATTGAGAAGAATATTAGTAAAAATGACCCCATAAACTTAAATTTAAGAAAATAAGTAGTAAAATAGGAGGCTATAAAATTTTCAAATTTTAAGCATAATAACTGCTAATTACCAAAAAGGCGAAAAGTGTAATATAATAACTAATAAATTATTAGAGATAGATTATATGTATACTAAAAATTTTAGAATGACCAAAATAATATTTAAGAATGTTTACGTGTACCCCACATGTATTTACATGTAGATAAAAATACGCGTAATTACTAAAATTGGCCGAAAACTAAGCAAATAATTAAAGAAAATTATAAAATAATTGAGGAAAAATCAGAAAAAAATCAGAAGGGTGTGGAATGATGTAAACTTGGTCGTGGCATGTCAGGATAAAGAAAAGAAAAATTAACCAATAAGAATTAAGCAACACAAAAGCCAAAATTTAAGGGATAAAGTAATTGTCTTATCTAATTTAATGCACAATAATTACACTAAAGCCCTATAAATAGCAGGAAAAATCCAGGAACTCATTTGGACAGTTGGGAATCAGAGAAAATTAGGGAGAGTTGAAAATTGAGAGAAAAATTCGATTTGGAAAAAAAATTAGAAAAATCTGTGCAATTAGGGCTTCTAAAGGGAACCCCCACCAGATGAGAAGCTGGAAGCGGACGGCCACCACCACCACACGATGGTGGCAACGCCCAGGCCGGCCGATAAGGCCACGGCGACCCGCGGTGGCCGGAGCCACCCAAATCGGTGAGTCCAATTTCCAGCCCGATTTTGTGAAATTTTGTAAAAATAGTAAATATAATTAGAAAATTATGAATTTTGTTATTCTGGGATATTTTTGTATGTAGTTTTTATGAAAAATGTTATTTTGATGAAATTATGTTCCGTAGTATATGGTCCCTAAGAAATTGTGCAAAACCGAGCATGATTAAACCGGAAATTAAATAGGCTTAGGGATGTAGTTTGGGGCTCAAAATTTTTCTGTAGGATTCTCATATGACATAGAACAGTGCTATGAAGCCATTTTTTTTAAAATTAATTTTCGAAATTTTAAGTTAATTTTTAGCCCTAAAATGATGGAAAAATTGGGTAATTTGGAGTTAATTAGGTGATTAGGATGTTAATTACTGATTTAGATCTTAATTAGATGTTTAAGGAAGTTAATCTCTGCAGTGGAACCCTAATCCTAGCATTTAGGTACTAAGTATAGTTAATTAAGGAAATTAGGTAAGTAATATAAGAAATTAGTAATATGTGAAATTGTAAATTAATAAATATGGAAAAATTAGGGTTATTTAGATAATATTAGAGTAAAAATCAGAATAATATTAAATCTGAATTAAGATTGAATTTTAGGTAATTATATAAAAAAGTAAGATTTTCTCACATCGGGGATAAATCCGATACCCTAATTAGGACTAGCGTATACCAAATAGCTAGAATACTAAATTAAGACCCAATAGGATATTTGGAAACTCGAGCTTAATGTAATTAATTTCACATTAGGATTTGAGCATGTTTAGGATTTAAAAATCGAACCAAAACCTAATTTGGAAATTGATGCGGAAACCGAGACCGAACCCAAACCTAAACCTAAACCTAGAATAATTATAAAAGACTTAATACCTAGATAATTAGGCATATTAAACCGTAAACAAAACCTAACAATAAGCATTATAGGATAAAACAAACCTATAACAGTTATATGAAAAGCTGAAACCACGTTCGTGTTATAGGGATAACTGGCGATGGCCTGAGCAGATCGGACCTCGAGTGAGCGAGCGAGGAGTCGAGGTAAGTTGGGATTAATACGACGCTGTATTTTGAAGGCTTAAGATTATGCTTGGTTGTACTTGTTAGATAGTTGAATGCGTGCATGTGCTTGATTATGGGTGATGCTATGATTATGTTTGTTGCTTTGGCGCATATTGGATGAATTGTATGTAATGATTGATCACCCTAAATTGGACTTAATCAAATATACGACCAGTAATCTTAATCGAACATGTATGGCAACCCGTTAGGGGATTTAGGACTCTTCGGCTAAATACCGACCCCTTCGGAAGGGATAGCGCAGGATTGCAAAATGGTCCCTTCTTCATCCTCAGTCGAACTAAGTAACAGGAGAGGAGGTCGCGGCGGGGGTGAAGACAGTGGTTCGAAGGTAGTCGCGGGAGGAGCAAGGTCTCCATTACACAAGCCTGGGTTTGGTCGTGAGCTGTTGCATTAACGGTAACTCCTCAACCTAGATTAGAGCGGGCGCAATTTCTCTAATCTCACGACGTGCCGGACAACGTCGTGCGATGGCATTTGCTTGCACATGCATTGCACTTAATAAGTGATTGAAAACCTTGTTGTGTGTATGGTATAGTTTTAAGTCCTCCGTCCCTACTTACTGAGCTGTGGTTGCTCACATCCCTATAGACATCGTGCAGGTGCTGGCTAAGAAGCGGCAACCAATTACTTCGAAGCTAGCAACTGCTGAATCCTGGGGAGTGAGGAAAAACATGTGAAGAATAAACACATATTTTAAGGTTTAAGTTTTTATTTTAGAATTACTTTTCATTTTGAATAATGTAACAACTAGGAAATATATTACGGAGAAATATTGTAAACCTTAATTACAATAGCTGAATTATAGCATATATATATTTCCTCACTTTCTTAGATAAATGATTTATTTAAATTACAAATTGTCTACTTCAAAGCGGGTTAGTTGTGGACGCCTTGTGTAGATCAGGTCTAGGATAGCGGTTGTGAGGCCAACTTCTATCTTAGGGTGGTTTACACGGCGGGGCTGTTGCGACTCTGCCGCTTCGGGGCGTGACAACTAGTATAATGAAGGTGTGCACATTTTTTTTTTTTAACTGAAGATGTGCTTAGAGAGTGTATCTTCTAAGGTCTAAGGAAGGCGTAAAGATGACGTGTGCCTTCAGTTTAATTTTTTTTTTCTTTCTTTATCTAATTAGGAAAACTATTATATTAAAAAGGTACGCTTTCAGTGATAATTTATTTATTTTTAAATTTTTTTTATTTAACTAGTCAAGTTATTATATAGATGCGTATCCCTTTTATGCACCTTCAATATCCAATAGTGCGTGTCTTCAATGTCACTACTACGTACATTTAGTTGATACTTAATACTATACCTAGCTAAATACTTTAAAAATGATCAGTTAGTTGTCAATTTCGATCCTAAGTTAAATTTACGCTTCACATTGTCTCTCGTTAAGTATACTTCCTACTAGAAATATCAATGGAGTAGGTTGGAAATAGCAATATAATATGAAAAATAATTTATAAAAATCATGTACACAATAAGTAATAAATGTCGATAATACATAACAATCAAACTTAGTAATATAAATATAGTTATTTACAATTACTTTTTCTTAGATCTAGTTAATTGTTTTTCAAAACGAGCTAATAATGATGGTTTGTGAGTGGATGGACCTTCTGATGACTAAGGCTCAGATGGCTGCAAAGGAATATTAATGAAATCTACAAAAGGAATTGGAGTAGGCAGTGATGGTGGTAGTTAGGTGTTAGCGGTAGTTGAGTGTTGGCCTCCTCTATGTGTATTATCTAAGGCTATCCTATACAATGTTTACAGGAAGCTAGTGGTGTCAGCTACGGATACATCCACATATAAGCATCAAGAGTCTTGAATGAGGTATGGCTCGAATCGGAGGCATAAGTAGGTGGTGCACTACTACTAATCTTGCCCAAGCTGATGGAATGATGAAATCCCGATGGTATAGAATCAGCATCGTATCCTTGACCACATGTCTGTACTGGTCGACAACCTTTCGTGCGAACTCTAGGTCTTGCACGTAGTAAAGGGGCAGGTATGGGGGTTAGGTTAGCTAGCTGGTTGAGAAATAATATCAAACCGCTGTACTTTTCGATACAGCGAAGCCTATCATCGATGATATGATGAACAGCATGGACATCATCTACTAATCTTACTCGATATAAAGTATCTGTCTACAGTTAATGAAACGGTTCAAATTATATACATATAAATTGCTTTGGGAAAAAATATAATAAGATGAATGGAAAGAAACCTTACCAAGTATCCCATCACAGCCTTATGATAAGTAATATATTGACGTGTATGATTCATATACCAATCATGGTAAACTGGATCAACAACCCTTAGTCCTTGAATATTGATAACCTATACATGGCGGTCTACACAGGTCGATATGTATCCCTGATGGGCAACTAATCAATCTATATTTATCCTATCTCTAAGGTCGATATGATGTAACTTGTCACTCGTATGAACATCAATCGATATCGTTTGGAATCTTCCAAACTACTGTACAACACGGTTGGGGAAATAGAACTCCACAATATGGAAACATATCAGTAGAACCTTAGCCGCCCTGACAGCTTAACTAGCATTGCAAAACAATGGTAGGAGATCAATAAATCATCTAAGTACGGCTCCCACATGACCTACGATGCATTTGGAAAGAAAGTGTATTAATAATCCTTAATTTTTCAATAAAGATCAACAAAAGAAATAAAATTGAAGAAGTACATAACTATCTACTCATCTGTAGATCAAATGTTGTCTGGTATACATCCACAACATGCATAGCATGATGTGTAGTGTCTCGTGATATGGCCCACCTAGTAACTAGTGGTAGGCCCTCCATTATGGTGAAACCAGACCTGGTCTGTGGTGCAATGCGAGGGAAATGATCCCATGCCTATATCTGTAGTAGTATGGTGGTGCCTCCAATCTCCTACACTCCTGATCGTATTGCCTTACATAGCTGGCGATACAGCCAAGCTAAACAAGTTGATCTCTAACTAAATGTTGCTGCATATGGGAAATACTCTAAGATAGGTAAGAACATCATATAAATGAGGGACGAAAATTTATCCATAAATAAAAATTCACCAAATAACTGCAAAATATATACACGGGTGTGCCAACGAATGGTCATCTGCACCTACAGGAAGAACACTAAATCTATCTCATAACCAATACATACTAACGCGTCTTCCTTTGCTAGTACTATTGGTAGGATAATCTCTTAGCAATCCCATAACTATTTGAGGCCATACTAATTGTATAGGCCCAATCACTATAACCCCATCCATACGAAGACCAAATAGAACCTCTGTATCTTGTAGCGTGATCATCGTCTCCCTATGTGCCATATTAATAATATGGGTCTCAGGTCTCCATCTCTTGACTAACTTCATGATGAGGTGATGATTGATCTGGATGAATGATAGTCATATGACCCCCAAGAAACTAACATTGGTAAGGTATGTCATGAAGCAATCATCCAATGGTATCTAGGACGTGCCATTTCGTAGGTTAGACTTCACTCGACGAACCATAATGAGCTCGCCTCCCTGTAATATTAGATTCAATTTCAGTAAAATAGTATAAAATTATTGAACTATACAAATTAATAGATGATTTAACATTAAAACAAACTCGACAGTCCCATACGTCTTGTGATCGATGTTGTCCATGTCCATACAGTACCAATAGGTCACTTAATCCTAAATCCATCAAACCTACAAAACAATAAAAAAATATGTTGTGTCCTTAACTTATGAAAACATAACATTATATGATATGTAATTTAATGTAAGAAAACAACACATGTATGTCTATCTATACCATTTCTATTAAGTTGAGGACACCTTCTCCTATTATGTCCTTCCATTCTACACATGCTATACCTGCTCTTATCGACAAGCTCCCTTAAGTGCATCTCTATATGGAATCTTTTTTTCTTTAGTTTACTTAAACCACGTTTCAGGTTCTTGTTAGGTATGAGGAATAGGTAATTGAGGTAGGGCCAATTCAACTCATCACCTATTGGCATGAAGTATCTAGTGTAAACATTCAACTGATGGGACCACATATACCATATACCAGTATACTGACCAATAGTGACTCAAATAGAATTAAGTTCCCTTATTACATGTGAATACGAGATTCTGTAGATTTGCCATTTCCTACATGAATACGTCATTCTATTTGTATTTATAATATGTGTTCAACTGCCTCGTTTCATCACTCCATTTACTTTTTGCCTCTAGCCTATCTTTACCTCCCATATCTCGTTGTCACGGCTGTATCGCTTGATAGAATGTGTTGGAGCTTGCTTGGCCCATGTTTTTAGCTTTTTCGCTGCATACTTTGTATTCACTTAACCTGCATCCATTCCTTTTCTCGCTTGTTTGACTCTTCTTTCCCAATAATCGATACAATTATAAAAAATTTTCTTTACGAACAAAGTTAGAGGTAATCCTCTACAATCTTTCAAAACAACATTGTAGCCCTCAACGATATTGGATGTCATATATCCAAACCGATAAAAACCGTCATAAGATAACTTCCATTTGCTCTTATCAAACTATGAAAACCACGATGGGCATCCTCCTTAACTTGCATCATCTGATCCATTAAGAATTTAAATTTCCTAAGCTGTACTTGCATGGCAGCAACAGTAGCAAGTTTTTTGCACAATTGGTTCTTATGTGCCTTGTTAAAATTACTGGCGACATGCCATATGTACCATCTCTAAACTGCAAATGGTTCCTTCCAGCCAACTTTTGCTTTATCAAGTGCATTCTCAATACCTAAGTGCCTATTCGTAATTAGGTAAATTGTCTCATCCTGATTATTTACAATGAATTGCTTCAATCTTTTGAGAAACTAACCCCAAGTCTCTATGGACTCCTTGTCAACAAGTGCAAATGCCAGAAGGACAATACAGTTATTTCCATCTATAGAACAAGCAATCAATAGTACATGATCGTACTTCCCATACAAAAATGTGCAATCAGTACAAACTACTGGTTAACAATACCTGAATGCGTATATGCTCGGACCAAATGTCCGGAAGACCTACTTCATTATCGAAACACCAAGCTCAGGGGATCCCCTCCATCCCCACACCACTTTAGTTCCAAGATTTGATATCTTGATTGTGTTTAACAAAATAGGAAGCTCGTTGTATGCTTTCTCCCAATTACCATATACCATCTCCATAACCTTTTTCTTCGCATCCCAAACTCTCTTTCGAGTTACATTATAGCCAAACATATTTAAAATGTTTGCTTGCAAATCTATAATCTTTATGTTAAGATTCTCTTTAACATTAGTGATGATCTAATTGGCTATAAGCCTATTATTGATCTATTTGTAGTCCTGCATCACATTGGGGTTGACACAAGTGTATGGATACTCGAGAATTGTTATGATGAATAGCTTCATTAAACTTTTATACAATGCTCGTAGCTTCCACTTGCATCTACTATCTTTCTCTCTACAACAAACGACCTATAGGTTCAGTTTTGATTGATCGATGTAATAGTCACAATAGTTGTTAATGTGATATCTTTTGACGGTGTCAATAAGCTCATCTTTTGTACTGAAGTGTTGTCCGATAAATAAATCCACGCCGTCAACTTGATTACTATTCTCTGCCTCCATCTCCTCTTTGAATTCTACGTAACCACTATCACAACCAATGTTCATATATAGAATTGAATCTCTAACCTGGGATGTCGGCATCCTAGACTAATTATATTATGGAGCCATCCCAATCCCCTAGCTAGTAGTAAACTGAGGTACAGATGGAATGCTGCTCGATATATACTCTGACGTGGTCGCATAATCTACAATATTTTCAACTTCCACAATTTCTTCATCTACTCTATATTCAACCCCTACATGCTCCCTTTCAACCTTAGTTCCAAGTCCTATTGCAATCATATCTTCATCAAGGTTGTAGCCCGGGTCATCTTGTAAGATTAATCCTATTTCTGTATTAATTGCCTCTTCATCCATACCACCCTTACCAAAAGTGGGATCTTCAACTGGATAAGTTTCCAGTTTGTCATACATAGGGTTATCTTCATTGGTTTGCTATACATAAGATTGAGGAAAATTGGAAGACCCAACCAGTAAAGTTTTATCAGCAATAGTCCTGCTAAACTGACTGGAAACCCTAATATATATCTCTTGTATCTGGTTTTCTCCAAACGCATCGGCCATTTTTATAAAATTTTCTATATCATCATTATCTATAATGGCTATCAGGGTATAGGAAACACCTCCTTCAGAATAACAAGAATGTAAATGAACGAGCTCAACCCCATGAGGATTAACTCAAATACCTATACAAATCGTTGGAGAAAATGGTTGTAGTTAGAATCCTTCCTCATCTTTAACTGTTTTACTAGGTCCTTATCATATTGTGGATCGTTATTTCTATTTACAATATTCCCACCCACATACACAATTATTTTCACGTAATTAGCCATTAACAACCTATTGAATCATAAATGATAAGATCAGTAAAGTCCATACCATTTTGCACGGTTTGTAACACCTACACAATTTCATTTCTCGGTAGGGTATAAGAACTTCACATTGTAACTATAAGTTCTTACATGACTTTATTTCTTGGTAAGATGTTTGATCACACCCACATAATTTTACTTCTAGGTAGAGCATTTTATCACACTATAAATTCACATTATAACTATAAGCTCCTACACGACTGCGTTTTTCAATAAAGCGTTTCATTGCACCCATATAATTTTATCTCGATAGGGCATCTTATTGTATCCACACAATTTTACTTTTCATTGGGGTATCTTATCACACTTTATAAATTCACATTATAAGTATAAGCTCCTACATGACTTTGTTTTTTAGTAGGGTGTCTTATCGCACCCACACAATTTTATCTCGATGGGGTGTCTCATCTCACCTACACAATTTTACTTCTCGATGAGTTATCTTATCACACTTTATAAATTCACACTATAACTATAAGTTTCCACACAACTTCATTTTTAGGCGGATGAGACCCACATAATTTCGTTTTTTAGTGGAGCATCTCATCACATCAATGCAATTTCATCTTAGTGAGGCGTGTGATTGCACTCATACAATTTTACTTCTCGATGGGGTATCTTATTATACTCTATAATTTGCACGCTCTCACACGACATCTTTTTTCAGCAAGACATCTTGTTGTACCTACACAATTTCATCTCAGTGAGACATTTCATCTCACCTACACAATTACACTTTTACGTGGACCAGTTTATCTTACACTATAATTATAATTTTCTATACGATTTCGTTTCTTAGTGTATTGTAACTAATATATCGATAAAATCACATACCGTAAACGAATCGCATATATATATTTCTATATAACCACTACAACTTATGTAACTACCACACAATTATGTAACTACATAAATTATAAATACTACAAAAATTATAAATAACACAAAATTAAGAATAATAAACAAAATTAAACAAGCATATTACGAAAATATAAATACTACAAAAATTATCATGTAACTACATTTTACATGGACAACATAAATATAGCTGTAAATACAACGTAATTAATAATTTTAAAAAAATTATTGCGAAACAAAGATGGTAGATAGTTACATACAATATTACTGAGAAAGCTACTGCTCGGAAAGAAAAAATAAGGCTAAATTATTGCTTCAAGGTAGAATATTAAAGGTTTTGAGGGTTTTCAGTGCTTGGAAGTAGTATAAATGAAGGGAGAAGGTGGAAGATGGGAATTTACAGTAGATGGAAGGCGTGTAAGAGGATCTTGCCTTCCTCATAACACTAAAGGTGTATTCTTTGCTTGTAACTTCCTTGTCGTAGGGAAAGCTGAAAGATGCGTTCTCCAAGCGCATCTTCAATTAAAATAATCTATAAATAGTTAAGTGCGCGCTTTCACTATAGTAATTTCTTAAAATTTTTTGAGGACACACTATTTTGATATATTTTTTCGAAATTTATAATATAAAAGTACAAGACTCTCATCCAATACACCATAGAGGCAGTGCCTCGTTCTCTATCCGTCTCTCCTGTTCATCGTCTACGGTCCACACAGCGGTAGTAGAATGAAACTTTATCAAAGCCATCAGAGCATTTTACATGATAAAGTTACGAGAAAAGGGTCTTCGCATAATTGTTTTGAATAGTAGAATGAAACTTTATCAATCAAGAAGATCAAGAGGTTTTCATTAGGTTCCTTATGAAATTGTATAACGTTTTTATATCAGAAACTTAGAGGAATGTTGGAAAATGTTTTGTGTTTTAATTAACTTTTTTACCTTGGGTTTTTTTATATGAAGTGTAAATAAATTAACATAGGGCTCTAGGCTTCATTTCATTATCAATCTTTTCTTGCATAATCATCTTCCATCTCTTTCATAAAATTCTATATAATACCTTTTGTACAAAGCATTACGGTGGAAAATATACAAATATATATATATACACACACACTAATAGATAATATACTATCAAACGATTGTTTTGGGTAAAAGTTCGAAATTCTAAGGAAAGAGAAATTACAACTCTACACTTGAACGGGCTAATAAAATTCACTATCAAACAATTAGAAGTAAGATTCTGCTAAACTAAGATTATAGGGATTTGCACTCATTACAAAGATTTAGACTTGCCAATCAAGCCATATCTAGCTGGCATGTGCCAAATTTTCATCTCAGGTTGGTTGTGCTCGTGCCCAGAAAAGCCTTCCTCGATCTCATGCCAATCCACGTCAGGCTGACATTGCTTTCATTATATATATATACTGGCAGATAATGTACTTACAATACATATACAAAAAATATATGTTGGTATATAATAATAATGAAAGAGTGAAAACATTGTTATTTAGTTTTCAATTCTTTTTCATATTTTAAATGACAAATGCCATTTAGGAAAAAAAAAAAAAAAGGAGAAAAAGGAGACTAATGGGTTAGTGGGGGACAGAGGTTAAATTGAGATTGGATTGGATTTGGTAGTTTAAATGATTAATTTATTGATTTAACCGTGAAGATGAGATGTTTCATTAGCCAACTATTTGAGGGAAGAGTTAATAAGAATATAATTCAAGGATAGTTAATGAAATGATGTAACAAAAAAAAAAAATAAATAAAGTAAAAGACATCAAATAGCAATTAAGAAAGTCCTTTGGCTTGAATATTATAAATAAGAGAAAGTGATAATGTTATGTTTATAATGAGATTCCCATAATGAATGAAAACAAACATATAAGCAACACATTCTACTTAACTCATGTTATTAACTTGTGTTTATCATTGTCAAATAGCTAGTCACTCGTTCAAGTCAATAATTAGTTGGATTTAGGCTAAGCACATCCGAATGCATTCTCTTACCTGTAAAAGCACTCTTACTAGTTTGAGTGGCATATTGACTTGCATCATCTACTCCTTTTCTCAATGCAATAAGGCAACTTCATCTCTAGTAAGGCTTCTCCGCTATGAGTTAAAATTAAGCACTTGATTCTAACGTTGGTTTTGACAATAGCTCTGTGTCATGACTTTTGATGCATTTATAGGTGAATACCTATCAATTTATTTGTAAGTTATTTAGATTTTTTTCTTACTTATAACAGAGTAATAAATAGGAAATTTCATGCTTTGGTAGGAATTTCTAGATCAAGACATCAAATGGGGCACCAAGTATTGCTGGTGATATGTCAGCATAGATGGAGGTTGATGCATTCAGACATCTCTTTCCTCTCTGCTTCTATGAATGCCATCTTACTGAGTCTATACGGCCTGATGGCAAACCCTTAAAAAAGTCTAGAGATACTTCAGTGGCCCTTGGTTGGTTTAATTATTTATCTATTTAAAAAAATATATAGGGCTGTCGAAATTTCTTCTTAATCCATAAAGTTTTTTTTTTTTGTTTGTTTTTTTTCTTTTTTTCCCACCCTTGATCCAGATGATGTTTCAACTGCAGATGGATCTGCACTAGCAAAAATTGGTTCAACTGTGAGTTTCTTTCTTCTATCCAATCTCATGATTAGTAGGACATGGTTGTGCTTGCTTCCATGTTATATTGTTGAACATGTATGTGTTCTCCTTCTAATAGTATTTTCTCCAATCTATCTACCATCTAGAGTAAATAGTTTAACATGCTCTTGTGTAGACAATGTTAGCTGCTATAAAGATAGAAGTCATGACTCCTGCTGATTCACCAGATGAAGGCGCTATAGGTTGGAAGTTATGAAAAATAGACCAGTTATTGCGTTTTAGTTTTATTTGTTGCAAGGTTTTGCAAATATTGAGACTTTCTTTCTCTCTGCAGCTGTGGAGGTCCACATACCTCCCGTATGCTTTCCCACTGTGAGGCCTGAGAAGCCTGCTGAGGTTTCCCCTATTATAGCATAGCAACTTTCTGACACCATATCCAGGCAAGTTGATTTCAACATTCATGTTATTAATTGTTATCATCTTGTTTTGTCTTTAATAGAGGTTTTGTTCCCTACACTATTTTTTAGTTATGTTTCTCAATAATCAATTGCTAGTTTAAAGAAGACATACTGGTGCATGTGCTTTAGATAGGTTTATTTCAAAATATTGGGAAGGCTCATATATAGTAAAAAGCCTGCTGTGGAGAAATAGGCCCATGCGTATATATATATATATATATATATATTGTGGGAATGCTTGCATATGAATTATCATGAATCAATCTTATTCTTGAAAAGAAATGCCAATAAAGTTTTCTCTAATCTGCATTTCGGGTTACATTTTGATTTACTACTTTATGTGGTTGAAGATGATATGCTTTAACTATGGCAAACTGAAAATTGGAAAAAAGCTATTGTCTAATTACAACAATAACATAGAGACAGAGTTCATTTCCCAATTTAAATATTTTAATTTATCTAAAGGAGAAAAAAGTTTCCTTGAACTAGCACATAATGCTTATCTACTAAATTTTGTCAATAATTTTCTATGCTTTAGCACATATTTGCATGTATCACTCATCGGTTCCATTCTTGAATAAGATACTTCACATTATGGAAATGGCATAGTTAACTAGGGAAAGTAATTTGTGGTAAAGACAAGACTAAAGTTTGACCTCAAGCCCTTGCACAAAATGGAAATCATTTTTTTATGGCGACATCTTACCGTAATGTCACCCCTCCTCCAAAAAAAAAAAAAAAAATGAAGAGAGAAGTCAACATAGTGAGACGTCTCCAATCTTATTTGAGGCAATGTTGAAGAATATACCTGATTCATTGGATCTTTTAGCTTGTGATGCAAGTTTAGAGTACCAGGTCAAGTTTTGGAATTGTTAAAGAGGACAACTAAAAATGGAGTTTGGTCTGACATATAGGCTGTTGAGTCGATCATAGGGAATTGCGTTTCCTTTAAGCCCTTTGACCTCGTCTCAATATCAAGTCTTGTCTAGTATGATAGACCTGAAGGAGTAATCACTGATAAGTGGAAAAGCTACTTGGATGGCGTACCTGGTAATAGTTTTCCTACCCGTACACATGATTTCTGTAAAGCATTTGGCTTAAAATTTGTGAGGAGTTTCCAGTCTTCCCTTGCACACTGCAGACTATTTCAGTAGGTGGTTGCAAGCCTTTTGTTGTTTTAGAATATGCTATGTTTCTTGGATTATGCATTCTAAGAATGTGATCTTTTTTACAGGACATATATTGTTTGGATGCTGATGGAACTCTTTTTGATGCCGCATTACTTTCAGCTACTGCTGCATTTTCTCATTGTAAGCTTTTTCTCCTTCCATCCATAACTTGAATTATTATCATTCTTCCTTTTTGTAATTTAGCAAAAAGGAAGATTCAAAGTTTATGGCATTAATCTTTCTACTGAGAGCATTTTGCTGTGTCTTATCTGTTTCAACTGCTTGAAGAATGTAATAGGTTATCGATGGCTTGCTTCATTGAATTCTTAGGTTCATTAGCATCATATTGTCGGTTTATATGTTAAAATTGGTCCAGAGGAATTACATGGCTTAAGGAACATTTGGTAGTGAGCCAACACTGGAAGAGTGCAATAATGAGAGGGGCATAGTGCATGTAATTTTCATCCAATGCATAGTTCATGCTATTCTTTTCCGATGCATGGGTGTTGTTGTATGATTTGTGTACTTGGAAGTAGTTGGTGAAATAGCTTTTGCAGAACTTTCAATCCACCAGTTGAATTTATAATCTTTAGAATTTGATAGATTTTCTAAAGCCATTGAAATGTGCTTCTATGGTTGCTAGTCCTTTTCATATTTTTATCAATGTAGCAGTATGTTTATGCTTGAATCATATCGAGATTTGATTTATGAGTTTTAATTTAAGAGTGAGTCATTTTTTTTTTCTTTTGTGTGTCATTGTGGCCTAATAACTTCATATAATTAATTTCTTTGCTATGCAGTGCAAATTCCAGTTGTTTCCTTAAATGATGAAGGGAAGCTTGTAGCTGTTTCTCGAGAAAACGAGAGTGAAAAAGAATCGGTCAACAAAGAGGAGAGAAAACTCGCTGGCAACATCCCATTTTCGTTAACTTGCATCCTTCAAGGGAACGACATCTTGGTGGTCAACCACTGAGAAGGAGTCTATAATGAAAACTTTTCTTATTGTGGATTTAAATTCATCTGGTCAACTTGTATCCCTTTACAAGCCTGGAGGCCAGGTCTTGCCTATAAATCTGCTATAAAGGTTAGAGTTCTCCTCACATTTGCCAACCGGTCCTGGCAGTTACTGCTATTTTATCGGTTACAGTGGTAGCCTTGTTGTTTTCAGTGCTTATCATGAACTAAGACAATTAAAAGAAATCTAAAGTGGGTAGTATCTGAGCTATTGGGTATTTGACATTACTTTTACTTATGAACAAACTAATGTACTTCTATGAATTTCATTTATACTTTTTGGTCCTCTATAATCTTTGGCAGTGAGAGAAACAATATATTTTAGTAGAGGGAATGATGGAAGTTAGAACAATGTTTGGTTATTTGAGTTTATGAATCTTTATATTATTGCTTAGAGAGCTTGGCCAATTATGCAACTGCTTTGCAAGACAGCGGGACTATTTCTTGCTTCTTAGGAAGGATCTTCCTTATAGGCATTAGGCATTTGATGTACAGTAAATAATCTGTAGACAGGATCTACAACTTAAAAGTTGTATTTCTTATGATTGAAAGCTGTCTTGTTTATGCAGGCATGTGTTGCATTGACAAGACAGAGAATGAATGAACTGAGGTAGATATTAGATGAAGTTATTTCTAGCATGGAAATTGGTTAGAGAGGTTTACTTTGGCAATGCTACATGCATATTTTAATTGTTATGCACCCTTATCCTATATTTCTTTAACTTTCTTCTTTTTTCTTGGTTCAATCACATTACATTGTTGAATTATTTAGCTTATTTCCTTTTTCTTTTTCATTGCTTTGATGTAAATTGCATATGGAATAGGAGATGCATGGTTGGTTTATGATTTTAGATTTAGGCTCTTTTACTTCATATAGCTTCATCCTATCATCAACTTTACCGGCTAGTAATTTGCTACTGAGACAACAAACTTGGTGATACAACTCTAGTATATGTGCTACTTCATAGTGATGTATTGTATATGTGATGTGCAGTGAGCTGTATGTGCTACTTTGGTGTTGTGTAGTGTACAATAGTTTTACTGTGTTTATGTCTATAAGCTTCTATAATTAGTTGTTAGCCAAATATTATAAATAGAGGATATCGGTTAGTAAGAAAAGTTGGACATTTTGTTAGAAACTTATGAGTTAGTTTGTGTGAGCAATTGTGCTTATGAGTGAGTTTATTCTCATGAGTGTGGGCTTTTAGCTTATGGCTCTCTTCTATAGAGAGACTAAGGTTTGTAATTCATAATTCATTCATTTATATCAATACAACAAAGCCATTTTTTCTTTACTGACTTGTTGGTTCCTATCACTTAGGACATCAAATATGTATCCAACACTTAGCTGTCCCGTTAATCTTTCTCTAAAGTATTCCTTGTGGTTTCAGAAATATTTTCACTTTGCTATTACTACTGCCATGTAGCCCTTCAAATTGTCTCTTTCTAAATACACTAACTTTACGTTTGCTCACTTCTTCACTTTGCTTCTTTACATTGTTTAATACCCTTGCTTTTTTTGCCATGTTAACAAAGTTTCATGGCTTAAATTCTAGAAGTTTCCTTTTCATATCAGGATTAAATCCTTTGAAAAATATCTACATTTTCAATCGATCACTGGTTTGATACTTTGGTGGAGTAATCTATTAAATTCGGCTTCATACTGCTCTACAATATGCGTCTCTTTTATAATATTAAGTAAATCTTCACTATATTTGAGCCTTGAACTTTTAGGAAAATAATAATTCAAGAATTCGTATCTGAAAACATCCCAAGTGATTGGTTCTCTCAAATTTTGTTGCTTTGATTCTCACTAGTACGTTTCCTCATCTTTAACATATACGTATCATAGGTAAGTCTAAGATGTAGTGGTATTTCAAATACCTCAAATGATTTCTCGATTTGATGTAACTAATATTTAGCCTCATTAGGTCTATTAGCAACACCCTTAAATTATTTATTACAATGAATAAACTTTGACAATACCGTGATGCTACTTGAGATTGAGGGGTATTAGAGGAATAACTTCTACTTATCTAACTGGTGATGGCATCGGCGGTAGCAATGGCGTTTGGAGTAAAGGAATCTCTTGAATTATTATTGGAGGTCGTGCTTAAGTGAGTAGCACATACTCTTGGGCTAAATATGTCCTCAACAACACATTTTGTACATTAATAGTTGCAAGGATTTCATCAGTTTTATTTTGTAGCATATCAGGTTTTCTTCCCTAAGTAGGTGGGGCATGATTAACTTGAGGTTTCTTTCTACGCTTGTTTTAATTGAAAAATTCATTTTCAATTTGAAGTTAGAACAATCAACTATATTTAAATAACTGTAGAAACTACAAGCACAAAATGAAAATAATATATACACATTTACAACAACAGTAGTAATAAAGATTGCAATATTTTATTTCTTGTTAATATAGTAAGATTACATCTATTTAGTGGTCATTTTTAGTGAGTGAATCTCTACTGACAACTATACAAAGTCAACTCAAAATATAGAGTTTCAAAATACAATAGAGCTTATCATAATATATAAATTTTCATAATACATGAAGCTCTCTCTTGAATACGATATAACCTCACTATAATATGACTCTCGGAGTATAAAATGATCAAACATGTTCCTAGCATATACAACAAAAGGAGTATGTATGATCACTCTAATGCCCAACAGTGACTCTAAAGGTACAGCCCATCAAAATGAGCATGTATGATCACTTTAATGCCCAGTAGTGACTCCAAAAATATAGCCCATCAAAATAAGTATTTGTATATCTACTAAGGGCATGAAGATGGTCCTACACCTACATCATTTAAATATTCGAATCTTGGAATGAACAACATGGAACCAACACTAAAGTAAACTCTTGACACTTCACTGTGTACCTATCGGGCCTACTCTCTAGGTAACTAAAAATTTAAAGGATTTAGACAAATAGTAAACACATCTAAAGGGTCACATTCTATCAGTACTATAAGAGGAAGTTCGAGATCAATCTAATAGTACTTGAAGTCCTTTGTGGAGAGTATTTTCTTAATAGGCTCGATAGGTAAAATAGAGACATCCATCTATACGCCTAACTTTTTGAATCTTATATTTTACCTAAGTTTGTAGATTTCGATCTCCTATAGGTAGTCATGCCAGTACTTCATACTCGTTTAAAAGTTAGCCATAACTCTAGCATTGTTTTAAGTAATGATCGAACCGTGATCAGAACGGTGGTTAATAGTCAAAGCTACATCATAAGCAACAACTCTACTATGAGCAAATGAAGGTGGCTCTAATAATGAATTAGCTCATATAAAGAATACTAACTTCTTCATTTGATTGGTACTCTCATTAACCTCTAAATAATACATCTCTTCGTCTATAGGCATATTTCCCACTACGTGTAATGTTTAATAAATTTGTCGATTATACCAATAAGTACTTAGACCGACTCCCCATATAGTGAGAACCTCGTATAGGGTACAAGGTGCAAAGTTTGCTTGCTAAAGTTAAATCCTCGCATATAATTCGTAGGCAATGTCGATAATCTCGCAAAGCTTCTCCCTTACAGAGATGGAATGGGGCAAAATTGGTCTATAGTTCAAGAATCGATTTTTGAGTTAATAAGGCATGTAATTACTTTTATAATTATATTATTATAAAATCTAGTAATTAGTTTTACACTTAACACATAACTCGGTTCTATTTCTCTTAATCTCATTAGGTAAGTCATCATAATGTTTAGGATTAGGTTTTATTTACCCTAGTTAAAATTATGTTCTAATACCACCTTCCTGTCACGACTTGAGGGGGTAGCTTAGTTAAGGTGGACGCCGTATATTGTACAAAGAATAGTAGATTAGTTACCTTTCGAATTGACAACCCTTCATGCGATATACAAGACTACAACTATAACTAACAACTCAAGAGTTATTTAGGCATAGAAAATATTATAATATAATTATATTAATACGAGTTTCATAATATGATTACAAAATATAATAGTAATTATATTAAGTCTTTTAACGTACTATTGTATAAACTAACAGATATATTAGGTAATACATAATATTAGATAATAAGTTTCTAAAAACTTGCTATAGTAATAGTAATACTCTCTGAACTCTCAACTCAAACTTACCTCAATTAGAAAACGTTCTACTAACCTTGAGCATCCTACAGCTTGGAGTAACAAAGAGGTTCTCCTACAAGAGTAATATGTAGGGGTATAAGCTAAAAAGCTTAGCAAGCTATCTTTCAACTATATAGCAAACAGGTTATTCAATAATTAATTTCAAATATATAAATGCATGAACATATAGAATGTCATACAAATATATATAGATGATTAGGTACTACATGAAAGTCAAATTTAACACTCTCTAAAGTCAGAGTTGAAGTATGCACAATATCAATCAAATCCGATTATCATACTTGAATTTATACAATGACGAAACTCTGCGTTTCATATTTAAAAATAAAATAGTATATTCATTTTCAATCTTAATTAAAATTAAGTTCTAGGTATGATTGTGGGTGACACTTGCTTCTAAATGGAGGTCTCTAAACTTGACTCTTAGCTGGTTAATGCCTCAAACGATTAGTAATCTCGTAGGCTAAAGTAAGGTCATATCGTACATGTACATCATACTAAAATACTATAATAATAATTTATCAACCTTCGTATAGCCCCTCACAACCTTTACGTGATATAATGGTTAGAATTATTTATATGATATACATGTTCCAATTTAGTTTAATTGAGTATGATATAATTAAGTCTAACTATAGTATGACCAATTGGAATAATAGACAAACCAATTCCTATTGAATCCACTATACACAAATAGTATATTATCATATTTTAAAGTAATTTCACAATTTAGCAAATAGTATCATACATATGCATAACCTAACTCATACAACATTCAATTATTAATAACAGTTAATATTCACTAACAAACATGTATGGAATCATTAAGAGTACTTATTTAACCATCATGATAATTAAGGATTGTAATAATTTACTTGCAGATTGATTTTGGTATCAAGATTATCTGACATTTAGAGAATATGAAAAATAATAAGTATTTGAATGAAATAACTAAAGTATTCATATATTTAGTACCACTTACCTAAATTAATTATCTATTTATATGAAATCTCTAGTTTGAGTTTTTTCGTCAATCGCGTATAACTTTTTCATTCTAGTTTTAATTTTTATGAATTTATATTCCATTTTTATTATTTTTGAACTTACTTTTTCGTAACGACTTCCATTTTAGTCGTTGTAATTCGTATTTTTTATTATGGTATAAAAATAGTACGAATTTTATTATTTTGACTTAAATATTTATAAATTATTATTTTAAGATTTTCTTTATAAATTTATGATTTAATAATTATTTAAATTTTACATTTTTATAATTTTATTATTTTTAAGTCTATTTTGTAACAAATCACTTATTTTACTATTTTTAAGGCTAAATACTTATTTAATTCTTTTTATTTTTGCAATTTTATAATTAATTAATTAATTAATATTTTTAATTACAAATTTAATTAAAATTATAGGTTATTGATGTGGCAGCTTAGAAGTGTTTTATGTGTCATTTTTTTTTATAAATTTCCATATTTTCTAATTTTTCCTATTTTGTAAATTTGCTTAATATTTATACATATATATCTATTATTATATTTTATTAAATTTTATAAATTAACCTAATTATTTTTCTTAAACCTACATTATACATATGTATTTATATATATTATTTTATTTAATAATTTCGTATTTTAGTATATTGTATATATACTGTTTAAGTATAAACATATAATTATATCACAATATACTATTAGTATACGTATTTTTATAGTCATACACCTTTGTTTTCTTATCTTATTTATATATAAATACATATGTAAATTCACACACTGCACCTAAATATGTTATATACTATACATGTATAATTATACATTACACTCATATATATATGTATATATATATATATATATATACATCAGTATTTTCATATTGAAATGATTTTCTTTATGCAAATTTGTATCTTTATAGTCATACACCTTTGTTTTCTTATCTTATTTATATATTGTATATATATATATATATATATAAATTTGTTTTCTTTATAGTCATACACCTTTGTTTTCTTATCTTATTTATATATAAATACATATGTAAATTCACACACTACACCTAAATATGTTATATACTATACATGTATAATTATACATTACACTCATATATATATGTATATATATATATATATA
>JAMXBB010000004.1:113833550-113864917 GCA_024138015.1 Lumnitzera littorea | reverse complement strand
CTCAAAAGCGTTGTACATAAATATAAATACATACATATATATTCAATATATACATATAATTACCACTCATGAAAGTATACTACTATATATATATACTATACGATTATATATATATGTATACTAAAGTAATTATACATGGATACACACACACATATATATATATTTACGGTACATACATATACATAAATATACTATAGTTATTTACTGAAATACATAATATTAATTATATGTATTCCTAAGAAAATACATAATACATATTCTTACGTATAATATACATATGTATATGCATGTATACATACCTAGCCTTATACATACATACACTATTCAATTTATGTATTTGTATACGTATACATATATTAGTAATGTTATATTTATAAGAAAATACTATACAAATACTATATTTATACATGTATATACTTTATAACATACATCTATATAAAAAAATAAATTACTTACCTATTTCTTTTAATTTTTTTCTCCTTCTTTTCCTTCTTCTTTTTCTTCCTTCTTTTCTTCTTTCTTTTTCTTCCTTCTTTTCTCACAGTTTGTTTCCAGAATTTGTTTCTTCAGTTGCTTTCCAAATTTTTTTCTTCCAAGATTTGTTTCTTCTCTTTTTATATGTGCAGCAATTAAAATAAAATAATAAAAAAAAACTAAATCTTATCCTAATCTTATGAATTAATGAAGATGGGACAATTTCATTATAACTCAACACATAGCAATTGTAATTCATCACGTAGGCTGCTAGTTGAGATTTTATTTTGCTGATTTTGGTTTCAGTTTGTTTGCAGGACGTAGCAATTAAAATGAGAAAGGAAAGAAAGAAAAGAGATAAATTGGAAATGAAAGAGAAGGAAAATAAAAATTAATAATAAATATATGTAAGTTTTCAAATCATATAAATTATAACAATTCTCCTTGTAAATTAATTTTTAAATTTTTGTGAAATTTTATCAATTTAATTGATACCAGTTACAATTATTGTGGTGATTTCATTAAAATTTCGTGCAAATGGGCAATTTAGTCGAAAATTGTATTCAACTATGATTATATCACTATTGAGTAATATTTAACTATTTCATAAGTTTATGTTTATAATTTAAGGTTTCGAGCAATTTTGGGTTCAATTTTGATTAATGGTGCGTAAACCAGTTTTAGGGTTTTAATATGCGATTTAGGGTTTCGATTAATTCCTAAGGTTTTGTTATTGGTGTTATATTTGATTTATTAAACATTGTAATCTTTTATTGTTACTAGATGTTACGCCTCGAAGTCGCAGAGTTGCAACAGTCCTGCAGTGTAAACCATTCTATGATAGTAATTGGCCTCACAGTGCCTACCATAAACATGATTTACACAAGACGTCAATGACTCCTCGCTTTGAAGTAAACAGTCCGATTAACAGGTATACTACAATTATGATAAATATTAAAAATTTCTAATAAACATAAATAATTATAAGTAAGTCCACAGAGCTTGCCATGAAGTTTTACATAAATACAACAGTTCACAAGATTACATAATAACTATCAGTCTTTTATCCTTAACTACAAGGTCACTCTAGTTACATAATATACTAAGTAACTTGATTCTCACACCCCTGGCTTCAACGGATTAACCTCTGGGTAATTGTAAGGTGGCATAGTACTTAAAGTGTTCAGAAATCAGAACCTGCAAAATGATCTATAAGGGTATAAGCAACTATAGCTCAGTAAGTTGAATTGGAGACTCATGAATGCATACAAGCACAAACAAGATTATCAATTAATTATTTTCATGCAATGCAACAATCAAGTTCCATCGTACAACGTAGTTCGATCCGTTGTGAAATCAGAGAAATTTCGCCCGCTCTAATTCAGATTGAAGAGTTCCATGTTATACAGTAGTTTACAATCAAACCTAGGCTTGTACAATGGAGACCTCGCTCCTCCCGTGATTACTTTCGAACCATTGACTTCACCTTCGCCGCGACCTCCTCTCCTGTTACTTAGTTTGACTGAGGATGAAGAAGGGACCATTTTGCAATCCTACGCTATCCCTTTCGAAGGGGTTGGTATTCGGTTGGAGAATCCTATGATCCCCTAACGGGTTGCAATGCACGACATTTTTGGTTCTTAGAGTCGAATAAGATTAAATTTCATTTAGGGTGTTCAAATAATTTCACACCAATTTAATCATAACACAAAATCACTCACATCACAATTTCAGTACGAATTCAGATACGTCAAACACATGTGTAAACTACTTACAATCACAACCATATACAAGCCTAAGTCTCCGAGTACCGTAAAACTAGTACTCTATTGCAATAAGCAATAACCTAACTTACTTGGAATTGCTCGATCACTCGATCCCTCGATCCCTTAGTCGCAAGTTGATTTGTCTCTAAGTGTCCTATAATACAAATAAGTCTTTTTAGTACTTATACTTTAAGGATTCATATTCTAATTCATAATTTAACTTATTTTTCCATGTATACCTATAACGTACTAATGATTTGTTGTACTCTATTTCGGGATTCGAATCTTAAATTAGCTTTTAATTTTAATTCCTAAGTCTTAAATATGCTCGAATCTTAATGTGACATTAATCACATTAAGCTCGAGTATCCAAATATCCTATTGGGTCTTAATTTAGTATTCTAAACTATTCAGTACACGCTAACCTTAATTGGGGTGTCGGATTTATTCCCGATGTGAGAAAATCTTACGTTTGGAGACATTTACTTAAAATTAAATGTCATTTCAGATTTATTATTATTCTGATTTCTATTATAATATTATCTAAATAACCCTATTTTTTTTAGATTTATTAATTTTCAATTTCACATATTACTAATTTCTTACATTAACTACCTAATTTCTTAAATTACCTATACTTAATACTCCAAATGCTAGGATTAGGTTTCCACATCAGAGATTAGCATCCCTAAATATATAATTACCATCTAAATCAGTAATTAGTATTTTAATCACTTAATTAACCCAAAATTACCTAATTTTTCTATCATTTTAGGGCTAAAAATTAACTTAAAAATTTAGAAAATTAATTTTAAAAAAATTGCTTCATAGCACTGTTTTATATCACATGAGCATCCTACAGAAAAAAAAATTGAGCTCTAAATTACACTCCTAAGCCTATTTATTTCTAGTTCTAATCATGCTCGGTTTTGTTCAATTTATTAAGAACCTTATATTTTCAGACATGATTAAACTAAATCACTATTTTTCCCTAAATCTACATATAATAAAACCTCTGAATAATAAGTTTCATAATTTTCTAGGTAAAATAACTAATTTTACTAAATTATACAAAATCAGGACATTTATGGGACTCACCCGATTCGATGCTTTCTGGCCGTCCAAACTCGGTCCAAGGTTGTCGACCAGCCCAGACGGTGGGTCTAGAGTAGGGTGGTGGTGGTGGTGGTGGCTTAGTCCCAAGTAGTGGTGAGGAATGGGTTTGACTCACTTGCCCAATCTGCACAGTTTTCTCTTCTTTTTTTTTTCTTCTGAATTTTCTCTCAAATTTTTGAGTCTCTCGATTTTTCTCAGATTCCTCACTGCCCAAATGAGTTCTAGAAATTTTTCCCCTATTTATAGACGATTTTGGTAATTATTATGCATTAATTAGACATGACTTTGCCTAATTTCCTTGATTTTTGGCTTTTGTGTTGCCTAATTCTAATTGGTTGATCTTTATTTTGCAGATTCTGACATGCCACGACCTAATTTGGATCATCTTATCCTCTTCTGATTTTTTTTTTCTGATTTTTTCATAATTAATTTATAATTTTCTTTAATTATTTACTTAGTTTTTGGCTAATTTAGGTAATTTCGCGTATTTTTATCTACACGTAAATACATGTAGGGTACACGTAAACATTCCTAATTATTATTTTGGTCATTCTAAAATTTTTAGTATACATATAATTTATCTCTAGTAATTTATTAATTATTAAATTACACTTTTTACCTTTTCGGTAATTAGCAATTATTATGCTTAAAATTTGAAAATTTTATAGTCTCCTATTTTACTACTTATTTCCTTAAGTTAAAGTTTACGGGGTCATTTTTACTAATATTTCTCTCAATAGTTTATAATTTGGGTTTGATCGGATCCTTTAACCGATCGCCCTAAACCTTGTATTCTAAGTTCACTCCTACGGTTACTTGACTTAACTTTAGGACTTACACTAGCCCTATTAACTACTATTTTCTTAGGGTTTACAAATTTCTTTTTCAAATAAATCATAATTATTTCTCTCATCTTTAGTAGAAAAGATTTTTACAAAATGTTTTCATGTTGATGTAATAGAATTTCTAATACAAATGTTAGGAAAAGAAGAGCATATTTCATAAAACCAACAAATCCTTAATCAGCTTGTTTTGATTTTTCATCCTCCAGCTATTATGTGATATATTAGTAACAATTTGAAAATTAGAAGTAATTATCTTATCTAACATATAAGAATCATGTTAATTATTGCATGATAAACTTGACTTGATAATGAAATGTTATTAACATATTCTTGTCAGAAGACCCTAACAAGAACTTGTTATTTCATGTAAATAGGACTTCTATTTTTTACCTCTTTGTTTTAGCGCTTTTACACTCTATTTCAAGCCATTGTCATGTACCCACAAGAAAGAGATATGCTAAAAAAAGAGAGATCTTCAAGAATGTACTCTCCTCATATTTCATGTCAAGGATAGTCAATGATCTTCTAATGGAACTTATCCTTCCTACGGCTTTTGTGCTCATAACCTATTTTATGGCAAGCCTAAGGCCCATGCTATGCCACTTCCTCTACATGCTATTTGTTGTTCTTTATTAGAGGAATATCTATCAATTATGTAAAAAGTATATTTAGGATATTTTCTATGTTTAGAATATTTTCTATGTTTAGAAGGTATTAGAATATTTTAGGATCTGTAAATATCTGTTAATTGTGTAAAGAGTATATTTAGGATATTTGTTTTCTATGTTTAGAAGATTGGTTAGTGCGTCTATGTTGTATATATATTGGCCCTCTTTGGCCTGTGATATGAATATACACACATAGAAATTTTCTTCTCAAAATTTTATATGGTATCAGAGCCTGGTTAAAAAAAAAAAAAACGCTATGACTAGCGAGGGAAAGAAACCAGCCTCTCCTTACCTATTGACTTCGAGTGATAATCCTGGTAATATAATTACTCAGGTGCAATTAAAAGGAGACAATTATGATGAATGGGCTCGAGCGATGCGAATGTCGTTGAGGGCCAAGAAGAAATTTAGATTTATTGATTGAACGATTAATCAACCTGCTGATGATTCCACTGAATTAGAGGATTGGTGGACTATGAATTCAATGTTGGTTTCATGGATGCTCAACACAACCAAGCCAACACTGCGATCTACCATAACATATATGAAGATTGCAAAGGATTTATGGGAAGATATCAAAGAGCGATTCTTTATCACTAATGGACCTCATGTTCAGTAGATCAAGGCGGAACTTGCCAACTACAAAAGAGAGGTATGTCGATTATGACTTATTATGGGAAATTGAAACAACTCTGGGAAGAGCTTGCGAATTATGAGTAAATTCCCATCTGTCGTTGTGGAAGATGCAACTGTAATATTGCAGCTGAACTTGACAAGAAACGAGAAGAAGAGAGGCTTCATCAGTTTTTGATGGGGTTGGAAGATGCATTATATGGAGCAGTTCGTTCTAATATTTTGAGCACAGAACCATTGCCAAACTTGAATAAGGCATACTCATTGGTGTACTAAGAAGAACGTGTTAGAAACATCTCATGATGGAAGGAGGAACATAGAGAAGTTGTGAGTTTTGCAGTGCAGACCAATAGAGGAGGGCGAAAGTATAAAACAAAAGTGAAAGACAAATCTGCCATTTGCTCACACTGCAAACGAGAGGGACATGATTCTGAAACTTGTTTTCAGCTCATTGGATATCCGGAATGGTAGGGTGACCGACCCAAAGGGGCTGGACGTGGATAAGGGGGACAGTGTGTAAGGCGTAGGCAAAGTAATATGCCAAAGGTGAATATAGCCCATGTAATTGGGTAGCCATCATTATCAATGGCAGCAACGGAAGAAAATACAGCTTCTGGGACCTTGACAGCAGAACAATGGTCATTCTTTCTCAATTTGTTGAACACGTGCAAACCGGGTACTAGTGAGAAGATGAATGGTAAGGATAATCTGAATTGGATTATTGATTCCGGTGCTTCACAACATATGACAAGTACTTTAAAATGTTTAACAAATTTGAAAGAAATTGTGACATGTTCAATTGGATTACCTAATGGAGAGCAGGTGACGGCATTGAAGGAGGCATCAGTTTACTTGGGAAAACATATCAAACTAGACAATGTTCTCTATGTTCCAAATTTGAATTGTAATTTGATATCTGTGTCGCAATTGCTTGATGGCTCTAATTGTAATGTCCAATTTACTGATAAAATTTGTGTTATACAGGACCGCACCTCGAGGATGGTGATTGGAGCGGGTGAACAATGCAAGGGACTTTATTATTTGAAGTCAGCAGTATCAGTCCAAGTATGCAAGACAAGCCATGTAGATCCTTTTGAATTATGGGATAGGAGGATGGGGCATCTGTCTACAAAAATTGTGGAATCTCTTTCTCAAGTTGAATTTAGTAATAGTTCAGTAAAGAATAAATCATGTGGCATTTGTTTGAGAGCTAAACAAACAAGAGAAGTTTTTGTTTCTAGTGATACTAAAGCAAATGAAATTTTTGAATTAATTCATTGTGATTTGTGGGGATCTTATCGTGTTAATGCTTCTTATGGGGCTTCGTATTTCTTTACCATTGTTGATGATTTTTCTAGGGGTGTATGGATATATTTGTTAACTGAAAAAACAGAAGTGGAACTTGTCATGCGTAATTTCTTTGCCATGACTAAAAGACAATTTCAAAAAGATGTGAAGATAGTTAGAAGTGCTAATGGGACTGAATTTGCTTGCTTGTATAGCTATTTTTCTGAAAATGGAATTTTACATCAGACCTCATGTGTAGGAACACCTCAACAGAATAGACGTGTTAAGAGGAAACATCGTTATATTTTAAATGTGGTTAGAGCTTTAAGATTTCAAGCCAATCTTCCCATCAAATTTTGGGGAGAATGTGTTCTAACGGCTGCATATTTGATCAATCGGACTCCTTCTAAGTTATTAGGAAGAAAGACTCCTTATGAGATATTGTTTGGTAAATCTTCTAGTTATAATCACATTCGAACTTTTGGGTGCTTGTGTTATGCTCGGAACTTAAATAGGGAAAAAGACAAGTTTGCTAACAAGAGTCAACGTTGTTTATTTGTAGGATATCCTTTCGGGAAAAAAGGGTGGAAAGTTTATGATCTTGATACAGGAAAATATTTTGTATCTAGGGATGTTGTGTTCTCTGAATCTGAATTTCCATTTGCTGATAAGGAAGGTATGCAACTAGATCTTGTATAAGATGCTTCTTTTGATATCACCAATCATTTTAATGGTGAATTGAATGAGGAAGACGAAAGTGAGGTACTTGAGAATTCGACTGTGACTCAAAGTGATAATAACGACAGCTGGGGTGTCATTGAAATCTTGGGTGAATCTGTTCCAGAACAACTTAGATGGGGTCATAGAACAAAAGAAGCTTCTACTCGGCTGCGAGATTTTGTGACATATACTGCACAACAAATAAGTCCCTCTACATGTTCCTCCAATCTAATTCCATCCACAGGTACCTCCTATCCTATAGCACATTATGTAAATTGTGACAAATTTTCTCCACAACATCGTTCTTTCTTAGTAGCTATGATAGCCGAAAAGGAGCCTGTTTCTTATATTCAGGCCATCAAAGACATTCGATGGAAAGAAGCCATGATGAAAGAAATCGAGGCACTTGAGGCTAATGGGACATGGACTGTAGAAGATTTGCCACAGGGAAAGCAAGCTATAGGCAGTAAATGAGTTTACAAGATCAAATATAACTCAGATGGTTCGGTTGAACGTTATAAAGCTCGATTGGTGATTCTTGGCAATAATCAGATTGAAGGAATTGACTACAATAAGACCTTCGCTCCTGTTGCAAAAATGGTTACTGTACGTACTTTTCTTTCAGTGGCAACAACAAAGGGATGGGAACTCCATCAAATAGATATTCATAATGCATTCTTGCATGGAGATTTAGAAGAAGAGGTGTACATGAAGATGCCACCTAGGTTCTCTACTCAGCAGCCTGGCAAAGTTTGTCGATTACGTAAATCACTTTATGGGTTACGACAGGCCCCCCGATGTTGGTTTTCCAAATTGACAACTGCATTAAAGCGGTATGGATTTCTTCAATCTCAATCTGATTATTCATTGTTTACTTTAAATCGAGATAAGATACATTTGAGTATACTGGTGTATGTCGATGATCTTGTTATTGCGAGGAATAATGGAGTTGCCATTCAAAAGTTTAAAGATTATTTATGCCACTGCTTCCACATGAAAGATTTGGGAACATTGAAGTATTTTTTAGGTGTAGAGGTGACTCGGAATCAAGAAGGAATTTTTCTTTGCCAACGTAAATATGCTTTGGATATTATCAATGAAGCTGAATTATTAGGTGCTAAATCATCTGGTTTTCCCATTGAACAAAATCATCATTTAGCCTTAGCAGAAAATGCATTGTTGGCAGATTCAGAGAAGTATCGGAGATTGGTAGAAAGACTGATTTATTTGACTCTTACTCGCCCTGAGTTGTCCTACAGTGTTCATATTTTGGCACAATTTATGCATCAACCAAAGGAAGCTCATTGGGAAGCAGCTTTGTACGTGGTTCATTATTTGAAGGGCAGTCCTGGACAAGGAATACTTTTAAGAGATGATAGTGATCTTCGGTTGTATGCTTATTGTGATTTTGATTGGGGAGTTGTCCTTTAACTCGACAATCTCTTACTGGATATTTTGTTATGTTAGGGACTTCTCCCATTTCTTGGAAGACTAAAAAGCAACATACAGTGTCGAGATTTTCTGCTAAAGCAGAATATCGTTCCATGGCTACCACTGTGTGTGAACTGAAATGGTTAAAGGGTCTTTTGCTGTCTTTCGGTGTTGTATACTCTCATCCTATGCTGTTGTATTGTGATAGTCAAACAGCTTTACACATTAGTGCAAATCCTGTGTTTCATAAGTGCATAAAGCACATTGAAATTGATTGTCATTTTATTTGTGATGAGATTCAACATGGGCATGTTCAGACTGCTTATGTACGTAGCTCTGAGCAACTCGCTGATATTTTTACTAAGGCATTGGGGACACAGCAGTTTAGGTATCTTCTACGCAAGTTGGGGGTTTGCAATCTTCATGCACCAACTTGAGGGGGGGTATTAGAGGAATATCTATCAATTATGTAAAGAGTATATTTAGGATATTTTCTATGTTTAGAAGGTATTAGAATATTTTAGGATCTGTAAATATCTGTCAATTGTGTAAAGAGTATATTTAGGATATTTGTTTTTTATGTTTAGAAGATTGGTTAGTGCATCTATGTTGTATATATATTGACTCTCTTTGGCCTATGATATGAATATACACACACAAAAATTTTCTTCTCAAAATTTTATATTCTTTATAGTGTGTTAGTGGCAAATGGACTTGGGCTTGCTTTAGGTGCCATAGTCATGGATCAGAAATCTATTGTAATTTGTGCATAATGTGCCAAGATATTTTTGATATATTTATGGATATTATTTATAAAAGGTAAGTATTTATATACTTTTCTATTAGTATATATTTTATAATAAAGTCTCATAGATAATTAGAATATGTATGAAATTATAATAAAGGTGTATTATTAGTAAGATTTTATTACATTATATTATCTAAAAGTTGAACTTGGTCAGATAAATATTTAGAGGGGACATAGATATTTAGACTAATAAGTTTTATAACTAAAGTCGTTCTCATTGGACTAAGAAAAAGATATACGAGGTATACAAGTGGGTGCCCAAAGTTAAGTGAGTACACTGGATATGACCCGTTAATAGAGAACACCATATGTTTAATGTCATTGGTCTCTCCTCTAAATGAACAAGCATAAATAATCTTTAGACTTGAGACTTCATATTTGAAATGTTGTGCTTTAATGTTGTTAAACGCAGTCTTTATTTGGATTATAAATAATATGGTTATTGGGTACAACATAAAATATAAAGAGAATAGCGATGAGTCAAGATAAAATTCGTCACTCTCTTGGATTAGGGAGTTGATATCTAAGGTCACTTAGTTAAAATAATAGTGACTTGTAAGTCTGTGGCCATAGTAAGTATTATTAAGTCTATTTTATCTTAGAAACCAAGTAAAATGATTAAACGTTGATAACATAACATGCAATGGTTTAATCAGGATATCATTTGATGAAAAGATTTAATTATGTAATAATTGGTTCATAGTGGTTTCTCGTTTATACTTTTTCTATTATATTAGATAATTAATAACTGTTGCTAGATAGTTACCTTGGTTTATGTTTATATATACATTACCTTCATGTGTAAATTAACCATATATCCTAAATCTCAATTTTAAGCATAGGAAAGTTAGAATAGATTTATAATTATATTTAATCCACTATGACCATGTTATATAAAATTTAAATATATTATACATGACAATATCTTATTTTAGTTGTATTGAAAATTACTTCTATAATATTCGGTAACAACCATATATAATAAGTTTATTTATCCTTTTACAAACACATCAACAATAATGGTATAGTAATGTACACTTATGATTTTTCCCGTTAGTAATTTGGCGAATCAAAACCTTACACTACATCATCTTTTTATTTTTTTAATCGATACAATCACGTTTTGATTTATTTTTTTTATTTTCTACCTTTTCTTATTTTAACATATTTTGGCATTTTTGGGGAAAAAATGTTTTATGCTGTTTCTTTTTATTTATCTCTTGATTTTTTAGTTATTATTTTAATTTTAATTAATTTAGTCAACAAAATATATAAATAAATTGCTAAGTCATAATTTATGTTAGCTCACTTTACACTTGATAATCTAGTCAACAAAGGAAATAAGACCCATGCTCATTTTAAGGGTGCTAAGTATTGACTTTTAAAAAAGATGGGGGGTTGTGTAATTTGAAAGTTTTGAGGGGGTGTCCATGCAAAATACCCAAAAATTTAAAGTAATTTATTTATATTAAAAATTAAAATAAAGTTCAATACTATTATTTAAAAATTTAATGTAGGGATATTTTTGAAATTTCAAAAATATATTGGTTTTGTACTATGAGATGAATTTTTGAACCACAAAACATACAGGGACAAATTTTTTAATTTTAATATAGTACTTCAAGATCTTTTTGTCAAGTAATTTTAGCTAATGTGAAAATTAAACAAGAGAATTTATTATCTACTACTGTAACATAAGAATAGGATGATAAAAACAATACCAATGTAATCATTAATGCTTCTATTCAACCGAGTCGTCTAGTTCAAATGCACCTCAGAAGTTAAAAGACTGGTTTGAGGGAGACCAAAGAATTGAAAGAGGAACCATTTCACCAACAAGCCCACCAGTCCATCTCACCAATTACTAGGCTATGTATGTCTACTTAGCTAGATAAGTTCTTGTCACACATTTGTCAGTAGCACCTATGCATGTGATGAGTAGAATCACACATGCTAAGAATATTTCTATTATTTGGGAAATATTACACCTGTATCTACAACATTCCTTAATAGAGAATAAATATAAACATTACACCTTGCTATGTAATGGGAAAAAATTAGGATAAAAGTACAAAATATCATCTTTCCCATTTGCTTGCAACTAAGATCTAGGTTCGTCCTCGTATTACCTCGAGTACTTTTGACATCATTGATAGTGACCTTCCGGACCTTGTGCTCCCTTACTCCACTGTAAACATAATTCATTGTACCGCTTAATGAAAATTACTCCTTTAACCTTTTTTTCCCTTAAGAGCATAAATCAAATTTAGAAGACAAATGAATTGTGATTAGGAGAATCTCGAATAGAATTATCTGGATTGTGATTTAGGTTTCCTTAATTTTGACTATACTTCAATACTTCCAACAGAAACACTATATTGATATGTAGTGCAATCTGACCGTAGAAAAAAAAAATGCAATTCTATTTGGTTTAATTAGAGGATCAACTCCTAGAAAGTTGGAGAGAGAAGATATAATTATAGAATCTAGACTTTTTTTGAGTTTTGACTTGTCAATTGAAATGGATACTTATGGATTTTACAGCAAGTTATTAATAACATTAGTTTATTGCTAATTAAATAGTAATTTCCTAATCAGTCCTACTAATTATAAATATATACCAATATGCTTATCTAATCACCAGATTATAGTGATTATGCATGTTTACAATTACACCCACACATGAGTCTAACCTGGCCAAGAACCGAGGTTAGAACTTGTTGAGTCACGATTCTCTAACAACTACTTTATAAAATAGCCTAAAAGTCACATGCCTATTGGATTCATGTTTTTAAGTTTAAATTTTTAACTATGATCAAAAGCATTTAGACCCGCCGTTTCATGGAACTAGTTCTTAGATTCTTTATGTGGGCTTGATTCTTCGATTCATGAATCGTAACATTTTCATATTTTATTTTGTTAAAATTTAAATTGAGAAATAAATTAAGAGTTTGAACTTTAAAAAAAAAAAAATAGCCTTAGAGCTATGTAGCTTTGTTTTATTTTATGAAATAGTTGTTGAGGATATATATTTATTTATATACAACCACACCCAACTTGACTTGTAATAGTAAAAAATATGGACAAAAAATATAAAGGCTATAAAGAAATTTGAAAAAAAAAAAAGTTAGTCACTTTATTTATTTATTTATTTTTGTAAAAGTCTATATATACCAAACTAAACATATTTTTAAAACATGTTTACTCCCTTGTTAATAGCAATAGCTTTAAATGCTATAGATGGGAAATAATTTATTCCTATTCCCATTTTATTAGTTTAATTTTCCATGTTATCTAATTTTTTCAGTTTTCAATTATAATTTTTGTTTTCTTCTATTTCTTTGTCCATTCCTCTTTTTTTTTTGGCAGCTAAGGACCCCTTCGGTTCATGCATACGCCGACCCAACTTAGACCCACCACCCTAGCAGGTCAAATTACATAGGTCCAACCCATGCTGCTGAGTCCAAATTCAGGTCTGGATCCGACAGGGGTGGTTCCAGACTGAATCCCTGTTTAGATCCAGCCCGTATCTATAAGTAAATTAGTTTCCTCCTCCTGGAATTTCATTCAAGCATCCTACTAAGCTTGCTTGAGAGGCTAGGGTTCACTGGAAGTATCTCATCATATATGATCTAATCTACCACATACATTGTCCGTACTTCACGTGCTCTATGAATCCCAAATAAAATTCGACAAACTTTAATTGCTTCTCGATCACACCGTATAAAGCCTATTAGGCCCAGTAGGCCAACCAAGCTAATTTTTAGAAATTGTTTGACTGTCTAATGGATCGGCCTAGGTGAGAGGAATTTTATGCTTCCTTTCGTTATTGAATTTTTTTTATTTTGCATGCTGTGTTTCGTCAGCAAATGCTCTAAATCATTATGAACATTAAGTCAACTTATTGCCTAAGGATTTTAAAATTCTTACAGTATCACAATACCATTTTTAAAATATTCTCTCTCTTAGAAAACTCTTCACTTTAATAATATATATATATATATATATATGGCTAGTGGAGAGAAAAAAAAAACAATCTTAAAATTGCTCGTAATTATTATGATTTGGATCAAAATTATTGTTTCCTCTCAAAATTGATTGTGATAAAAATAAAATCAAAGTGATCATGCCAGATTGGATTGGTTTGCTTTTCAACCGTTCATCTTTAAATGCTTGAACATACACGTGCACCATACAAAATGTTATCAAAAATTAGACACACGAGTGAGCCTAAGTTAAAGAGCTCTTGGTCTTGTTGTTCACATTGTAAAGGCCCACTAAGCTTCTTGACTTCGGGATTTATGGCTGAGACTTCTTGCATAAAATCAGGATATAGAGTAAACTAAGGAGGCCTACTCCTACAAAACCGCTAGTTGTCAAGCCTGTGAGCACGGTTGTTCCCTTAACCATTTCTGCTCCCACCTTTATGTCCATTATGACAATTGATGATACTGCCATCACCGAAGAGCCGAATGTGACACTGCTTCCTCCTTCTATCAAAGGTAAGGAAGGCTTCGAGGATTGAAGGAGATATGGCGCCAGGGACAAAGAAATTGAAGAAGAAGGAGCCCATCCTTCGGACATATGTTTATGATTAGCCTTCAAGTCATCCTTTTCTGAAGTATTGATGACCTTGAGGATGCTTTTTATGAAATGCTAAACTAGTTCCAATGTTTGAGGATAGTATTGAACTTGTTTAAGGACATATCGTATGAGTCTAAGAATGACAGCAAACCCGAGAATAGGAAGGCTAAGGAAAGGCTCTTCAGCTTGAAGCGAGACATCCAAGGCAATCACATTACATTGCGCCATTAGGAGCTCAACCGTCAGGCTTTGATTGGGTCCTTTACCCTCGACAACTAAGCTATTCTAGAAGACTTGTCTGGGGCCCAAGTAGATTCGCCTCTTGAAATGAGGGTCACTTAAGCTCGCTTATTCGGTAGGTAAATCCTCGTCTCTTTAAGTCAATCTTTGTTTATTGACATTACTTTGAATTTTTTAAGGCTAATCATGGTTTGTATGTTTCATCATAGTACCATGGACAAGTATTGCTCTGGTTCATGTACTATAATACACTGCTCAACGAGGTAAAGGATCTTCATATGGAAGTGTTAGGGGCAAATTAAGGCTTAGGGAAGGTAAAATCCTCCTTTAACCATTTTTATGGTAAGTTTAGCAATGC
Organism: Lumnitzera littorea; assembly: GCA_024138015.1. Lineage (NCBI taxonomy): Eukaryota > Viridiplantae > Streptophyta > Magnoliopsida > Myrtales > Combretaceae > Lumnitzera > Lumnitzera littorea. The sequence goes on along the minus strand of JAMXBB010000004.1, from coordinate 113,849,987 downwards.
TAACCAACATCTGCTTCGCTCTAATGTGTAGATAACCATGCTGAAGGGATAGTTGCAAACGAAGGAGTGTGGTCAAATTGAGGCTGAAAGGGCCACTAAGCGGACCGATAAGCTCAAGGCTCAATTAGAGGATGAACAAAGACCTAAGGCTGAACTCTCTAACTAGTTGGATGAGGAGAGGAAGGCCAAAGAGAATCTTGACCAACACAATGTTAAGCTGTAGGCATCAATCTCTAAACTTTTGATTGAGCTGGTAATGAAGGCAGCTAAATGTGAAACTGCCAAAATAACTTGGCTAGAGTTGGCTAAGCAAAAGGTCAAACTAGAGTAGAAGATCTAGGAGCTCCAAGGGGAAGCTAAGAAGATGAAAGAGATTATCTCTAAGCTGGAGAGTAAGGAGATCTTCAGCGAGGCAAGTGAGAAGGTATGTAAAATTTTTTTCACAACTCCCCAATAGACTAAAAAGTTGTAAGACATCTCAATCGAATGTGGCTAAAGCATTAGGAAGGATGTGAACAAGTATCACCTCGACCTTGACCTTAACTTCCTAAACTAGTTGGACCATCCAACTCATAAGGAGGAGAAGGTAGCCCAAGTGTAGGAAAAGGCAGCTGCTCAAGCAGCTAATGTAGTGCAGGGCGCCCCTCTTACTACTGGGGATGCCCAAGACATTCTTCCATCCACTTCTACCATGGCAGCTCAATAGGGGGTTATCTCTAAAGGCAACTCAAAGGGAAATCAAGGTCAAAAAGACCCTCCTATTGACTAAAGTCATCAATCCTTTGTTCTTCCATCTACAACACAAGACAAAGCATCTAAAGAGTAAGTAGTTCAGGTAAATCAATCCTTTGAGTGGATCGATACGTTAGACTTCTCAAACTTATCAGAGTTAGCTTATCCAAAGTGATAACCGTTGTTTTTTTTTTCTTTTCCTTTTCTATATTTTTTTTATGAATTTACTTTCCCTTTCTAATGTATCGGGTTGGTATGCCAACCTTAAATACTTGCAATTATTCCCTTACTAATGGAGAACTTCTAATATTACTTCTTTTTGTTTCTTAGTGCTTCTATTGTGCAATTTGACACTTAGGGCTTATTTGCTTATACCCGGTTTCATTTAAGGAGCTGAGTTGGTGGCATTCTAGTAAATGCTAGGAATTCCTTAGTCAAGCAAAGAGTGTTTTCCCTTGTTAAAGTTACCTAAAGAGGGCCAAGTCAATGGAGTCCCGACTTGCCCAAGTAGTGGAAGTTCCTCAATTGTACAAGGGATGTTTCCCCTTGTTGAGGTTACTTAAAGGGGGTCAAGTCGATGACGTTTCAACCTACTCAAGTAATGAGAGTTCCTTCATTGTGTAAGGAGTGTTTCTCTTTGCGAAGATTACCCAAGGGGGATTAAGTTGGTAGCGTTTTGATCTGCCTAGGCTTAAAGAGGTATATAAGGGTTCATTTACCCTTTTAAAGCTAGGATGTAGCATGAAAGTGAAAAGGCAAAGAAAAGAGAGAGAAAAAGAGATAAAAAGTATTCAATATACTTGGATAATAGAACTTTAACATTTGTAAGAATATTTACAAAAAGATTTACATTAATGGAAATAAAGCCGAAATTTATCAGTGTTCCAAGTGTACGGGATGAGCTCGCCATCTAGCCTTTCTAATCTGTATGCTTTGTTCCCTAAGCTCTCTCTAAATCGACTAGGTCTTCTTAATTGGGGGCCAACTTCTCTTGTCCTTCACATAAGCTAGTGGCTTCAAGTTTTCGACAGATTAAGTCATCGACCTTAAACTCCTTATGTTTGACCTTCTGATCGTAATATCTAGCTACTTAGTGCCAGTAGGTAGCTACCTAAGTTGTAGCGAGGTCTCTTATTTTTTCAATGGTATACACATTGGCCTGCAATAATGACTCATTTAAGACAGCTTTAAAGGATTAATTCTAAATGTTAGGAAGTTCTAGTTCGATGGGGAGAATTACCTCTGACTCGAATGCTAGATGAAATGAAGTCTCGTTGGTGGAGGTACACTAAGTGGTCCTATATCGCCATAAAATGTTAGGTAGCTCATCTGCCCATTCTCCTTGAGCTCGGTCCACCCTCTTCTCGAGACTTTTAAAGATGATCCGATTAGTAGCTTTAACCTAGCCATTGGACTAAAGGTAGGTGATTGAGGTGTAATGTGTTGCTTATCACATTAAAATCTTTTTAGTTTCAGTTTATAGGATTAAAATCTTTTAATCTTAATACACTAATCTCATAATGGGATGGATTTATTTGATTTCTACACCATAACCCCCTACACAAACACCCCGGCCAAAAATGAAATCTTCCCTTAATAAATAATGGCTTCAAGAAATCCTTCCCTAATAAAGTATAAAGCTAGTCTTTTTATTTGAATATGCATTTGCAATTATTTTGTTAGGCATATTTATTATTTGATTTGAGTTTCTATGATTAATTTGATAATTTATTGATTAATATAAACCAAATTAGATAATTAATTGGAAGAAAAAATTATAATGCATAAAATTATTTGGTCATACATGTTAATAATTGTGCTTAACCTTTACTAAGGTCTAGGTATATGATTTACTACTTAGGTATTAATTATTCGGCTTTCAACAATTTTTTTTTTTAAATCTAGAAAGATGAATTTCTTTCAATAAGAGAATAATACATCACTCAAAATAATTGATATAAGAAACTCATAAATGAATGTTTGTGGGTATGAAAACTCAATCAAATAGATCGACACACCCCTTTAAACGTCATACTATCCCATATAGGAGATAAAATGATTTCTCTCATATAAATAAAACTTAACCATCCAGTGAGTATGAAAAATCCCATAAAAGGGATGACACAACCTAAATGTTTAAGTCTCAATGAATCATGAGTCGAATGTTAAAGTCATGTAATTAGAACTTAGACTGATATTATCATTTACTGTAAAGTTGTTAAACTCATGATGTTGCTTATAATTGGAATGTAAAACAAATTAGCAAAATTATAAAAAAACTAGTAAAATTATAAACTTATAAGTTTGTATATCTAAACTTATAATTATATTAAGAGTTTACACCTAAATGATTTTATGTATATTATAATTAGGAAAAGTTCTATAAATTTTTAATGATCATATAAATTAACTCACAACTTTAGTAATCATGGTTGGTTTGCCAACCTTGATTAAAGAGATATGTATGAAGATATTGCCAAAATTTTCACACCTTATAGAATACCTTAATGTTGTGTTTGGTATGCAAGAAAGGACTTAGTATAGATTCACAATTTTAAGTCTAATTCTTCTTCTCATGTTTGGATGCATTTTAAGAAACTGGAATTACAATTCCTTAGAATGAAGGATTCTAACTTTAAGTTGTAATGCGATTTCTCTTTTAAGAAGGTACAATCATAATTTTATTCCACCTTAGTAAATAAGCAATTACATAAATAACCCCATTTAATGTATAAATAGCATAGAGAGAGAGAGAGAGAAGTATAGAAATAAACCATAGAGAAGTAATTAGGAAAACCTACCATCATTACAACTAGAAAAATTGCTACATATCATTGCAATTGGCAACCTTAAAAAAATGTTTTGTGTCCAAATGCTATCATATATATAATTTTTTTTTTGTAAGCATGTATATTGTTATATGAAAATATATGTATTATATATATAAATGTTATATATATATACAAGTTTTATATGTATACATAACATATGTATATAGATCATATGTCTTATATATAATATATAGTTCTATATATACATATATAACTATATTGTAATATATATAAATTTACAAATGTTTACATATAAATTTATAAATATTAGTTATATGTTATAACTATATTGTTATGCGTATAGATTATATATTTTATATGTAATATATTGTTCTATATATATAATTATATTGTAACATATAAATATATATAGTAGGTATAAATATACAAATGTTATTCATATAATTGTAATAGTAACGCAATTTATGTATAATATATAGTTCTATATATCATCTATAATTATATATGTACAATATTATGTGTATATACATATATATATATATAAAATAACATATACATATACATATACACATACACATATCTACAAATTAAGGGTATTTTTGCCAAATTCTACCATATGCTCATTCCCTTCCATTTTGAACATGGTAAAACCAAACATAATTATGAAATAAAATTGATGATTACTTGATGTTTCCAAACACAAAAATGGGCTGGTCACTCCTTTCCTAATTCCATTCTATTCTAAATGACTCTTACATACCAAACGTAACATAATAGTAATAGCACAACAGGTAGGTTGAGGAAAGAGGTAACTTAACCATGTGAATTTCCATTGAAATACATGAAGTTTCTACAATAACTACAACCAACAAAATTTTACTTACTCAATCATGTAGATATATAGAGTTAGTATTTGTACATAACCAGGTTCATTTATTAGTCATACATAAGTGGAGTACATGCGGATTTTGAGTACCCACAACGTGGCTCTAATAATGATCAACCTATTTGATATCCTTATGTTTAGTTGCTTTCATAAAATTAGAATGATATAGTAATTCCACTTTTATGAACTTATTTTTATATTTAGTTGTCGGAATAGCCATTTTTTAAAAAATTACTATTACTATAAAAGAAAAATTATAATTGCTTCAAAAGATTAAATGAATAACTATTTCTTAGTCTTTTCCAACATATTTATATATCTACCCATAAGATCCTAACTCCCTGATTCCTCATAATTCAATGAAGTCTCATATGAACTGTGAAGAGATTTACTACTAGTATATAAGAATTGAAACTTTTGAGTCTAAGTAATTGAAAAAGTTTATTAGTGTCTGTTGGCTTGGTTACTCATTGTTTTTTGCCTAAAGCATTATAAAACAAATTGTTAAGTCATGGATTTAGGTAGGGATATGTCGATATTTTTAGATACATTTTTAATTTATTACTAATGTAATTTTAAATGCAACTAGGCCAAATAATAACTATTAATTCTTATCATTTCTTTATCTTAGGAATTAAATTACAATTATATTCTTACTATATTCCATTTCGTAAACTAAATATGTCATTATAGTTACCTAAAAGATAATAGGACTAGAGATGCTACTGGGGGGGTCATTAAAGGGTTTTCGACTCACTCAACCAGTTAAAAACCCTATAGAATTAAACCCTATAGGGTTTTTGAAATAGGTTTTAAAAATGATTCTCAAATCCTATAGGATTTTGGGTCGAGTTTTAGAATCTATAAAAAAAACTCAATGGAAAACTTAAACCCAATTAATAATAATAATATATATACATATATGATTCCAATAATTTAATTTTAGTATATTGTTTATTGGTTGAGCAAACAAGTATCTGACCTAAAAGTTAAAGAATTATAAAGAAAAATATGAAAGAGAGCTTTCTTTATGGCTCATGTTGGCTTATAAAAGAAGAGACTTGGAGATGAATAATTGGTTTATGAATTTGGTTTGTTGAAGAGGAGCATCTTGGGCAGTGTTTCATATTATTGTTTATGATTGTAATAATATGCAAAAGGCTTATTTAAGGATATTAAAAATAGATAAATGAAATTATTATTCAAAATAAACCATATGTTATTTGATTTATTTTTTACTTACACTTGCGAATAAATTTTTTAAATCTTTTTTAGCAATAGTTGGTTGGGTTGGGTTTTAAGTAGGTTCTACAAAACCCTATAGGTATGAGTTTTAGAAATAAGGTAAAAAAAAAACCCTACAAGGTTTTGGGAAGATCTATAAAGTATTGGGTCAGGTTTGGGTTTTGCAAAAGCTGTTTCAAACTTAATTTGATGGCATCCCTAAATAGGACCCAAGAGGTTAGAGCTTATTAAGAGGTGTATTAATATTTGAAATCAATCTCTTTAACAATTTTATGTATATTGTAGTGTCTATAGTTTTGATATACTGTAAGTACACTTGAGATAGGGTTGTAAGTAACCCATAAACTAACCTAATAGTTTATGAGACTAGAACAAATCGGGTTAGGTGAGCCTAAACAGCCTTGGGTGACCCATTGATTCAAACTGATCACGGTGGTTCAAAGGCCAAGCATGTCAACTCGATAAGCCCTGGAATTGACTTTGACCAAATTTTCGGAAAAGAAAAATAATTTAGCTTTATGTATTTATAATGTATATTGTATACATCATATATGTAGAATTCATCTATAATTTTCCTTTATGTATTTATCTATTTTTTACAACAAAGTATAAGAATTTAGTACATATGTGCCATATATATCCTAAGATATATATGTGTATATATGTGTTAACCTAAGATATGTTAATTTATATATATATATGTATATATATCTATATATATACAGATATAAGTATATTATATTATATTATAGAATATATGTTAATTCATATTTATAATATTACGTAATATATTTATATATGAACAAGAAAAAAAATTTCCATGAAAAAAAATTTAGAAAGTAAATTTGTATATACTGATGTTTCAAGTGAACTGGTCCGAAACTAGCCCCTCTTGAATCAGTTGCGGTTCGCCATTCTGATGACCTGTAAACCGACAGGCTCGGGCCAGTTTTTGGCCGGTTCTGCCTGCGTCTTGGGTCAAGCTGTAAGTATGCTGCTAAACATGCTAAATATGAGTCTCATGGGTTATGAAGTCACCATCCGCGTGGAATTTAAATTATAGTTAACTCATCCATGGATGATAGCGTGTGTTCCCAAAGTCATATCTTGAACGATATGCAAAAATGATATGTAATTTTGAAAATAAAACATACCATTTTTTTTTTTCCATATTTATTAAGATTCATAGTATAAACATATATTCATGTCGGCCACGTCCTTAGATCTTGCAAATAAGATATAGCTGGTAAAGCAGACATTGAGTGGCCCCTAAGTGTTAGAAAGCTCTTATGTTTTTTCGCTTTTATTGGCGTCAAGTCACAAAATTTTGAAATTTGACATGGATTGTTATATTATAGAATAGAAAAGTCCTCAATCAGCAGGGGTTTGCATTTGGCCAACTGTGGCTAGACATTTTGTTTGTCTACTCAAGGCCCTGTAATTGCAACTTTTGACAAATATAAAAGGTAATAGATTGAAAGCAAATGGATTGATTCGATGGGAATCGAATAATCCTTGAATTATTATATGGATGACTTTTAGAAAAGATGATAGCTCAAAAATTAAAGTTAGAACATGCAATTATGAGTAGTATGTCTATGATCTTTCTTGGAAAGGTAGTTGATACCATTGCAACTATGAAAACAAAGCCTTTAAACTTTTCGTTTTTGTTTTAGTTATGGTAATATTCCTAAAATTTGTCAAGTCATAAAAGATACTTCGAATTCCTTTGATGTCTTATCAGCTTATAAAATATCAATACCAAAAATGTTTCATTTTTCTTTTTTCTTTTTACCAATAAAAGACTGATATTAAATATATAAGGGGTTCAATAAATCAGCCAAATCAGGGATAAAAAGAAAAGCTTTATAGACAGTACAAATCATACAATAGAATAGCTCTAAGAGAAGATGGGGGGTTTACACACCTAATCCGAAGGGCACATCTTCTTTCTAACAACGTTTGTAAGCGAATCCACCATCTGGTTCACTTGTCTTGTAATTAGATTGAAATTCACATATTTGAAAGATAGCAACAAACGTTTTAGACATAGTAGCACAGGTTCTAGAGACCAGAGAGCAAAGCTAGGCATTCTGATAGAATTAAATACAGCCACATAGTCAAACTCAAAACAAACATCATGCCTTCCTCTCTCATTTGCCAACTTACAAGCCTTTAGAAGTGCAACAGCCTCAGCTTCTTCAACAGATCCAATCTAACAAATGTTATCATCACCACCACAAACTAAATCGTGAGACTTCCTGACAATGAATCTGGAAACAGCCTCCTTCGAATATTTATCGAAGGAACCATCTAAGTTCCCTTTGATGGTAGAAACGTTAGGCGCTTGCTAGCTAGGACCGGGGGAGATGTAAAACAAACACAATGCCTTTCAACTTTTCATTTTTGTTTTAGTTATGGTAATATTCCTGAAAATTATCAAATCACAAAAGATATTTCGAATTTCTACGATGGCTTCACAGCTTATAAAATATGGATACCGGAAAATTTTCAGTTAAAATAAATAAATATACTTATAATTATTTCTTCAAGCAGATTCTCACAAACCCATATGTGCTTTTTTTCTTTTTTTATATTCAATAGTCATTGTAATATAACAAGGACATGTATATTCTTTGAATTTAATTACAATTATATATTGATACAAAAATTAAGTCCATATGTCATTGAAGGTGAAATTTTGTGTGAGAGATGCAAATGTAGCGTTATAAAATTTGAGGTTGTCTCTATAATTTTAATAGTTTTAAAAAGTATTACCTTTCGTACCAAAAACAGAAAAGCATTTATTAACTCATAAACGAGAATCCGATGGACAGAAATTCCAATTGACAAACAACAGCCTAGCTAAGATGGTCGGAGTTTGTCAAAAGGTATTACCTTAATTTATCTTTCTCCGTTTTTTTCTTTTTTAACTTGGAAAACAAGTAAACTTGAAGGGGAAAACTTCATTTCTGACGAAAAAAGCTTTAATACACTGACATGCCGATAAATAATATATAAGTATCAATAAAATTTTAACATATAAAAGTAAAAAAAAAAGGATGTAATTTTTATTATCATATATTTAAAAATTATTGATATTTATATATCGCTTATTAATTCAAGTGACATATCAGTAGTATTGAATCTTTTTTCCATTCTGGGAGAGTACCTTTGAATATTTACTATTTACCTTCAACATTGGTGAGTCTACGGCTTGTTAAAATAAAAAGATCAAGTGAGATACAAAAAATGAACTCATCCTCTACGCAACATGTGAAAGGATCAATTCGAGGTAGCTTGACATTACCAAATGAAAATGCTCGTAGAAGAATGACCGAAGAATTGATGAATTATTTGGAACATCTTGATGAGTTCACTTTTTATTATTAATAAATCACATGACCATCAATATGAGGAAAATATGAGTTCCTAGTGCTCATTGAAGTATTCAAATTGTTTGACTGTAATATTTTTAGGGGACGCTCAATTGCGTTTGACAACGTAAAAGAAACCATTTGATAAGAAGGAAATAAATTGTCCGCTGCCGAACCTAAAGTGCATGATTAGTCCATCGTGTATCGTTATCGCATGGTAAGGCACAAAAGGTTTATGTCTTGAATTCTAATATCTTTTCATTTTACTTGGAAAACAAATTCCCTAGAAATGTCAGTAAATATACTCAGCAAATAACTATTCTACACCACAACACATAAATACTAAACCATATACAACTTAATTATATTCATTACTAAGTGAAAGAAACAAGACAACTAGAAAACATAGTACTAGTCAAAAAGTTTTCAAGGTACAGGCAATGAACACAAGCAAATTTGGCATCTTGAGGTCAAATAGGAAGATTCTAGAAACCAAGAATCAAGAACTAAATTGTCCCATATTAATATCAATATTTATATCAAGTTAGAGATGGCTAGGCACTCATCCCCAGAACGCAATTTTAATATAATTGGGAGGACAAAAAAATGGCATCAATGAATGAAAGACTATTCCCTTTCAATTTCCACTAAGTGACTAGTCCTTGGTAATCATCCATTATAGTATCCCAAACCAATACCAATTAGCCATCTCAATGACTTGCATGCACATTTGTGCCAGTTTGGCACTAAATTTACCAATCACTTCATTTTGAATGTCCGTCCTTCAATGGCAACATACGAATACTCAATGGCTTATCAATCCAATCAAGTACAACCTAGTCCATGCTCAAACAACATGAAACAAATATAACTGTTAAAGTGATACATAATTTATCTTCACTAATTACTCATCATAGTCAACCAGCAATCAAGTAGAATATTTACACACTTGCACAACTATTTGTCCATAACTTTTGTAAGTTCATCTTATCCCTTCAATTTGTTCGATATTTCAATAGTTTTCTCATTTATTTCAAAAGAACATATTTTGATTCATTCTAAGTTGTTGGTTGCGTTAACTTAAGGTTTAGGGAGTTCTCTAATGAATTTGAGGTCATTTAGAACAAGACTTTAGTAGATTATAGGTGTCAAGTCAATCGAATGGAAGAAGTGATCAACTAGATGGTGCCTCACCAATTTTGTTGACCAAATTTACAAGTGATCAACTATCTTCAAAAAGAGTCGATTGAATTTTAGCATGGGTCAACCAATTAGAGTACTTTTTTATCCTTATAATTTTTCTATATAATTCTACCTAATTTATACTAAAGGGTTTATTTTAGGATCATGTGGGATAGTTTAATCAATTTCATAACTAAAATAAATATCTCATTATTATATTTTCTAAGTCCTCATTTTTATTTAAGATTTTTGTTCAAGAACTAAAATCCCATCTGTTAGGAAATCTTATTTATATATGGACCAAGTGTTTTTATTAGGATAGTGTTAATTTATTTAGAAATTTCTAACTTTTTTCTATACTTAGATTACGACATAAATAGAATTAAGGTTTAAGGCTCACTATTGCTTTTAGTTTTGGACTAAGTTTCCTATAACTTAGTTTCACAATTTGATTTTGGTACTTCAAAATTTAGATTCTAAGTTTTAAGAGCTAAAAGAAATAATGTTTAAGACTTAGTTGAATGGCATGATTTTATAGTAGTTTCTCTTCCCTATCAATAAGTAATTTCATACTAAAGTAAATTGTAATAGGTGCTTAAGGCTATATATATAGAGTTCAGATGAGTTATATGTAGGTCCTACAATCATAATCTTGAAGAAACATTAGAGTACTCTCATAAAGAAGAGTATGAAAATCTCCTAATCATAAGGACAGCATGAGAATTATCAAGGAGCCTATCATGTTGCTAAAACACATCAAAAGGGAATAACCTCAAAAGTCTCAAGCAATCACTCTCCCAAAACATAAACGACTAAACAAAAACACCAGTAGCAAGTTAATAATGCATCTCCTATTCAATAATCATCTAATCCAGTGAACTCCAATAGCATCCCTCATTAGCTGTCTCCAATATTCCATCATGAATTGTAATCATTGTATAAATATAAGTAATCCATCATGTCCCCCTGTTAAGCCTCATCTACAAAGGACTCCTCATATATAACATACTCATCAATACTTATGCTTGAAAAAGGAAAAGAATGAGATGAATTTCAGTACAAAGCATACAAGCACATACAAATGCCATACCATATGTAACACATGCATATAATGCAAAACAAACATCCAATTGGTTACTATCTTGTTATTTACAAACAGTATAGGGATACTCAAAACCTCACCAAACCATAATCTCTTATATGTAGGTTCTATCTTCCTTTTAGTCTCTTTCTAGTATTTTAGCTACTTGAACAAGCCAAAGTTATCTCAAGCTTATCTCATAAGGCATACAAAAGAAATTAGAGAAATTAGACATCAAGAGCTATTAAGAGAAAAGCCAAAAACATTATAGAAATTGTGAGAGGAAAACAAAAAGCATAAAACATTTTAAAGCATGATCACAAAGATTGTAACTTGTAAGGTTCATGGAGCATTATAATTGTAGTATTGGATATGGTTTAGCAATGGACTTACAATGGATTATGCTATAATCAAGTTAGACTCCGACACTTGATGTTCTTGTTGACAAAATCATAAACATGACATAAATGTAAGAAGAAAAAGTGAGTGAGGAGAACTATTACATTTTGGTTGTGCTAAAGAGAAAATAAAGTGAATAGAGAGGAATTAACTCTTAGTTTAAGAAAGTTCCTAGATTATGGTTTTGATTTATCAAACTAATATGTATGGTTTCTAAAGGGTGAGTTGGATTAACTATGTGAGTTTAGGCCTAGAAAATTATGAGCCTAACATATACTAATTTATTTATTATATATATACATATATATGTGTGTATGTAACTACACTAACCAAGTTGTATATATAGTTCCATGTCAAGATTTTTTATTTTAGCATGATAATAGCCCAACTGTAGTTTAACTTACTTAAATAGTTTATAGAGTTAACCTTAGGTTTAATAATAATTGGCTTGATAAGTTTGTAAGATCTATTTGGTTATAGACAAATATGAGTGTAGATCAAATTCAAGTTAAGTATAAGCATTAATATTGAGGTTAAATGCAAATAGATACCAATCAATTTTTTTATAAATACATATACACCCTCTAAGCTTTTGACATATGATTTCATCTCCTTATATTGTTAAAAATGTATGTACACAACCTACACTATCACTAAAGCTTCAAAAATCTTATAATTTATAATACTATTGGTTTGGGATTTTAGCAATAGTTTTAAGGTTGTTTGTATATCTTTAGAAATTAAGGAGAGGTAAAATCACACTTTGGAAACTTAGAGGATCCATCTATGCTTGCTTAAAAATTTAAGATGTATATTTACAATAATCCCAAACATTATTTTAGTTAGGAAAAAGATGAATTAGTTGTAAACTCAATACCCAGAAATGACTTGCATCCCCATAACTTTTGAGAATAAGCATTACACCCAAATTATTGGTAACTCTTGTGTGGTACCTCATATTAAATGAAGTCCTACATGAATCGTAAGAGAGAATTGGTACTGATTTATAAAAATAGGATAATGAATATCCTATAAACAGTAAATAGGTTTTTTCAACTAAATGATTGAAAAAAGCTCATCAATGTTTGTTGGTTTAGTTATTGATATTGAAAAAGCACATTAGTAGTCTAAGGGAGTTATAAATGGTAAAAAAGTTGATCCTTTATTAGTAGCTAGGTAATTCAAGATATAAACTCTTAGTATACTTTTAGGATGACTTATAAATTGAGGATAGTAAGAATAAATTAATCGTAACTAAAAAAGGGAAAAGAATTCGCTCAATCATAAGGTCCCCTAATGAGAACATTGCGTGATTAAGAAGGGAATACTACAATACCTCATGTTAAGTGAAGTCTCAATGGATTGTAAGAAAGAATTAGTATTGACTTGTAAGCCATAGTGATAATTTTCTTATCAACATTAATTAAAAACTTTTGAGTCAAGAAATTAAAAATGACTCATTAGTATTTATTAACTTAGTTATTCACTATTTTTAGTTTAAGCCATTACACCTTGATTCTATCACTAAAAGGATCAAAAAATAGCAACACTTTTGGTGCTAGTTTAGATTATGTTCATATTTTTTATACTTGGAGAGTAAAGTACTTGACCAATAGCTTTAGAAGTAAACTTGCAATTTTTTTCAAAATGAATTTCAAAGTGAAATAAATCAAAGTGAGTTCGATCAAGCTAAACTCAAACTTATCAAGACTTCTCTTGAAATCATTTAAAGGTTAAAATTTTAAATTCAAATCATTTTGATTCAACTCCTTTGCTGTTATATAAGCATTTCTCTTCATTAAATAGGTTCCATATTTACGGGCGTGATGGGGGGCAAGGGAGGAATTTCAACCTGGACAAGAATCATTAATTTGTAAAGTTCGTAGAGACAAGCAAATTTTGAGACTCAGAGGCAAAGGAAGTATGAAAGGAAAGAAAGAATTGGCTTCCAAAAGCTTTGCTTTTTACCATCATTTTGTGATCATTATCACTTTAAAAGGAAGCTTTAGTCAGCTTTTTATTGTTGGCCGATGTAACTTTCTGAAAAGAAAATGACTTTAATCATAAAAAAAAAAGAAAGGAAAGACGTATAATATAGAATCCATTGTATGGCTTTATGGGAAAATACTAGTAGATTCCCTTAGCTTTCATGATATATATAGTCCCTAAAATTAGTATAGTACGGTCCCTTAAGTGATCTTGGGTACTATTTACTTAGAAAGTTATGTTTCCGTCCACATGGTCTCCATTTTCTTGCTGATGCAATGGAGCCAACCTCCCCAGCGATTTCCCGATTGTGTTAAGCCTGCGTATTTCTTAGGTAACTGGTAGGGTTTTGCATACTCAAGGTATTCTTTCTTTCGTGGGTCCGACAAAAGAGTATCGGGACATTCGCTGAAAATTGTATATAACAAGTTATTAGTCTAATTTCACTAATGCGGTACATCTCTTACGATAATAGTATGGAAGTGATTTTTTCTAAGAAATATTATATAAAAAAAATGTGAAAGAGAACTTATCTTAGTTCTTAATTAGTCTATAAGACAAGCTTCAATATTGAGCTTATTATCACCAGAAAAATAAAAAAATAGCTATTATATATCACGTGACCATTAAAATGTAAAATAAAAAATAGTTTTCAAATCAATTACTATTTATAATTTATATATTGAGTATATATTCATATTTTATTAATAGTTATATATTATATATACATAATACCTAACATATATTATCGATTGAGTTGTTTCTCATCACATGTAGATTGACTAGCTTCTCGAGAACATATCCGTAGTCATATGCTTTGAGCATTTAGTGAAGTCACCAGATTCAAATTATATATAATCTAGGTAAATATATCACGACACAAATGATAAGGTTAGTATGATCTTAGCTCGAAGGTTTTGCACCGGGCCAAAAAAATTAACTAGTATGTCTCTATCATTCCATTTGCTTATACAATGCAATTAGCGTAGTCTGATCCAAATACGCTAGAAAATTATTTTCTTAGCATTTCACTAAAAGCATGACTTCCATTTCCTGACAAAACAAGTCGTAGGTAGTTAACGAAAGAATATATTTTGTATTTCAAATGAGTCGTGTTAATACAACTGAAGTTTTTTCACGTAGCGAAAAGGTTAAAATGGTAGTCATTATCTGATGACAGAATTTAATGTCAAAGGACAGATTCTACCATAGCAAAACTTCTCCATGCAAATGACTTCTTCCCTCTTATAGTTTCAAACCACAAGTTATTGACTTTAACTATCGGCCACTGGTAAAGCCATTGTTGCCTTGATATGGGTTAGGTAAGGGAAGTCTAAATGTTAAGCATGAAGACATGACTGCTCCTTTAAGTGCCATTTAAGTTTTCATCTGTGTAATAGTTATGACAATTATTTGATGTCATAAGCACACTAGAAAATTCTTTTTTGTTTTTGTGTGGAAACTAGGTCAAGTTCCCTACGTCCAAAGTAAGATATTTAAGTTTATCTACGTTTTGTCTCTTGTTCAATAAGTCAATTCATCACATTTTTCCTTCATGGCTTCAAAAATCCGTGACATGGTACACACGATTCTACATGTCATGTTGGCATAGTTAAAAAGCTGTAAACCCTATAAAATCAGTAGTTGAACCCTAACTTGAATCCGAGCATCCTAAACTGTACAATAAGTCGACAAGGCTAGTAATAATAAAATATTATGAAATTTAATAAATCAAATATAACACCAATAATAAAACCCTAGGAATTGATCGAAACCCTAAATCGCATATTAAAACCCTAAAACTAATTTATGTACCATTAATAAAAAATTGAATCCGAATTTATTCGAAATCCTAAAATTATAAACATAAACCTATAAAATAGTTAAATATTACTCAATAATGATATAATCATAGTCGATTATAATTTTCGACTAAATCGGTCATTCATGTGAAATTATAACGAAATTGCTACAATAACTTGTAAAAAATACAATTGTAATGGGTACCAATTAAATTGATAAATTTTATCAAAAATTTAAAAATTAATTTACGATGAGTATTATTATAATTTTTATATTTCGAAAAATTACATATATTTATCATTAATTTTTATTTTCTTTCTCTTTCTTTTTCTTTTTTCCCTTTTCTTTCTTTTTTTCTTTTTCCCCAATTGCCACATTCTGGAAAAAAATCCAAACCAGCAGCCCACGTGAGGAAATGAAGTGCCAAGTGTTGATTAAACAAAAAAAAAATCTTGAAATGATTATTTTTATTTTATCTTTATTAATGTAAAGGATTAGATAAGATTTTTCTCTTAATTATGTTGATCACGTAGGACAAAGAAAAGAAATAAAAATCTGAAAAAAAAAATTCTACACACAATCGAAACCTGGAAGCAAAAGACGTGAGGAGAAGGAAGAAAAGAAAAAGAAAAGAGGAAGAAAAGAAGAAGAAAGAATTAAAATAAATAGGTAAGTAAATTATGTTTCTAGTATAGATGTATGTTATATAGTATATATATGTATAAATATAGTATTTGTATGGTATTTTTATACATATAACATTATTAATACATGTCTATGTGCATAAATACTTAGATTTAATTAAATATGTATGTATAAGGCTAGGTATGTATATATGTATGTACATAGGTATATTATACGGAAAAGTATGTATTATGTATTTTTTTTAAGAATACATATAATTAATATTAAGTATTTTCATTAAATAACTATAGTATATATATATATATATAT
>JAMXBB010000004.1:113740109-113830684 GCA_024138015.1 Lumnitzera littorea | reverse complement strand
GGGGCATTGGATGGGGATCGAGGTGGGCTGGAGGGGTAGGTTTATTATGGATCGTATGACACACTATTATAAGAGATACAAAATTAAAATAAGAAAGATAGATATATAGAATATTTATAGAAAACCTAAAAGAACAATGATGAAAAACACATGCTTAGGACTGAATCAATCCACTCTTATGTAAATGCAATGACATAGTATTTCTTATACAATCATAAACCACTCAATTTCTCTAATAAGTCTACATCGATTTTTGTTCTCCCAAACACTATCCAATCTATTATTATAAAATTATCTATATTTGAAACAAGATACGAAAAATAGATCTTTTGGCCCCTTATTATAGTTATAGAAAACTAGGACTATTTTCGCAAAGTAAAATAATACTTATTATGAAATTGATTAACAACGTTTTTAAAATTATAAGGGTGTATTGAAATTTGGCGGAATAGGTGAATACACTTATGAAGGAAATGATCTTTACATAGAAATGAAGGAAGCCAAAGTAATTAGTGAATCATTTATTTCTACTCTAAAGCATTAATCTTATTTAAATTCAAGACATTACCTTAACAAATCTCTATGTTGGCCTGAATTTGCTTAACTCGATATTATGCTTCGAAGTCGCAAAGTCGTATCAGTCTCACTATATAGACTAACCTATGATAATAACTGACCTTATAGTGTCTATCATAGATATGATTTACACAAAACATTCATAACTCCTTGTTTTGAAGTAAACAATCCAATTAAAGTTTAAGTTAAAATTTACATAAAAAGTTAGAACCATCATTCATATATATATATATATATATATATATATATATATATATTTACATTCATATTGTGTTAAAATCCTAAGAAATTACACATACTATAGCAGTCGACTAACTTACATCTCACTTATTAGTTCATATACCTAAAGTACTATCAGGATATTAAAAAGACTTGATCATATAGCAATTTGATCCTTACTCCCCATAGCTTCAACATAGAACTGATCTTGGGATAACTGTATTGCAACATATCAGTAAGAAGTCAGAACCTGCAAAAGAATCTAAAAAGAATCTATATAGGTTTAAGAAATCACAACTCAATAAGTTAATTGGAGACTTATGAAAGTATAACAACCACAAATAGAGTTATCAAGCAATTAATTATATGCAATGCAACAAGCAAATGTCATCACACAACATAGTCCAATCTGTTGTGAAATCAGAATAATTTCACCTGTTCTAATCTGGGTTAAGGAGTTTTTATTAATGCAATAGCTCACAATCAAATCCAGGTTTGTACAATGAAGACACCACTCCCCCTAAGACTATCCTTCAAACCAATATCCTCATCTTCACCATGACCTCTTCGCCTATCACATAGTTCGACTAAAGATGCAAAAAAGACCATTTTGTTATCCAACACTATCTTTTTCGAAGGTATCGCTGTTTGGTTAAAAAACCCTAATGATCCCCTAAAGGATTGCAATACATGTCAAATTAGGGTATTTAAGTCTATTATAATTATATATGGTTTAGGATGATCAAATAATTTCACACCATTCTATTCACATCAATCACCAAACATAACACAGAATATAACACAAAATCAGATACCTAAGCAATGCATACATAACTACTTACAAATATAGTTAAATACAATCCTAAGTCTCCGAGTACTTTAAAATAGTACTCCAAAATATAATGAAGTATTAAACATAACTTACTCAGTATCCCTAGTTTGCTTAATTGCTTGTTGCAGATCGACTTGTCTCTATGTCCTATAATATATAACATAAATTTGTTTTTAGTATTTATATATTGATAATGATATAATATATATATATATGTATATATATATATATACTCTAGGTTATGATTTAGCTCAATTCTTTATATATATTATTTACTACCAATTTATTCTAAGTTAGTTTTAGAATCGATTTCTAAATTCAATTCTGATTTAAGTTCTAAATCAGTTTTAACTACAAGTATTATACATATATCTTTAAAAATACATTCCAAACCCTAATATAAAATTAATCACATCAAGCTCGAGCATCCTAAGTATCACTTTTAGTCCTAAATCAGTATTCTAGTTTACTCGATACACTCTAATCCCTATTAGTGTACTGAATTTACTTCTGATGTGAAAAAAAATTTATATTTTTCCTATAATTACCTAAATTTAAGTTGCGTACCAGATTTATTACATATTAATATTATTACTATATTATCCATTTTAACTTAATATTTTATATTTACCATAATTCTAATTCCATATATTATCAAAATTACATATATTTACTATATAATACCCTAATAATCACATCTAATACCCTAAATACCACAATTATCATACAACATCGGATATGAATATCTTAAAATCTCTAATTATATACTAAATCAGTAATTATTCAATTAATCATTAATTAATCCCAAAAATCCCTAATTATATACATTTTTTAAGTGCCTAAAAATCACTTAAAATTTTCAAAAATTAATTTCTAAAAAAAGGGTTTCATAGCACTATTCTATATCACTTAAGTAATCTATACAAAAAAATTAAGCTCAAAACTACACTCCTAAGGCTATTTATTCTAAATTGAAACATGCTTAGTTTTGTACGATTATGCATAGTTTCTTAACACCCTATATTTCCAAATGTAATTAACTCTAACCAATATTTTTCCTTAAACCTACATGCAATAGAACATCAAAACAATAAAGTTCATAATTTTCTAGATAAAATTAATAATTTTAATAAATTATACAAAATCGAGCTAAATTTGGGACTCACTTAACTGTTGGACTGCCAACCACGTGCAACAGTTTAAAGAGTATTGGCTGGTCCATGCAGTGGGTGTAGGGTGTAGTGGTGACAGCGATTCGGTTCTAATTAGTGGTGGTTTGTGGGTTCAATCCAATTTCTACTACTGCATAGATTTTTTGTAATTTTTTTAAAAACACTAATTCTCTCCTTTCTTTTTTTTTTTTTTGTTCTCTCCAACTTTCTACGACTTTAAATAGACCAAATGAGCTTCTGGTGGAGTTTGGCTATATATAGAGCTATTAGGAAATTTTAGTGCATTAACTAGAGTTGACGTCTAGCTTATTCACTTCCAAATTACATTTATAAGTGGGTCAATTTAAGTGGCTGAATTTTTTCCTTCTTCCCCCAACTGTCATGATCTTAATCTGGATTATTCCTCACTTCTTTGATTTTGTTTTTTTATTTTTTCTTAATTTTTTTTATAATTTTCTTTAATTAATTAGTATTTTAGGTAATTTCGTGTATTTTTACCTATATGTAAATACATATAAAGAACAAGTAAATATTCTTAAATATTATTTATGTTATTCTATAATTTTTAGTGTACATATATTTTATCTTTAGCGACTTATTAGTTATCGGAATTCATTTTACGCATTTCCGATAAATAACAAGTAATATACTTAAAATATGATATCATAATATTATATTATTTTATTACTTATTTTTCTAAATTTAAACTTACAATATCACTTTTACTAATATTTCTAATTTTACTTTATAATTTAAACTCAATCGAATTCTTTAGTTGATCACCCTAAATTTTACATATTAAATCCACTTCTATATAGGGCTTACACTTAAGATAACCTATTCATACATCTACACAACACTTACAATATGACTCCCCTCATTTGGTCTTGCTAAAATTGCTCACCTTCAAATTATCTAATGTACAACACAAAATCAAAAGCTTCCATTAACTTATGGCTAGATGAGATATGACTTTTATACTCTTACAATCATATCCAATAATCCTTGTGTCACTAAGTACTTCTCATACTTGCAACATCTTCCTTCCTCTTACATTTTTTCACATTTGGCAATTATGTAAGACTTAGGTAAGTAAAATGAACATTTTCTTTACGCATCAAACACAAGTTATCTTCATAGAAAATAGCGGAAATATAAGGATCCCTTACCCAAAGTTCGATATCCTGAATGGAACAACTAGGGAAGCATCGTTTCTTGCAAATAAAACAAGTTTCTAATCTTAACTCCTCTCAAATTACTACTAAACCTTAATGGAACACCTTGTTTTAGTCAATTTTGTTATACAACAACAGCTAGCATGGCCCATCGAGTATGAAATACTACAAGATAGCTTTAGAGCATACATTACATCCAATATAGAGCACATCTACCCTTTATGCAATGTAACCCAGTCTTTACCTATGCTAGCGATTTTCAATCTTTGTATGTTGCCTATCTATACACAAAGTTGTAGGTCTAATGCTGATCTCTACTACAACAAATGTAGAAAGCACTCTTAGAGTTTATAACTCAGTCTATGCATTTCCTTTGACTATTAAATGCCAATAATAGCTTGTGATCCCAATAAATGTAAAAAGCACTCCAAAAGTTTAAAACTCAATCTATACATTTTCTCTAACTATTAAATGCTAATAACAACTCACTATATTTTGATTAGGCAATTGCCATATCAATAATATTTTACCTTTATCATCTAATGTTTAGCTGTTATTCTGCTTCTCAAGACACTTTGCCCTCATGCATTCCTTCTATTTCTAGTCATAGCAAATAATACATTAGCCTCTAAATCTCCATGTAAAATTGGCACTACTATTAGATTAACGATCTTTAGCAATTATATCATATGCAATCCCATTATTTATAGATCCCATCTATTAGTCCAATTGATCCTTGCTTAAGAAATTGCTCTTGACCACTTCTATCAATTTGTTGTCCTTGCCATAGGTCTTTAGTCTCCCTAAACATAAGGAACGAACATAGTAAAGAGCACAATAGGACCATTGCCCACTCTTTAGTCTTAATGTTGACATCAATTTTATTTTATACCATTGATCATACTGTAATCTAAAATTTGTTATCATATTAATAGCTTAACCCTCATTTGGAGATAATATAATCTTTGCTTCATTACCAACCCACTCACAAGAGACTTAGTCATGTATACCTCTTCTAATTTCTTCAATGACCTTGCGACCTTCTTCGCCTGTGCCTCATGCAAAACACCATTCATCAGACTTTATCCAAGTTACTATTAGGGCATTAGCATTGAGTTTTATCACGCTATCTTAGTTCACAGACTACAACTATTAATTTAAAGCCTTCTCAAGCCTAACTATACTAGGAGCTTCACATCCACACTAACAATGACTTAAAATTCATGCAACTATCACATTTCTCAATCCATACTTGGTGGGAATCTCCTTATTATGTATATCATAAACTCTAAAAACCCCTCATCTATCAACCTCACTCTGATATTGGGATTACTAGCTTAGGTAGTCTATTAGCGGCATTAGTTAGTTGAGAAGGGGCTTGTGTAGGACTTTTTTCAGCATTGAAATTTGTATTTTCTTTTTACCTAAGTTATTTCCTCCACCATGTTAAGGTTTTGGAGCCTCCTCTAACTCTACATATATGTTATGTATATCTAGTAGAATTAAACCAAGAGAGCCATGTAAATTATAAAGGACTTAGTTGTGAGAGCATTACTTTAAGTAAATTATAAGAACATTTTATCATGTTGTTACACTCGTGAATCATTTTAATTTTGCATGTTATTTTTCATTCAGTTCTCTAGGGCTTTCCATGTCAAATGTTGTTTGTCACACTCTCTCTCTTTCATGCATGTTTATCTCATACATATATGTTCTGTAGTATACAATTATAAGTCTAGACCGAATTTTCAACAAGGTGATGTCTTGGTTAGATACATCCCAACAACTTCAATAGTAAGAAACTTGATAATAGGAAAGATAATATGCTTAACATACCACTTTCTTTGACACAACCGCTTTTGGTGGAATGGAGCATGCTTTGATCATCAAATTGCCTATGATCAACCAATAGGGTTGTGATTGACTAATCAAGCTTTAGTGGGTATTCATTCTTGTCCATCTTCATATTCCTATGCTGAAACACTATAAACCCAAGTCTTATGAAAATTCTTCCTTTTTGGATATATGAGAAAGGGAAGGAACGATTTGGAGTAAAAGTTAATTATATATATTTACATTTATTAAAATACCAAAAATCCTTCAAGTTTGAAAATATTTTTTGCGTTTTAAGGTAGTTTTAGTAAACTTTATTCTACTCTCTCTAAGAATGGAGAAAATAATTTTGACGAGTCTCGAGGAAAAACTTTCTTTGTCATCTACTCATTTCCATCCTAATCTAAACAAGAAAAAAGTAAATTTGTCCCTTAAAATTCCTTCCATCATAATATTTTCCTCTTGTTCAAACATAGTGTAAAAGTTACTTATTGTGTCAAGCAGGCCTACGGCTAAATATTGCAATAAGTTTTCCAATATTTGAGTCTACAAGAAGTGCTTTTTTGTATTAGCCTTTATTAGATAAAGGCTTTTGTTGGTTGAAAGGCTTTTGCCACATTTTACATACCACAGTAAAATACTCTATCACATGTACAAGCTTTTCTTGCATATATTGTCATTATTTTTTCATAGTTATGCTAATATACAAGTGCAATAAAAACGAAACAATAATCAACTTGAGCTGATCTTGAATTTTTAAATTTTAAACTCTTACGAGTTTAGAACATTTAGCTGGAATTCAACTTTTTAAGCTCACTTAAATTTGATTTATCAAAATTTTATTTTTCTTCTAATTAAAGTAATATTAACATCTAAATTTAAGTCGAATACAACTAACATATAAAGTAGATTCGAGTTCAACTAAGCTATAAGTTAGTCAAACCGAATATTATAAAAGATGAACTTAAACTTAATAAATTATTTAACTAGTTTAAGTTTTAGATCGAGCTTAACTCAATTATTATAAAACTGTATTCGAGTAAATATGGTGCTGTACTTAAAATGGCTGATTTATGCTCAAGATAGTAATATATGTTTGGGATACTAGAATATGATGACACTCTCAGTTACAGATAATACAAAAGACACGCACAAGCTCGATTACACCTGCAGTTTCTCAATTCCGTCCCGTTTGGTTTTTGTTTCGAATCAATTGATTCTAGGAGGGGAATTATTTTATTTATTTATTTTTTTTTTTGGGGGGTGGTTTGTGGGGAGGTGGGGGTCAAAACTAATGTACTGGTAGCTGTCTTATCAATATATACATTTCCAGAGAGGTTTGAATATGTCGTGGACCATTTTTTATGGTTTAATATTTCGGTGATTACGACTAATACTATTTTAATATTTCGGTGATTACGATTAATACTATTTTGACTTATGACGTAATCTCACGGTAGTTGTGACGTTGCTGTAGATTAATGTCCTCCAGATTTAACTTTTTCTTCAAAGAAGCCTGTCGAAAATTATCAAACAGCAGGTTTCAATCATCACTGTCGCATTTTCTACAATGATTTATAGGGTTTTGCATTATGCGGTAAAGATAATACTTTAAACTTGTTTAAGTTTCATTGAGAAGGTTTTACTATGTATGGTAATATACAAAACTAAGCAACATAAAAAGGATAGATAAGATTATAGAAAGGTTGAGCCTAAATGATACCGTATTAACTTTTCAATTGACATAATGTATTTAAATTTGTAACGTCTCGAAACCTAGAATGTCACAACCTTACTACATGTTCTTTATTTTTACTAATATGTCAAGCGTTTAAAAACTTACAACTTATTTAAAATTCACAAAAGAATAACATAAAATATACTAATTCATAATTTAACAACCTTAAATTTAAATAAAAGTAAAATGACGTCTACTTAAACTCCATAAAACACGAAAGGATTCTAAATCATAAACTAGAGTTTCATAACTTCAACAACAATTAACCTATCAACCCTAGCAACAAGAGTCACAGGTAACTCCACAACCACATAAGTCTCAGTATAAACTATTACAATAAAAATAAACATAATCTCAAGTCTACTCCTACAATTAACTATAACGCTCCAACTCCATCATCAAAGTAGTAATGATCCCCTTACTCATTATAATAAAGATAATTAAATCCATAATCATCAGTATAAACCCCATCATTTATCTCGTAACCTATCCCTATAACTGAAAAATAACAATCTCCATAAAGTAAGCCAAAACCTAATACAGGATACCATATACATGCGAATATAACACAGGTATCAATCAAATACACACACACATGCATACCGCTACTAAATGCAACAAGCAATAAATTTAATGTTTCATTTAAGCCTACAATCATCACAGTCTTAACGTCCTAAGACTTAGGGTTACTCATAATCCCTAACACACAATATATATAGATACTATATAAGTACTATATAAGTACTGGTGTTGGGTATTCCCCAACACCCGAGTACTATAAACCAACCTAGATCTACTTAGGTCATTTTAGTATGGGACTCCATAAGAGACAGCGCCGCGTAAAGATCACTTAATACTCATTTCAGTACAAGACTCCACAAGGAACAGTGTCAAGTAAAGATCACTAGTTTCCTTACCAATACCACTAAACCTAACCAGTAGGTAGTCGAAGCTAAGCACTACTAGTCACATAAATAAAGTCCAAGTTCAATTTAGTCCGGTTTATATTCACTACCCTAATACGTACATTCAACAAACACATATCTCGTACTTAGAGCTCCTATTTCAAATTAATCCAACACCACACGTCCTCTAGTACTTGTTTAAGATATAAAAGTTAGCTTAGAATTTAATAGTTTCATGACTCGATACTTCTTTCTCCTTAACTCCATCCTCAACTCTATATTCTAAGCTTCCAAACCGTATTTCATATATCTTCCCAACATCCTCCTAACATAAACACACACGATACCAACATTCACACAAGTCTCAGCATGTAGTCCTACACGCATACACGCACAGTGCACATCGACACTCCAATCGACACATGCACACACATATTACCTGAAACCATAACTTTCATACGCATACACACACAGAAATTCCAAGACATACACACACCTATACAAGACACAATATACGCATACTACATATCTTAGCACCACTTTGCGACACCATTAAGTATAATTACATCATAACCACATAATCACCACCACCACACTAACAATATCAACATCTCCATTCCCAAAACTTAAAGGAACCTTAAAAGTATAAATTAGAAAAGATAGAATGATAACTTACTTAATTAATGAGAAAATATTGATTCTTGTTAAATTCCTCTTTCAAGAACATGAATCTTGATTCGAGAATTGGGGTTGAGATAAGTTTTGCAAATTCCTAGGAAAATATCGTAAGTTTCTATGAAAAGGAATTATGGTAACTATAGTATATGTTTAAATGATTTAGTGAGAAGTAGACTTTTTTCCGGACCAAAATGCTTCTGGTATTAATGTATAAATACGAGCCACATCAATGTCTAGATCTTTTCCTATGACCGTTTTACATTGACGCTTAATACTTAATTACATGCCATATTAAAGATTAGATATAAAAATTACTTATTTCCTTTAATTCGTTTAAATTAATTTATTTTTTATTTTTATTTTTAACTTGGGTTATACAAAAAATATTAATTTTTTTAATGTAATTTAAAGACCATAAACATAAACACCAGAGAGCTTCGAAGAGGCATATCACACTTTTTGAGTTGAAGGCATGACAAAGGATGATTGGGTACCCTCGGTTGGGGAAAGATGCTAGTCTTAAAACCTCTTAGATGCCCGTGCTTGTCCGATTTGAGTATACCTATCCGTATACATCTATCTTAGGTGGTTACATTATCAAGTAGTCAAGTAGTAATAGAGCAATCCCCTTGATCAGCCAAATGAGAAATGATCCTAGGTAATAACTACAATTTCCAAACCAAACAAACCGAATAATGGTTGGTTAGGAGAATCCATATGAGATAACTGGAACTATTAAAACATATTTATCAATTCAAGAAATCATCAAATAATGCATCATATAGTTAATTGTAAAAAAGGAGATCTCATAATGACAAAAACATGAATTTTATTGGTGATAGTATGTGGAACCATCTAACCGAGACTTTTCGGCCTGGATTTGATGGTTTGACAGTCAGCTACTATAACTATATATCACTTGAGTAAGGTTGATTACATGCATGTTTCATTTGACCATTGAGTATTCAAACTCTTTTCTTTTTTTCCTTTTTTTTTTTTTTTTACAATTTATATATCTATACAGGCGAGATAATTACTCACATATCCATGCCTCCAATTGTACAAAAACATTAATTTGGCTTGCAAATGTTCTTGTGGCTCAGCATTATGTCGGTATAATTGTGTATGTGTCCTTGTTGTTTCAATTTTTGACAATTTAATTAAAGTGTATATATTTTCAATTTAGTTTCAATTTGATAAATACTTAAACATTAAAATTAAATGCTAACCAAATTAAAAATGGAGATACTAAATTACAAGTAGATTGAAGGTACAATCATTAAATTGTCAAAAGTTTAAACACTAAATAATAATGAAAATAAATAATAGAAATTGTAAGTCTTACATGAATTGAGAAAGAAATATGATATTTGTTTATAAGATCAATATAGTGAAAGTTAAGTCAACATTAGTTAGGAATATGAACATCAAATAGCTATCAAGAGACACTAGTTAACTGGTGACTTGGCTATGTTGAAGTCCTGAGAAGGCATTTAGCCTTTGATTACATTCCCATTATTCACTTTCGAGGATTTGTGCCTAGATAAGCAAGGAAACTAGATATTTACGTTGTTAAGGTTTTTAAAACTAGTTGTGTTACCGATAACACGAACTAAGATAAATTAATTAACTACCTGTGTTTATATTGTGAAAAACCATTCTCGAAAAATTCATGGAGCTTATTGTCAATTGGCATCCCTCCAACTTGTGAATGTTTGAGTTTTTTTTTTTTATTTTTTTCAATTTGATAAACTTTAGTGATTAATCCATGAAAAGTAAGAGTTAGAGGTACTTTTATATGGATTTGGATTCTCTAAATTTATATTTTTTGTAATTTTCCTCAATTTATTCTCATAAAATGTTATCACGTCTAATTAAAAATTTTCTTAATAATGCCAGGAGCAATATTCTTCCCTCCATGCATACCATATTAACCATAATAATATTAACTGTTTTGGTTCAAAATTTTCATTCAAATTGATGGTTAAAAATATCATAACTTGAATTTATAAACAGCATTAAAACACTTAACTAATATAACTGTGATGTTGAAAATGTTGTCTAATCCAGCTGTATGGAATTAGGACGACATATCATTGGCCGAGGTTTGCGTCAATTGTTTATGGTTCCTTAAAACGCATGCAAGAATATCAAAGTAGAATTCAAGTAAACAAACAAGGAATAGGGTTCGTTAGCATTTAACATCTATTAAATAGACATTATAGTTATATATAAATAATGCTTTGTATTCTTCTCTTTTTCGTAGTTGAATGGGAAAGCTCCCGATCAAGCAGAAAATTTCGGCCAAAAAATTGTTATAATGATTAAGACACGCTTGTCACCTCTCTATAATTAATTTAAGTTTTTCAATACCTAAGTCTTTTTTTTTTCTATATTTGTATAATTATTCGTCTTAGAGGACAAGATGGAATATAATATGGTTTAATTAGTCCTACACATTATTTAGCATAAAGGTTGGACATACCATATTTCAAAGAGGGATCATTCTGTGAGAGAGCTGTATATGCTAATCTAATCAATATGATAATCTATAGAGAAGAAAAAAGAGAAGGAAACTCTCCATTTTTTATGTATTAGAAGGCATGCTCGTACGCTTATGCATAATAAGCATAAAAATAGCTTCTAGAGATCATTAATTTCTTCTTCGAGTATAATAATGGCTATAAAATATTTCTCGCAAGATACAGTGATGGCTTATTTTTTTGGAATTGGTTAAATAAGTACCACATTGTGTGCTATCCTTCTTCCCAATAATGTGGCTTATAATGTGATGGGGAGATGTATTAATTATGATTCAAGTAGCCTTTTATTTCTAGTATAGTATTAAATAAGGAAAGTTATTAAATACTGTAAAAAAGAACATTACAATACAAATTTTTTATTGGTTAAGGTTTAGAGGAATAAGGTTGTGACAGCTAATGATGACAAGATGGTAATAGCAATAATGACAACAATGGTGATGATCGAAGTAGTGGGTTGTAAGTATTGCTAGTAATGGCAATGGAGTTTATAGTGATGATATTTAATGAAAATAGTAGTGGTGGTAACAATAGCATATCTATGATAACTATGATGGTGGTACATGGTAATGATAGTATAATGGTAGTGTGAGGTTAGGATTCATGAAGACAAAAGTAGTAAGTTGAAGGTATTGGAAGTGGTAGCAATAGTGTTGAAAGTAATGGTATTGATGATGTAGTGAAGCTGTGGTGGTCATTGTATTATGTTGGTGTGATTTTGATCAAGGTAAAATGGCCACACAGTTATTAAACCTATTTCCTCTCTTAGGAATAATTAATACCACTTAATAAAAGACAATTGTTATTCCTTATAAAAAGAAAAGAAAAGAAAAAGTGGAAAAGACTCTTGAAATAATCATTCACCAATCAAAGTCTCAAATAAATAATGGAGTATATATTACTACAAGAATACGATTGTATTTCCTCTCTATTACCTTAAAATAATGACCCTCGTGAATTTAGTTCATCTATCAATTTCAATCTTATTAATAATATTTCTCTTATAGTTTTAATACAAATGATCATAATATTGTACATCCCACTGTTTGAAATTGCATTGATAAGGGATAGTTAGTACAAGATGAATAAAATTGGGATCCTTAGCCTATACCCTTACATATAGGCACAAGTTCCAAAAACTTGTAACTAAAACCTATCCTAGGATCCATTTGAGACCTATATCCTATGAAATCTATAGATTCCTAATATACCTAATGCAATAAATGAGTTTTCTACTTTTAATGATTTTCTAAGTTAAGATATTATTAGTCATTTATATCCAAAATCATAATGTATGTTAAAATGCTTTTAAATGAAAATTATGACAAATATAAAGACTATGGATTTCATATAAAAAATGAAATAATAACAAATTAAAAAAAAAAATTAATCATTGGAGTGGAATAGCTTGTTCTTCTTTTCAAGTCAAAATCTAAGGTAAGGTAAAGTAATAAAATTAAATGTCTATGCTATTTTGATAACATAAATCATAGGTAGCTAATGTCGTCTTTAATTTTGAGCATTAGAATCAAATACAATAACAATTACAAGAAACTTTTGTCATTTTCAAGCTGCAAAGCAAATACTTTCAAAGGCTTCTATTGATAGGCTATTTCTAGCCCAAGCTACTAAGGCTCAATCCTAATATAAACCAAAGGCTATAGGCTGATAAGCCACCCCAAGCAATTCATTTGTGTAAATATTTAGCCCTTCAAGTAAGCTTAACTCGACCTTAGACCATCTACTCGAGATCCCTCAAGGGCTTGATCATATAAAGCACTCTATCCTCTCTTGGGCTACCTTATTAGTCAACACACCACATGCTTGGCCACCCTGAGCACCTTAAACATCTTAGGTACCTCAAAATCTTCCTAGCCCTTAGTGTGATGCCAACTAGCTAAGGCTCATTTCCTCTTCATAAGCAATCACTATAGGACCCATATATAGCTTAAAGCCTAGTAGGCATTCCTCCCTTGCAACATCTTTGTCCTTTTCCTCTTTCGCTCCCCTTATTAATCATCTTCTAACATCTAAGTATGATTAGCACACCCAATAACCCTGAGCATATTAACATCATAGGTTTTAGACATAATTGCCAATGTAGTCATAGTTTACTAAGGTATAAAGCCATTCTATCCCTCCTACTATGCGTATCCCTTACGGATGTCGTATATGACCAAACTCCACATCAATCATGTTTCTAGTAAGTAAGCTCCTTACCCTATAAATGGGGTAAGGAGCCAAAGGTATAAAATCCTCTTCTTCCTCCTGAACTCTGAATCTCCATACAAGATAGACCCAAACACCTTTACACCCTTTCTTTGTTTATCTATATCGTCTTCATAATCTCTCCTTATTAACTTAGGCATTAGAGAGCTCTCGTAAGCAAACCTACAAAAGGCTTATTCCAAGTTGATTTTGAATAAGGAGTGAGTAACACTAAAAGTCTCTTGCAGTTAATTATCCTGGTTGGTTTCGTAACTAACAACTTCAAATAGCTAGTCTACTTCCTGCTCAACAAGCGTCATAAAGTAAGGGGGTAGTCAAGGCAGAAAAAGGGCTAACTTAAATAGGAAATTTGCTATAGATTTGATTGTATATCCATGTGCTCACCTAAAATTTGCATTATAAATTATATTAAAATTATTGAATTTTCTTCATATTTGTCAAATTAAATGGTATATATAGTAGTTATGCATACGAATGCCATACATATAACGAGAAATTAACCTAGAAGTTACAACTTAGACTACATATAGTAGATGTTCTAGGTTAGACAAAAGGTTATATTATCTAACCTACATTATGACTACTTATGCTAAGTGAACATACCCAATCCAATCCGACTTAGTCTGATCTGTTCATAAAACCAATCCAAGTCACCTCTTTAACTTTTATTCATAATGACTCCAATTCAACTCGATTGACTCAATCGGTCCAATCCGATTCTTAAAGGACCTAATCAAGTTTTTAAGGTTAGAATATACTTTTTTTCTTTTTATTTATAGAAAATACACTAATTCACAAAAGAAAATGTAAATCAAAGAAAAATACAATTTAAAATATATAAGGTTCTAAACTTTTAGATCTCAATTTGGTAGATAATTTTATTACTTTATAAATAAATATATATTACATTCTAATACTTTTATTAACCTTGGTTTAATCCCTCTCCGACCGTATCGATCTTCAACATATTCTTGTTCCTAAACCAACCTCTCAGTACAAATTTAACAATATTGATAATTATAAATTTAAAAGAAATTTTAAAAATTGACCTGTTTCCATAATACTTAACACCCATCCTAGAGTCAACCCACGTATATGAGTTCCTAGGTTTAAGCGTCTCATGATTTTCAATGTTGAGCTCCATCAGCAAGCATGTTACATGGTGGATTGTAGTTCCATCCAATTGGGATAGTTTACCTTTGAAAAGTTAAAATAAAGTGATGGTACAATCATCAAGTACATCAGGTAATAACACAGTAGAACTTATCAAGTATAAATGCAAACCGTAGAGTCTTGGAATAAAACTGTTGATGGCTTTCCTTTCGCAGCATGTAATGAAACGAATTACACTCATTATCTATATGCAAATGTCGTCTACATTGGGGCAAATTCATTTTATTTTTATTCTTAGTTTTAACGTACGTTGAAACTAGACTAGTGAATAGTGATGTGACATTTGATGTTAAATAAAAATTAAAATTTTCAAAAGAAGCCGACCACGAAAAAATGATGATTTCTTTCACACCCCGACAAGTTCTTTTTCACGTGTGATCCAAGATCTTCATGGACCCGACTCAGAAGCGCACACAAAAACAATCATTCTTCACATATTACTTTTTCATACTCATCACATGCAACACAATTTAAACCGACACTCTCTCTCAGCCGTCGATCGTAAGCATGATATAGATCTTTGCAAATAAAGAATCAAAAGTCAAAGAAAGACGATTGTTAACGGCAACAGGGGATTAAAGCTTGTTGGTGGTGTAAATGATCACAAAATGACTGCAGACAGACAATATTTGTAACCAGATATAACTATGATCATTGTGTGGGTGTCTTAGCGGGATTGTGCGTACTTTGTCTGGATGATAATGTTTTTTTTTGGTGAATGAGGAAGGAGAATTACTGTCGCCTGTCGGTCAATCCTTTTAGGGTTTAATTTCCCATACTTGGATGGAAGGAAAGTTTTAAGAATTTTTTTTTTATCATTATATTTAGTGTTGGATGAATTCAGTTATTCATCTCATATTTTATTTTATATTTACTATTATATTTAAACTATTAAAATAATTATATTTTCAATAGTTTAAATCTAATAAATATAAAATTAAAATTGAGATGAAGAGTTGAACCGATTTCATAAAATATATTTACAGATTCGTAAAAGTTCCCTTTAATATTGCTAACATGCCATATGAAAGTAACAATACCAATTAAGTATTAATAAAATTTTAATGCATGAAAATATAAATAATTTTATTAATAGTATCCCCTATCGTTACTATAAATTCAAATACATGATATATTTGTAGTAATGGATTTTTTTTCTTTTTATATAATGAATGCTACCCGGACTGATTGTTAAAGAATTGAAAGGGGAAAAAAATGTCTTTTTAGAAATGATCATACATATCAAAAAATTAATTGCAAGAAAATCAGAAAAAAATTACTCAAGTTTCTCAAACTTTCACTTTTTGAATCATTAAAGAAGTAAAAAAACAAAAAAATCAAAAGATGGCACATTGACGTATCCTTATTTAAATATATTTTCTTATCAATTGCATGTTACCACATACGGGAAAAAAAAAAAAAAGAAATTCAAATGATGTCTGCATTAATTGTTCTTCATATGTAATAGCATAGGGTTTTGTTGAAAACACATATGGGGATCCAATTTGCAGAAATGAAATTTTTCATTATTATGAATCACTTGATATTAACATCTATTTCTTTTATCTATTTACAACTTTTCAAACATTGAAATATATTTTCTTTAATAGAGTGATGAAAATGAATTTATATCCTATGTGTATATTAGATGAACGAAATCAATTATACTTGTAATTGCAATTAAAGGAATAAATATACTAATAGCACTTTCAATTTGTACTGAAAGAAGAGGTGACCCGTTCTTTCCATTCTCTCTTTTTTTTTTTTTTTTTGGGGGGGTGGTGGTGTCGATGGGAAATACTTATTTTAAATTCCTAGTGAACTTCAGATTTTTATCTTGTCTAAGTAAGATTGAAACTAACAATGTTAGCAATGAAACTTATTAATTAATTTATAAAAGTTGATTTGTTAAGATGAATTGAAAATTGAATATTCCATTTTATTATTGTAAACCCAGCAAACTTCCTAGATAGGGGGCTAAAAGTTAATAAGATTTCTCGAAAGATACCCTTAATATTGGCAAGATAACTAACCTTGAACTTAAGAGGCAGTGTTGAAAAAACCTTAATGCAAACTCTTGAAGCCCTTGATGGCAACCTCGAATTTAGTTTAACCCCTACACTCAAAGTCTTAAAATCCTATAAACAAATGCCAATAACTAATGTTAANGGGGTTGGTGTGGGGTGGGGTTTAATGCTTTCCATTCTCTTTATAATCAGCTAAATACGTTGTAACGATTTGACATGTGTTTAATTTTTTTTTTTTAAAAGGAAAATTATAGAGGAAAATGAGTTAAATGATGAGTAAGAGTTTCTTCGGACTAATTATTTATATCTTCTTCCTCACTCCACCTGTTAATGAAGAAAAAGGACATTGGATGGATGTGTTGCTTTTTTATATTCGTTGCTTAGCTGTTAGTATTAAGGCCACATTATTAGGGCTTTGAATGGCAGAATTTGCTGATGAAATAATAAGAATTTTTCCACTAGAAGATTAAAAGGAGACAAATAAATGAATACAGCTGTTTGGATGTGTTATATTATTGATCATGAAACTAACTAAAGCATCAAATTTAGGTGGAGTTTATTAATTAGACTAACCCTATTGCAACATTTTATGTGTCCTTATCCCCACGTGGGGGTGCCACGTTCATTGATTAAAGCTTCTTCAACGAACTTATTGCCATTGCGTTGGCCCAATAAAGAAAAAAAACAGAAGGCTTTTTCGTTTTTTTTTTTTTTTTTTTTTGGTCTAGAAGAAAACCTAAGCGTATACAATTCAAGATAATGATTATTTAAATGGTGAAATATTCGACTTCTTTGACTCACCGCCAATCATCTTGTTTAAGATCATTTAATAATTAGATTAATTTTTTTAGCAATTTAAAATAAAACAATTACATGTCAGATTTTTTTCTTTTATGCCAAACAATTACATGTAACATAAATGAAATGTAAATTTAATACCATACAAGATAGAAAATGGTGGTCAAATAGGTGATTTTGTCATGTCACATAACATGTAATATCTCCTATGACTAGTTTGGTTTTAGGTAAGTTTTAAGTAGATTGGAGATGAGTATGGATGGTCTCAAAAGGAAACTACCTATTCCAATAGAGTAGGAAGGATTCGGTGTCTCCATATTTTATATCTACCCTCTAATTTATAGTATATACATGATATAGGTTTTATGATATCATATATCCATCGTATTAAAATTATTATACAATAATAATAATGAATACAAAATAATATTATATTTCTACCTTATATGTTCTAGTCCATTAAAAAAAAAAAGAAATAAACATACAAATAATAGCCCAACCCCATTATCCATAAGAATCCATAAACCTCAAGCATTTAAATTTCTAATTCTCTCTCATCTCAATTATACATTTCTATCTTTTTTTATCACTCTTGTCCCCATTTCTTCCCTATTAGTGACCTATCTCTACTATTATTTCCAACTCTCTTATGCGATTTCTTCTCATTAGTAACTTCTTTTGTACTACAAGAAAGATACACATACTAACTTCTCATAAAAGTTGAAACTTTATTCCTTATCTCTGTACTTTAATTCACTACAAGTTGAAACTTTAAACTTCACATTGAATGTAGATCTTTTTAATTTTATAGGTTCTATAAGATACTCTAGGCTTTATGTGTCTTATTATAAGATACATGTTCTAAGGTAGTTCTATGGTATCATAATATAGGTACTAATTCTATAATTTAAGAACTAGTACTTTAGAGTAAGGTACGTATAGGGCCACTGCTTACCTTATACCTACTCACCTCTAGCAATAGGGTAAGTGCAAATGAATTGTCCTATGCCTTATTCTATCTTTACTCTTTAGTAAATAAAAGATTTAGATAACTTGTTAATAAGTGTATGGTAAGGTTGCTATAAATGGTTGATTACATACAAGTTGCTTCTTGATGGGCTTAGAGAAATATTAAGCTGATGATATGTAGAGAAATGTTGTCAAAGAGACGCATGGGAGAAACTTGATTTCTTGAGGTGCACAAGTGGTGGTGGATTGAATTAAGCATTCTTAATCATTATTCTTTTGCTATTAATTAATTGGCTATTTAGATTATTCGTAGAGCTATTCCAAAAAAATGTCAATGATTGTCAAATGCTTACTAGTACTTAATTGTTACAAATGAGGAGAAGGACTTCTTTATTTATGAATGTTAGTACCCAATCTTGACTATTAGATAATTCTAGATATAGGTAGAAGAGACAGAATGTTGATGGCAACCATTGGATCGCTTTTAACATTCAACATACAAGATCATGTTCAACCTTTTATAATTCCATGAGTTTTTATAAGAAAAGATGTATGGCTAAGCCTAATGCTTTATAAGCTTTATAGAACAAGCCTAAACCTTTGTAAAAGAAACCTATGAAGATTTATGAAGAACCAAAGCTCGTTAAACGGCTTTCCTCTTCATTAAGACAATCAAGAAAGATCAAGAATAGACAAAGTAGTCCAACGATCCCTACTAAAAGTTTACTTGCCAAATCTCTTTAAGATCTCCCTAAAATTGGACCCAACTCTCTTAGGTCTACCATTAGTCCAAGAAGTCATTCCATGGTATTAAATTACATTAAAAATTTAACCATCGAAATGTTAATAATTGCACATTTAGTTGACTTCATAAGGTTGGAATAGAATAACTATTTCTCACCTATCAACTTATTCCTATGTTTGGTTAAAAGAATGACTATTTTATGAAATTACTAGTATTTAAAAATGTGGAATTATGATTCCTTTATAAGATTAAGCGAATAGCTATTCATTAATTCTTTTTACTACATATTTTCATATCTATAAGGAATAACTATTACGTCTTAGTGTGAGTAGTGTTCTAATGGTCCAATAGTTGTGTGTGATGGTAGATTCATAAAAAAGCCCTCTATGACTAAGCCAATAAGAGCCTTTCAATGCTTAAGTTAGTAAAGGAAGGAAAAGGAGGAAGAATATGCATCTCAAAGAATTAAGTAAGTGTTCTAAGAGTGGAATCCCCTGTACCTTTGGCTCCATGACCTATTTATAAGACATACAACTTACTACTAAGGATGCGTGGTTAGCTAGGAATAACTCGTATATAGTCGATGCAAAATATGGGTGCACAGTATGGGAGAGGGCAAAGCTGCCTTACTAGTTGTGAAACTTTGAAAGGGTAGTTATCACATCCGAAGCATGGGTGGATGTCACATCTAAGGTGGCTGAATTCAGATGTCGTACAACGAATGCTAGATAGTATTTAATGAAGAAAGAGAGAGAGAGCAACAAAGGTACCGAAGGCTCTAAACCATGTCCAAAGCACATGGCATATGCTTAGGAGTTAGTGTTGGTGTTACATGGCAAGCTTAGATCAAGGTAGCCCAACCATTAAGGAGTCCTCAAGCCTTGAGGATCGAAGAGTTAGGTTCATAAGATGCTCTAGATGGAGTCTTCAAGGGACTTAAGGAAGGTAAGTGGAAAGGTGCTCGGGAGAGGCCTAAGAAAACCATGATGACTCATTGGCAAACCATATAAGACAACCCTCAAGCAATATCCGAAGAGGCATCCTCAAGGAGACCTAAACAAGCTACTTACCTTAGTCTAAAGTGAACCTTGGGGGGGGGGGGGGGTGGAACTTAAACAGGTTAAACTGTTGAGGGGAGAGGCTAGAAGTAGTGCTTGAGAGTACTTGAGCAAGAAGAGATACTTTGGATCTAAGCTTTTGAAGCTTGGGCCTAGAATAACCTATCAATACGTCTTTATTCCATTTTTAACAAAATTACAATTTTATTCTTATCTTACCCCATTTTATAAATCAAACATGCCATAAGAGTAATGAATCTAAGTAGCATGGTAAATCTCCTTTATTTTCAAAAAATACACCAAAAGGTACACTTTCTCAACTACTTAGGAATTAACATAATTTTTAAAACTGTATTAAGATGTGTTAAATGTATCATAGCTTCTTTTTCAAGTCATTTCCACACATTTTGATGGAGTTTTTATTTGCTATCTAATATTCATCTTTCTTGAATTTAATGCATTTTTCTATCTTGACATTTAGATTTTTTTAATAATAGTTTCTTTTTTTTTTCCCAATTGATTAATAAAGATATCATCTTATTGAAAAATTAGTATTTATAACATTAAGTTACAATAGGCTCGAGATTTAATAATATAAGTTTAGTAAAATCAATGGAAAATGGGAAAAACAAAAAAGTCATTGCCCTTTAGAGCCGGGCATGGAAAAAGGAGCTCTTTTCTTTAAACAAAATGCAAAAGAAAGCTTTTCATGTCTTTTTAGTGTTCTCTTTTTTTTTTTCTTTTTTTTCTTTTTTTTTGTAAACCTTTTTAAGAATCCTGTGAATAGTTCGTCGAATCTGGAAGGTACATGTATTATCGTTGTAGTCAAATATATGCATGGAACCCACACAGGTGTCGGCCGCCCTTATGGTCTTACTATATATAATTATTCATTTTTGTCTAGAATTTGTGTTTAAAATAAGGTGACAAAAATTCTAGATTATCGTAAGTAATTATAATTAGGGTTTTTAACGACTATTCTTAAAATACATGAGCTTAGTTTTAGTAACTTTGTACAATTATGTAAAAAGAGAAAAAAGAAAAAAAATTTCTTTTTTTTTTTCTAGTAAAAAGTGCCCTAATAGCATGACAAAATTACTGGAACAAGGAGAATCTACATCATATAGTAACCTTAAACTAAAGTTATTTGTACAAAAATTACTTTTAATTTCAGTTCCATCTGTTCTTAGTTTTGTTATTTGAATAGGGCTAAGTATATTTGTATTTTCATTTTGGTCGTGTTTAGAAAATGGAAACCCGGAACTTGAAAATAAAGATTCTAAATTACAATCATATCATCATAATACAATAAAAAAATAGTTCGAATGAAAGCAATATAAAAGTTGATTGAGATTGATTAAAAATAGATAGTAGTCGGTAATTGCTTTTATTAATTTGAGCTTCGATATAAAATATATATATATATATATATATATATACATATATCAAATTTTTAAAGCAACCATGATATAATTTCCACGGACATTTATGTAACAAACCTAAACTCTAATTACATGCACTTACATTAAACTTTAATGCACGTTTATAGAATTATCCTCATTTACTTCACTTTCTTTCTTTTTTTTTTTATTTTTTCTCCCAGTTTCCAGACATGGAGATATCTTAAAAACCAATCCAGTCCAATGCAAAAAGCAGAACCATATTTGCGTAAAAACCACTTGATTGCTTCCTCTCTCTCTCTCTCTCTCTCTCTCTGTTAACTTGAAATCTAAGCATGTTTGAATTTTG
The DNA here is from genome assembly GCA_024138015.1 of Lumnitzera littorea. NCBI lineage: Eukaryota > Viridiplantae > Streptophyta > Magnoliopsida > Myrtales > Combretaceae > Lumnitzera > Lumnitzera littorea. Next base: position 113,808,268 of record JAMXBB010000004.1, on the reverse strand, counting down.
TTTCCTTCAAATCATCAAACACAATTCTTGATTTATATTATTATTCTGTTCTTGTGCCTGTCCATACAAACATCTAATATATCAGCTCACATATCAGGATCATCATTTGTTCTGACATCAAGCGAGCAAAGAGTGTGTTTTCTTGTTTCCTTTTTATAGGATACATCATTGTCCTTACAGTTAATTCATTGGGAAAAAAAAAAAAAAAAAATGGGAAGACATTCATGTTGTCTGAAGCAGAAACTAAGGAAAGGGTTGTGGTCTCCCGAAGAAGATGAGAAACTGTTCAATTACATTACTCGATATGGTGTCGGTTGCTGGAGTTCAGTTCCCAAACTAGCCGGTAATTGATTACATTTCGCTTTTTTCTTTTTTTAAATACGCGACAGAGTGGTACAGTAAATGGCAGAGCGGTCTTATTGAGAATCAGCCCAACGGCGATTCGATTCATTCGTAAATAATATATATCTCATCCATTTCTCATTGAGAAGAAACTATATGACTTTGCAAATCAAAATGATTTAAAATCTGTTTTTAATTCATATTTTCAGGATTGCAAAGATGTGGAAAGAGTTGCAGACTGAGGTGGATCAATTACTTGAGGCCTGACCTAAAGAGAGGAACTTTCTCACAGGAAGAAGAGGATCAAATCATCACTTTCCACAAAATTCTTGGAAACAGGTACATATTTTGGTAAATTGGAAAAAAAAAAAAAAAAGTATTATAATTTTAATAAAACGGAAATTGGATCATATTCTTCTCATTTTTTCATGAAATGGCCTATACAGGTGGGCTCAAATCGCGGCTCGATTGCCCGGTCGAACCGACAATGAGATAAAGAATTTCTGGAACTCCTGTTTGAAGAAGAAGCTATTAAAGCAGGGCATTGACCCGGTTACACACAACCCGATTTGCGAAATCCAAGTGAAAGACGAAAACACCAACAATACTAGCAATGTGCAACCACCAATACACACCAAGCCACTTCCAACATTCCTTATAAACGACACATACTATGATGGTGCTGGCATTTTGGAGCCTTACACAAATAAAACCACCTACGAGCCCAATTTCCCGTGTTTCGAGTTCCAAGCAGGCGTCGATCCAATCGGGTTCGGTTCAAACTCGAGCTTTGAGTTCTCGACGATGCCAAGTTTGATGAGTTTCGATCATGGAGCAATGGCGGGGACTGAATTCTCGGATAATAATTCCGGGTCTAGAATAACTTGTTCTAGCAATGGATCAAACAGTAGTAGCAACTACTCCGGTGGGGTTCAGATGATGAATAACGTTTTCGAGAATAACAACAACAACAACAACAATAATAATGCTGCTGGTGGAGGATTTTCGATTTCATCATGGAGCGGAAATGGGGAGAACAAATTGGATTGCTTGTTCCAATTTCAGGTCAATGGCGGTACGAGGTTTGGCGATGAAGAAGATATGAAGCAAAATGGATCATCGTGTCCATGGCAAGTGGAGGAACAACATTCCGAGATTGATTTCAGTAACTATCCATTAACGTCACTTTCGGAAGATTTAACAGAAGCAAATTTCGATATGTTCCAACAAATTTGAGCTTGACACAATTGTGACTTATGATGTATATTCAATTTTTTTTTTTTTTTCCTTTTTATAAATTCACACGGGACCATACAGAAAGAAAAAGTTTGTTAGGAGTGATATACCATGTCGGTACATGCTGATACATACAAAATTTTTCGTTTTTTAAAGGTTTGAGGTCAATTTTTTATTTTTAATTGTTTGCCTCATAAGTCGGTACAGAAAAATAATAATGTCATGTAATTTTGTCGTTACTACACCTGATGTATTATTATTGTATTTGAAAGAGTGATAAAAACACCTTCTTCTTTTTTATTTTGTTTTTAATTTTACATATGTTCTTCGATCCTTATGGAAACGAATTAGCATTTGAATGTAATTATTTTTCAGTATCGTTTATTTGATGTGACTTCTAGCTAGGAGATGCATGTATGTATTATAGACAAAACAGTAGGTTTTTTCCGATTAGAGCACGGTGGGTGGATAGGAATAAGTATCACAAGCTTTGCAAGCTAAACATGAAACGAAAACTACATATGTTAATCTATATTATTATCTTTAGAGATAGACATAATGTTGATCTAGAGTTAAAATCGAAACAGTAATAAATAAGTTTAAATATGATTCGATTAAATTCATTTAGATCCATTATATATTGAAAATTATCTTTCTTAATTAATAAATAATATTAATGCATATACTTGATTTGAAGCTTGACATATATTAAACTTGATTCTAGCTTAATTATGCTAACAACTCACGAGTTAATAAAATCGTACATCCAAGTAAAATGACTTAATATCAAATTGAAGTCAAAGCGATTAAAATTGGGTTAGCTAATTCATGTCCTTATTGTTATATTCACTATTTATCATGTCTCATCTAGGCCACGATTTCTCAGTCAACCTATAAATGTGTTATGGAGGTAGAGGCATAAGGCAGCCACTATGTACCGGTGGTTAGAAGCAATTGGGATGATTCTTTTACGTCAATTAACCTATTTATAAGATGTATCAATATCAATAAAAAAAAATTTCGAATCTACAAGATGGATAAAACTTCTAATATGAATGATTCTTTCGTTATCAATCAACCTTCTTATTAATTTAAAATATAGTGTATTCTCATGACTAAATTGTAATAGCTGAATGCATTATTATTATTTTTATTATTATTATTATTATTATTATTATTATTACTACGTATATCTAGTATGTGATGTGATTGTGACATTCCATATCAATTTGTTTATTCTCCAAAAAAAAGTGAAATTTGGGGCTAGAACTTGGCATGATTTGTTTGAACAAATAAAATATGGAACCTGCCCTCGTGTACATATCACATCCCAGAACAAAGAGATACGATTCCAGCTGTGAGTATTATTGCGTGCGTAATCAAGACAAGCTCAAAGACCCACCGAAAGGCCGGAATAGACGTGCATATTAATTATTGAGAGGGAGGGCTCATATAGCCCACAGACAGGGAAGTATTGAAAGTGTCCCAAACAATTGAGTCAGCAGCAGCAAATGCTGTCTGAAAGTTGATCAGAATCTAATCACGTATTTGTGACAGATATATAAAACCGATATAATGTTTAAATAAAATCTGAAATGTTATTAGTTAAATGGAAAGTGTGGATAAAAATACAGATGTACCCGTATTTTCCTATTTATTTCTCAGAATTGCGGATCCCATAGGACCATAGTGAGAAGAGTTTTGTGCCATAATTTATTTATTTATTTGTGCCTATAGAAAAATGGTTTGTATATAGGATAGATAAAATGCAACTTCTTTAATCATGAGAATGATTGGGTGATAAAATCTGAACTATTAGCCAAAATGAATGTATAGAGATAAAATTTAACATATGTTTTTGTTGACGATATTTTAAAAAATCATGTTTTGCTATATTCTAACATTTATTTGAACCTATCCATTATGTTAATCAATGTTCATACTACTAATAGGTTAAAATGGTCTTGGCAAAATCATATAATTCAATATAAATAATTTAAATAGATCAAATTAATCACATTAGAAAATTTGGTAGAAGCTACAATAATAAGCACCGCATGTTGTTAATTACTATGGTTAACCAACAGTCGCTACTATTATATTTTGCATCACCATTTACCTTTTTTTTTTTTTTTTTTTTTTGCTTCCAAACATCACCATTTACCATTAAAACCCACAAATTATCAAAATATTTTCAGACTTAATATCTAATAATTGTAAATTTTAAATTGTAAAAAGCGTAAATGATGTTTGGAAAAGATTTTCTCTACAAGTATGCTTATTCTGGGCAAGTAAATATTTGCTAGTCAGACCAAAAGTATTCTTTTATAGTTCTAACTGCTAACCTAATTATTTTCTTCTTTTGGAGTAAATTACACCAATAGCCATGAAAATTATCAAAATTGCGTTAAAAATACTGAATTTCTTAACTACTATATTTATACCTCCAGAAAAATAATGACATCAGAAAATCTGTCTCCAATGCTATATCAAGTCGGTCTTTTATATAAATATACACCTTTTCTTTTTTTGTTTAGGTTGATTTTTCATCTCATCTCAGGGTTTTTCTTAACTTACTTAATTTTTTATTGGACAGTACGTGTCAAACCAATAACAGATCGACTTTAAGAAATAATTGTAATTGTTTGCTAATGTAAAAAGAAAAGAAATTGACTTATTACTATGTTAAAGGATAATTTTTTTCAATATTAACTTGCTCTAGAGGTGTAAGTGTGGCATGTACAAGAACATGGATTCTATAATTTTTTATAGTTTTTAAGGAGTCAAGCTATAATTTACCTAATTTTTTTTCTCCCTCTTAATTTTTTACTAACATAAATTTTCTTTTTCTTTAAGGTAACTGCAAATAACCTCCTTTGATTTTGACACTCTAAGCTCTTATAAATTGGCATCGTTAAAGGAGCTTTGTATTCTTCATTTTTATATATATATAAAAAAAAAAAGAAAGAAAAGAAAAGAAAACCATGGTAAAAAATCAGAGGCTTGGAAATAAAAATATATAAGGTTCTAAATTGTTTTAACCTATTCAATAAATATTCTTTAAGCTTGTAATTCTTTCTTCCTATATATGTAGACTTAGGAAATAGTCGCTTCTGAACCATAAACCAGTATGAAACCAATCCTCTTACAGCGGGCTTGAACTGGCCAAAGATCCATCAATTGGTTCATGTCACCTCCTAATCTACTTGAATCAACGAGCTAAACCGGTTTTTTTTTCCTTGCAATTTACATATATATTATATCAACATATATTATTTATATTATACTAACATACATATTTATACATAATATATATATTACACACATTAACAAATATAGTATATTATACATATTAACATATTATATGTATTATATATGTCATAGAAATTAATAGATATAACTATGTATAATATACTATACATATATACATATATTGTAGATTGTTAAAATATATATACATATCTTTGAGATCTGATTCACAAACCTATAAATTGGCTTGAAAACAACCCTTAATGAGCCAATCACAATTCAACATAAAGTTAAATTGTGACTCAATAATTTCAAGCTGGTTCAAGCGGAGCCTCGAGTCTATACATATGTGGCATGTCATATAGCTAACATGAGTCACACATTTTAGGAAAATGGGCCAAATCATATCTTTAAAAGGTCAATTCATTTTATTAATGGCCAATTACAATAGAAACAATAATACTTAACTATTCATACTTTTCACTATACATATTTGTGTTTTCTTATGACATAACTAGGTTTCCATAATTTTTCTCTCTAGATACATGTACTATTATCATCCTTTTTTCAATTGCAAAATTTCAACTTTGTTCAAATCCTAAAAAGTAATAACACAAGCACGAGCATTGGAAAAAAATGTGAAAATTCAGGTTATATAATTGAAAAGAAAAAAAGAACATAAGTATCTAACTTGAAAAGGCATGAATATTCAAGTTATATAACTAAAGATTATAACACAAATATACAAAATAAAAAAGCATGAAAACTCAAGTATGCTTTTTATAATTATTGATGTCAAGGTTCACTAAGTGAGTATCATATGTATGTAGCGTAACTCATGTAGTTCACATGCAAGATATGAGCATTGCAACTTGGAACGAGACTTTAAGTGGAATGGAATGAATAGGAAGAAGGGGAACAAGTATATCCCAACAAGCCCCTGTATTGATGTTACAAATAGATGGAACAAAAAACTTTAGCTTTGCAATGCTTAACTTCTAAAGTAATAGCATCTTGAACTTCAAAAATTTTACCCTTTAATCTAGAGTTTTGTTCCCTAATCCTTGTTCTTGAAAAATATTGTGAAAACAGGACCCCAAAAAACATATTCTAGAAATAAAGAAAGGAAGGTGCCCACTTCTTGAAATAAAGGCACTTATAGGGCATTGGCTTTCAATTCTTAATTTTTTATGAAAATAGCCTAAAGTAAAGGCGCAAGAAAGGAATGCGCCTTCTGTTATGTTATCATATAACCTAAGACGTAAGATAACAAAGCTCCTTCCCTCTTTTGTGAAATAAAGGAAAGTGTATGGTTACCTAAGGCCTACAACTTTAATTAAAGTGAAGGCACACGACATGCCACTGCCTTAAACGCGTTATATATAACCCAAAATCCAAGCAAAATGCTCATTTCCACTCTCTCACTCTCACAAAACACTCTTAGACTCTCTTAAGCAGGCTATCACCTATAAACACTATGCCAAACTCACTCTCAAATTTTCATCCATTGATAAGTTAAATTAACTATATTTTCCACAATAGTTTTTCTTCACTAAATTTGTAATTTCATATTAGTTTCTAAAAAACCTAGGTTTTTGCAGTAGGTTGTAAAAATTGTGTTATTTTTCACTTAATTAGTTCTTTTTGCATCTTTGTGTTACTTAGTCTATTAAAATACAAATGTGATGTGTGATTTGTTACCTACGATAACTGCTAAGTCATAGTATATATAAGGTGTTCGATGAAATGTCCTACTAAGATGTCAAACAAGTAGATGTCCTAATGTTGGTGAAAAAATGGATTGTTGAAGTTTGGAATTATTTTATTGACTATTTTTTACTTTAGCATAATCCTTCAAGTTAAAAATGGTTCAATATGTGAAAATTATTATATATGAATATGGCAACACTGTAGGTGGCAATATAGGACCATGATACGATAGAGAGCTGGTAAACAAGCTGAAGATGAAAAAGGATGGCAACTACAGTCATTTTCTTCAAAAGATATGTAAAAGCATTAAAATTGACTCTAAGGGTGTTGAGATTGTACACAAGCATCTCTATTATTATCAAGGAGTTTTATATACTTTCATAGGCATCAAGGATGATGATGATGTTAAAAATTTTATTAAGATGGCAGAAGCATTTGGGAAAGATCACATTCAAGAGAAATATGTCAAGAGTTATAGTCAATCAAGTATATAGTTTGGTCACGCCACATTTCAGGGAAACACTTCAAACTATGTAACACCACAAGTTTAACCAACACTTTCCAATACATGGAGCAAGTGACTAATTCCAACAGTTGAGCCCATCCACAATGATGGAGATGTGAATATAGATATCAATGAAGAAGAACTCAATGCAGAAGTATGGCTGATTTTACAAGAGGAACTGGCTTATGATCTCAATGAGGAGCTGATACCCATGGGTCTTGGTAGTGACAATAAGGAAGATAATGGAAGAGATGAGGGGAAGGCAATGAGCAAAGTGTTGATGTAGAAAATATGGGGTAAATTATCAACAGCAATGGTTCAATAGTATATCCTTCCGATACATTACACCAAATATAAGCACTAGAACATCCTTAATAATTCGATATGACTAAGATAATTGTAAGAGATTTAATCTCCTTCTTCAACACTGGCAAAGGTAGTGGATATATAACTTTTGAGGAGTAAGTGGATGTAATGTATAGCAACCAATTAAACAGTGCGGAGTTGAGTAAGGGCCTGCAATTCAACATGAAAGACGATCTCATTCAAGCAATTAGGAGGTACCACATCAAGAACCATTGTAACTTTGAGGTTGACGAATCCTACAAAATAGTTTAAATGATATCCTATACTAAAAAAGACAGTGGTTGTAAGTGGAGGCTTCAAAGTATGCAAGACGAAGTTAATAAGGACATTTGTCATCACCATCCTTAAGAGACCCTACGTGTATTAGTTTGAACATCAACTAGGATCATCCATAGATCAATAGTAAAATTATGGCCAATTGCTCTGTAAACAATGTTAGAGAGAATCTAGACATAAATATTGTAGACCTTTAGAGGAATATCCTAACCACTTATGGATACATGGTAACAAGAAGAAAGGTATGGGATGGTAAGAGGAAAGCTATTGAGATTGTGTATGGCAAATAGGAAAAATCCTATAACAACCTATCGAAACTCCTAAATGCAATAAAGATAAGTAATCTTGGAACAGAGGTAGTTTAGGTGGGGGGCAAGGCTCTATTGAGCAAGGCATATCCATAATAAAGTAGGTCTTTTAGATATTCAATCCCTATATGGTGGCCTTCAAATTCTATCATCTTGTAGTGTATATAGATGGTACATTCTTATGTGAAAAGTTCAAGCATAAGTTGTTAATCACATGTTGCATGGACGGTAACAACTACATTATACCATTAGCATTTGTGCTCATCAATAAGGAATTGGAAGAGACATGAGGATGGTTTCTTAAGAAATTAAAGTAGTATGTGGTTAGTGGCTAAGAAGAAACCTTTTGTCTCATTCCGATAGGTACTCTAGCATCAGTAGTGCATTCGACAAGGACAATGTTGAATGGAAGCCTCAATTTGCAGTTTAGAGGTACTGTATACAGCATGTGACAAGCACTTCAACATAATGCCTAAGAACCAATTATGCAAGAAATTGCCACACCTACCATGATGTAAGTGCAACACCCTAAGTTTGAGGAATTAATGTAGCAAATGTAAAGAGTAAAGGAAAATCCACCATCATGGTTTATGCCCCTAAATATAGATAAGTAGATGCTAGCTTACAATTGTTACTATCATTTTGGTTATATGACATCAAATATTGTTGAAAGTCACAACTCTATATTAAAAGATGCCAATGGCTTACCACTTATAGCACCAATTAAGATAATATTATACAACTATGTAGTTTATTAGGAAAAGATAGTCAATGAAGCAACAAAAGGAATAGCAGTAGGAGAAGTATTCACTAATACGCCGTCGACAAGATTGTGAAATGGAGTGGATAGGCTAGTGTGCTACAATGGTTAGGTATAGCCAACAAAATGAAATATTTGAAGTGAAGGTCAAAAGCTGACAAAAGGCAAATAGGGTTATAAAGGGAAAGGGTAGGGTACACGTTGTTGACATAAATAATTAAACATACTCTTACCAAAAGTAGCAAATTTACAAGATTTCTTGCTTGCATGCGTACACAATTGTATCTTCCCTACAAGCCAACAATAATAACATAGAGAATGGGTGGACACACCAATTAGATATTTATAGCTAGCATTTCTACCCAATAAGTAATAAGCTGAACTAGTTGAAGATAGACAATCCATTCCTTTATCCCAATAGCAAGTTGATGCATGGTCTAGGAAAACCTAAAAAGAAGAGCTACTACATGGAAATGAACATAAGGGAATCCTTAGAGAAGATAAGGTATAGTACCTGCAAAATGAAAGGACAAAGTAGGAGAAGGTGTCTATAGATAAATGGGGGTAATAAACACCTTAACACACACATGCCCTAACATTTGACCTATTTAATTAGTACGATAGCATATTGCTATTTTTACAACCTTACTAGCTCATACGTATTTAATTTGTATACTAGATGGATTTAGGACTGATTGATCCTTTTGTACTTCATGGCTGGACTGGACATCATGTAAACCCCACAACTAGTCACTTAAGGTTTCAATCAGCTGAAAAATCCAATTGAACCTAAATTATAAGTAAAGTTAGAAATATTAGTAAAATGATCTCGTAAGTTCAAATTTAAGCAAAAAAAAAAAAAAAAGCAATAAAATAAAAGAATAGAAAATTTCAAATTTTAAGTATATAACTCGTTATTTATCGAAAATACGTAAAATGCATTCTGATAATTAACGAATCGTTAGAGATAAATTATATGTATACTAAAAATCATAAAAAGATCTAAATAATATTTAAGAATATTTATTTGTACTATATATGAATTTACATGTAGGTAGAAATACACGTAATTACTTAAAATACACGAAATGTGCTAAAATAATACTAAATAATTAAATAAAATTTATAATTAATTAAGGAAAATAAATAAAAATCAGAAAAAATAAGGAATGATCCATATTTGGGTTGTGGCAGCTAGGGAAAATAAGAAAAAAAATTAGCCAATTAAATTAGAACAACACAAAAGTCAAATTGAAAGAAGATAAAGCAATTGTCTAATTAAATTAATGCACAATAATTTTCCTAAAGCTCTATAAATACTCCAAATTTTTTAGAAGCTCATTTGATCAATTTGAAGAGTGAGAAAAATAGAGAGAGGCGAAATTGAGAAAAAAAAAATTAGAGTTAGGAAAAAAAAGAAAGAAAATTGTGCAATTAGAGCCTTAGAGGAGAACCTAGACCCGACGAGCAACTGGGAGTGGACGGCCACCACAACCACACGGTGATGGCAGCACCCAGGGGGCCGACATACCTATGGCCACCAATGGTGGCCAGAGTCACTTAGACTAGTGAATTCAATTTCCAACCCGATTTTGTGTAATTTTACAAAAATAGTAAATATTCTTAGAAAATTATGAATTTTTTTATTCTAGAATATTTTTGTATGTATTTTTTAGGAAAAAATATTATTTTGATGAAAATATATCTCGTGATATATGGTCCTTAAGAAATTATACAAAACTAAGCATATTTCGGTTTAGAAATAAATAACCTTAGGAGTATAGTTTTTAACCCAAAATTTTTTTGTAGACTACTTAGATGATGTAGGATAGTGCTATGATGGTTGTTTTCAAAAATTAATTTTTGAAATTTTTAGATAATTTTTAAGCCTTAAAATGAGGCATAAAATGGGTAATTTAGGGTTAATTAAGTAATTAAATAGTTAATTACTGATTTAGTGAATAATTATATGTTTTAGGATGTTGAATCTGATGAAGTATGATACTTGTAGTATTTAAGGTGTTAGATGTAATTATTAGATTAATTATGTAGTAAATAAGTAATAGGAAAAAATGGTAAATTTTAAGTTAATTTTGTAAATTAGGGTAATTAGGTGTAAAATCTGTTTTATGATGAATTTATACATTTTGAAATGATAATTGATGTTAGGAGATGGTAATTAGAGTGATAGAAATATTAGATGTGTATTATGTACATGATAAGTAATAGTACATAATATACAATTATTGAAAATATAATAAATAGAAAATATTAGGATACAAATTGATATTATATAAATAATAGGGATATATAATAAATCTGACAGGAAACTTAAATTTATGTAATTATATAAAAAATGTAAAAATTTCTCACATTAGGAGTAAATTCAGTACACTAATATGGATTTAAGTGTATCGGGTGGAATAAAATATTAACTAGGGATAATGATAGTGTTTAGGATATCTAGAAGTAATGTAATTAATTTCACATTATGAGTTGAAAAGAATTTCTAGGATTCGGGTATAAAATAGTACTTAGAAATCGAACTAGAACCTAATTTAGAAATCGATGCGAAAACTGAACCTAAACCTAACCCTAAACCTAGATAATTGTAAAAGATTTGAGAACCTAGATAACTGGATATATTAAACTCTAAACAAAATATAACAATAAGCGTTATAGGATAAAACCAACTTATAATAGTTATATGAAAAACTGAAACCACGTTTGTGTTATAGGAATGATCGGCGATGGCCTAAGTGAATTGGACCTCGAGTGAGTGAGCGAGAAGTTCAGGTAAGTTGGGATTAATACGATGCCGTATTTTGGAGACTTAAGATTATACTTGGTTGTGCTTATTAGATAGTTGGTTGTGTACATATGCTTGATTATGAGTGATGTTATGATTCTATTTGTTGTTCTAGCTTGTATTGTATGATTTGTATGAAATGATTAATCACCCTAAACTGGACCTAATCAAATATACGACTTGTAATCATAATCGAACCCGCATGGCAACCCATTAGGAGAAACCTAGGATTCTCCAGCTAAATACCGATCCCTTCGAAAGGGATAGCGCAGGATTGCATAATGGTCCTTCTTCATCCTTAATCGAACTAAGTGACAGGTGAAGAGGTCATGACGAGGGTGAAGTCAATGGTTCAAAGGTAGTTGAGGGAAGAGCGGTGTCTCCATTGCACAAGCTTTGGTTTAGTTGTAAGCTGTTGCATTAAGGCAACTTTTCAACCCAAATTAGAGCGAGCACAATTTCTTTAATCTCACAACGAGCTAGACAATATCATGCGATAGCATTTGCTTGAACATGCATTACACCAAATGATTTGGTTAATAACCTTGTTTGTGTTTGTAGTGTAGTTTTAAGTCCTCCATCCTAACTTACTAAGCTGTGGTTACTCACATCCCTATAGACGTCGTACAGGTACCGGCTAAGAAGTAGCTTACAATTAATCTAAAGCTAACAACTACTGGATCTTGGGGAATAAGGAAAAACATTTGAAAAACAAACATATATTTTTAAGGTCTAAGCTTTTATTTTAGAATTTTTCATTTTTTAATAACGTAATAACTAGGAAATATATTACGGTGTAACGTTATAAATATTAATTGTAATAACTGAATTATAGTGTATATATATGTATATATTCTCACTTTCTTAGGTAAATGATTTATTTAAATTACAAACTGTTTACTTCAAAGCGGGTTAATCATGAACGCCTTATATAGATCAGGTCTAAGATTACAGTTATAAGGCCAACTTCTATCTTAGAATGATTTATATGGTGGAGCTGTTATTACTCTAACGCTTCGGGGCGTGACACATCAATCAAAGGAAGTATGTATGGTGTCTCCCCTTTACTTAAACTTGCTCTTACCAATGGTTTCACTTACTCTTTTACTTGTTTGTGTATATAGGGACCATCATTTCTAACAATACCACTAGAGAGGTAGTCTTATGTAAGGATCAAGAGGATATCTCACTATACTCGCATATGATCGCATATGTATAAGAGTTCAAGTTTTTACCAATGACACATCTACCCTTTATTTAGTTGGATTAGACCTCATTATAGCTCTAGTTAGAGATGTATAGGCCCCTATAACTTGCAAAAAAATGCGATTCAAGTTAAAAAATTTTGACTTGCTTAAATGCAATCTCTTTTAGCTTATCTTACTTAAGGTGCAAATCAAAGCAAGCTAAACCATTACAAGGCAAGTCAACTCATAAACCTATAAGAGAGAGAGAGAGAGAGAGAGAGAGAGAGAGAGAATAAAAAAGAAAAAATCTCAACTCCTATTTCTAACAACTGCAAAGTTGAATTCAATTTTAATTTTCAAATAAAAAAAGTTCAAAAAAATAAGTAATGAAAAATAACAAGTACATAGAAAACTAAAAACCTAAACCTAATTCCTACTTCCTATCTTTGATTTCTCTTCTCTTTATCTAGTTGCAATTATAGCTCTAACTTGACCACAACTGCAACTCTCATCTCTTTCTTTCCAAGACAACTAACAATGATGCAACACTCTTACGTCTACTAACCATTAACTTAGCTATCTTGATGTCTCCTTCTCTTCCTTACTCCCCAATCTCCTCCTTCATGCCACCACCTTTATTTGCCTCATCACCCCTTAGTATAATACCACCTTCTTTTTTCGTTTTTAATTTTTTTTTTTTTTTTTTCATTTGTGTTTTGCGTCGTGATAATAAAATCATTTTGATTTCTTTTACGTTTTAGATAATCAAGTTGATTCTTTTTGAAGTTAATACTACATTGTTGTTTAATTCTTTATTTATTGATTCTTATATGTATATAGTTGTGAGTTATGTTTATGTTGTTTTAAAACTCTAACTTTATGGCAATGTATGCTAATTTGGGAAAAATATTAACTTGTTGTTGATTGAATTTAAGGCTTTTATTGGATTTAAATAGATGGTAGAAACCGTAGCTTTATGGCAAAATGGTTTACCTTTAGTAGCCTTCTTTTTTGCTTTAATTTTTTTTTTATGTCTTGATAATATATTTGAGTGTTTGATTAAATTGAAAGCTAGAATGTCTCGCATAACCTTCCATTAAGGCCGTATAGTGTATTTTGTTGGTGTTGTAATTTTTTTTATTTTTGATGCTTCCTACTTATGATATTTTCTTTTTAATCCTCTTTGTATTTCCACTTATATGGGGTTATCTTTCTATGCATATATGCTCACATAAATAAGGCTCTTAATTATAAACTAATGTTGGTGCATGTGATTTGTATTGGCTCTTTAATTCGGAAATGGTGATGCTTTTGATTTAAACCCTTTATTAGATCTAGATTACTATAATATTCCTTCATATTGTTTATGTGTCGTTGTGCAGACTCATCAAAAAATGATACAAGATGTGAGGGATCTTCCATGGTCTTATTTTTCATTCTATTTAATATATCAATATTTAAAATTCAAAGTTTGTCAAAACATAGAAATAGTAAAACCAATTAACATCTCAACATAAAATCTAGAGATTAAAGATTTAGCTTTTAAATATCTTCATATTAATAAACAATATTAAATATGAAATGTAATCAAATGGAATAAAATATGTGAAGCATGTATATCATTCAACAAAATCACTATAATAATAATCACTTCTATATGTAACTTTCATGGTTCATTTGATGATCCAAAGTGTTAAGGATGTACCTAACTATTATTTCTTTTGTGATGTATTTTTCAGAATAGATCATATAAGCAATGATACTATAGTATAACAATAGCATATCAATGCGTAGATGGTCATTTTGGTAATTAAGCTTTTAACCTAATTTAATGTTATATGTCAATATCTTGAGCTAATGACAGAGTCTGTGAAATCAGCCCAATTAGAGATGTCTTAGGGAATTTAACTTGGTAGACTTAAAACAAGGATCAACATACTACATTTTCCACTCACAGCCTTACTTAGTTATCTCGAGTGCAAAAAAGTAGACTCGAAAACAACTTTTCTGAGCTCATTTAGGCTTCATTTGACTTTATTAGGCCTCAAATAGGTCTAAATATGTTTTATGCCTGTTTAAAGATAAAAGGGGCTTCTTTGAATTATTATAAGCTCTTGGATAAGTCCAAGCCTAAGAAGGTTAGAGGAGAAGATAAACGTCAATGACAAGGCTTAATCTCATCCCTTCATCTTCAAGCTAGCTAACGGATAAGCTTGACGTCTAAATTCTATAAATAGAAGACTCCTCCTCATATTTGATTTATTTAGAACATTGGTAAGCCTAAAACAAACACAAGAGATCTGCTAAAATCACTCCAAAGAGGATCAAATAAGCAATTTTATAAGGAACGATCCGGGAACGATCCGAGAACGATCAAGAACACCAAGTTTGATCAACTGTAACATGTGTGCACTCAAGATATCGAGTTTGCCTATTTTTCCTCCTACACCTCTTCCTAACGACATCCCTCCACATGTCATCATCTCAAAACATCTCTTAGGTCAACTAGCATGCTCGTTGCACGTAATTGGCTAACTGCGAGAACCCCTCCACACATAGTGTAGATGATGAATATGAAATTGGTGTGTCCACTACTAATGTGCAATTAGGATCTACTCAATTGAAAGATCCTCTAGGTAAGAGGGCTTGAGTAAACTTTTCTAAAGTTTAGGAAAATTTAACAAAAATAAGGATTAAGAAAGATGATAAAGAGATAGCAAAATATAATGAGTATGGGACTCAATATGTGATTGGTAAACATAATTATGGGACGTTGGCCTTACATAGACATCTTGAAAAGTATCATTTAATTAAGTATCATGATGTAGGCAATATATTAATTGATTATTTGGGGAAGTTGAGATCAAGAAACCATATCCAAAAGTGGCTCGTGAGATTATGTTAATACCTACTATTGAGCATGATCTCCCATTTTAATTTGTTCATTATAAGAGGCTTGCACAATTTCCAAAGTAATATAGTCCCAATTATATGCCCATTTCAAAAAAAAAAAAACCCTACTACATCAGATGTTTAGAATTTATATTTAGCTTAAAAGGAGAATTTAAATCAAAGTTTGCAAAAAACTCATGGTAAAGTTATTTGATCTCTAATGTATGAACTACTTCCATCAGTGAAGGTTATATTTGTTTGATTAGTCATTTTGTGGATGAGAAATGGAAACTTAATAATAAAATTCTTTCTTTTTGTCAAATGCCCCCTTCTCACTTAGGTTTTGAATTATTAAAAAAAAAAAATTGTTCGAATTTTTGAAAGATTAGGGTATAGGAAAAATAATTTTCTCTTACATTAGATAGTGCATTTGTGATTGACTACATGAAAGATGACTTGAAAAAGCAACTTAACTTACAAACTAGTTCATTATGTGGTGGTGAGCTTTTCCATATTAGATGGTATGCTCATATTCTTCATTTGATTGTTAAAGAAGGGTTGACGGTAGATAATCAAGCTTTACATAAAATAAGAGAGAGTGTGAAGCATGTTAAGAGATTGGGAAGTAGAATGAATCATTTGTGGAATTGTGTCAGACAAGTTGACAACATTGATATTGGTGTTTGTCTATGCTCAGATGTAGCTACTAGATGGAATTCTACTTATCTTATGCTTGATAGTGCATTAAAATATCAACGTACCTTTTTCTTTCTTTCAATTAAATGATCCTAATTATAAGTATTATTCATCAATAGATAAGTAGGGAAGAGCTAAAAAAGTATGCAAGTTTTTTAGCCCGTTTTATACTATCACCAATCAAATGTCAAGTTCCCCATATCTAACTTCAAACTTATATTTTTGCAAGTGTAGAGGACCGAATACTTATTAAATGAGAACTTAAGGGGTGAAGATGATGTCCTAAGGGACATGTGCATTAAAATGAAACAAAAGTTTGATAGATATTAGAAGGAATATAGTGTTGTCTTGCACTTGGAGCAATCCTTGATCCTTAGATGAAGTTCAACTTTTTGAAATATTGCTTCAATAAAATTGATCATCTTACTTATAAAGAGAAATTAACCAACATAAAGAGAAAGCTGTATAAGCTCTTTAGAAAGTATGAGAAAAGTAAGAAAAATAACATAAGTTCTAGAAGTCCTTAAATTAGATCATATTCTCAAGTTCAACACACATTTAGGGGTAAGGATCAAGGAGCAACAGCAAGGAACTTGACATTTAGAAAAAAGTTTAGATACTGATTTTGCTACTTTAGATGTAAGTTCAAGAATTACTGTATTTATTTTCCTTTATATTAAGTATCAATTGTCAATTAAAATTTTCCTTAATAATGTAAACGTACTCCCAAGTTGAAGTGGAAAATATAGGTAAGTTGCCTTTAAATCTTTCTTTAGATGAGCCAATAATAGATTTGAACTTCTATTCTAAGTTAGATGTATTACAATATTAAAAGACTCAAAGCTAGAGGTATCCAGATTTGTCTATCGTGACTTGTGATATGCTCAATAGTCCAATTATAATTGTAGCACCAGAGTCAACATTTAGCATTAATTCTTATGCTCTTAATAAGTGTCACTGTTCTATGGTCCAAAAAATGTGAAAGTTATAATTTATACACATGATTAGTTACAATGATATACTTATGAAGTTAGTTTTTTAATTTTGTAATTTTTCTTAATGTATAATTTTAAGCTTTTATCACTTCTACCTAATTACATGTCTAATTTGGTCAATTGTAGATGATGAAGAAGAAATTGAGACAACTTCATCAAATGCCAAATCAAATTTCGCTATTAATTATCGATGTAAATGGAGAGAATAAGAATGAATGATGAATTAATGATGGCATCTTGTTTTGAAGTTTCAATGTCAACTTGGATTTAGTTATTGATAGATTATTAAAAGCTATATAATGGTGATTGATGAATGATGATGGTGTTTAGTCATGGCTTATAATTTTGGGATTTTACAAATTTGTTTTCCTATTTATCTTGAAGTTTCATAGATAGAACATCCTTAGTTATATTGATGTGTCACAAAACCATTATGGGTAACCCAAAGTTTTTGTTTTTGGTTTTTATATATATTGTTGGTATGATAATCTAATTTTCTTATAACTTATATATATGCCTATACATTCATATGGCATTGTGGGCTTAGGAAGGTAGAATCTAAAGCGGCATATATATACATATATATATATGTATGTGTAGGTGTATGAACCTATATATTTATGGAAGAGTAGCTTATTTATGTTTATATGCTGCTAGATACAGGATTTGTTCCCTCTCCATGTCATCACAAATGTATGTATGAATGTATGTATGTATGTATATTAGTGGAAAGATTGGAATTTTATTTATCTAAAACCAAATAAAAACTAAATCTTGTAGTAAATAAAAACTATATTATATGTATATGTATATGTATTATAAAGCCGATAAGATTATGAATTGTGATTTGTCTTACGTAATGTGTTCATGAGAAATGAATGATAGTACAATTCGCGAATTGACCTACCTAATTTGAGCTAACCTGTAGTGAAGCGAGTTAGGTTAAAAATTCCAACCTACATTGCAAGCAATCTAACCCACTTAAACCATAAGCTAATGCAATGCAATGCAAGTCAAGTTAGCCCACTTAGCTTGCTTGCATAGCTCTAACTCTGATGGAGAGGTAAAGATCTAAGATTCACACCTTCCACATGACCGATGGTGAGATGACTAGTACCTTTTGAGACATTAAGATACAATTTAGGTTACATGTGGATGGAGCTGCTATTATAAGGACCATAGACATGGAGTGGTTATCTATGTGCCAGCATTTACTCAAGGATGAGGAAGCTATTAGGTAGCATACATACACCTATATCCTCTAGCTATTAAGAGAATTTACCTTCAGCAACAAATCCTCAACACTCGTCCACCTGATGTTACTACCTCTACAAGAGGACTTCACAACTATCAAAACATATAGCAAGGCTTAGCTTGCTTGACATAGATGTACCACTAAATATGTAAAGCCACACAATGAGGGGAGCATGATATAAGAAGGTTGGCTATCCTCCTACATATGTAGGCATGTGAGAGATTTCCTATGTTGCCCTTGGTAGGAGACATGGCTTTGTCATTTAAGAGAGATTACCACTTATAATTAGGTGGAGGGTGTATCCTAATACCACATACAGCATTTTGACTTGCAGACCAAATAGCAAGTATATTTTTCCACTATTTGCATTTATTGTTGTCTATACATAATTTATACTAACTATAATTTAATATAGTCAATACTAAGTTGTGCGGCGGTCGTATTAAGAGATGCTAATGCAGCTCCTCCCCTCATTTTATAGAGCTAGGCGAGATATTTGGCATGGTTATGGTGCCACTCATATGTTTCATATTATTGAATGACACCTTCTGAACTGTGTTACTCATCAATTTAGTGAGTTCTAAAGAGAGCCACAAAGTGTAGATATAATTGAGCAACTACACTAGATTGACATGAAGGGGAGAACCGATATCGACTAGATACTGTTGCATGTTGGGCACATAACGACTTATACTAATCACCATCTGTAGATAGTGCATCCTTAAGGGGCCTTTGGTGTCAATCTTGATTATCATCCATGGTATTAGAACCATACACGCAATATATCACCTAGGAAGGAGTAGTGATGAGGCATTGGGTAAGCATAACTTGTACACATGTCTTATGTTGTAATGCACAACATGTTCAAACTATTCTTTCATGGTCATACTATGATGCAAGCAAATATGCTTTAGTGAACATGGTTAACAAATGAGATTAACACCTAAACTCAACCTAGTAGCCGCATTTTAGTCATTAATCGGAAACATAGTTGGCATCAAAGGAGGTAGATTAGGACGGACAAGTTGCTAAGGTTGCTATGACGGGTAGATGTTATAAGGATCACACTACTCTATTGACCTAGGCCACTTTACTAGTAGCTTCGGTGCCACTGAAAGCTCCAGTATGATAAGGAATCAAATAGAAACAAAACGGCAGCGAATCTAGGACAAAAGAACAGGAATAGGTATTCAAAAGAGAATAGGTATGAAGAACGAGAATGTTTTGATGGTAAATGTGAATGGATCTCAAAATAGAGTTTGATATGACTCATAAATACTAAATATTGCTCGAGGTTTCAAATGAAAGTTAAATACAATTCACTAATCGGTTCAAATAAAGGGTTCACCACAATTTGAGAATAAGATCGATAAGAACGCGGAGACGATTAAAGAGTATGATCAACACTTGATAACCCAGCAAATGCTAACTCAAGTATATCCTCACTCAAAAGAGGAAAGCTTCACTCCCTATATATATATATATATTTTTTATATATCTATCTGTCTCCATATGTTAGTATAAATGTCACTATTTATAGTAAGTCCTAAACCCTAATGGCAAAACTGTAAATAAAGGATAAGACCTTAAACCCTAAAGAATCGGGCCCATAAATAAAATAAAGATAAAACATATACAAGAATACAAAACTGTATGTTTTATAGAACTCGACATGTCCTAGGAGTAGTAGTATCCGAACCAGACAAGGTCAACAATTTGATGTACGAATTGGGGAATCGGTCCCTAAACTCTCGCATGGCTTGGCCGAAACGCTAGAAAGGTTAACCTACAATTACCGAGTTCTAAATTCAGTTGGCACGAGTCTTTTAGTGCTGTACCAAGTGGTTCTTCGCTCTCGCATCCTTGGCCTTGCAATTTCTCGGCACCTCAATTAACGACAAAGTTTATACCGAGTATTTATTTTCTTTCCCCTTGTCCTTTTGGCTATAGCTCACCTTCGGTAAGCATTGAAAAGCCTCAACTTAGAAATGGTCAGAGGCTGATTCCCATCATTATGCCATCCCCAACTCTAACTACAATCCAACGAAGCATTATCAGAAGAAATTTCAGTAAACTCTGCTTGCTCCTCAAAAACGGCATACCAAGGGGTCCTAAGGTTCCAACTTAAGAGAGGGTGTCACTTAGCAGTAACCACCAACACAATTGACTCTTGTAGATATCTCATTTTTACTCTCCCCCTCCCCACCTACACCCTACCTCCCCCTTTTTCATTTTTCAAAATTTTGAGAATAAAGTTGAAGGGTCATAAATTAGGAAAAATACAAAAAATAGAAAATTAAAGAAAATCCTAAAAATAAGAGATTTAGGAAAACATACAAAAAAAATAGAAAATTAAGAAAACTAAAAAATTTTAGAAAGATAGAAAGAAATACAAAAAAAAAAAGGAAAAAGCATAAAAAAAGTAATAAATTTAGAAAAAATATTCAAAAAATGAAAATATTTAGAAAAATCGAAAAAAACACAAAAAATTTGAAAAAATAAGAAAATTTAAGGAATTTTAAAAATAATAATTTTTAGATAATATAAATAGAATATATTTTTTTTTTTAAATTTAAATAAGGAGAGAACCGTTAAGCTTGAGTTTAGATTTGAATTTAACCCAAGCCGACTTTGTTCATATGTGCAATTTAATTGTAAAAATGAATAAAGTATAAGCCAACGGTCTAATGGTAAAACACTTGATCATTAAACTGGGTTTGGCTTGGAAGCTAAGAGTTCAAATCTTAGTAAAGGCATAAAAATACCTTTTATCTTTCCTTTTTTTCACACTCCACATATTGTCACATGTTAAAATATCACTAGGTTATGTATCTAATTGTGACATATGGCGCATTATGATTTGACATGATAACAAATATTCTTTTCTTTTTTTTTTCTCCCCTTTCCTTATTCTTTCCCTCTCTTTCTTTAAAAACAAAAAAAAAAACAAAAAGAAGATAAACTCACACAAAAAGGAGGGGAACTTCATTGTACAACACACACACGTGCGCAGGGGGGTCTACTAACACTCACGAACCTTTCTCTCTCAACCAGCTCTCTCCACTGTCACTCTCTCTCTCCACCATCTCTCTCACTTCACCCTCGTCATCCTTCTCTCGACCTTTGCCCCAAACCCATAGCCCACACCAAACCGACCCTCTCACACGAACCCACTTTCTCTCTCTCAGCCATTCACAACATCTATGCACACCACTCACACACAACAACTACTACGTGCTACTCAAATCCGTAGCCACACCAAACCTAACTCCAACACGGCCCAAGCCACCACAACCTACTGTCCTCCATCAACCATCAAAGCTCCACCAAACAGAATACAACCACACACTGCACGCACAAGAAACAACAATCACTAAACCCTTACTTCTTTAACACTCTCTTAACCACGACCCAAACCAAACGAAACACCCAAACCATTACACACCAACCACTGTAACAATCACGACTACTGGTTAAACTAGGCTACAGCACCACTCCTAAACCCCTTAAGTCCAATATAAAAACCACAAAACCATCCTTTCCCACTCAATTCGATGGCTAGATCGAACTAAAACACCACCTTCAAGATACTGTATGAGACCCAACGACCTGACCCAATCCAACCCGGATTTGGCCCTCCGACTCAAGATCCAACCCACTTGACCCAATCGACCCACACATCCCCTCTCCTAATTTGGGTTCGGCTATTTTGTTGTCTTTTTTTGTGTTTTTATTTTCATTTATTTATTTACTTATTGCTTCCATGTAATTGTAATTATATATATATATATATATAAATATATACATAAAAAAAGAAAGAGAAAAAAAAAAGAAGAAAACCAAAAAAGAAGGAAAAAAAAAGAAAAAAGAAGAAGAAGTATTTTATTTTTATTTTTTTTATATTTCAACCAAAAAAACCAAAAAGAAATAACAATGGAAAGTAAATAAATAAGTAATAATAAAATAGAATAACAATAAAAATAATAAAGTCATTTTTGACACTTAGAAAACTAGGATATTTCTAGAACTTTCCAAAAATCAAACCAATTTAGGACTTAGAAAAATTTCTTTAAATAAATCAAAATGGGGTAAAAATGTAAACCTGATTATTTTTCAAAAATTAAAATCTAATCAACCTGCTACGTTTTAGTAAACAAGTTACAGAAGTTTAATCCCGAATAGTAGGTACGTAGGTACTCATACATCAATACAGGATGACTTAAAATATAAAAAGTTTTATTTTTTCTACTTTTGTAGATATTCATGTAAATTAATTAATTTTAGCTACATGTAATATGATTAGTCATTTAGAAATTGAAAAGATGTATTATTGAAAAGCAAATTTAAAATTAGAAAGTTAAAAAGCAGTATCCATTTATGGTTTTAAAAATTAGCCCCCAGATCTAAAACTCAGGTTTTTTAAAATTATTTTATAAAATTGATTTTCTCATTAAGACCAATAACCAATTGGTTATAACCTAACTTTTTTTTAAACTTTGATCGGCTGGTGACTCTAAGGTATTTTCAAATTAAAAACTGATTTGATTTAAATCTCAGTCGATGGTCAGTATTAAATAGATAGGGTTTAATATTGATCGGTTTAAAAAAAATTTAATTTTAAAAACTGAGAGGTAAAAAAATAAGCTCAACGATCCTAGTGCTACCTAAAGATCTTAAGGAAACACCCACCAAGTCATTAGAGGGTACTTCAATAGGGTAGCCTTTATTACTCTCTCGTTTTGGCCAACACTTTTCGTAGCCAAAAGAAAAAGTAAGATAGAGTTAGTTTTACATGAGTAGATTTGTGTCTTTAAATATTTTGACACTACCACATTTAAACTTTTTGTATAAAACACAATGACTTCTAGCAAATCTAACCATGGTTAAAGGTTTTGTCTCCAAATCATATGACTTATGTCATTCACATCGTTTTTTTGATAAAGTTGTGAATCATGAGTTATTGATTTGGAGTTGTTGTTTGTTCCACGTCATTTTGTCTTAGGAGTTGTGGACATTGAGTAATGGAACTCGTTTTGTTGATTTGAAGTTATTGTTTTATAATTGTTGATCTGTAGTTGTCGGTTGGATTTAAGTGGATTCGTGATGAGTTGATATGTAGTTTCTCCACCGGCATGTCATTCTTGTATCGTTACGGATTTCTAGTATGTTGTGTCATTACTGTAGGTATTACAGAAAGAAGGCACATTGCTAGGGTGCCTTTAGCTATAATTTGGTATAATTGAAGGCGCGGAGACGCTTTCCCAACTCTATTTCCAAAATATATTTTCCGGGGGCCCTATTCTGAAAATATTTTCTACAAACTAAGTTATTGAGGAATAAAACTCCTTCCATCCGATATGATACTCTAGGATCTAAGAGCTAAGGCCCAGTACAAGAAGAGTAAAGTGTATCTATAAATAAAATTTAGCAATTGATAACGGCAAGATTAACAAGGCTTTTTGGAGTTGTTAATAAGCTCAAATAAATGCGTATTAGTACATTAGCCTGTCACAGGACCTAATAAGTAAGCCTACTGAGAAGGATCAAAATTAGACAAGGTAATGATAATGGAATTTGTTTTAAATTTGAAAATCCAAAACTTCGTAGATCATCTAAAATATAAGTATTCCTATCTAGATTCTATCACTAATCTAAAAAAATGTTCCAAATTATTAGTAGGCTCAACTAATTTGAAGTTGTTTGCATTTTCGTGCCTCTAGAGTAGTTAACTCTTAATTTGAATTAAACATTGAAGATCTTTGTTCCCAATATATTTAGCGTAATTGTCTTTTAAAAATCATTTTTAACTTTCGACTCCAAATGCAATGACGAAAAAAGTGAAAAGCCAGAAGCCAAAAGGGTAGTGTTGACTTCGTGGTTCATTTCTCCGTGTAGTCGGTCAAATAAGGAGGGCTCCGACAAAGCTTCATGGCTTACTTTTGCTAGCTGGAGTGTAGTAGCTCGTCCTAAGAGCCCAAGACGCACCCACGTATGCAAAGAGCCCGACAACCAACGACAAGAGTTTTTCATGAAAATGAAACGAATAAACGTGTTTGAGGAGATTCTACCGTCTTAATCGTTATTTTGATGAAATCTCACTATTTATTTATATTTTTTAAAATATAAATCATTAAATTTAAATTTTATTCAATGATTTAAATTTAAAAAAATATAAATCAAAGATAAAATGGATGATAGCACCAATTTTATAAAAAATAAGGATCAAAAGATAAAAAAATCCACTTATCTAACTCTCGAATATCAAAATCTTATTGAAACGGTGTAATCTATATAAATATTATATATGTGTTTGATGATAGCAATTACTCTTTTGATGATAATTAAATTAACTTAGTCTAAGTTATAAAAGAAAAGGTTGGGAAAAAGATATTAGAAAAGAAAAGAAAGTTTTGATAGTATTAATATATCATATGAATGGACCAGTGGTTAGATTTATGCAAAAATCAGTTCCAAACTGTGAACCAATCTGAGTTTATCTTGAGTAGGTTTGAACCAACTGTTAACTACTAAGTTTTAAAGGCCTAAGCAATTTAACCATCACAATCCATCAAACTACTCTTGAATCAATAGTTTGACTTAATAGTTCAAGTCTAAGTTAACTCCAAAAATTAAAAAATATACATATAAATAATATATAATATACTATATATATATAGTGGAAACATACTATATATATACTATTTTTTAATGGACTATATATATATATAAACAAGTATATAGTATACGTAATATATAATAATTAATATACTATAATACACATATATACTATATATTATGCTATATATAATATACTATATATAATATAATATAATGTATTCACGTTTACACAATTTAAATAAATTATTTTGAGATAAAAAAATTGAACCGAAAAAAAAAAGTTTTTATTTATGAGTAACAACATAAAATTTTAGATTTTATTGGAAAAAAAAAAGAAAAATAGTCTATAAATTATTTATAATAATTAATAAAATTTTAAAAAATAAAATGAACGATTCAAGAGCCACTGAACAAGTCCTTGAACCATCGGTTCAAGAAAACCAACTCAAGCTTGGTCTCTTAAGAGTCGAGCCTGATTCATTCTCTTACCAACTAGTAAACCGACAGTTCCAAGTCAACCAAATGAACACATCTACCAATAGTGAGTACCAATAAAATTTTAATATATGAAAATATAAAATTTAATTTAAAATTATCCACTATCATTGATAATATATATTTAAATATTATTAATATTTACCTACCATCAATTTAAACACGCGATGGATTAGTATTAATAAATTTTTTTCCGACTAAACCTCATATAATTTATAACAGCACAAGGCACGTTAGAAATGCAAGGTACAAACAACCATTGTAAAGTGATTTCGTGAAAATTAGTGAAAGAGTTAAATTATTTAAGTCTCTAAATTTCAAAATTACACGTTTGCTTCGAAGGTTTTACCGTAGACACGTGTGCCACGACAGTGTAGCTCTTGCGCATTTGATTTCAGAGGACTATGTACCATCTTAATAACGTTTACTTCAAAGGTTTTATTGTATGTTCATTTGAGTTCCATTTAGTGATAAGCGAGTGTATATGATTACTAGAGAAATGATAACAAAGGACCTCAAAAATTCAATTTGTCGATGAGCTTTAACAAGGAAAATTCCTGAGTCGAATTAAGATGGTACATAGCTCCATAGATACTTAAGTTCCACTCAAACTCAATTGAGTTCATAATTTTGATCTTTTAAGTGTGATTCCAAATAGTATTTACAAGTTTAAATTTGATACAGTTAAGCTCATTTAACCTAGTTAATCCAAAAATGTTATTATCCTAATTAACGTAATATCATTATCCAAATTCAAATTGAATTCAACTAATCATTAAACTTAAAGTCAAACATGATTAAGTTTACCGAGATGAACATCATGATAGTCAAGTTTAAATATACTATTTAAATAATTAGAACTTGAATTTAGGCTTAAGTCGACTATTAAATTTAGCTTGAGTAAATATTCTACCTTTTAAGTCTATCCCATTTAATCGTCTAATCAAAGCATGATAAAAAAAAAAAAAAAATTAGGTTTCTCACAATCTTGTATCAATCTACTTGAAGGCCATGCTGTCTCGAACCTCAAACTTATAAATTAGTATCTATTAACCAATATGCTAAATTAAATACATTATCATTTCAGCACCTAGGTCCCTGAAGTTTGCAAATTGACCAAATAGATATAAACTAAATACAAAATCTTAGTGGTGCCCATAACTACACGTTAAATCACGCTCTAAGTGGCATAGGGCTCAATTTGATTTAAGTACTAGTTGAAACCAAACCAACTCTTTTGTTTGAAAATTTCCAAAAAAAAAAACACCATAATTTTCAAAATCACGCTAAAGTTCTCTATTCTACTCTCTTTGGTTTCAATTTAAATCAAATAACCAGCATAGTTAACTTGAAGAATCCAATTACCCACAAAGAAAAATTGAGTAGAAATTTATTACGAATAATTTTACATACATGACATATATTTAATTATATGATTAGAAGATATATCTATATTGCATATATGAATAAAACAACAATATATGCAACATACACCGTTAGGTTATGTGTTGAAGTGCATATAAGAAAGAAATTTTCACATATATTGTGAAAAGAATGTTATTACATATATAATTAAATACTTTATAAATAGGTGTTATTTATTATTTATGCATATGTCATCCATTCATAATATCTCAACAACCAAACACTTTTCTAACAATATTCATTTTCTTATGAAAATGGAAAAAAAAATTAAAACCTAAAAATTTTTTACCTTCTATTAGAATATTTTAGGAATATCTGTCAATTATGTAAAAAGTATATTTATGATATTTTCTATGTTTAGAAGGTATTAGAATATTTTAGGATCTGTAAATATCTATCAATTGTGTAAAGAGTATATTTAGGATATTTGTTTTCTATGTTTAGAAACTTGATTAGTGCGTCTATGTTATATATATATTGGCCATCTTTGGCCTGTGATATGAATATACACACACAGAAATTTTCTTCTCAAAATTTTATATGATATCAAAGACTGGTTAAAAAAAAAAAACACTATGACTAGTGAGGGAAAGAAACCAGCCTCCCCTTACCTATTGACTTCGAGTGATAATCCTGGTAATATAATTGCCCAAGTGCAATTACAAGGAGATAATTATGATGAATAGGCTCGAGCGATGCGAACGTCGTTGAGGACCAAGAAGAAATTCGGATTTATTGATGGAACGATTAATCAACCTGCTGATAATTCCACTGAAATAGAGGATTGGTGGACTGTGAATTCAATGTTGGTTTCATGGATGCTCAACACAATCGAGCCAATACTGCGATCTACCATAACATATATGGAGATTACAAAGGATTTATGGGAAGATATCAAAGAGCGATTCTATATAACTGCAAACAAAGAGGTATGTCGATTGTGACTTATTATGGAAAATTGAAACAACTCTGGGAAGAGCTTGCAAATTATGAGCAAATTCCCATCTGCCGTTGTGGAAGATGCAATTGTAATATTGTAGCTAAACTTGACAAGAAACGAGAAGATGAGAGGCTTCATCAGTTTTTGATAGGGTTGGAAGATACATTATATGGAGCAGTTCGTTCCAATATTTTGAGCACAGAGCCATTGCCAAACTTGAATAAGGCACACTTGTTGGTGTGCCAAGAAAAACGTGTTAGAAACATCTCACGAGGGAAGGAGGAACATAGAGAAGTTGTGAGTTTTGCAGTGCAGACCAATAAAGGAGGGCGAAAGTATAAAACAGAAGTGAAAGACAAATCTGCCATTTGCTCAGACTACAAACGAGAGGGACATGATTCTGAAACTTGTTTTCAGCTTATTGGATATCCGGAATGGTGGGGTGACCGACCTAAAGGGGGTAGACGTGGACGAGGGGGACAGAGTGCATGGCGTGGGCAAAGTAATACGCCAAAAGTGAATACAGCCCATGTAATTAGGCAGCCATCATCATCAATGGCAACAACGGAAGAAAATACAGCTTCTGGGACCTTGACAGCAGAACAATGGTCATTCTTTCTCAATTTGTTGAACACGTGCAAACCGAGTACTAGTGAGAAGATGAATGGTAAGGATAATCTGAATTGAATTATTGATTCCGGTGCTTCACAACATATGACAGGTACTTTAGAATATTTAACAAATTTGAAAGAAATTGTGGCATGTTCAATTGGATTACCTAATGGAGAGCAGGTGATGGCATTGAAGAAGGGATCAGTTTGCTTGAGAAAACATATCAAACTAGACAATGTTCTCTATATTCCAAATTTGAATTATAATTTGATATCTGTGTCGCAATTGCTTGATGGCTCTAATTGTAATGTCCAATTTACTGATAAAATTTGTGTTATACAGGACCGTACCTTGAGGATGGTGATTGGAGCGGGTGAACAGTGCAAGGGACTTTATTATTTGAAGTCAGCAGTATCAGTCCAAGCATATAAGACAAGCCATATAGATTCTTTTGAATTATGGCATAGGAGGATGAGGCATCCATCTGCAAAAATTGTGGAATCTCTTCCTCAAGTTAAATTTAGTAATAGTTCAGTAAAGAATAAACCATGTGACATTTGTTTGAGAGCTAAACAAACAAGAGAAGTTTTTGTTTCTGGTGACACTAAAGCAAATGAAATTTTTGAATTAATTCATTGTGATTTGTGGGGACCTTATCGTGTTAATGCTTCTTATGGGGCCTCATATTTCTTTACCATTGTTGATGATTTTTCTAGGGGTGTATGGATATATTTGTTAACTAAAAAAACAGAAGTGGAACTTGTCATGCGTAATTTCTTTGCCATGACTAAAAGACAATTTCAAAAAGATGTGAAAATAGTTAGAAGTGATAATGGGACTGAATTTGCTTGCTTGCATAACTATTTTTCTGAAAATGGAATTTTACATCAAACCTCATGTGTAGGAACACCTCAACAGAATGGACGTGTTGAGAGGAAACATCGTCATATTTTAAATGTAGCTAGAGCTTTAAGATTTCAGGCCAATCTTCCCATCAAATTTTGGGGAGAATGTGTTCTAACGGTTGCATATTTGATCAATTGGACTCCTTCTAAGTTATTAGGAGGAAAGACTCCTTATGAGAAATTGTTTAGTAAACCTTCTAGTTATAATCACATTCGAACTTTTGGGTGCCTGTGTTATGCTCGGAACTTAAATAGGGAAAAAGACAAGTTTGTTAACAGGAGTCAACGTTGTTTATTTGTAGGATATCCTTTCGGAAAAAAAAAGGGTGGAAAGTTTATGATCTTGATACAGGAAAATATTTTGTATCCAGGGATGTTGTGTTCTCTAAATCTGAATTTCCATATGCTGATAAGGAAAGTGTGCAACCAGATCTTATATAAGATGCTTCTTTCGATATGACTAATCATTTTAATGGTGAATTGAAAGAGGAAGACGAAAGTGAAGTACCTAAGAATTTAACTGTGACTCAAAGTGATAATAACGACAGGGGGGGTGTCATTGAAATCTTGGGTGAATCTGTTCCAAAACAACTTGGACGGAGTCATAGAACAAAAGAAGCTCTACTCGGTTGCCAGATTTTGTGACATATACTGCACAACAAATAAGTCCCTCTGCATGTTCCTCCAATCTAATTCCAGCCATAGGTACCTCCTATCCTATAGCACATTATGTAAATTGTGACAAATTTTCTCCACAACATCGTTCTTTCTTAGCAGCTATGACAGCCGAAAAGGAGCCTGTTCCTTATATTCAGGCCATCAAATACATTCGATGGAAAGAAGCCATGATGAAAGAAATTGAGGCACTTGAGGCTAATGGGACATGGACTGTGGAAGATTTTCCATAGGGAAAGCAAGCTATAGGCAATAAATGGGTTTACAAAATCAAATATAACTCAGATGGTTCGGTTGAACGTTATAAAGCTCGATTGGTGATTCTTAGCAATAATCAGATTGAAGGAATTGACTATAATGAGACCTTCGCTCCTATTGCAAAAATGGTTATTATACATACTTTTTTTTCAATGGCAGCAACAAAGGGATGGGAACTCCATCAAATGGATGTTCATAATGCATTCTTGCATGGAGATTTAGAAGAAGAGGTGTACATGAAGATGCCACCTGGGTTCTCTACTCAATAGCCTGGCAAAGTTTGTCGATTACGTAAATCACTTTATGGGTTACGACAGGCACCTCGATGTTGGTTTTCCAAATTGACAACTGCATTAAAGCGGTATGAATTTCTTCAATCTCAATCTGATTATTCATTGTTTACTTTAAATCAAGACAAGATACATTTGAGTATACTGGTATATGTCGATGATCTTGTTATTGCGGGGAATAATGGAGTTGCCATTCAAAAGTTGAAAGATTATTTATGCCACTGCTTCTACATGAAAGATGTAGGAACATTGAAGTATTTTTTAGGCGTAGAGGTGGCTTGGAATCAAGAAGGAATTTTTCTTTACCAACGCAAATATACTTTGGATATTATCAATGAAGTTGGATTATTGGGTGCTAAACCATCTGGTTTTCCCATTGAACAAAATCATCATTTAGCCTTAGCAGAAAATGCATTGTTGGCAGATTCAGAGAAGTATCGGAGATTGGTGGGAAGACTGATTTATTTGACTCTTACTCGACCTGAGTTGTCCTACAGTGTTCATATTTTGGCACAATTTATGCATCAACCAAGGGAAGCTCGTTAGGAGGCAGCTTTGCGCGTGGTTCGTTATTTGAAGGGCAGTCTTGGACAAGGAATACTTTTACGAGCTGATAGTGATCTTCGATTGTATGCTTATTGTGATTCTGATTGGGGGAGTTGTCCTTTAACTCGACGATCTCTTACTGGATATTTTATTATGTTAGGGACTTCTCCCATTTCTTAGAAGACTAAAAAGCAACATACAGTGTCGAGATCCTCTGCTGAAGCAGAATATCATTCCATGGCTACCATTGTGTGTGAACTGAAATGGTTAAAGGGTCTTTTGCTGTCTCTCGGTGTTATACACTCTCATCCTACGCTGTTGTATTGTGATAGTCAAGTAGCTTTACACATTAGTGTAAATCCCGTATTTCATGAGCGCACAAAGCACATTGAAATTGATTATCATTTTATTCGTAATGAGATTCAACATGAACAGGTTCAGACTGCTTATGTACGTAATTCTGAGCAACTCGCTGATATTTTTACTAAGGCATTGGGGATACAGCAGTTTGGGTATCTTCTACGCAAGTTGGGGGTTTGCAATCTTCACGCACCAACTTGAGGGAGGGTATTAGAATATTTTAGGAATATCTGTCAATTATGTAAATAGTATATTTACGATATTTTCTATGTTTAGAAGGGATATTTTCTATGTTTAGAAGATATTAGAATATTTTAAAATCTGTAAATATCTGTCAATTGTGTAAAAAGTATATTTAAAATATTTGTTTTCTACGTTTAGAAGCTTGGTTAGTGCGTCTATGTTGTATATATATTGGCCCTCTTTGGCCTGTGATATGAATATACACATACAAAAATTTTCTTCTCAAAATTTTATACCTTCCAAGCAAGTGATTAGCTAATTTATTAAGGTATTTTTCAATTTTGATTATATTTCTAAATTACATGATTAAATAAACCACTTCATATATCAATACCACAACTGAATTTTTTTTTTTTTTTTCAAATAATGCAAAACAACTTAATTCTTAGTGAACGCATATAACAACAAATTACGAGAATAAATATTTATTATCTCTGACTCTCTGATCCCAATCATGTTCCTATCAATAATATTGAAGCATCTAAAAAAAAAAAAAAACTATTACATAATTATGAGACTTTATTCCTCCATATAAGATATAAAATTTTATTGGTAGGAACATGCTTAAGATAGGACTCCGAGAAGGTGAACATCCACTTAAACTATAAAATAAGAAAGCATTAAAGCCCCTCAAACTCTTCAATTTTGTTGAAGCATTTTCTTCATATTAAAGGTTCTATAATAATGGCCTTTTGTTAAAGCCATGCCTAAAGCACATAATTCCTGGGGCAAATGTTATGATGTCTCTGTTGATTGCTGTTTCAGCAAAGACATACAAGGAACTTAATATAGTGCAATTACCTGCTTCATGATTGCTTTCTTCCTTTTTTGGTTATAGAAGTTTGAAATTGGTGTGTACTTCTTTGGTGTTTGCCTAAGTTAATGTTTGATTGGTTACATGAAGTTAGGTAAACTAGAATTTCATTCTCATTAAGCATTCCAGCCAAAAGTTCCTTCACATGATTGTAAAGAATATGCATGTACAGTACAAGAAAGATTCTGATACAAGATTCGGCTGCTATCCATTTCAAATGGTTTTGCAGTTCACTTGTTCCCTTCAACCACCAACACACGCACATAAAAAAGAGATTTCTGTAGGATGAATGATAAACACTCCTGTGCCTTAAGGATCTAAAGCGAACGAGAAAAAGAGACTAAAAGTCTCTTAACAAGTGCTCTGAAACACCTGTTAAGATTTTCCTTTCGGTAAAGACAGAAACTAACTCATTTGAACAACATATTACAAAGACAAAACACCAAACTCACAGGACAACACCCCCACAAATGATACAAATTGCCAACGATTGTGAAGTCCATCATTTAATCATAATATCTAATCATACAAAACAATCTACCAAGACAAATGTGAAACGACAGTTTGACTGAGCTTGTGAAGTGCACAAGGCTTTCACAGCCTTAGCACCAAAGGAGGCTATGTGTGATAAATCATGAGGGGGACTGTTATTCAAAGGAAAATGATAGCAAGTGCCACGTGCATTGTCAAGAGGTCATTGGCAAAACTTTTCAACCTTTTGTACCCTTCTTTTTTTCATGAAAATTTTCCTTTTAGCCTTTAACAAGTGCTTCAAAGTCTTAGTTGATCATATCCTCACTAAAATTTGTGTTTTTTTGGGCGCTGCTTCTTCAACTTTCTTATAAGATGATTACCCCCAAAGAATACATTTGTATGAAATATATCAAACAAAAAAATGTTACCATGGTCAGCCTATGAACATGGTACCTAGGCAGAGTGACCAGAACCTTTGTAGAGAGTCACGAAGCACCAAGAATTAGCGGATGATTGTTGCACTACTTAAAGGGAAAAAGAAAATTGGATAGAAAGCATATTGAAAAGAAGACCAATGACCAGTTTAAGTACTGCAAGTTAAACTTGTCCTATTGCTTCAATTAATATAAATTTACCTAGAAACTTGATCTATAGCAGTGCTTGCTTGTCCTCCTGAAATTGGTCTGTAAACACTCGATACCAAAATTTGACACAAGACTTTGAATTAAGTATTTTCATTTGTTTGTCAAAGGGCATTGCATTCAGCTCGACATGTCTGTCCTTCTGCCTCAGGACTAATTACCACTGCCTGTATTCTCGAAGAAAAAGGCCTGGACAGCATTAGCAACAAAACAGCCTATGCAAGACAGAGAACATGTGGAGACTTGTCTATTGTGATGTTGTAACAAGTTTTTCCAAAACCGAATCCATACATTCTTAATTAAAGGCGTTTTAGAGCCTTTTGATTCATTGGTTTGATATTGTTTTGATAGCACTTGGCTCTGGTTTAGACCCAAGTGTTTGACGGAGAGGAAAAACAGACATCAAAATATATAAAGTGACAAATACATGTACCAAACACAACACAAGTACTAATCAAATACAAATCAGACACAAAACAGATCAATCAGATATGTATGACAACATTTGAAAATCGACATCAAGAAGACAAACCCAAAATGAATAAATCGTCAACAGTTAGAAATTCTAACCATACCTAGGAGAGCTTTTGCATGGAAAATATGTTAAGCAACAAAAGGGTTGGTTTACTTGGGGCACAAGAGAATTTCGTATAATGTACCTTATGCCGATCTATGCTCAATCAAAGCTCGTACCTGAATATACCTGATGTTCCATGGCATATGTATCATGAATATAAAACTAATCCAAAAATAGAAACTTCCCTTGATGATTCTCAAAATAGATAGAAGCAATATAAACTATAATTGACATAATTCACAAAAGCGAGGCCCTGCTTTTTAGTAAGCAATGCAAGCTCTTGATTCCAGCACATTCTGTCCATAACTGCCTCTTGAAGCATTAATGGCATCTATGCCAAAAGAATTTTCATTTGTTCTCACTCACTATTAAGTAAAATATCAGAGTGATGCAGTTCCAAAGAAACTCAAGGAGATTGCAGAAAGCACAATAAACTACGAGGAAGCTTGTGTATATATGCAGGTGAGTTTGCAGTTGATAAGAGAAAAACATGCAAACGACATCATTTTCCAATCACATAAAACTGAAAATTCCTTAGTGCCCTTTATAAGCATATTTTTAAAGGTTCTTTTGATTTGTGCATGGAAATGTCTATTAATCAACATGAGACACAAACAAAATCTAGTCCTCACTGATAGAACTTTACCTGGGACAACTTTTGCACAAAAAACTTTGTTAACCAAAAAATGGGTATCGTTTCACTTGGAGAACAACAAAGTTTCTCATGACATATTGTGCAGGATAGTTCTGATGACATACAGTGCAGCATGAACATCAGGAATCTAAACCAATGCAAAAGACAAACTTCACTTGATTCTCAAAGAAAACAGCAGTAAAAATGATAGAAAGTAACCCAGAATCAACAGCTAGGACCTGCTCTCAGTAAGCAGTGTTTAACTCTCGTTCCAGCCCATTCTGTGGAAAACCACCCCACAGAACTATAAGGGAACCTACATCAACAGTACTACCATTCATTCTCATTCAATAATAAACAGTTGAGGAGCAAGACGAACTTAAATCCATCATCTATTTTTAGCCAACACGAAATATGAGACAAGAATGCAGTCCAGAAGGAACTCAAGGAGATTGCATATAATACAATAAACTACAAGGAAGCTTATGTATGTCCAGGTGATTATACAGTTAACATCAGAACAACCCCTAAAATGGCCAAGATCTCCTTTAGATGGTAGTAAATAATATCTCATCAACCTCAAATTTACAAAAGCCCCAGGTGGAGTAAGTTTCCTTTTCTTTAGATAAGGGGAATTAATACAGTATGAGTATCTGATTCATCACCAGCCGTTCATCTTCGTCAAGCATCTTTTACTATAATAGTTGAACTTAATAAAACAGACTCTCAATATCTCCATCAGAAAAGGGATGACACAACACTTGTCCACCATGTACGTTCTACATCATTTTTCTAATAGAGATACTAATGTCGAGTGCTTCAGCAAGTTCAAGCATACAAACAAAACACTGGCTAACAAAAGGCATAAAAAGAAAACAAAACTAAGAAAGCATATAAATAATATTAGAATTAGGCACTAACCAAATAACCATAATAGTTTAGACACTCCTACTGTTGTAAAGTCAGAGCATCCTAATGAACTCCCTCCATTACAAGAACGTCATTAATCAGAGTGTTTAGAACCAAGGAGTAAGCAGACAAGAATTATGCGACACTATTTAGATGACAAGGTAATGCAAGCACACAGGAAGAGAAACCACTGGCAGAACAAGCAGAAGTTGCATTGAGATCCCGTAAAATAACTAGAGCCACCATAAGTGGTTTGCATCAAAATTCTGTTCGTTGCATTGCAAAATCCAGTAGGGATGCAATAATGAGATGAAAAGTGTCGATATAATACAATAATACACAGCAAAGCCCTGATTTTAATATGCTCAATGATATTACTATCATTTTATATGTGCCATAACATACATACATATGGCAATAGATTGAAACTATGCAAAAAATCACGGTACAAGCAACTGACGATGGTGATGCACTCCAGGTTGATAAAGAGTAAGGTGATGCATTGCTTTTCCAAGTAACTCTTTTAGATCAGGGCGCTGAGAAGTGATGGAACGAGCAGTCGTCTCAAGAATGTTCAGCGCCCGTGCTTGCTCAAGAGCCTTACTGTTTCCCACATGGAGCGCAAGGTAGCAAAGCAGCACGAGTGCAGGTACTTGAGCTCGATCATGCATCTTCAATAGTTTTATTAGAGGAGGAACACC
Organism: Lumnitzera littorea; assembly: GCA_024138015.1. Taxonomy (NCBI): domain Eukaryota; kingdom Viridiplantae; phylum Streptophyta; class Magnoliopsida; order Myrtales; family Combretaceae; genus Lumnitzera; species Lumnitzera littorea. The sequence goes on along the minus strand of JAMXBB010000004.1, from coordinate 113,771,565 downwards.
ATCAAACTCAATGATCGCTTTTGAGTGCTCCACGCGATTGAAATTCTCAGGATGGACAAACTTTCTTAATGCAATAGCAGCTTCAATAGCCACATCCACATGTCTGTTACCAAGCTGGTTAACCAATGGACTAATAATTCGTGTTTCTCTAGCAGGAAATGATCTAGCCAAGGAGCCAATTGACTTAATAGCAGGAACCAACAAAGTGGGATCGCTCTCTTCTTGAAGAATTCTCAAAAGCTGACTGAGTACTGCCTTTGCAGCAGGACTGTTAGTCTTGAAAGCTGATCGCCTAAGATCTGCATTGTCTTCTGCAACAGCTGCTATCTCCATCAATGTCATCAAGCAGTGAAACCGCAACTCTCCTCTCTCCACTTCAACGATCTTTGCCAGACATAATAACCCTTTTGTTTCACAAATCTTCTTACTATTCACAAAACTCCCTCTGCACAAGCTTTGCAAAGCCTGAGCACAACTGACCTTAAGCTTGAGCCTTGTTTCCGGGGTTTCCAGCTCCTTCTCTTTCTTAAGATGATGCCCACCCCTACTGCTTCCATCAGAAAAGGAGGAATTCAAACTCGAATAATTACTTAACAGATTGCTTGATAGCTCCTTGTTAATCTGAACGAGTGAATGAATACTGGTCCGACCGGTCTGAACGCTAGCATCATCCAGAACCGTGTCCATTGACACCAACCTAATCAAATGCTTTATTACATTTTCTCTAGCAAACTCCTCCTGTGCAGCATCATCCAACTTGGCCATCCTTCCCACTAAGTTTGCAACCGCAACCTGAACCCTCATCGAGGAATCACCAAGCACCTTCACAATCAAAGGAACCCCAAGCATGTCCACAATAACCCTCACCCTCTCCTGCCCTGTACCTAAATTTATCAGCACATCCGCTGCAGCAATTTGTGCATCAGCCGAAGCTGAACCCCCATCCCCTTCTTTCAAGAGCCTCAGCAAAGGCTGTACTCCACCTTCATCCACAATCATCTTCCTATTCCTTTCACTATCAGTGGCCAAAGAAGCTAAATTATTAGCAGCATCGGCTCGGTCTTTCAACTGACAACCCATTTGTATAGTAGCAACATTACTCCAAACCCAAGCTAATGTAGGGTCATTACTAGCTATAGGAGGTAAAGTCAAGTTAGTACCATCAGACTCAAAAACTGAAAGTACCCATTTCATGTCACCAATAGAAGACTCGATAAAGTTCGAAACTTTACGAAAATCAGCATTGGAAGTGATAGCGAATACCTGTATATACAAAAGGTCAGATTAACATTAGCGCCATCGAACTCAAAATCTAAGGGTACACATAGTTCGTTATCATAAAATGGCCGGAATATCGCCATGTAGATTCGATGGTTGTATATATTTCACTGTAGAACATTTTCCGAACTTTTTTCAATATTTGTTATAACTAAAGCTTCAGCGTCATCAAAATTTTAGCGGTAAGAGGTGGTGGAAGACACCGGTTTCACAACCACGGAAAATTTCCATCCATAATTAGGAAAATGATGTCCCTATGAAAATCATTTTCCTCCTTAGCCACAAAGAGTTCTAATGATGGTCAAAACCCGCACCAGCTACCGGTTGCTTCCATCACCTTCCACATCCACTTGTCACTAAAAGCACTAGTTATAGCAACCTTTGATATTGATTACGAGTCTATGACAAACACAGGGGTGTTAAAAATAAAAATAAAAAATAAAGTTTGGAAACATCTTCTGCAAAGCACGCACACCCTAAAGAAACGAAACAATAGAACTCGACCACAAGACGGAAATTTCCCATTCTTTCATCCAAGACTCGACAAAGTATGAAGCTTTAACAAGAAAACCAACACAATTACGTATTCCATAAAGAAAAAGAACGAGTATACATAACGTAAAGGCAAGATGATTTCTCCTTTTTAGCCTCGTAACAACTACGGGAAACACCCATCACCATTTTCCTACAGAAAGTACCTGTCTGAGAACACCAGAGCCAGGTTTCTTGCACTTTCGAACGAGGGTAAGTGCTTTTTCAAGGTTTTTATGCACATCAGTGACGATTCTTCTGATAGGTCGCTCGTATAAGGACTGTGTAGTGGAAGTTCTTTTAGCGACGGATCTGAGGAGTTGGCAGAGACGGTTAGTTTGTTGGGAAAGCTCTATGCAGTCGGATTTTGAGGATTCAACAACAAGAGCTTGTTTCATGACCTGTTCTGCTAGTAAGATGGAAACATGAAGGTCTTGTTGTAGGGTTTTCTCGTCATCGAATGAACCAGCAGTAGCCATCGTTGTGCTTCTCTAGCTGAATGGAGAAAGGCAAGAGGCGTTTCCCACTGGTTTTCTTTGAGTTTTGCAGTTGCAGACTTGCAGTCTTCTGCTCACACTTGAGTCTCTCTTTTTAATTAAAAATTCTCAAAGTAACTTGGTTACTGTTTGCATATTAAATTGACTTCAGCAGTGAACTACACGAAAATTCGGATTTTCTTAGCGGTTTCTGGGATAGCGACACATTTGCAGAAAATATATACAAAGCGATTTTTCTACCGTCGACATTCTTGACGTGATAATTTCAACCTTCTGTCACATCATCCATCGACGTTAATATTTTTTAAATTTAAATTATTAAGTTAATTATATTTTCAATAATTTAAATTCAATAAAAAAATAAAATTAAAGTTTATATTGATCTCTATAAAAGCATAAACATGACATATATTTTATATTTGAGACACTAATTTGATAAAAAAATTTAGAGCTTATTAAATTTTAGATTTAATCTAACTAATCGCTCCAAAATATATTAATCTGATCACCAATCAAATTAGACATATGTCTATATACGTGTATCAATTGTAATGTAATGATAATCTGAAATGTTTTAAATTGGTACCAATTTTAGCAAATTTAAAATTTTAGTAAACTTTTCGTATCATCTTACCATGTGCTTCAAAGTCTGTTAAAGCTAATCATATCAATTTTAACAAATTTAAAATTTAAGCAGTTAATTAAACTTTTGATGTAGCATTTACTACATTATTAGTTGCACGTAAATGAAGAAATTGATAAAATATTATCGATCCACACAAAATTAAGATGGAAAGGTGGATAGATGGTTTATCGTCTGTCAAACCCGTTTTCCTTAAAAAAGATAAGCACTAGAAAATATTGAAAAGACACCAAGATATCAAATCGGTAACATCCTCTTTGATAATATACATGATTTGCATCGCAATTTCAGCTGAAGAAAAAATATTATAAAATACTAACTTTTTCTCAAGAAAAAGAGCATGTCATTAAATGGAATGGGCGGAAAACGAACAGGGTTATAAGTGTGTTAAAAATGAATATAATAATTATATAGTAACTTTCTTCCAATTTTTTAATAATAGGGTAAGTTCTCTCTTATTTTCCTATAATTGTACTTCTATCCTAATTGAAGGTTTTATTCCAGTTCCAACACGTCTATTTATACGTATAAGACTTAAAAGCAAGCGATTGATTATTGCAGATATTGAGAATAGAAGGGAGAAAGTGGGAATGAATAGTTAATTTGTTGAATGTTTTGGACAACGGGGAAATTGCGGATGTTTTCAATAATTTAGATGTTTTCTTCTCCCTTATAAAATCAGAAAAAGTAGTACATGTACAATTATAGAATACTATAGAGTTCGTTTCTATGCGAAAACTTAAACCTATTTTTGAATTGTATATTTAAAACATATAGGAAACCAAAAATAAAAAAGGAAAAAGAAAAAAAAAAAGGTCGTAAATCTATCTTAATCAAATTATAAATACTGTTCTTTCCTTTACACTTTGATCCGTAATTTCATGTTTTCAAATTTTATACTCAATTCGTATTGTCTTATGGTCTGCTTCCAAAACCTAATCACCGATCAAGTAAAATATATATACCAATTATTACAATGATAAGAAAAGTTTTAACTAGTATTGATTTTAAAAAATTTAAAATATAAATAGTAAATTAAACTTTCCATGTAGCATTTATAACACTATTAGTAACACGTAAATCAAGAAATTGATAAAATATTATCGATGTACACAAAATTAAGGAAATGGAAAGACAGGATGGATGGTTTATCATCTGTCAAACGATTTTCTCAAAATGATAAGCATTATATAGTAAAACAATGAAGAGATACCAAGATATCAAATCGGTAACATCCTCTTTGATAATGTAGATGATTTGAATTGTAATTTGAGCTGAAGAAAAAAATTATAAAATACTAACTTTTTCTCATGAAAAAGAACATGTTATTAACTGGAATGAGCGGAAACGAACCGGATTATGGGTGAGTTAAAAATAAATATAATAATTATAGAGTAACTTTCTTTCAATTTTTTAATAATAGTGTAACTTTTCTCTCATTTTTCTATAATTGTACTTCTATCTTAATTGTAGGTTTTATTCCAATTCTAACATGTCCATTTATATATATAAGACCTAAAAGTAAATGATTGATTATTCCAAAAAATAGATGGAAAAAAGTGGGAATAAATAGACATTACAATTTGGTGGCTCGTTCTATTCACCATTTGGAATAGACATATAATAGAATTCATATTCCATAAGAATTGAATAAAGCAATAACAACCATTACGATATTCACTAAGCGAAGAAACATACAAAGAATAGCGTAGTTATAAATTTAAAATTACTAATTTACCCTTATCTTCTACAACCCTAATAATCAAAGCTCTCTACCTTTACCCTAAACCCTGATAACCCTAATCAATCTAACCGAAAAAAAAAAAAAAACAAAAAAAAAATAACCTTAATCAAATTAATTTAGATGCTTGAAATTTACCATAGTATGGAAAGGCTATAGGTTTAGACATATGTCGAGAAGAGAGTTGTAGGTGTCAAGATGTGTTAAGAAGAGAGCTATGACCGTGGAGTAACAGGTATTGAGTTGTTGTGGGCTTGCTGGAGGAAAGCCATTTGTTGAGAAGAGAACTGCTCATGTTAGTTGTTGTGGGTACGTTAGAGAAAAGAGTTATTCATATTGGTTACTATGGGTTTGGTAGAGAGAGTTGGTCATATTGGTTGTTATAAGTGCACCAGAGAGGAGAGTTGTTTGTATTGATTGCTGGGGGTACACTAAAGAGGAGATTTGTCCATATGGGTTATCATAGGTACGTGGGAGAGGAGATCTGTTCGTATGGGTTACCATAGGTAAACGGGAGAATAGAGCTTATGTTGGTTACTATGGGTTCATTGGAGTTATTTGCGTTGGCTATTATAGGTTCACCGTAGAAGAGAGGTGTTCATCAAGGAGACAATTGTATGGTTTTAAAATAGTAGAGAGAAGAAGATAATAGACAAGGGATGTCTTTTGTCTTTAGAATTATGATTCATGAGTTGAGATATGGAATTAGGATTCATGATTTTTAAGAATGGAAATTTCTTATGAATTGTGATTATCTTAAGCGAACAATGTAATAGACTTGTTTTAAGGAATAAAGGGGAAATTGTTCCATTCCCTCCAAGTAAATACACCCTAAACCTTTTGGACATAAGGGAAATTACAAATGTTTTTTACAATATTATTTTTATTTTTTACAAAGCTAACTTATCCTTAATTTCATACTTGATCTATAATTTTTTAAAATTTGAATTATTGAACAAATTGTAGATTTAACAATTTGAATTAAAAAAAAAACATAAATAAATTATGAGATCAATACATAAAAGAAAATTTAAAAAAAGTCTCATGTAAAGTGTCACGCCCCGAACAAGAAGAGTCATAACAGTCACGCCGTGTAAACTAATCTAAGATAAAAGCTGACCTCACAGCTGCTATCGTAGATGCAGTTTACACAAGGCGCACAATTCAATCAGCTTGAAACGTCTATTCTGACATCTGTTATTATCCAAACCTGTGGTAGAGCTTATACAAAATACTTGTTCTATACAATCTGCTGTTTAGTACCACAACAGTAATTATACAAACATTTCACGTCTAAGGGTAAAGTTTACAATCAGAGTTTATTAAAAACCACAGGTTTTACGATCTATATATAATAAGTTAGAAAACTAGTGGGCTCCTAGGGAATTCCCATTTAGTTGTCCTCAAAACTTAAAGACAAAGCCAAAAGCTCAGGTTCAGTTAAATTCCTCGATCCTCACTTTCCCATACAGCAGCACACTAACCTGAGAACGATGGTACCTGAACATCTTACCTTCACTCGGCACCTGCAAAAGAGTCTGTAGGGATGTGAGCACAACTAGCTCAATAAGTGGGGCGGAGTCAGAAGAGTACTATACAATCACAAATAAGGTTAATAATTATGATGAAATGCAATGCAATCACTCAAATGAAAACATCGCATAGTGTTAACTGGTCAACTGTGAGGTTAGAGAAATTTCATCCGCTCCAACCCGGATTAAGGAGTTTCATCGCGACTCAAGTCAAACCAAACCCGGGCTTGTACAATGGAGAGCACCCCCTCCCTTGACCGCCTTCGAACCACGGCCCCCAACCTTGCCGCGACCTCCTTTCCTATCACTTAATTCGACTAAGGATGGGGAAAGGACTATTTTAGCTATCCTCATCGAAGGAAGTCGGTGTTTGGCCTAACACTCTTAACCGTTTCCCCTAACGGGTGATTATGCATGACTAATTACACTTTAGTCGAATAACCGTTAGTGTTAATCAAGGGTGACTAACAAGTTCACACAATACAGAATCCATGCAAATATGCAGAATAGCACACCAAAGAGTTGAACTCCTGTCACAACTGAGTATCATTTACACACATAGCATGCGCATAATCATCTAACTACAAACACAACCAGAAGTACTATTGGGTCTCCGGATACTTTAAATAGTATCCAAACAGTGGTGAAGCTACCATCCCAACTTACTTGTTTAGATGTTCGCTATTGCTGACTTGAATTGTCAACCGTCTTTGGAAGGTCCTAATTACACAAAAGGTCCAAATTTAGTTTTCATAATAATTATAAAAATATTAGGGTTTAATCTAAAATGGTTATATATGTATATTATTTCTATAATATGCAGTCATGTTATTATTATATATCGAATTAAATTATTAATTATTGATATTGTATATCATATATACTATTACGTATTATATATCGTTTTGATCGTATCGAAACGTACTTTTTATTTATTAATTCACGTTTTGATTCCGGTAAGGTTACCGAAATGTGTATATTTTTTAATATGTTATAGTTATAGGCTAGATTGCTTAAGGTTATCCGATTTCAACAAAACTAGTGTTATTGAGTTCGTATAGACTTAACGACATGTTTTACGAGTCCCGTTCCTAGAGATGGATTTTAACGGGTAGTTTGGATTTTTAATACAATTATACATAATTATATAAAAATGATCGTATTATGCGAAATTTACAGATTTAAATTATATTCTATCCAATTTATTCTTATATTGTAACAATATAAGTATTATTTAATTCTAATACACCTAAAGTGCATCCCGATCAGAAAATATTAATAATTATAATAAAAATCTCCATTTAACCCAATTCGATCAGCAATCCTATATATAGGTTTTATTTAACTATTTAACTCATTTTAGTCTATTAATATTACAAATACACCTCGACTTGTAATTTAAGCTATTTTACTTAATAAATTCGTAATAAATAGTTCGGATTACCCAATAATTCCCCGAAAATTTCTATGGACTTCTAAAAATATAGGGAATTCAATTATCACTTGGTTTCAAGTTTTCGACCTATTGCCTATATTTTTGCATTGACGATTTTACCCCTAAACTTGATAAATTATCCAATTATAATTCTTTTAGCATCCAATTAATTTCAATCTGACTCAATACTATTATTATCTATTATAGATCAGTACATGTCCATTTCATCAATTAATTTCATAATTTCCTATTAAATTCATAATTTCAGCCTATTTTCGAGCTAATTTCAGGCCTAAAAATTCAATAAATATTAAAATTATTCAAATAAAAATTTGGGCTACGTAGCAATTACCTATATATCATACACATCCTACACAAAAATTTTCAGCTAGAAACAACATCATATAGTACATTTATTTCATAAATATATATTCGGATGAATTACAGATTTCTTAATAAAGTATATTAAATATTACGAATTTTTCAAAAATAAAAATATCACATGAAAGCATGTCTAAAATAACCTAAGTATAATTTTTTTCATAATTTTATGGGCGAATTTACTATTTTTTAGAAATTATTGAAAAACTGGGCAGAAATTTGACCTTGGTGTTCTTGGGTACTCCGGTAGTCGGCGGCGGCTAGGCGGTTGTTGGACGGCCGGCGCAGTGGGTGGACCGTGTGGAGTTGGCTGGGTTTCACAGTAGATCTACTCTAGGTTAGGATTCCACACTTTCTTTAATTTTTCTGTTTTTTTCTAAATTTGTTTTTTTTTTCCACGATTTTTTTCTAATTTTTCTTTCTAATTATTCCTGATTCTAAACTGCTAAAACTCTCATATTTGATGATGTTGGCTTTTTATAGTGGCTCAAAATCGGTTCAAGGATTTTTTTTAATTAATTCATATTTTCTTTTCTAATTTCTCTTTTTTTTTTATGCATGAGGTGTCCTAAAGTGATAACTTCACTTTTTGAATCAGCAATGCAATTTCCATTCTCCTGCCACGCCTTCTTCCAATGTTATTTAATTAATTTTTATTTTTCTTTTATTAAACATTTACTTAAATATAGATATTATATGTTAGAATTAATTATTTAATTAATATACAAGTTTATACCCTATGTAAATAACATGTGAAATATATAACTTTACTCATATAATTAAGTTTCTAGCATATCTTTTATTTTTAAGATACATTCTAAGGTTAATTTCAGGAATTCAACACAATAAATATGTAATTACACAATTTTAGGTTAATTTACGAGTATAATTATTATTTATATCGGGTATACTAAAAAAATTACGTGTATTTTTTTATAGTAAATTATACTATATTATCTCATTTTATAGCTCAATTAACTTATCTCTAATTTCTCGTTGCAATCTAAGTTCAATTTTAGGAGTTCTGAACATTTTAGGGTTTTAGTAAATATTCCAATTTCTAAGGGCAAAATTGGGATTTTGGGTCATTATTACTAAAATCTAACTTCACTATATTATCTCGACTAACTTTTTCATTCTAGTCACAAAGTTTGGGCTCAATTGGATAAGTTACCCTAAAAACCCTAAATCTGAGCTTGATTGTCCTAAACTCAATTTTGGGAGCTTACATAAAGCATTATAAACCAAAAAAGGTAAATCAACTGCCAAATTTTCCTCATCACTTATTAGTAGAAGTTTTCTTCTCCCTTATAAAATCAGCAAAAGTAATATTTGTATAATTATAGAATACTATTGAGTTTGTTTCCATGTGATAACTTAAACTTGTTTTTGAATTATATATTAAAAAAGTACAGGAAAACCAAAAATAAAAAATAAAAAAGTTAGTAAATCTATCTTAATCAAATAATAAATGTTGTTTTTTCCTTTACATTTTGGATTAAATCATGTCTTACACTATGGCACAATTAAATTTGATTCAAATTGTAAACTATACAAATAATAATCATCCTAAGAACTTACCGGTTAATTTACTTGTTTCGGTCTGGTTAAGTTTTTCTAATCCATAATACTTGATTTTTAATAATCTATAATATTTAAACCAACAAGAGTTGTTAGTTGCATGTAAATACTATTCGCTTTCATATGCTTTATTCTATGGTCCTTATTGATAGGATATTTTAAACATGAGTCCCTTAAACTCATGCTAACTTACTTAGACTATAGACCAACCTAATTGAACCCATGGCTAGCTTGATCAACTAGCACTCGACCTAATTACCTCATTAATTGACCTCTTTAAAGTGTGTCCAAACAAGTCAACTCCTCTAAATAACCTACCTTAACTCGGGTTTATCACAACAGTCACTAGACATGCAAATAAGGCTTGAAAACTCGATTAACTATCATGGCCCTATAATTTTGGAACCCGTTGGACTCCACACTCGCACCATTTAGATTGTATGGACATGGCAACATGCCAAACGTACTCCTTGATTCACAATGTCCCCCCTCTATAAATAGCTACAGGCACTCAAATGATAAACTACCTTAACTCTTTGCGTACTAAACTTTCCTTATGCACATTAAGTTTCCTTACTTTACCTTCATCTTAGTATTAACTTAAATATCAAAGTGATCATACCAAACAGTCCTCCAACACCTCTTACTATATCTTATTTGTGTTAAACCTAGGGTTCATTATTTGATTTTAATAAAAACAAAACAAAAAGTATATATCTAAACATGTTGTTTTTGAAGAGAACAAAAACAAGTGGATGATTAAACTAAGTATTATTTGATTATTTTGAGATAATTGAATAAGTTCAATAAGCTTACTTAATAATTAAATATATCAATTATCTATATAAGAAATTTAATCTTTTAAAGTGGTGATCAAATGATCTTAAAGTTATATTGCAAAGAGTATTCGTTTGTTGTGTGTTAAAAGAATTTTTAAGTGATATTTAACTTGTCGGGTCGACGGCTCAAGGAAGAACCAGGCTAACGGTATAAAGTCTTGGAAAACACAAAGAAAAGCTTACTGACCTAGAAGAACTGGCTTGCCGGTATTTCAAAGTACCGGCATATCAAATTCAACTAACCGTTAGAGCATTGAATGCATTGTAATGGAAAGAAATGAATGAGATAATATAAATGCTCAACAATCCGACCAAGGACAATAAAGAACTGATCTTTTGCTATAATAATTCAACATTCTCTTGTGTTCTTGTTGTCTATAATTCCCATTGTTTCTTATACCATAAATTGTTAATATTTAGAGAAATTTAAAGTATAGTACTTGTGAGCTATTAATTACAAGTATTAAGAGTTAAAAATATTACACTAATAATTCTTGAGATTAAGTTTTTGTAATGAGAGTTGATATTGTGATTTTGTATTGAGAGTTGTGAGTGTAAAACTTATATAATCAAGTTTGTGTTTGTGTAGCTCTTAGAGCTTAAATTGAGAAATCAATAAAGTGATGTAAAGTTCTCGATTGGAAGCATTGTGTATCCGTGGATATTAGGAGGTAGTCCGAACTCTACATTATATCCAAGCTTGATCTTCTTTGATCAATTATCCTCTGTGGAAATATGACTTGGCTTATCCTTATCTCTTTTCATTTCCACACTTATTATTGTTCTATTGTTGTTTTGATTACTCTTATTATTGCATTTAGTTATTTATATTGAAAAAGAATTACAATTTGTCCTTAAACTCAATTCAACCCCCTCTCTTAAGTTTAGCCCAGTGTTCTCCAATTTGTAGGTCTCAAAGCCCAAATTCTCAATACTTTACCAACAGAATCCTCAAGCAATAGTACTATTATTTCTTACACTAAATATGTCGTTTATATATTAAGAAGCTAGTATTTTACTTGGTCAGTGTATTTCTTTTTAATTATATATGTAATGTTATTGATATATTATAGGCTCTACATCATATCAAATGTAAATTCTACCCATTGGTTGATATGGTAAGGTAATAGCATCACTTTTATAAAATAGTATTTTTCTTTTCAAAATTTCATCATATTTAGATATGGTTTTCTCAATTACTCAGACATTATATATGAAAATACATGCAAATTCGATAATAATACTACAAGAGAAAATGAAGTCCCATAATTAGAGTGATATAACTCTTATATTTCACGTTAAGTTCATCAATTCATTATTTCATTCATACAAATATTCAATATATTTCATATTTGTATCGTGTCCTAAAATATATTTTTGTAATCATGTTTTAACTTAGAATTGCATTGCTATCCTATATTTACCATATTATCTATAATTTTAAATTATTTTTTTTCCTTTTCTTTTTACGAGTATTCATATCGTTAGTAAATAATAAATTTATTTTTGGTTTGAGATTTGATTTGCCAAGCAATTACAACAATTGAATATAGTTTATTGGAAGGAGATGATATGATGTGACAAGCCGAGTCATATTTCCACAGAGGATAATTGCGAGGTGGAGACTTAGGAAAGATTTCATTATAGTGGGGATTTTGGGGAATCATGGAAAATTGGAAATATTTGCAGATAAGTTATTTTTCAAGAAATTTCCCACTTGGAAATGGACACTTCATGCAAAATTTGATATGTCTATCTCTATGCTGCGTACACGTACTTGGTCTTACGTACCCTTTATTTTGCCTTAACGTCTTTCCTCATGTGCCCTTCTCTCTGGTTCAGAAATTAGTTGAAAGAGGTTGTCAACTTGTCCTTCACTACCTGTCCTTCACATGATTAAACAAGAAGAAGTTTTCACAAAAGTATACGATAACCTACTAAAGAAATGGTACATTTATGAGGAATCTGATCACTGCTCACTTCTTCATTGCACGGATACGTACCACAAAGTATTATTGCTTTAAAATCATTAGAGAATTTTTTGTGGATCACCTATGGTTGGAAATTTATTCCCTGTTAAGAAAACTTGGATATTTCGGGTCCCTGTTTAAGGTTTTTATATAATTTATTTATTAAATCTAGAGAAATGGGAAATCCCAATAAAATACAATAAGATAGGATAGGGTATATTTATTAAAATTCGAAAAGGCAGCTCTAGAACTTTTCAGATCAATCCTGACACCTACGGACTCCAAACTTACAAATTGTGAAGTGCTTAACAAATTGATTTTTTTTTTTTATTTCTTTTCTAATGATGTGATTATTTCTTTTTTTCTAATTATATTACAACTTTTGAAGATTCGAATTTTAATCCATTTTAACATAAAACTATTGATGATGCCAGTAGTAATATGATATGATTATATTACTTTAACATCAGAGTTGATTCTTATTTATTATTTCATAACCTAAATTCATATATCATAAAAATAAATGAGAAGTCGAATCCCATCGATCGACCAAACATCATAAAGTTATATTTCTTAATAATTTTAACGAGTGGATCCTATAAGGTTCAAATGTCGGTTAGGATATTTAAATGTTGATTAAGTACAAAATTTGGTTACACTACTAAAAAATATATTACTAGCTCCACATGTCATATCCTCTATGAGATATAAAATGAAGGGCCCCCTAATAGAGTTTATGATTGATCCGATTCGTTGTTAGGATAAGTAAAAACGTCACTGTGATATATATGTATCCAAACCATTTAAGAGTAAATCTTGTAAAATGATAGTGTTTAATTATCGTACTAAAACCTACACGACCATTTAGAGTCTTACTAAGGGAATCATGGTTTGAGTCATCATTAAAGAAGCATAGATCAAGAAGATATACAAGAATTGGAACATTTGCATGTTGACTAGGTGGAATAGGCCATTTGACGAGGCAATTGATGAGGACAGACGAGTGACCAGGTCCATGGGGTGGTTGATCAAGTGGTCAATTGAATCGGCAAATTTCGTCCATTTTTTGACGAATTTTTTTATTTATTTTTCCTTATTTAACTTCTATATCGATTTCTTGTTTATTATTTCTTATAAAAATAAATTAGATTATTTTATTAGTTTATAAATTTGCATGGTAAATAACAGAATTTAGACTTGAGGTTCAAAAATTCATAATATCTTTATAATGGATTTAATGAGTTTTCTTCTAACTCTAGAGTTTTTATCAATTTATATCATGGGGAACCACCCAATTACTCATCAATATACATTTTACGTATCTTAATCGACCCGATTTCATCATTAAGATTGGTTCATCATAAAAATATACATTGTTTTATTATCAATTTTAAATAATATATTTAAATACTAAATTGTCTTATAGGTTGTCTTTCCATCCAGTTCGCATCATAATTAGTATGTTCAACAATTGATTGGTTGACATCACTTACAAGTTCCATCCTCCACCAAATTTAGGCAAACACTTCTAGATTGATAGTACTATTTTATTTATCATACATAAGTAAGGCATTTCCAATTTAGAACATGCACTCAAATACAAGATAAGATGAAAAAGGAATTGACTCTTAATTCAGTGTGCTAAGTGATAATCACTGAAAAAATTTGGATTACAATTCAAAAGATAAAAAGTTACAAAAACACATGAGCTTGATGGTCCAACTTCTAACATGGAATACCTAATCATCGACGAAACCAATGAATTTTTTGTTCAGAAATTTTCCTATTCACCCAAAAAAAAAAAAAAAAGGAAAGAAAAAACTGACACGAAAAGGAGACATGAAGAAAGAATTAACTAAATCCAACGAACTAAATTAATTAATTAAAATGCTAACAGCGTCCCGAACTCACGAGAACAAAACAACTATGGGCTGGGATCTATGCCTGTGTCTATATGTTTGTCCTCTACCTAGAAATTAAACCAAACTGGTCAGTTCACGGTCTGCCAAACTCTTTTTTTTAACTCATTATCGGTGCAAACATCTTGAATTCACGGGACAAGATGGAAAAAAATAAATAAATAATAAAAAAAAAGAGAGAGAGAAGAATATACGACTTTAATATTAGCAACTGGGCGGCTTACTATACACTCTCGGCCAGTTAAAAATAAAAAATAAAAATAAAAAGTAAGTAAATGAATAAATTCCTAAATAAAATAATACTTGTCAATAAATGACTCTTTGCATATTAAAAATGCACAAGATGGGGTCCTCATAAATGATTTCCTACTAAGCAATATATATAAATGAAAAGATGCAAGTGTGTTAATAAAAAAAAAAAAAAAAGAGTTTGATATTTGTTATAGTCTAAGTTTTACAGCTATGAAATATTATAACAGTTGTTTCAAAAAGTTTATGTAAATTAATGGTTTGTAGCATGTTAAGCATTACAGAAGACGCTTGTGTCGCATGATATAGCCAAGAAAACGATACCATCTTAAAGTAGCTTTGAGCTTTGGCACATGACTAAACCTCCGTTAATCAAATGATGGTGATGCCTCCTCATGCAATAATTCACCAACCTAGTCCTCTTTCTTATGATTGTCTTCAAGTGAATAGACCCTGCACCCCGTCGTTGGGATCCAAGATATAACGCCTCTTTTTTTTTTTTTTTTTTGTCCTGATCAACAATTTGGAGTCTCTCACTGGTGCACCAATCAACCACCATGTCTTACTGAAGAGCAACCCTCAACTCAACGATACCCCTAATTAACACAGCATCCAACATCATGTACAATTGACTCATATTTAATCCCACCCTTATTTGGGCTTATCCAGCCGTTCAATACCGAATGCCAATCCCCAAACGTCTAATGAATCGAGAGAATTCACAAGCCTAATAGAACATGAAACCTCAGCCCAACACATAACAAAACGCACCACACCAAACACATGTAAACATAACCCCATTGTCGTGTTCTTTTCTTCTTTATGGAATCGAAAATCGAACAAATTTGTTGAGAATTGAGAAGAATAAGAAAAAAATAAATAAAATTGAGATATAGTAATGGGTTTTATGTCCCCTCAACTAACAAGTGAGATAGATCAACTCTATGGTGGTCTTATGACAATAATATAGACAATTAGGTATACAAAATAAAAACCATATTAGCACCACATATTACACTTATTGCTCATATTTATGCTCATCCTAACCTATAGTTAAAGGCAATTACTTTGAAAACATTCAAAATCATTAAGAAATGCGAATTCCACTCCTTGGTTATGTTGTAATGGCAATGGAGATCTAGCATGAGATGAGGGAAAAAGGAAACATAAATAGTAAGTTTCTCTACCAACCCACGCATATGTATAGTGACAATAATCATTACTTCTTAAGTTCTTCATGCCAACTTATTCAAGCAATGGAGATGAAAATTGGGTAAATTAATTTGATTCCTTCTTTAGTTAGTGGTGAGATGAATAAGGCATTAAGCATGGCAGTAACTAGAACTAAGATAAGATGTTGAAATTTCCAACTTAGAGGCCTTAAAGCTCCAAGTCTAGATATCTTCCTTGATATCTTTAATCAATATTATTAACAAATAGTGGGTAAAAGCTTTCTAGATATTGTATAGTCCTTCTTTACTTCAGGACGAATCCCCTCTACTCTAAATCTCCTAGAAATCATACTCAATCCCAAAATTGCATCTCACCTAGAAGTAGGCATTTCCCTCCTATTAGTTTGCATTTCCATCATATTAGTTTATGCAACTTTATTTTCAAAATCATATTGAAATCAATACTATAATGTCTAGTCACACAACCCAAGTGCATTTGTTTTTGAATGGATGATTCATGATAGTCACACGTGAAGCTTCCATTTTCTAAGAACCAAGTGAAAGTAAAATGCATTGTGCCTTTAAATTAGACATAAGCAAAGGCTATAACTGAATGGAATGAAACTTTCTTAAGGTTAAACTATTTAGACTTAGCTTCATGAGACTTAAATAAGATGGTTGATAGAGTATATCACCTTGACCTCAAACAAAGTTCTTATTAATGGTAAAAGTATATGTACTTTACAACCCTTTAAAGGCCTTTCATTGTACTTGTTCATTCTAGTTGCAATTGTTTAGTCACAAAATTTAGAAAAAAATAAATAGAGGATAGGAACTGATTTGGTATCAAAATCAAGCACATGCCTACCATATTGAGAATTGCAATAAGTATATTGCCATGCCTACCATTTTAGGAAGGAACAATTTTGAAGTGCTTACTTTTGTTAAGTATAAGTTTGTTATCAAGTACCAGAAAATAAGTCTTGTCAAGGTAGATGGAAGCATAATCCTAACATACTCCATGAGCTGTTTAAATTCCTAGCAAATTGGTGCAAGGAAGTAAACTCAACGGTATATGTTGAAAATAAGATCCATAGGTAGAGTTGAGATAAAATTACTCTCTTAAAGTCTAAGGGAGCTTAGGCTTAAAAATCTAAATTATTTCAAAATAGTTGTATTATGATGAGAATGCCTTTTAGGCATACATGCACAAGGGAATTTATTATCTTAACTCCTCTTTCTTACAGGTTTCGATGCTTCTGGGGCTCTTAGAGTTGGGTGAGCACACTTCGGGGTCATGAATCATTGTTGAAAGGAGCTATTTGGTAAGTAGGCGACAAATCTTCCAACTTAGCCAAGATAGATAAACAAATATCAAAGATCAGGGATCAAGCCTTCTTTCAAGCCAAAGTTAACCAACTGAATCTTAAAACATATTTGTGTTAGTCCTGCTAGAATGTAGAGCTTGGAGTTCGGAATTTCAAAAATGGTTTGACTAGGCATTTATTCAAGCAATTCAGGAACTTCTCTATCTTACATAGCAATAAATGAACGTCTAATCCGATTGCATGATGGAAGTGGCAGTTACAGTATTAAGTCACCTTACAATTTCATGAGGTGTTTTACCTTTTTCGGGAAATTTGATGCTTCTTCCTCCCATCAAATCGTAAGTGTAGTTTGGAACCAAATATAGCGTTACCCCTATTTGCCTGAAGTTAGACATTTCGTGTGGAGAGCTCTGAATAATGTGATTCCTAATTGATGTAATTAAGTACAAAGACATGTATTTGAGTCGAGCAAGTGTCCTCTTTTAGGAATCGAACAAGTCAATCTAGCATTTGTTATTATGCTGCCATTGCACACACCCAATTTGGTCGGCAACTATGGGTGTAAAAAATAGATGTAATCTTGTTAAAACTTTAGATGCTTGGCTTACACATTATGTAGAACAAGTTCCACATAGTAAGAAGAAAAGAGGAAGTGGTTTGCCTACAATACTTTAGTTCATTTGAAAGGGTAAGTGTACAGGGGGTTTTAATTTTAGGGTTCCTAGTATTTACGAAAGAATAGAGCACTCTAAAAAGTGGTAAGGAACTCTAAAAGGTCCTCGCATTGCATCATCAGTATTTGAAAAAAATTCCCTATCTTAAGAAATTTCACCACTTTAACATTAAACTTCTTAATATTTACTTATATTATTTACAATACTCATAACACAAAGATTATATAAAACAACTACGAAAGAAAAAGTGCACTTTTTGGGATCCTCGGATAAACAGGTAAAAAGGATTCCTTAGTTTAGGTTTTTGTGACAAGCACCTCATTAAAGATGCGGGGAACAGAAGTCCAGGGAACGATAACATATTGCTCGCTAGAATACCAAAGCAGCCAATGCTACTATAGATTAGCAGGAGATTACTGTTACCAAAATTATGAATTAATGACCAAGCAGCGAATTATTTAGAAATAAAAGACCCTGAACTAAAAGTTGCAATTTTAAACAAAAGGAAGGAAAAAAAAAAAAGAGAGAGAGAGAACGAACAAACAAACAAACAAATAGGATGAATGAAGTTCCGATTGATGGGAAATGATGATTGGATCGTGCACGCTCTGGACTATTTGCCGAGCAGAGTTTGCGAAAATAGACTCATTTTCTCCATCAGAAGCAATTGGTAGCAACAGACAATGAGTCTTGTTCAAAGCTTGGCCTGAATTCCATTTGGAATTGGCTTAGCAATAGCAGTGTCCTTCACATCACTATCCTTCGCATCCATTTCGCATGAGTTTGGTGGAACATCTACTGCAGGTGAGCAATTGAAGAACCCGTGCGGCTGCATCAACAAAATATCAGAATAATTAATTCATAGACATTGGCACGTATGTCAGACAAAAGAAGAAGAACTGAATAAGATATCAATAGATTGATACCATGAGCATGAATCCAATGCGCTCCACCGGCATAACAGGCCAATCTTCTAAGCGGGGGACATGGGTGATTCCAAATACATACCTACAATTGTTTGTAGTTAGGAATATGTGTAGATGGTAATGAAAGAGTGAGAGAGAACACCAGAGAAACCTACCAAAGAACTATATCTGTTTCTTCCAAAGGCCGATTCTGTTTAACCCAAGTGGCCAGCCCTTCATCAACACGCGGATTCTGGTTAGGAAACTCTCCTCCAGGAAATGTCTCATCGCTTGCATAAGGAGTAACCCAAAGGTTATGCTTCAAGAAAGCAGCTCTTCTCAAAAATTTGGCCTCCGAACCCGAAAAAGGTAGACAGTTAGAGCCAGGCACTAACTTAAAACCGGTCAACTGCCCAGTCCTATTTACGGTTCTGGTGTTCCTCACCTGGAGCACTCAAGAACAAACGCTGTCAAGAGTAATTTCACATCCAAGTGGATAAAATTTGCAAATCTCAAATGATGTCTTTGGATAGCATCTTGAACTATAGTCAGCCAGATTACACAAAATGATGTTCAGATCAATCATATTCATGCCAGAAGAGAATAAAGGCACTGCTGTGTTAGACCAGTGCATAAAAGGACGAAAGACCAAGTTGGAAAAAACAAATATTGGAAACTCCTTTTGGTATGGAAACGTTTTTGGTTATTCATAGTGGTACAAATCCAAAAGCAACCACTCCATGAATCGATAAAACAGTTAAACACCAGACCGACGGTGTGTCTCTGGCATAGGAACATTAGTTCTTAAGCACAGATTCCTAACTGTCCTGCTTCAAACAAGTGCAGAGGATCCTAATCAAACTTGCAAGGAATGACACACAAGTAAAACAAGCTCATTCAGAAAAACAATCTATTTGATTCCACAAAAAGGTAGATTGGTAAGTACAGTTTAGATGTCAACAGGGTTGCTTTATGATTTTTTGCCAAGATTACTCTATCCCAAGATGTCAAAAGGGTTAGCTTTGTCATTATTTGCCAAGGACACTATCCCAAAATGCCATTATATTCAACAGAGACATCACCCCTAATACAAGAAGGATCCTCATTATGAGCAAAACAAGCTAGTCTTTCTTTATGAAACCAATACGAGCAAAATGCCTGACTAAACTCCTAGGATACTTTGGCCAAGAGGAAAATAAGAATAATTTCTAGGGCTACTGAGGCACCACCACCCCACCACCCCCAGTTTACAAATACACTGAAAATCCTAGAGGTGATGAAAGAAAGGCTGAAGGCCTTCAACATTTTCACCAACCAGAAAAGAATCAAGCTTTAATTGGATATTCACAATCATATTAGCATTTGAAAGATCATGCGGGATGAAAATCCAAAATTCAATATTAATTATTAACAAAAAACATACATTTAACTACTAGCAAAACCAAATAATTCCCTCTTAGAGAAAGACAACAAAACACAAAGGAATAACATTATTACGGACAAGGAGAACTTTGGAATAAAGTTGGAGGGAGAAGGAAAATTTTCTTACAATCCAGTGGCGAGCTGTTAAGGGATTGCAATCTCTCATGGCCTGTAACTCTGATCTTAGAAGCGTCTCTTCAGCATAGAATGCATTGTTATGAACATTATTCTCCCCAGGTTCCTCAACTTTAACATTCACCTCAACAACCTAAAATTACATGCAATACCCAGTAATGTAGATCATCCATAAGAAAGCATTGACATTGTTTATTTAACATGTCAAATTACAACCAAACAAACAAAAAAATTCTGAACTGGAAACTTTTTCTAGTGCTCTCCTCTTTCCCACTCCCCTTTATTTATTCTTTTCTTTTTCCTTCCATTTTTTGGTTTTCAGATTTTTTACGGTTCTGCTGAAAGGTAAATTTATGACATTGCCAAGATATACTTACGTAAAAGATGGATCTCCAGAGTAAACTAAGATGCTGGCCTGTTTAATAACATCACACATCATTGATACTAACTAAAGCCAAATCCTCACGTTCTATTCTTCTAATTGTGCTTTTGCTTTTAAATTTTGTTTCACAGCAACGTTTGACATATCTCTTTGTCATTCAGAATAAAAAACTTGTCATAGGTTTTAAATTACATTAAAAAAATAGATGCATCCATGACAATTTCTCACATATAACATAAATTTACTTTACACAACAATAACAAAAGGGCTCAAGAAGAGACTATCATCTAGGCTTCGAATTGAAAATGGAGCATAATATTGAATATCATGCTTAAGGAATCATTCTCAATGAAAAATCGCAAACAAAAAGAAAAATAAAGGGTAAATGGACAGATCTTCAAGATCTGAAGCAATGTACCTGGTTGAATGCTTCCCCAGGTTTGCAATCCACAGCCATGTCCATACGAGCAACAAAAAAGTGTTGATGGACTGGTGCATATAATCCAGGTGCAATCATTGTACCATAATTTCTAGTCTCTCCAGGCAGTAGTGCTCCTAAGCTCAGAATTCCTGTAAGTTTAACTTCAGCTTCAATTTTTCCATCCTGTACAAGGTATAAAATTTACATGTCATCCTAAATTCTGATGAACAATTTAGAATCTCATCAAGGTTATATCGCCAATGCTAAATGTGTCCCATCAATCTATTATTCTATTGGATCAGTAAGAAATAAGCTAATTTGGACATGGTGAAAGACTGAAATGAGAATGCAAACGGAGCTCAAATTCCTAATTGAACCTCTAAAAATAGGACATCTCAAGAGAAAAAAATTTAACTGGATAACTAAGCACTTCAATGAAAGATGACCTTAACGAGTAAAGTGACAAAATATCTTTACTTGGTTTAACTATGATATTATGACAAATTGCAGTGGGGAAAAATGTAACTAAGTATGACAACCAATGAGCTCACATTTGTCAATCATTTCAACCTAATCTCTTTCAGTTACCCAGAAAATAAGAACCAATCTCTTTCAATTTTCCAGAAGAATTTTCTTTCAATGAACACTTCTCTTCTAGACTGCACCTGATAAAAGTGCCAGAAAAATCCATATTCATAATTGGCCACAGTACATATAAAAGAAACCGATAGCCGCCTAGACCGCCGGACTTCTGCCAAGCCTGTTCGCCAATCTTGATGCTTCCATAGGATGCCGTGATCTTCTTCATGTAAGCAAACACAATTTTCAATTGTCTCAACTCCTCCAGTGAAGTTTGTGAAATGGGCATCAAAGTACTTGATGTATCCTAGACAGTCACATCCCTGTGGAGCTAATTCAGTTCATGGACGATAATACAAAGAGTCTCCCAATATCAAAAAGACGGTATAATAGTGAGAAATGTTAAAAAAAGTAGATGTTCAAACCTTCTTAAGAGAGTGAGCATTTTTTCCCAAGCCATCTTCCCCAGCATCAAATGCATTTTTCCTATAATGTGGGTCATTTGGATCTCCATAGGGGACCACCATCTCCACAAAGCTTAACCTATGAGCTACAGGTCTTCTACCACGACTTCCATCAACATAAGCCACAGAATGTATAACAAGACCCTCTCTGGGTGTGAAACCAACACGAAAGTTCCACTGCCCACGAACCAATGCAAGTATTAGATGGAAAAAGATAATGTTGAAATCTGCATTTCTGATATACAGTAGTAGAGCAAGATGTACCTTCTGCCACTCAACATAATTTCCTCTCACACGAAAACTAGGGCCTTCTGGCTGAACTATTTGTAATGGTTTCACATCACTCCTATCAATGCCACCTCTTGTTTCACCAGGAGTATAGTTCCTTAAGGGATCGGCTGGAGGTAAGGGGACGAGTTTGCGGTCTTCAAACTCAATTATTACCATATTTTGCATATCAACTAGTATGTGAATTCCCTCAACTGGGCGTGCATAACCATTTTCCATGGGACAATCACTCTCTGTTCTACAGAAAATGAGTGGTTTAGCAAGCCTCCGGCTAGGAGCATCAGCATCACTGTGGTAGCCGACACACCTGTAGAATGCAAATGCATGAAAAATGGAAAAACATTGAATTCAACAAAATCCAGCAAGTCTAGTGAAGAATAGAAGGAAATGGGTGTTGGCTTACCAAGCATCAACCATGACAAGATCCATATCTTCAATGCCCCTCTTTTTCATTGCTTCTCTAAAAGGAGGGAAATCTTTCACAGCAGCTTCACACTCAGCATACTCACTAGCATCCTAGGTTTTAATAGATGGTTTATAAGAGCACAATCTTAACAAACATGCAAAAGATGATAGCAAAGAACGATAGTAATATATTTCTGTATTCATTTTGCCCAAAAAAAAGAAAGAAGAAGTAAAAAGCTATTTACAAGTGCCAATGGTCACAGCCTAACACTCTGCAGTTGAAATGCCATCCAGCCTTTTGCTTAACATTTCCGAACAAGAGCTTGACAACTGAATGTACAAAAGCATTTTTTTTTTTTCTTTTTTGGGATAAATAGAATATACAAAAGCTTTTCTACTCACAAAGATGAGCTAGCATGACGTTCAATTTTTCAGCTTACAAGCTCCCCAGATGTATTTTTGTAAAGCTAAAATGAACAAAAAAGATGCAGCCTTTCTGATACATCCCAGGCATCATAATTGAGACTAAGAGAAAGGAGTAGATGATTGCCTACTAGCAGTCAGACTGTAAATTTTCAAACTTCAAGAGCGAAAAAAGTCTCCTCAAAACTTAACTGAATGGGTCATATATCAAGTAATAACTTGAAGTTAATTGAAGAACAGATCACAACCATATTTATTGCATTCACAGGATCCAATATATGGCACATATCATTTAATCAACGATTGCCAAACAGGTGTTGCTGAAATGCTGTAACATGAAAATTGCAAATAGGATTATATAATTGATAGCAAAAGAACACTGTTCAATTGTCCTGTTCAACAATTATCTGCAATCAGGTTTTTCCTTTTTGTTTCTCTCTTTGAAAAAAATTTGCAAAGCAATCTACTGGTAAATTTGGTCCATCCACACCTGTATTATGTACGCATTCAAGCTCAACAGCAGTAACAGTGGCATAAATTTTCAAGAATCACTTATCCAGTAGCATGAAGAGCATATCCCAATAATAATTGCAGTACAGTTCAGTAAGCAACAGAATGATATCAATAACCAAAGGCCCCATAAACTGACGAGAAATGGGCCCATTCACAAAAAGGTCCTTACCATAGGTGGCTGAACATCAGGGACAACTTTTGATGAAATCACTTTTCCTCTATGATGTCCACCTCTAGTTACTGCATGTACTTCTGACAGCTCAACAATCCAGACGCTCGTCTCATTTGACTTCTTATTGTAAACGACAAGCCTAGCTCTCCTAGGAGGGAGCTTGGTGGGAATTAACGGTCCACCCTTAGCTCGGGGAATCAAAGATGGCTGGAAGGGGGGAAAGAAATAGGCATCTGCCAGTGCAATTACGTGTTTTTCTGGTTCTTGGAGTACCACTCCGACGAAACGCATACCATCTCTGATCTGTAGAAAATCATTGAAAAAAAGGGATGAAAATAAAAAATTGCACAATCCCACAAAAGTCCATAAATCCAACATCACTGAGCCAATTTTAAAGCACGCAACGTTGAAACAAGGAAATAACCTCAGGAGTAGCTCCAGCAGCGCGGACCGTTGCCACCGCAACGGAAATTTCGGCAGCTGACAAGGGGTCCAAGGGATGGCTAGTTTGAGCCCTAGTCATGACTGGAATTGCTGTAGAAAGACAACCACTTCAATTATCCGAAACATTCAAAGGAAATAACGTCAACAATACCAGAAGTGGGAGAACACAACACGACACTATCCCATGGATGGAGCCTCCTTCATAAAGACCGAACAAGACAAAACAGAAAATGTTGAAAATTAAAAAGGCATGGTGTAGGCGCAGCTTTATAATCCATTAATAAATATTGACCATGACTTTTAGGTGGTATCCATCATTAACTTTAAAAAGAATACCAGCATCAACTACTTCCATGGAATCCACAATACTGGTCCCTGACATGACACCACAACCCAGACATCAAACACAACCCCAGGAAAAATAAAACACAACTCAAAACTGATCCCTATCCAAACACGACCAGTGAGACAAATCCGAAAATAATACTGCACAATCAGTGCCAATCCATAACCACCGGCGCTCAACGGAAGCAGGGATGAGAGAGGAGGCCAAGACCTCACAGTCGCCGCCTCCAATCTTCCAAATTTTTCGAAAACTTATCTCTTAGAATTAAAAAAAAAATAAAAGAAATGCATATTTTCATGGCCTCCCCTACTATGTGCGCTCGTTCTTCCTCGGGCGACATGCTGCGGCAGAGGCAATTTTGATAAATTTATGTTTCTTTCTAAATGAGGAAATCATTTTCAAAAACAGCATAGCAACATTGATCTAAAGAAACAAGTTACTTGGACAGCAAAAACACACGACGAGACGACATAACTCGAACTTCAAAAACACGATAACAGAGACGAAACCAATTAAAAGTTGAAATCTTTAATATTAAATTGTAACACAAATCCGCACCTACCAAGATAAAAACATAAACATAATCATTAGGCACGTGAAAGAGAAATGCGCATCCTATCAAATTCAAGAAACGAATAACGAGTTATCATAACCGGTACAAGCTACGACGGCACGGGTTTTCTCTTTCATGTATTCACCTTTGGTGGAAGGAGCTGTGGCAGATTCGGGAATCAAGGCAGCGACTTTCTTGACTCGCTGATCATCGCCGTTGGTGGTGGTGGTGGAGACGACAGTCCAATCACCACCAGCAGCGGCGACGGAGGAAGAAGTTGCAGCTTCCCGTGAAAAGGTATCAAAAAGCGTCGTTTTTTGCGGAGTTGAGGCCATTGAAGAGGCTTGGTATTCTTTCCAAATCCACCGTTACTATAATAACTCTCCTCACAATCTACTGACATACAGCAGCTATAAACCGACTCCTATACTTTCTCTCTATCTCTCTCTCTCTCTCTCTCTCTCTCTCTCTCTCTCTCTCTCTCTCTCTCTCTCTGTATTCCACTCTTTCTCTCTATGGATTGTTACGAGTTTGGAGAGGGTATGAGTTGAATGAGAAGGAGTGATCGTGATCGGGAATGAAAATGCAGGAATTGTTGATTAGGAGGTTTTAGATGAGTGGTGTTTGGGCCTCGGAGTCAGGAAGAGAGAGAGAGTGAGGTTTTATATAGACGAAGAGAAATGAGGAGAGATGGTAAGGGAAGAGATGACCACGTGCATTGCTTATGCTTTTTCTCTTCTTTTTTTTCAAAAAAAATAAAATTTGGTTTAGGTTTGGAGATTTTTTAGGAGAAAATGTTGTTAAAAATTTGCTTTTTCTTTTTCTTGTAATTTAAGATTTATGATCATCCATTACCATCATAACCAGTGGATGCACCTTACTAGTAAGTAAATTAATTATAATGGCATAACAAAATTTTTAGCATAAAATAAATTAAATATAATGAATTTTTCAAAAATATTAACACTTCATAAAATTTTCAACATATAAGCAAATGATTTTGAGAATATAAAATTTAATAGGAACTCACCTAAATAGATAGCTTTAATATATAACATCTAGATGATAGAGTTGACTAATTATTGCATTATTAGTACATTTGAGGTATGATAATTTAAGTGATATTATATTTATAGGTTTTTAAGCTAACCTAAGATCTACCCTATAAAAAGATGAGAACAAGTGTAGAAATACGAGTCCATTGTAGACTTAGATGCTTGAGCTTGTGCTTACTACTTCTATCTTGAACTTTGTAACAACAATTAATAAAACTAGAGAATGATACTTAAACAAATTCAAAATGACTAAAGTTTACTTTATGTTATTATTATGAAATTAGAAATCAAAATAGTGTTATGAAAATGCTACATCTTGAAACTTGTTATATATACATATAATTTAGGATTATTTTTTACTGTTTGTTCAACTATTGCATTTTGCTTGTGGCTACTTCAATAGATGGCTATATGAAATCCCAAACTCTCGATTCCTCTACCTTCACCACCTTACCCTCAATAACATCATTCATTAAAACCCCTTTCCCTAGCAACTCAACAAGATTTGCTCAATTAGTAATTTTGGTGACTAATATGCTAGAGCTAATCAAAGATTTAATCAGCATATAGTCCAAAATCAACAGCAATAGTCAATTAAGGTTCAAGCAATTGCCAAACTTTTTGTGAGGCTTGTGAGCTATTATAATGCTAACCTAATGGATCCAATAGCAATTGCTAAGGATTGGATCCAAGAAATGGAGAAGGCTTTTGCAACTTATGGAGTTCCTAATAATAAGAGATTTAGTTATGTGGTTTTCATGCTAAGAGGGGATGTAGCAAATTAATGGAGATTTAAGAATAAGAACTTGGAAGGGCCAATGACTTAAGAGGCATTTAAGGATGTGTTTTATGATAAGTACTTTCCTGAGAGTAAATATTGGAATATCTCTTTAATCTAAAGCAAGGAAATCAGTTAGCTAAAGAATATGAAGCTGAGATGTACATGTTGTGTAAGTTTACTCTAGAAGGTCTTAGAAATGATTGGAGAATAAAAGTGCGAAAGTTTTTGAATGGTTTGGAACCTTGCCTGCAACATGAAGTTAGGCTATTTAAGCTAAGGACTCTTTCAATAGATGTGAACATGGCTAAATTGCATGAGTACGATAGGAAGCTCATCAAAGAGATGGAAATTAGGTGGGCTTATGAACTTAGTAAGAGGCCTATGCCTACTAGGTTAGTATAAAGCAAGAAATAGTGGAGATTTGAAGCAAACAAGGATATAGTGATTGGAAGGAAGCTAGAGACAACACAAACATTTCCCTTTCAGCCTAAAGTGATTGTAATTGATTTGAGCTATCCTATATGTCAAGGTCCCCACAAGAAGGAAGAGTGTAAATAAAAGTCAAATATTTGCTTTGCATATAATAAGGAAGGCTAAAGAGTTACGACCACCCTAATCCTACACTAAGGGCTATTTTCTACTATTGCTATAAGCAAAGAGGATACAAGGGGTTTGACCACAAAGGGAAACTTAAGGGTATAACAAGTAAGATAATAGATAAAGGCAATATAGCCGATAAGGTTTTTGTACTACAAGATGAAGAGGATGATAAGTTAAATACTTTAGCATGTACATGCATAGCTTCTTCACATGATACTTATGCCTTAATTGACAAAGGGGCTACACATTTACAAATATTAGAAAGATTTGTAAATGTATGTGCTTTGATTGTTGATGAGTTGCTTGTAAATCTTTGTGTTAGTTTTCATTTCAGAGGTAGATCTAATGTAGAGTTGTTGATCTATTGTGCATGATAAGCAATTTCTTATAGACATGATTGTACTCCTTACGATTGAATTTAATGTAATATTGAGCATAGACTAGTTATCCTTGTTACCATGTTACTATTGAGTGTTGACATGCTATACTAAGATTTGACTTAGGAGAGCTAGGAGAGATTAGATATGATCTAAAGGCCTAATATCCTAGTAGCATACCAATGGTAGAGTTGTAAGGGAAGAGTTAAGTAGCATTGGCATTTCTTGATGAGGAGTTCGATATAGGTATTGAGATGGTTCCTATAGTTCAGGAATATATAGATTATTTTCCAAAAGAGTTATTACAATTACCACCCGATTGAAAGTATAGTTTGGAATGGATGTGGTACCTAGCACTATACCCATATCTAAGGTAGCATATTGGATGGCCCCAAATGAATTCTGTAAGCCCTACAACCAACCACTGGAGGTTTCGATCAGTTAAAAGATCCGATCAAGCCTAAATTATAAGTAAAACTAGAAATATTAGTAAAATAATCCCGTAAGTTTGAATTTAAGAAAATAAGCAATAAAATAAAAAAATAAAAAAATTCCAAATTTTAAGTATATAACTCGTTATTTATCGAAAATGCGTAAAATATATTCTGATAATTAACGAATCGCTAGAGATAAATTACATGTATACTAAAAATCATAGAATGACCTAAATAATATTTAAAAATATTTATTTGTATTATATATGAATTTAAATGTAGGTATAAATATGCGTAATTACTTAAAATACGCGTAATGTGCTAAAAAAATACTAAATAATTAAAAAAAATTCATAATTAATGAAAATTCATAATTAATTAAGGAAAAATAAAGAAAAATAAAAAAAAAGGAATGATCCAGAGTTGAGTCGTGGCAGCTGGGGAAAATAAGAAAAAAATTAGCTAATTAAATTGAAACAACACAAAAGCTAAAAATTAAAGGATTTGGGCAATGTCTTGTTCAATTTAATACACATTAATTACCATAAAGCTTTATAAATAAGGAAAAAAAATCACAGAGCTCATTTGGACAATTAGAAATTAGAGAAAAATTAGGAGCATTGAAATTAGAAGAAAAAATTCGAGTAAAAAAAAATAAGAAACCTGTGCAATTGGGGCTTGTAAGGAGAACCCACACCAGACGAGCACCTGGGAGTGGACGGCCACCACCACCACACGGTTGTGGCAACGCCTAGATCGGTCGATAAGGCCATGGTGGCCAAAGCCACCTAGATCGGTGAGTTCAATTTACAGCCCGATTTTATGTAATTTTGTAAAAATAGTAAATATTCTTAGAAAATTATAAATTTTGTTATTCTAAAATATTTTTGTATGTAGTTTTTAGGAAAATATTATTTTGATGAAAATATGTTCCGTGATATATGACTCTTAAGAAATCATATAAAACCGAGTATGTTTCGGTTTAGAAATAAATAACCTTAGGAGTATAGTTTTGAACCCAAAATTTTTGTGTGAACTAATTAAATGATATAGAACAGTGCTAAGAAGCCCATTTTCAAAAATTAATTTTAAAAATTTTTAAATAATTTTTAGGCCTTAAAATGAGGTATAAAGTGGGTAATTTAGGGTTAATTAAGTAATTAAATGATTAATTACTGATTTAGTGAATAATTATATGTTTTAGGATATTGAAATCTGATGAAGTATAATACTTGTAGCATTTAAGGTGTTAGATGTAATTATTAAGTTAATTATGTAGTAAATGGGTAATAGGGAAAAATGGTAAATTTTAAGTTAATTTTGTAAATTAGGGTAATTAGTAGTAAAATCTGATTTAGGATGAATTTAGACATTTTGAAATGATAATTGATGTTGGGAGATAGTAATTAGAGTGATAAAACTATTAGATATATATTATGTACATAATAAGTAATAGTACATAATACACAATTATTATAAATATAATAAATAGAAAATATTAGAATAAAAATTGATATTATGATAATAATAAAAATATACAATAAATCTGATAGGAAACTTGAATTTATGTAATTATATGAAAAATGTAAAAATTTCTTATATCAAGAATAAATTCGGTACACTATTAAGGATTTAAGTATACTGAATATAATAAAATACTGACTAGGGGTAATTATGATATTTAGGATATCTAGAAGTAAAGTGATTAATTTCACATTATGAGTAAAAATAAGTTTCTAAAGTTCGGGTATAAAACAGTATTTAGAAATCGAACTAGAACTAGAACTAAAACTAGAACTAGAACCTAATTTAGAAATCGATACAGAAACTGAACTCGAACCTAACCCTAAACCTAGAATAATTATAAAAGACTTAAGACCTAGATAATTAGGTATATTAAACCTTAAACAAAACATAACAATAAGCGTTATAGGATAAAATGAACCTATAATAGTTCTATGAAAAACTGAAACCATATTTGTGTTATAGGGACGATCAGCGATGGCCTGAGCGAGTCGGACCTCAAGTGAGTGAGCGAGGAGTCGAGGTAAGTTGGAATTAATACGTTATTATATTTTAGAGGCTTGAGATTATACTTGATTATGTTTGTTAGATAGTTGGTTGTGTGCATGTGCTTGATTATGAGTAATGCTATGATTCTGTTTGTTGTTCTGGCATGTATTGTATGATTTGTGTGAAATGAATGATCACCCTAAACTGGACATAATCAAATATACGACTTGTAATCATAATTGGACTTGCATGGCAACCCATTAAGGGAAACCTAGGATTCTCCGGCTAAATACTGACCTCTTCGAAAGGGATAGTGTAGGATTACAAAGGGTCCCTTCTTCATCCTTAGTCGAACTAAGTGATAAGTGAGGAGGTCGCAGTGAAGGTGAAATCAATGGTTCGAAGGTAATTGTCACGCCTCGAACAAGAAGAGTCATAACAGTCCCGCCGTGTAAACTAATCTAAGATAGAAGCTGACCTCACAGCTGCTATCGTAGACGCAGTTTACACAAGGCGCACAACTCAACCAGCTTGAAACGTCTGTTCTGACATCTGTTAATATCCAAACCTGTGGTAGAGCTTTAACAAAATACTTGTTCTATACAATCTGTAGTTTAGTACTACAACAGTAATTATACAACATTTCACGTCCAAGGGTAAGGATTACAATCAGAGTCTTTTAAAAACCACAGGTTATACGATTTATATACAATAAGTTAGAAAACTAGTGGGCTCCCAGGGAATTCCCATTTAGTTTTCTTCAAAACTTAAAGACAAAGCAAAAGCTCAGGTTCAGTTAAATTCCTCGTTCCTCACTTTCCCACACAGCAGCACACTAACCTGAGAACGTTGGTACCGGAACATCTTTTATCTTCACTCAGTACCTGCAAAAGAGTCTGTAGGGGTGTGAGCACAACTAGCTCAATAAGTGGGGCGGAGTCAGAAGAGTACTATACAATCACAAATAAGGTTAA
>JAMXBB010000004.1:113684685-113739713 GCA_024138015.1 Lumnitzera littorea | reverse complement strand
TTTATTATAGATCAGTACATGTCCATTTCATCAATTAATTTCATAATTTCCTATTAAATTCATAATTTCAGCCTATTTTCGGACCAATTTCAAGCCTAAAAATTCAATAAATATTAAAATCATTCAAATAAAAATTTGGGCTACGTAGAAATTACCCATATATCATACTCATCCTACACAAAAATTTTCAGCTAGAAACAACATCATATAGTATATTTATTTCACTAATATATATTCGGATGAATTACAGATTTCTTAATGAAGTATATTAAATATTACGAATTTTTCAAAAATAAAAATATCACATGAAAGCATGTCTAAAATAACCTAAGTGTAATTTTTTTCATAATTTTCTGGGCGGATTTACTATTTTTTAGAAATTATTGAAAAACAGGGCAGAAATTTGACCTTGGTGTTCTTGGGTGCTCCGGTGGCCGGCGGCGGCTGGGCGGTTGTCGGACGGCTGGCGCGGTGGGTGGACCGTGTGGGGTTGGCTGGGTTTCACAGCAGATCTACTCTAGGTTAGGTTTCCACACTTTCACTAATTTTTCTGTTTTTTTTTTCTACGATTTTTTTCTAATTTTTCTTTCTGATTTTCTCTGATTCCAAATTGCTAAAACTATCTTGTCTGATGATCTTAGCTTTTTATAGTGCTTCAAAGTCGGTTTAGGAATTTTTTCTTTAATTAATTCATATTTTCTTTTCCAATTTCTTTTTTTTTTTTTTTATGCATGAGGTGTCCAAATATGGTAACTCCACTTTTGAATCAGCAATATATTTTTCCATCCTCCTGCCACGCCTCCTTCCAATATTATTTAATTAATTTTTCTTTTTCTTTTACTAAATAATTACTTAAATATAGATATTATATGTTAGAATTAATTATTTAATTAATATATAAGTTTATACCTTATGTAAATAACACGTGAAATATATAACTTTACTCATATAATTAAGTTTCTAGCATATTTTTTATTTTTAGGATACATTCTAAGGTTAATTTCATGAATTCAACACAATATTTATATAATTACTCAATTTAAAGTTAATTTACGAGTATAATTATTATTTGTACCGGGTATACTAAAAATTACGTGTATTTTTTTATAGTAAATTATACTACATTATCTCATTTTATAGCTCAATTAGCTTATCTCTAAGTTCTCGTTGTAATCTAAGTTCAATTTTTAGGAGTTCTGAACATTTTAGGGCTTTAGTAAATACTCCAATTTCTAAGGGCAAAATTGGGATTTCGGATCGTTATTACTAAAATCTAACTTCACTGTAATATCTCGACTAACTTTTTCATTCTAGTTGCAAAGTTTGGGCTCAATTGAATAAGTTACCCTAAAAGCCCTAAATCTGAGCTCGGTTATCCTAAACTCAATTTTGGAAGCTTACAGTAATCGCGGGAGGAACGAGGTCTCCATTGCACAAGCTTAAGTTTGGTCGTGAGTTATTGCATTAACGGCAACTCCTCAACCCAAATTAGAGCGAGCACAATTTCTCTAATCTCACGACGGGCTAGACAATGTCGTGCGATGGCATTTGCTTGAACATATATTTCACCTAATAAGTTGATTGATAACCTTGTTGTGTTTATGGTATAGTTTTAAGTCCTCCATCCTAACTTACTGAGCTGTGGTTGCTCACATCCCTATAGACATCGTGCAGGTGCTGACTAAGAAGCGGCATACAACTACTCTGAAGTTAGCAACTGCTGGATCTTGGAGAGTGAGGAAAAACATTTGAAGAATAAACACATATTTTTAAGGTCTAAGTTTTTACTTTAGAATTTTTCATTTCTGAATAATGTAATAACTAGGAAATATATTATAGAGAAATATTGTAAACTTTAATTGTAATAACTGAATTATAGTGTATATATATATTTCTTCACTTTCTTAGGTAAATGATTTATTTAAATTACAAACTGTTTACTTTAAAGTGGGTTAGTCGTGGACGCCTTGTGTAAATCAGGTCTAGGATAGTGGTTATAAGGCCAACTTCTATTTTAGAATGGTTTACACAGCAGAGTTGTTATGACTCTGCCGCTTCGAGGTATGACAAATTCAAAGAGCTAAAGGACCAACTGCAGGACTTGTTGAGTAAGGGATTCATATGCTTGAGTGTCTCACCTAAGGGCATGCCAATGTTATTGTAAAGAAGAAAGATTGGCTTGCAGTTATGTATCAAGAGTTGAACCGAGTGACCATCAAGAACAAGTCTCCTTTGTCTTATATTGAGAACTTGTTTGACTAACTTAGGGGCTTAACTATGTTTTCTTAAATTAATTTGATGTCTAGATATTGCTGGTTGAAGATTAAGTCACAGGATATTGCTAAAACTAGTTCATACCGTATATACCTCCTAGAGTTGTTTATGATAATTTAATGGTGATTTATATGAAAAGTAATCTTAGTTTATCTAGTATGGACATTGAGTTTTTTGTTGTCGTTCGGGCTCAAAACTACCTCCACAGAATTTATGGATCTTTCAAACAAGGTATTTTAGGATTATTTGGACAAGCTTGTTATCATGTTCATAGATGACATTTTGTTACACTCAAGGAGCCATGAGGAGTATAATAAGCATTTAAAGATGGTATTGCAAAGGTTGAAGGATCAAGCTTGTTTGCTAAGGTTAGTAAGTGTAGGTTCTTACTTGAAGAAGAAGCATTTTTAGGGCATGTAGTGAACAAAGAAAGAGGGTTAGTTGATCATGAGAAGATCAGCGCAATTACTAAGTGACAAAGACCAATTACTATTGCAATGATCTATAGTTTTCTAAGATTAGTTGGGTATTACCATAGTTTGTTAAGGGATTCTCAAAATTGGTCACACTAATGACCAGGTTAACACAAAAGATATGAAATTTAAATGAAGTGATCAATATTAATACCATAAATGAGTTAAGCTGCTCAGGAGTTACTTAAACTCAACTCGCTTTAAACTTGACTAAACTCAAGCTCGATTCATAAAGAAGTCGAGCTTAAGCTTATGTTTAAGCTCGCAAGGCAACTTGTAAGCAAGCTCATTTATATTATTAACAAGCCAACTAGCAAATAAGCTCATAACTAAGTCCATAAACAGGTTCACAAGCTAATAAATTATATGAAAAAACATATTACATGAAAAAAAAAATAATATGAGAAATATAAGAATAAGGATAATATAGTTAAAAATTATAAAAAAAAATGTATACTTTGAAATTTTTGAATTAATTTTGAGGTTTGATCCATTCTTGAGCTCGAGCTTAAACTCATTTAAGCTTGTTCATCTAAACAAGATAAGCTCGAGCTTGAGCTTGTAATTTTCGTGCTTGGTAAAAACTTGGCTTAGCTTGACCTTGATATTTTTTAAATGAGATTAGCTTAAGCCTTCATGAGCTCATCTTAGCTTAGCTTAACTTGACTTATTTATAGTCTTAATTTATATGGAGAAAGCTTTCAAAAGCTAAAGAAGAGATTGGTAGCAATACCTATGTTAGCATTACCTATTAGTAGGAAAGAGTTCACAGTATATATTAATGCATCTATTTAGGGTTAAGGTTATGTCTTAATGCAATAGCATGATTGCATATGAATTGAAGCCCTATGAGAAAAATTACCCATTACATGATCTTGAGTTCGCTATTATGGTTTTGGATCTCCAGTTATAGAGACATTACATTTACGGTAAGAGGTGCAACAAGAGCTTAAAGTACATTTTCACTTAGAAAGAGCTTGATATAAGACGATGAAGATTATGATTTAGAGATCTTTTATCACACCAAGAAAGTGGATATTATTATAGATACTCTTAGCGGGAAGAAACAAATAGAGGTTGTATCTTTACTCACTGGTTAGAGGTGAATTTAGGAGGATTTGAGAAAACTTATTGTGGAGATCACAGTTAAGAAAGTTGAGGTCATGATTGCAAATTTGATATTACAACTGACCTTACATGAAAGAATTAAAGAAGCCTAAAAAGAAGAGGATAGAAGAAACAAGCTTAAGAAATTGATTGAATTAAAACAAGATATAGAGTAAATTGAGTATTTAGATGGGGTATTTAGGTTTGGTAACAAATTATGGCCCCTAAATAAAGCATAATTGAAGAGAGGAATCATGAATGAAGCACACTCCTTTAGTCACACTATATACTTAGGAAGCACTAAAATGTATCAAGATTTGAAAGGACATTTTTAATAGAATGACATGAAGTAAGAAATTGTAGACTTTATAGCCAAGTGTATAACATGTACAAATAAGAATTGAACATTAGAGGCCTATAGGTGAATTGTAGCCTTTGCTTATTTTCCAATAAGAGTGAGAAGACATTTTATGGACTTTGTAACAACTTCACCTAAAACACTAGAAAGTCATGAAAAGGTCTCAATAACTGTAGACAAACTAACAAAATTTTCTCATTTAATTCCATTTTAAGTTAGTTGGTACACGGTTAGGTTGGTTAAGATCTATATTCAAGAGATATTCTAACTACATGGAGTTCCAATATTCATTGTTTCAAATAGGAATCCTCAGTTTGTTGGTGGATTTTGGAAGAGTTTACATGAGGTTCTAGGAACAAAATTGAATTTTAGCATAGCTTTTCACCCATCAACACACACTTAATCCAAGTAAACCATCTAAACACTAAAAGACATATTGAGGGCATGTACCCTAGATTTTAGTAGAAGGTAAGATACTTATCTGCCCTTAGCAAAGTTTGATTATAATAATAGCTATCAGGCCATGATCCAAATGGCACCATATGTAGCATTGTATTAAAGAAAGTGCAAGTCCCCATTGCATTAGGATAAGATATGTGAGAGAGTGCTTTTGGGATTGAATTAGTGTAGCAAGCCATTAATCAAGTGCTAGTGATCAAGGAAAGGATGAAAGTAACCCAAGGTAAATATATATGCAATGTGAATAAAAGAAGAATGCCTTTAGAATTTGAGGTAGGAAATCATATGTTCCTTAGAGTGTTGTCAAATTTAAGGTAAAAGGGAAATTCAATCCTTGGTATATTGAGCTTTTTGAGATCTTATAAGAGATTGGTGCAATAGCTTATATATTAGCTCTAACTTGAGCTTCACAAGTGTCCACAACATTTTCTATGCCTCTCAACTAAGGAAAGACATTTTAGATTTGGACACAATTGTGGTGGTGACCTAGCTAAATGTGCAACCAAATCTTACATATGCCAAATATTTTATAAAGATAATAGATTTGAACGAAAAAGTTTTGAGAAGCAAAGTGATAAAATATGTCCGAGTACAGTAGAGCAACTAGTCATAGAGAAGAGCTATTTGGGAGCTAAAGGACACCATATAGTCAAATACCTTGAGCTCTTTGCTACAATAGGTAAATTCAAAAGCAAAAACTTCTTTTAAGGGGGGAAGGATGAAATAAAGCCACATTCATCAAACAATGTCACTCATAATTAGAAGAGCTTAATTAAGATCATTTAAGTAGATTTTATCCATTTTAAGGCTAAATTTTTCTTAGTGATAATTTTATATGTACACTCAAGTTTTGGGAGGAGAGTTAAAATTAAGCTTGATTTGTTAAAACCATAAATTGGAGTCTTAGACTCTAAATAAGTATGAAATCAAGTTTAGAAAATGAAATTTCAAAAGATGGAGAATTAGAAAGTAAAAGGTAAACACTAAAGGATGGGAGTTTTAGATCATGTTGAGGTTAAAAAAGAGATTACCTTACTTTAACTTTAAGACAAATGCTATCCCTCTCCCATTTAGTTGACTGCTACCCCTTTCATTCCCTTTAGCCTCCACTTTTTTAGACACTCTAAATAGGTAAAACTCTAAAACCCTAAAACCTTGAGCTTCTTTTGAGAAAGTTACTAATAAAGTTTAGTTATTATGTCTCTGATAGAGTTTAAAGGTCAAGGATCTTTACAAGGTGTAAGGAGGCCTCCACATGAACTCTTAGAAGGAGAAGGTAAGTCATTTATCCAACTTTTGAGGTTTAAGCAAAGTTAATGCTCTAATCATTATGTTACATCACTAATAAGTATTACTACTTAGAGTATTAGGTTATAATTGTCATTTTGGCAATCTTCAATACATTTTTTGTGGAAAGTCTTAGAGATTTCAAGTTGACCCTAAATCTTTATAAAGGTAAGTTTTATAAATTCAACTCCATTGAGGTCTTTGCACGATGTTTAGTGCTCCTAAGTAAAGGTTTAAGCTTATTATCGATGGATTTCTAATGCAACCTTGTCAAACCATAGATTTTTTAATGTGTTCAATAAATTTTTTATTATTTTAGTGTAAATTGAAATTGCTAAACATGTTTATGGGGATCTTAGACAACGAATTATAGGGTAAAAAGTAAATTTAAGCTAAGTTAAGTGAGGCTTCACTTTTTATTCCCTTGTCACTACATTTCCTTTGATTTGTTTTAGTTATCTTAAGTTTTAAGCTCATTACTATGTTTGAGTAATGACTTGTTAACTAACTTATGTATCAACATGTTTTTAAGAGGCTTGATGATACATGCATATTATACCAGCTATTGAACTTAGGGTGTAGGTATATAACATGATAGGTTGTTATAGGATTCCCAACCCACCTAACCTATTAAAAACCCTATAAGATACTATATGATAGGGTTTAAGGATGAATTCTTAAGCATGGATAAAAACTTGATACAATTTTAGGATTTATAAAAAAAAAAAAAATAATGGGAAACTTGTTAATTGATTGAAAAAATAACAAATTAATAATTAATAAAAGAATAAAAGACCTTTCATGATGTCAAGTAGATTTTAATTAAGTAATAGGAGAGTTTGATTTTTAATTGATAAATTTTTGGTGAATTATACAATATTGAATATTTGGGAAAAGAGTGAAGAAAGTTAAGAAGTTCAACTTAATCTTAGTGATGTAAAGGTTTAAAAATCTTTACCTTTTAATATGATATCCTATATAATGTTTAGTGCATAAGAATGCAATTGAATAAAGAATGGAATCATTGGTCATTGGATATAATTATGAATCCATCTCAATAATCTATCTCCCATTAAGTAAAAAATAGTTATTTGGAAAAAGAAAGGGGGGTAGGGTTTCATTTAATAAGATGGGAAATAGATACCCTATTAAGGTAATGTAAAGGGTTAAAAAAATTGTTATATTAGTTATTAGGATGAGCCCATTATTTATTTAGGCTTGACTCCTTAATGACTCCTTGGGTTAGGTGACAGGACCTAAGGAGTCCAATCCATATTAGGATGATTTAGGGAGATTTGGCTTGGTAGATTTAGAATAAGGATTATTGGATCGGCTGGTCTACCTCCAATCTTTCTCAAGTATGCTCATGCACTTATAAGGAAAGCTACTGGTTTTGGGCCCATTAGCTAGCTTATTTTGGATAACCATAAATTAAGCAAATTCCATCTCATTTGTTGATCACTTAAATGATCTGACAGATGCCATGATATCTAAGAGCCTATAAATACCCAACATTTCCTCATCATTTGGAACTCTTGGAGAGAAATTAGAAAAACGGTATTCCACTGTGAAAACTTTGCTCTTTAAGATCAAATAGTGTTAAGGTAAAGAATTGATCTCATTCGCTCAAACTACAAAGTAAATGCTTGAGATCCCCTAAGGTTGTCTTATTTGTTACTTATGTATTTGAGATACTAAGATTGCTCATTCCTCCTCTCTATCTTATTCTCACCTAATCACCCATTCAGGTAACAATTTCGTGTTATTTCTTTGAAGCCATGTATAACACGCTACTCACGTAGCACGCACATGACCACTCTAATTGTACCCCCACATCAATAGGTAGCATTTTAGGTTTGAGGTATTGAGTTAAATACCAAATAGGGGTTTAGAACAGATTCTAAGAACCTCATTAGAGTAATAAGGCATTTTCTAAGTTCCTCTTACTCGTCCTAAATTCGTCTTGCGTATGTTCCTATTGATGTGTTATAGCGAGATAAATGGTTCATGACTTTAATTTTCAAAAAATCTTAACTTGTATCAATTGTATAAGTGCTAGATACTTAAATTAGATAAGGCTCATATTGATAAAGATGATATTTTTAAGGTCAAATGGTGATGACTAGCTTAAAGATAACACCTTGAAGCTTGAAAATGTAAATATGTTTCAATATGTTGAAACTGATGAAATTACTAGCATGGTAACACTCTTAATTAAAGTATATTTATCGTGTAAAATGATTACTCGATAATAGAGATTGAAAGTTTTATGATAAATGGCTAAATTAAGAAAAAGTTGAAATGCTTGAATGAAGAAATAACATGTTAAAGTGTTTAATCCCTTTTCCTCTCACCAACTTAAGTAGAGTTTTTTATTGATCTTGTGACTTGATGTGTTGATTTAATTGATATTGGCCTATAAGAGTAATGGTAGTGTTTTAAACTTGGTTGAGTGTTAATTTGGGCTTAGACATTGATTGGGCATGGAGATGCAACCTCTATATGGAATTATACCTAGCATGATATATAGATGCACACTTTACGTGAATTTAAACCTAAAAGAAATTTAAAATTAATGTGAAATTTGATTTAATAAGACAATAGGCTTATAGGAACTCTTCAACTAAGGTAAAAAATCTTCAAAATAACCTTATACTCGTAACATCCCTGAAGGCCTATATCTTAAATGAACTTTAATTGGTATGAATCCTTAAAATTGATAGAAAACATATAATAAATGGACTATATAAGTTTTATAGGCTTAGTTTTCCTCAAAATGATATTATGTCCACTACCATTAGGGCCCATAACTAAAATAGACCTTAACTAATATAAGACAATCTAAGAGGAGCTTAAACCCAAATTTAATATTTATATAAAGATCTGATATCAAGGATAAAATTCTAGTACATCCTACTTGCTTAACTAGTTCACAAGTGAAAGCGTGATACATCCATTTCTTTGGAGTACGAGGTTTCATTATTAAGTTCGTAGTGACCATAAGTATTGCTTGCTAGAAACTTAAGATAAAATTAAACTAGACAAATAGGTAAACTCAGTCTAAGTAATTATATACTACTTGTGCATGGTTGTTTAATCTAATACAATGACACCCTTATATTAGGTTATATTTGTTGGCATAACTTTAGGAGGATATAGTGGTAAAGCTCATGCAACTAGCCATATCTTGATCGTAGTTGATAGGAGGCACATTACTAAATGGTAAGATCCTTCATATGAGGCTATTCTTAGGATTTTCTGCATGTAGTTTGGATTTGCTCTTTGCATCCCTTAATGTCCTTAATGGGAATTGGATCTCCTTCCTTCCCCATCGTATTGTTTGCAGTCATGAATACTCTCATGATACTTGTTTACTTACTTACCTAATAAAGAAATTGCTTATTGTATTAGAGTAGGCCCACATGGTATGTGCTTGAGTTAGTGTGGTACCAAGTTTTTTTGAGAATCTTTCTTTATTTCTTTTTTAGGCTTATCAAGTGATGAGGATATTACTTCTGAGTTTCTTTACAATCCTTAATTTAATACCTACTTTTAACTTGTTAGGAAGACATGAAATAGCGATGGTTTGGATGACTCAGATGCTTATACTATATCGGAATCTTATTACGACTTCTACTCATGTTGGAAATAAGATACAAAAAATGATAAAGGTTAGACCACAAGAATGGCATAATTTCAACATAAAGGAAAAAATGACGAGAAATTGATATGTTGATAACCCTAG
The DNA here is from genome assembly GCA_024138015.1 of Lumnitzera littorea. Taxonomy (NCBI): domain Eukaryota; kingdom Viridiplantae; phylum Streptophyta; class Magnoliopsida; order Myrtales; family Combretaceae; genus Lumnitzera; species Lumnitzera littorea. The sequence continues at coordinate 113,730,010 of JAMXBB010000004.1, read as the reverse complement.
TAAGGAAAAAGATTCAATATATGTGGTTGGTAATTATTAATCATATTTTAATACATAATAAGATGGGTGATATTTTTTTTCTAGAAACTACCCATTACAACTACCACATGTGAGTGCAATAAGGAATTTCATACTAGGTGTTCATACGTGTGACATATATTACTCCATAGATCCCTTTTCCCCAAATAAAAGTTCCATCCCTATATTTTTGTGAGAAATCCCATCCATATCTAGTTTTTCCTTAACTATCCCTACTTATAGTGTGCGGATTAGAAACAAACCATATTTGCTTGCAAACTACTCACATTGGCTTGATATTTGCTCCAATTTTATTTAGTTATGGTTGAGTCAAATGCAATTTATTGAAACAACTTATTGAGTTAAGCTCGAGTTTGAATTTATTGTGTTGATGAGCTTACTAATCTTATCAAACTCAAATATGGTTTAAGTATATATTATTGAGTTTTGATAAATTTTATTAAAAGGAAAACAAATTTATAATTAATTGAACCCTATATTTGAACCACAATAGAACTCATCAAGTAGCTTTTCAAGCCGATCTCAAGTTTAAAACTTTTATGCCAATTAAGTTTATGCCCGGTTTTCAAATGAAGCTCAATCCCAAGATACTATACTTCGACTTAGTTTCACTGTAATGGGTGCAGATTTACTAGTTTGGAGAAGATGTCTCGTCAACTTTATGATTTTGGTTTTTTTTTTTTTTTTTTCAATAGGATGGACACAAAATTGAGGAAAAAGTAACAAAGAAAAAACAAGGAGTGAGGAAGGAGAAAGATTCACTTCCAACTTTGTTGTATTGTTGGTGGTGTTGCTATAATTTGATGTATAGATATATATGGAGGGTCTTATCATTGGACCAATAAGATAAGTGGGTGGTTGATAGGGGCATCTGCTTGTGGGAAATGGACATGCCATTAAGGGCCAAAAAGCTACATTGCTTTCTTTTCTTTTTCATTTTTAGCATTGATAAGGTCATAATGATTCGCATTTTTTCTTATAAGGACTGGTCTTTAAGATACTATTATGGGCGGTCCCTCAATCTTGAAAGAGAGGTAAAGGCCACGCCAAAATTGTTGAAAACCTATGTACTTGTTTTTGTTATATATATACTTGATATTTCATTTGGTTAGGAAAATAGCATCTTTTGGTTTTCTTTCACACTTTTACAAATAAGATATCAAAAAGATAAAATAGGTTTTTTTCATCATTTGTGGTTTGGGTTAAAGGTGATTTGGTAGGTAAAACTTGTATCCAAATTTTTATTAGTTCTTTTTTTTTTTTAAATTTATTTAGATAATTCACTTGAATTGGATTTAAGATGGACTTGTAATACTTCGACTTTTAGCATTTTCTACCATCAAATTTAAAATACTCGATTTTGAAAATTATAGAAGTATATATGGAGCAAATATAAGAAGTATATTTGCAATTTATCCAAAAACAATGGTAACCATAATTAACTATTGTACCTTTGATTATAATAATAGAAAATTAGAAAAGGGAAAACTAAAAATAAAATAAAATAAAATTAACATTAAGTAGACGAAAGGTTCAAAAACTAAGAAGATAAAATATAGGACGTCTCCATTTCTCTGAAATTCACATAATTCTTTTTTAAACCTAAGTAATATTTATGTTTTTTTTTTATTATTTTATCTAAGAGTTTAGACCCCAATTTCAATAATAGAAAGGGTATACATATATGGAGTGAATATAAAGGATTATATTTACGATCTGCCTATTCTTTTAGTCGTGTAATTTTTGTATCGGAGGAGGACATATGCTGAACAATAAAGCGAAAATGGCCCCTTCTTTTTGGCCAATGAAAATGGGCCCTCGATGTCGCCACGTTAACTAGGCACAAAATTATAAACGGAAAACGACGACATAAAATTGTTGATATAATTTAAAAATATGTTTTCCCTAAAAAAATATACTGCTTAGTGCTTATCTTGTTCCTAAAAAAGACATCTGGTAAAGGAAACAAGATTTATTGGTACTAATAAGATATTTATTTAAATGAATAGTGAATAAGTATTAATAATAATAATAATAATAATAGCGAGTATATATTTTTATATTTTAAAATTTTATTAAAATTTATATACCCTAAATCCATACACGTGATGTATTAATTATTACATCAAGACCTTTCTTTCTCCAAACCAAGAAGGGTAAGACTTAAAAATCAAAGCTATATTGTCAAAAGTTTTGTAACTACTAGTAAACTAGTACATAAATTTAGCCATTTTTCTACTATATAGCTCGACTAAAATTTTCTGCATTAGGTCTATTATAGATTGATTGAAATGTGGTTCTTGAAATTAGAATTACTTTTAGTAGAGTGTAATACATGTTTACTGATTTAAAAAAAAATTATACAAATATAAATTACATAAAATTAATTATATAAATATCAATGGTAAATCGCAACTATAAGATGTGACATCATAATTTATAAACATATCATGTTTATAATTAAGCTTCAATTTAATGAATTTAATATCATTATTGTGTCATATTTAATAGATGTCATTTTATCAAATACATAACAAAGATAATGCAATCATCCAGTGATTAGGGTGCATATTGGCATTCATCAGATCATGGGTTTAAAACTTGGATGCATCAAATGTCGATATATTTGCAAAATAATGTTTCTTGTGTTTAACAAAGTTGATATAAGTTGATAGCCTTCTAGTCTAATAGTATAAATATTAATTTTTTAAGATAGATTAACCATTTTTGAATATTTTTTCTCTTTGTAATCACCCGAATAAATAAAAAAAAATTGATGAGACTCAATTTTGTTCGGTTTTTATGTGTTAAAACCAAATATTGTTGGTTTTAGTATCCTATGTTTCTTGTTAAAGAAGAAATTAGTAGCCGAAAAGATTTTCATTGCTTAGAAAAGACAGAATTGGTTAGAAATAACAAGATGATTTCTTAGAAAAAACATTCCCGCTTTTGGTTTTTGGCGCAAAATCTGATACAAGGGTATGCTACGTGAATGTAGTAAAACATGTTACCAAATAAAGTAAATATTATTTCAACAATCTCATTTCCTTTTAATATCTTACAAAAAGCTTAAATATGTATTATATGTCACATATTATATATAAATATATGATATATAAATATTAATAAAATATTAACCTGAGTTATAATAAAAAAATAATTATCAAATCTATTATAATATATAATTTATATATATTATATATATATCAATATCTTATTAATATTTATTGTATCGTATATATATATATATATATATATACATAACATATGATTAGGGCTACCCATTAATCTCTCCTACCAAAAAGCCTGGCAAAATCATAAAGCACGCGACATCAGCAATTCGAGGTCCCATATATGTATATATAGACGTAACATCCAGAAAATAAAGAAATATTTTCATGAAACATGCTAATTTTTCTGATAATTCTCCGGAGTTCCGTAACTTCGAGACATGAACACGTGATGAGCTCGTCTAATCACGTGCAAAGGTAATCCAGTCTTAGGTCTGCATCATCCCCAGTAATACATGTGTACGTTTCCCCCAGATCGGACATTTCAGCAAATGCCTACGACTTGAGTTTATTTTGGTTGCATAATTGATAAATGCAAGTGTATTTCATTATAGGATTTAGATTTTTTAAAGTTATTATTTTTTAAAACTTTTTAACGCTTATTATCTTAAAATATTAACAGTATAATCAATGATCGAGTACTCTTGTGATGAATTTAGATCTTTTCAATTTTTTTTTCTCTTAATTTATCTATTTTAATTTACATATTAATAATTAAGATTATTTAAAATTTTAAAATACCATATAATAATATCATGGCGTTTATAGGAAAAATATCTTAAACGGATATACAGAGTTAGTGCCACATAGGCAACGTCCTTCGTACTCCCACCTGACTAGATAAGCACTTCATCACAGTGGGTACACAACTGTTAATCACTATGAAATGCCCCGAAAATTACTTTAAAAATAAGGGTAATTTACTAATTTTCTCCCGCATTTTCTTTTAATTTGATACACCTAATCCTATTCTTTTGAGCAAGATTGCACGACGTCAATTGTTAACCTTCTCCTCGTGGCTTTTCCATATCTCTTTTACCCCAAAACAAAAAACTCCAATGAACTCTCTCCTTCCCTAAGCTATTTAATAATTTTTATAATAGTTACTCATCATAAAATTGCTATTAAATACCACGATAGCTCCTCCATAAGAGTAAATAGAATTGCTATTAACAATAAAGTGAATAGGTTGTTAAGGCTCCGTATACACTAAATTCCTTTTTAAGGCAATTCATTGCTGCACTTTATTTCCACTTATCAAAGAAGTAACAAGCATAATTGGAATATTGGGTATTGGAAGGTTATGAAGTTTAATACATAGAATGAGAAGTTTATTAAGATTTGTTAAGTGTTACTTGGAATTTAGAAATTTCACAATTTTAATAGTAAGATTATAATCTAAATGTGTTGATTGATGAAAGGGAGTTTCAATTGGAGTGTGGATTTTAGACTTCTTGCAAAACGTGTTGGATCTCATTGTTTGAGTGCACGCACAGGTTGCTTTTCTTAGTTCATTTCCATCCTTTCTCTCGTTCTTCTTCTTCTTCTTCTTCTTTTTTTTTTTTTCCCTTCCTTGTTTTAGTGTGGATCTTTAGGGTCAAATCACAAGAGCGATTAGAATGATAATTGTTTAACTATATTGTTGATACGAATAATGTATTTGTGTTTAAGAACCAATTAATTAAGAGCTTATTCATTAATAGTTTGATGTTATAGAATTATACACAATGTTGGTGGATCTGTTGATTTTTGTAGAATTTGATTCACTCCCGTATGAAAGTTGAACATTAATTTGTTTAAAATGCGGTTGATTTGGACTGGTAGAATCAAAGGATTGAATTTTAAAGGAAAAGTTTACTAACGAGAAGTACAGTTAATTGGATTGATGGCTCGATTGATTGAAACTGACAGTCTCATTTAGGCCAATCGAATTTAGTAGGCGGTTGACTGAATTTCTCCTTTTGAAAATACTCTAGCCATAAGTCAACCGTGTAAGTCCTTAGCAACTAGATAAAGCCATGATAATATAACATAAGACTCTATCTGGATCAATCTTTTAGACTTAGAGTTAATTGGTAACCTTTAGGGTTGTATTTCCCTAAGTTATTAACAACTTGCATACTTAATTTTAAGAAAAAGAATAAAAAGGTTTTTAATATTTTATATTTTTATAAATCGATCCTTAACATTTTAATCAATCCATTTTAATTCTCAATCTTTTCAAATCGTATTAAATAAAACCTTTTATTAAACTTTGTTAAATTTTTTATTATTGCAAATACATATCAGCTTATAATTAATACACATAAATAAAAAAAATTCTTAATGTTTACTTATATATACAAATCAATCTTTAATCTTTTCATTTAGTTTATTTTAATTATCAACATGTCCATATATAATGAAAAAACTAATGGAGAGATTTTTTTTATAAATTTATTAAAACGTTAAGAATTAAAATAAATTAAATAAAAAGTTAAAAAATAATTTGTATATATAAAAGTAAATATTAAGACATCTAGATGAAAATAAATAAAGATGGATTCAGTACTAATCTATCAAGAGTGGAGCTTTCCAATAATTAGGTCCATGTAAGAATCATTTATAAAATAAATTCAATTGTGTGTACAAATATATTGTGCATCATTTGACGTTTTATTTATTAGAATTATGACAAAATAGTATATGTAATACTATGAAAAATAACCCCTAAATTCCTTGTAACATAAGAAAAGGAGCTTCTCAAAATGGCAAACCAATCTAAGGAGTGCCATAAAAGACAGTTTGTTGCATTTACGAAATTTGTTTCGTGATTAATATTTACATTTTTAAAATTATTTATTTGTTAGAATATTAAACAGCAAGCACGAACATGTAAAATGCATCGTAAAAGTAAAAAGAAAATGATCCAGTGACTTATAAATATAATAAAGGATTCGTCAACATGGGGCCTTGGGAAATCGCCCTTTGAGTTCAAGAGATTTCATGATTAGTTTGTTGAAAATTGTATTCTTTTTTTAATAAGTAACTCTAGTTTTTTTTTTTTCTTTTTCTTTTTATTGTTCGCAAGGTTTACCAAATTTTCTCGAGAAAATATCTTCTTATGCTCTATTATATTCAGCTTATATATAATAATAATTGGTTTTCTTATTTAGTTACAATTTTTTACTGTTATGTTTTTAAAACATGAAGTACTTTTATATTGTTAAAATTTAGATTTAAAATAGCTTTTAATCATGATATTACAAATAAATCATGCTTTTATTTTGAAGTGATGAAAAAGTAGCTTGAGCAACGACAATGTTGATAATTTTAGCGTTCTCTCTCTCTCCCTTTCCCTTTTGTCTCTCTTTGATTGCAACTTCTTATTTAGTGAATGTTCGAAATTTGAATTGGAATTTTAAAACTATTCCTTCTTTTATGTAAGTCACCACATGCAAATTGTTTTTTATTTAAATGTAATAAAAAAAATTATCTAAGTACTTTCATGTCTTAGTATAAATCCTATTGAAGTATTAATTATTGAATTAATTTAAAATTGAAAGGCTAATTGTTTGTTTGATAGGTAGTGATAATTAGGAGGGACGTAAACCATTTTTCTAAAATTTTGTTATAATTTTGGAATAGCTTATAATTATTGCTCTTTATATAATTTTGTTAAGTACCTTGTAAATGTTTGAATTAATAATATGATTGCAATATTTTACGTATCTGTAAAACTATATAGAATAAAAAAATTATAATCTGTATGAACCAAAGCAAAAACTAATTATTATTTCTTATATATATGCAATTATATCTATTTTCTACACCAATATCTCTCTCTATATATATTATATGTATATACATATATATAGACCATATATATACCTACGAAATTACATATTGCTAAAATCTTGAAAAGCACAAATGCACAAAAAAAAATAATAATAATAATAAGTCCATACATAATGTATACATAAGTTATAAGGATATTAAGCATACGTGTCATATATTATACATAATTTATTGTATACTTACTCAAATAATCAAAGCATATAACATTGTTTAGTAAAATTAAATAAACTTTATATGATAAGTGTATCTAGTAGTAGCCCTATATATGTGTATGTAGTTACTTTGTAAACATATTGGCACAAACTAAAGCTGAGTGAGGTGAGAAAGAATTGGTAAAAGATATTGCATGTAATTCGCTTATACCCGTGACTTTTGTGAGATCAAACCGTTGGCCATATGAATAGACGAAAATTTTCAAATGAGGGGCTATGAATTTTGCTTTGAATTAGGTAAAGTTGTCCAAATCTCTTGCATAGATCTCCTACGTTGCCGGTGAACTTGCGATCGAAATTCTCTTAGGAACTTTATTTATAGGGATCATAACATCAGATGTAGAACTAAAGAGGGATCATGAAACAAGAAAACACTTTTGAGAGAGATCGTGAAACATTTTTCCATTCTAGAATTAAAGGTTACTAAGTGTTTCTCTTTGCACTTACAAAAATTAGAAATATGTCTATATGTAATGGAAAAAAAATAAGAAAATCAAGTCATGGTAACAATTTATCAGGTGTGCGAGGTCAATTTTTTATGTTGGCTATGGATGGGAGTAGTAAGGCTCAAAGCTCTCAAATGTTGAGGGAGCTTTTTGATCTTAAGCATTTGTGCCACCACAATATACTTATGGTTGCATGCCTAACCGTGATATCCTGCCTTACGGTTGTTGCCTGAATCCTATTTAGTGCAATTTAACTACCAGGCACCAAAGTTTGGTTGATAGTCATGAAAATCTCCACGTGGTTGGCTGGCCATTGCGCGTCACATGCCTTCTTGGAGCTACTTTTAATAATAGACTCGATTTTAAGTCCCCAATGTGGCTGCAAATGCAATCATTTGGGTTTTCTTGATATGAGTGGGAGGCCTTCACCCTCACACCCATATATATTTTGTTTTATTATAAAGAAACTACGATAGTTTCTCTCTTGTAATGTAAAACCATGAAGCATTTGATGGTATGAGGTGGATAGTATGGAGGCTCGAGTCTTGAGATGCTTACATGTAAAAACTGTGGAGATGCGTCTATCTCTACATGCCATTTTTACTGTAAGATGGTGTATGGTGTAGCGTTTTATCATAATAGATCTTCCTTGTTTTGCTGTTAGATTGTTTAATAGAAGGTATATTATTAAATAAATACATATTGTTCCAATCCTCCTCCTTAAAAATTGTTAATAGCAATTAAATTATCATTAAGTTATTCCTATTTTGTTCAAAACTATATTGCAACTGTTCCCACATCCATGTCCATATAAATTGCATAATTCCTGATTTTATGAAGAAAACAAATGCAAACCCTACAAATTTAACTTTTTAAATATAGAGTTGAACTCGAGTGAAGTAGATTTTTTCTTGAATTAATAAAACTATATAAATTTAAAACCAATTAAATTTTATTTCTAAACCTAAAATGAATATAAAAAACCCTAATATACAATTTAAAAACCCTAATCGCATAGGAAAAACCTAAAATACGGGTGCTCATAAAAAATTTAAACCTCAAATAAAATAAAACCATAAACCCTAGAAATAAAATAAAATAAAATAAAATTGTAAACCTTAGAAATGCGAAACCCTTAATTAAATCCTTATTGTGAAGAAAACCCTAATTTAATAAATTGACTTCGAATTATAGGAAATCGGTATCAATTAATTAGAGATATTCTTAATTAATTCCAATTAACTAAATTAGGCCAGTTTAAGGAATAAATTAATAAAACTATAAATTTTCCCTTACAAGCATGATTTGCACCATATATGCATGTATATATAGAAGTAAATAAATATGGTAATAAATGCATACGTTAAAATATACGATATACTTAATAATATCAATTAACTAAATTTAAGAGAATCAAAATATTAAATTAAGGAAATTATATTCTTTTCCCTAAGTGATATTAATTGTAGTGCCCCACTTGCTAAAGCCTATTCTTCTAACATACTTGAGCCCATGAGATGGGTTGTTATGTCGTCCTCAAGTAGAGGATAAGGCTTACAAGAAATGAAGCATAGTTTCAAATTTATAAGTAACATACAATTATATAGAAGCGAGCTTAATGAAATTTACCAATCAATATATGCTTATGCATGCAATATCGTGCCATGCTAATACACATGACATGTACTAGCCAGTATCTTAACTGAGCAAATAATTAGCGACTCTTAAGAAACATATTTGAATAGCTTCTAAGCAAAATATTTAAGCAATACTCCACAACTCTCGAGTAAATTATTTAAGTAACACTTGGCCACTTAAAACTGAGCATGTAATTCTATATGCTTAAAAAAAAACGAGCTTTTTAAAATACTTGACCCATAAGTCCTCTTACACGAACCGAGCTTTAAATATGACCCTTAGGTCATTTCTTGAAACTAAGCTTTTAAAGATGACCCTTAGGTCCCTTTTAAGCCGTTTTTCGTGCTATGTTATGAATGCACATGATATAATGAATTACATTGAATAATAACCAAGCATATATCTTGAGCACGAATCATCTTTCAATCAATCATCATGTCGAACATATTGTTATGGTATTAGCTAATATCCACTAGCCATGATAATAATTAAGAGTACAGTGTGTTGAACCACTCTATCAATTATAAAATTCATTAAGCATAATTAAATCATGGCAATTGAAATTGAGCATTTCTTTAGTCAAACTAGTAATACTAAACTTATACAATCATGAGACTACTATTTATGAGCCATATTCGTAATTTAAGAGAGTATGCTAGCCAACATTTAAAAATATTACTTTATGATAACTTCCCTTCCAATTGTAAATTTATATAACACGTCTATAGTTGTTAAAATTGTGATTATACCCATGTGATTTTACAAGTTTACAGTTTTAGGAAGCTCTTCTGAGTTAACTTGTGTATAAATTCTTTTTTATATAGAAACTTACGTTTTTAACCGAATTTACATGTAAACATAGTAGAAACTTATATTTTTGACCGAATTTATCGATTCTATATATCTAAGTTAAATTGGCTAAAACATAAAAAAATACAATTAATCTTTTATAAGCCATTAACTATTAGGGCATTATATCATCTTCTCTATCCTTTTTTTTTTCTTTCTTTTTCTCTCTCTTAATTCCTTATTTTATGTTCATACCCTTCACCTAGGTTTCAACTTTAATAGCAAAGATTATAAGAAAAATTATATAATTCAGTTTATACATCAGCAATTTGAATGAGTTGAAATATTTGATTCTCTTTAGTTTATTTTTTTTTTCAAAAGAAAATAATGGAAAACGTTTAATTTCAACTTTGTTTCTTCTTTCATATATGTTTAATTATATATTATTAAGAATTTTTTTATGAAAAAAGAACTTAATTTCTTTATTTCTGTATTTTCATCATGTATTTTATGTTTTGAACAATTGCTATAAGCATCTTTATAGTTTTTTAAAGCATAGTTTGTAAAAACTTAAGTTTTTATGTTTCGATTTTACATTCCGATTCTACTAACATTCTAACGATTTTACATCAAATCGGAAGTTTAACAACCTTAAACATGCCTCATTTTATATATCATATGATTACAAGCTTAAGTCATGTATAATATATATGCTCATTAAGTATTTATATCAAACAACCCATTTCAAATCTCACATCATGTAGTCACTGTAGCATTTATTTATTAAATAATTCGGTTTTATAATCTACTAAGTTGAATTCATTGTGATTTATTCAAACGAGTGATCGTTAAATTTATGACCACTTCATATTATAGTAAGCAAGAAAGGGGGGTGCTTATAGTATACTCTTAGCATCCTCCATTAATGTCCTTGAGGTAGTCTACCATATCCGTGATGTGACCTGGATTTGTATATTTTAAGTAATGGAGTAAAACTTTAGACATGAATCATTTAATTGAATTTTATTTAAGTCTCCTCATCTTGTTATTCAATTTATTATTGTAAGTATTCATATCTTGAATCTTGAATATTTTTTCTTAGAAGTTATATTTTTCTCATTATAATTTTTGTTAATATCATTGTCCCATCGTTGTAAGCTTATACATGTGAATGTTTCATCAACAATACGTTACACGTAATGAGTCATAGTTAAGAGTCCCTTTCTAAAAATTATCTTCATATATTTTCTAAGAAATGTTCTCTAGAAAATAATAAGTATTTTCAAGTATTAAAGCTTACCGAAAAATTTATTTCTTATTAATAATATTATCTTATCTATATACATATATATAGATGCATAAAGAGATTATATATATATATATATATATATATATATATATATACTCATACATAGTATTTCTATATATATACTTATTTACATACCATCATAGTAGAAATGTATTTTTCAAAATATTAATTACATACTTTATTTAAAATAAATTTCACTTGGATATATACACTTAATTATTTTCAGTTGCTTCATTATCTGTAAATAATTGTTCAAAGTAATGCTATAGAATACTAAAAGGAAAAAGAAAAAAAAAATAAATATAAAAAGAGTTAGAACCGCAGCAGCAAAGAGCCAAATTGGCTAAAGGGAACCAAATTGAAACCAATAGGCAGACAACATTCAGAACAGATCACATGATAGGGTACACACCTGCAAAGACAAACCTCTTAGGTGCACTTAACTCAAATACCTTGTTAATATAAAGAGGTTATTCACTAAAAAAAAAAAAATCAATGTGGGACTTAATGACTAAGGGGCTTTATATGTGCAATATTGCAGTTTACAATGTATGATGAAACAACTTCTCCTCTTGATTTCTATGTGCTCAATTACTCAGAATGTAAGATAGGCACACATACATGACACCATCTTGACAAGGATTACAAGGATGCCCTATTTTTACTCAAAAACATTATGTACATGAATTGAGATAAAGATGAATTATATGTGTTACCTTATTGTTTAAAATCTACAGAAAGTGCAAAATTTTATTTAATTAGCGTGATTTTTCCATCGAATTTAACCCCATTATCCATGCTTATTGTTCGGTAAAATGACTAGAAATGATACTATGTCAAGAATACTAGCCTATAACATGAAATTTCCTCAAAATATTTCACTTAAGCATCATCAAATTGTTGGATCAAGTTGGGGGATCACATTATGTTGCACAAACAATAGCTACATATACATATATGTTATGCCTCGAAGCGATAGGGTCGTAATAATCCTACTGTATAAACCATTCTAAAATAGAAGCTGATCATACAGCTACTATCTTAGACCTGATTTACATAATACGTCCACAATAAATCCACTTGGAAGTAAATAGTTCATAAATTTAATAAATTATTTACCTAAGAAAGCATGAAAATATATATATATATATATATATATATATTAGGATTCAAATATTACAAATAATGTTTGCAGGGTTTCATTATACTATATTTTCTAAGTAATACACTATTTGAAAATGGAAGATTCTAGAATAAGAGTCAAGACCTTAAAAATATATTTGTTCTTTAGATGTATTTCCTTATTCTCTAGAATTCGGCAATCGCTAGCTTCAAGGTAAATATAAGACACTTCCTAGCTAGCACCTATAATAACGTCTATAGAGATATAAGCAACCATAGCTCAGTAAGTTGGGATGAAGTCTCAAAACTATACATCAATCATAAATACGGTTATCAACCAAATTAGTTAGATACTATGCATATACAAGTAAATGCCATTGCACGACGTTATTCAATTTGTTGTGAGATTAGAGAAATTATACTCGTTCTAATCTGGGTTTAAGAGTTTCCATTTAATGCAACAGTTTACGACCAAACTTAGGCTTGTGTGATGAAGATACTGCTTCTCTAACGACTACCTTTGACCAATTGACTTCATCCTTGTCACGACCTCTTCACCTATCATTTAGTTTGATTAAGGATAAAGAAGAGACTAATTATGCTATCTAACGCTATCCCTTTCGAAGGAGTCGGTATTTGATCGAAAAATCTTAAGTTTTCCTTAATGGGTTGCTATGCATGTCCAATTTAGAATTTCAAGTCATATATTTAATTAGGTCTGATCTAAGGTGTCTAATCATTTCAACAAATCACACAATTACAAGCTAGGACGGCAAATTAGAATCATATCATCAAACTCAAAAACAAACACATGTATATAGCCAACTATCTAATAAGCACAATCAAGTACAATTTCAAGCCTCTGAGTATTACAAATTAATACTCCAGAATATAGTAACATATTAATCCCAACTTACCTAGACTCTTCATTTGCTTATTCGAAGTGTGACTTGCATAGGCCATCACCAATAATCCCTATAATATAAATGTTATTTTAGTTTTCACATAATTACCATAAATTGGTTTTATCCTATAACACTTATTGTTATCTTTTGTTTAGAGTTTAATATACCTATTTATTCAAATTTTTAAGTCTTTTACAATTATTCTTAATTTTTTAGCTAAGTTCTAATTCAGTTTCTTAATCAATTTCTAAATTAAGTTTTTAACTCGGTATTTAATTATGAATTTTATACGTAAACCCTAGGAATTCATTTCAACCCATAATGTGAGATAAATTAGATTATTTTCAAGTATCATAAATATTGCTTTTAGTCTATAATCAGTAGTTCGATCTGTACGGTATACTACGTTCCTCATTTAACTATCGAATTTACTCTTAATGTGAGAAAATTTTACATTTTTTATATAATTTCCCTAATTTAAGTTTCCTACCAAATTTGTTACATAATTCTATTATTATTATATTATCAATTTTATTTTAATATTTTCTATTTATTACATTTCCAATTTCAAATATTTTGTATTGTTATATATTATTCACTTATTTTACTTATTTAACACTGCTAACACTATATATATCATTCTTCACTACCTATAACACATTAAGATGTCTAATTATATTTTAAATAAGAATTTATACCCAATTACCCTAAAATACAAAATTAGCTTAAAATATACCATTTTTATCTATTACATATATACTACATAATTCCCTAATAATTATATCTAGCACCCTAAATGCTACAAATATTATACTTCATTAGATTTCAACATTCTAAAACATACAATTATATACTAAATCAGTAATTATCTCTTTAATTACCTAGTTAGCCCAAAATTACACATTTCATGTATTATTTTAAGGATCAAAAATCATTTAAAAATTTCAAAAATTCATTTCTGAAAAAGGGCTTCATAGTACTATTCTACATAATCTAAATAGTCTATACAAATTTTTTTAGCTTAAAACTACATTTTTAAGGTAATTTTTTTTTAATTTGAAATATGTTCGATTTTATACAGTTTCTTAAAGAAAATATATTTTCGCATGTAAATTTATCAAAGTAAAAATTTTCTCTAAATCTACGTACTTAAAAATCTTAGAATACTAAATTTCATAATTTTCTAAATATATTTAATATTTTTATAGAATTAAACAAGATTGAGTTAGAAATCAGACTTACCTATTCGACTAACTTCCGGCCACCAAAGGTGGCTCCATGTGTGTTGGCTAGGCTTGGCGATGGTGCTGGAGTGTAGCAATGGTGGCGGTTCACTTCCAGGTGGCTGTGGGTCGTGGGTTTTATTTAAATGCTTTAATCACACATATTTTTTGTAAATTTTGTAATTAAGCCTTAACTCTCACTCTTTCGATTCTTTCTAATTTCCTAACACTTCTAATTGACCAAATGAGCTTCTAAAAAAATTTAGGTATTTATAGTGTTGCCTAGATATTTTTTTCATTAATTTGAGTTGACATTGGCCTTATACTATTATTTTCCACTTTCTATTTGTTTAATTTTGATTGATTTATTTTTTTTATTCCATTTCCAAGTTGCCACGACTAATTTCTAGACATTTCCTCATTTTTTATGATTTTTCTATAATTTTTTATGAATTTTATTTAATTATTTAGTATTATTTTAGCATATTTAGGGTATTTTAAGTAATTTCACGTATTTTTACTTATATGTAAATTCATATATGGTACAAATAAATATTTTTAAATATTATTTATGTTATTTCATGATTTTTAGTGTGTATATAATTTATTTCTATCGATTCGTTAGTTATTAAAACTTGTTCAATGTGTTATAACGGATAGTACATATATAATTCAATGTTATATTATTTAATTATTTATTTTTCTAAATTCAAACTTACAGGATCACTTTTATGAATATTTCTAACTTCGTCGTAAAATTTGGGATGGAACGGATAATTTGCTCGATCGCTCTAAATTTTATGAATCAAGTTTTGAGTAGTTGATTGTGGGGCTTACAATATATATATTTCAAAATTCAACTTAATATTTTGAACATTTTTAAGTGTTATCTTTTGATAAAGTCGATTGAAATTTATTCAAATGTTTACTAAGTTTCATTTAATCTAATTCTTACAAAGATTTATTGATAAAATAAAAACTTGATTCAATTATATATAACTATATTGAGATATCCATTGCAGAAACATAAAGGGGAAGTTCGAAGTTTTACCTTTGATTTCCTTACTATAAAGTGGAAGTTAGGTCGAGTTATTGGCCGATATTTGTAGCCTTCTATGTGTTGAATATATTGGTGGCTCCTTGAATGGTGGCCATTGATGGAAGAAATTGGTGCTTAAAGTGATTGAGTTGAAGTGCTTTGGATACTTAAAAATTTTTATAAGTGTTTTAAGGATTAGCTCAGTAGTGTCTCTCTATATGTGAATTTTAAGAATATGGTAGTGGCTATGCCTTATGGTAGGTGGTGGAATGGATAAGGAGATGAGGCAATTCTTATATGTAGATTTGGTTACAAGAATGAGGGATCAAGTGTGAAAGAAAATAAGAGGAAAGTAAGAGTTGGGGTAGTTCATTGTCGAGAGTGAAAGTGAAGATAGCTTTTGAAATTCATTATCCCACATGGAGTTAATAAAAGCATGTAGACTTTCAAATAAAATAGCACATGTCAGCATCAACACATGTTGATTGGTGAGTGATATAACGAAATGGTGATGATAATCACATTTTTCCCGTGTCCATGTTTTGGGGCTAGTGTTGGGCAATTTTAATTTCAAACTGTAGGTAGTGGTTACTAGTGTTGGGCGATTAAAATTCAATCTTTGGGTGGCCAATATTCAATTCTTTGTTAGTTGTACTTTATTACAAGCATACAAGTTATATGTGTGATAAAATTAATTTTTACATCGTGTTCTAATGAAAACTTATGGACAAGCCTAAAATTTATTATATAACATGAAAATATGTTGAAGTTAATATTTTCATGTGATTACTTTATATTTTGAAACACTAATATAAATTCCTATATCAGTTAACTGTTTAGTAATGATAATATGATATTTTTGAGTTTCGACTTTTACGCTAGTCCATGTGTCATAATTGAACATTAAAATTTATAATAAGTTCTTTTTTTTTTTTTTTAAGTTTCAAGGTATTATGATTATTATTATTAAGCAAACATGATTCCTCCTTAAAATTTATTTGACTAATTATTTGTGAAATGTAAGGTTCAAAATTTAAAATTTCCACTCAACATAACTTTGATCATATTCTAAATCATTATTTATGATGGGATGTTACATTAATGGCTCCATGTGTATACATGTACATGCATAGGTAACTTCACTCAAGTATATTAAATTATACATTATAGGATATATTTTACTAACGTATTTTATTGGATGCAGGGTAATGGATAATCAACATGTAGATAACGTAATTTATACCTTTTATGGTTTCGGACTCCCATGGATGTATTGCTTGTATTCATCATGTGTGCATTCATTTTTGTATAGACAAACTTGTATGAGTTATAATAATGATTAATAACTTGTTTAAACGATAATAGTAAGGAACAAACTCATTGAGTTGTAGTTTACTTATTCCCCTATAGCTTTTTTTATAAGTAACCTTAAATTGGGATTAAGATAAAAGTAGAGTGTAGAGTGTAATTAGTGAGTAGTGTATAAGGAGTTAGAAGCAATAAAGAGCTTGCATAGTTGATTTAGAATATTCAATCTAATGAATATTCATTACACAATTTTTTTTTTTTTGTAGCCTTATTAAGCTTTAGAATCCTAAGATTTGTTTATCCTATCTTTTTATTTAATAGAAGATATTGATTCTCTATGATTCTGGTGGACTGTAGAATAGTGAGTATCCATAATTATTTATATTTTATATCAAATTAATAAATTGAAAATTGAAAATCTTGATGATTAAATAGTTAGAGTCTTGCAATCTCTAACTTATAAGGTGATGTTTGTATCATGGATATACATGTGATGTGAAAATTTTAGACAATTTTGTTAAGCTCTCTTTAGGATTGTAATAGAAGTGGTATTAGAGTTTTAGGTTGTTAAAGATAAAAGAAACCTACCATATGGTAAGATGAGTATAACTTAGTTAGAACTAGGTTAAATATTAAAATATTTGAACTTTTAGAATATATACTATATGTAATATCACATACATGTATTTATAACTACGTATAAGTGCATGTATATTTGTCATCCATTAACCCCCATAATTAAGCTGCCTTGATGAGTATACCCTAAAGACCCACGTGACATAAGTTTTGGATATTGAGCCCAAAGATGTTAGAAGTGAGGTTACATAAGTAAGCATTTCCAAATGTATAATTAAAGAAGAGTATGCATTGGAGATTGGGAGTAATGTTTCAACTATGAAAGTTGAAGTTGAAGTATCTAAATTAAATTTACTAGTCCTATTATGGCAGTAGCATTCAAATTGAAAGTTTAATAGTGTGAATGGAGAGTTGAAAAGATATTGTGATAGTTGATTTCAAATTTGAATCATTGATTAGATAGATTATTGAGTATAGATCATAAGTGGTGTTATGTAGATATAGGTTGCCTGTATATTTTGGAAATTTGTGATATAGAATACCATTGAACCTTGAATGTTTCGTTAATAAAAGTGCCTTAAGACTTATTACTTGATTTTTGCAAATTTTGGCCTTTTAGGATTATGTTTAGTAAGAACCAATAATTTCTATGAATTAAGGACTACCAAGATTTGGATATTAATTGTAATATGGTGCTAAGAAAGGTAGGATTGAATATGATAATTTGATTGTAGGGTTATTGAAAATGATGTATGACTTTTTGACATTATAAGCAAATCAACATAACTTATATGGGTAAATATAAATAGCAAGAAGAAAGATAAGGCTATGAATGATGGATTGTGACAAAGGAAGGAAGTACTTAGATACTATTCATAAATAGGCATGGATTGAGGTGGAGAGTGATGATGGTAAGACTTTCACTGAGCAAGATGTCTAAATGATGCTAGAGTAAGAATGAAGAGTGATGAAAAGAAGTGAATTCCAGTTAGAGCCCGAAGTTGATTGATTGTAAATGAAGAGTTGAGGAATTGAGATTATAAGTAGGGGTTAGAGCCTTTTTACGAAGTTTGAGGGACTCTTAGCATTATATTAGGCTAGGGTTCATATGCATTTTAAATTAAATTATGCATTTAAGGAGTATATGTAAATTGAATTGGAAAACCAATCTTAATAATTGACTGGAATACATAGTTATCTTAAGACTTAGACCTTAAACTCCTAGAAGCTTTGTTAAATGAGGTCAAGAGGTGATTATGAATGAAATGAAGTGAAAACTCCATATGAACTAGACCCCAAAGGATAATTACGTAGGACCTAAAGAGTAATTTACTCTGATTGCTAGACACAAGGTCAATGTACAAGGCATAAGATTAACTTAACCTTAAAACAATAGATGAACTACCCTAAAAGCAATAGTTACCCTAATGCTTACAAGTTTGAATGCATGAAGCTACCCATGATGAAGTGGATATAACATGTAGGAGTCAAAAGATGACTAACAAACAATTTTATTCTATAAAATGGGAACTTATGATAATAGGGGAGCATACAAATGAAATGTTGGGTGATATGAATAAATGAGTTAGGTAGATGACATTAACTTAGAAAAGTATTATCTTGAGTAGGCTATGACTGCTAGACATAATCGTCATCCCCCATCTGTGGTGTATGATCAAATTCGCAAGGATCAATTTAATGACATATTAGGATCAATAGGACTTCACATGATGATGCTCTTCAAATTATCAAGGTAAATAAATACTTTGAAGGTGATCTTGATGATCCAATTGAGACAGAAGATTGGTTGGTCCAAATTGAACAGTCATTTGAATTTTATAAAGTATTTGAAGACTTGAAGGTGGCCTATGGGACTTTTATGCTACACAAGATGTAAGAGTATGGTGGGATTTCAAGAGAAGAACTATGCCCCAACCTATCACTTGGAATAAGTTTTAGAGAAGAGTTCTTAAAGGAATATATCTCGGAATGCTTACAGAAGAAACTTTAGAAAGACCTGCTCCTTAAGTGGAGAAGGAATGGGAGCATTAATGAGTATGAATGCGAGCTCAGGAGACTGATACATCTAATTTATCCTAAATAGAGATGTAGTGCTTATTTTTGCATAGAAGTGTTCTTGGCAAGATTAGATCAATATACTTAAGGTAAAGTAGAAGGGTTCTAATTGAAAACTTATGATGAAATAGTTGAGAAAGCAAGAGAAATAGAGTATGCTGGAAGGGAGTTCTTAGAAGAGCAAAATGAGAAAGAAAAAGAAATCCTAGAATTAATTAAAAAGCTAATAGAAGCTTATGAAAAAGGTGATAAAAGGTTAAGTGAGGTATTAGACTCATAAGTAGATGAGATGATACCTAAGAAGCCGTACTAAGTTAGTTGCTAGAAGTGTGGTTAGGATCATTGCCTAAAAGATTGCACACAATTAAAGGGTAAGTGTTCTTATAGTGGAAAGATCGGGCATAAGGTGAAATGGTGTTTTAAGAGAAAAAACGTCACAATGTGCGTGGAAAGTGCGCCACGATATTTTCAAGTATTATCAAAAGTAAACCATTCAGGAGACGACTACAACTTACCAAGAACACCCCCTGTAGGAAGTGTTAAAAGATAATAATGTCCTTCTTGCCAAGATAATGCAAGGAGAAAAGAAGGAAAAACCCAACTAATTTATTGGTGACATGTTATTTTGATTGCTTAGAGTCAAATGTAGTTTTCAAAGGAGTCCATTCGTGAAGCAAGATGCTATTTCATGCATGCTCATGTAGTATTTACAAATCTCTAGCTCTATGAGTTGGTCCTCTCTGACCTTGTCAAAGGTCATCTAACTTGAAGTTAACTTTTCAAAAAAATAAAAAATAAAAAAGATATTCATATAAGGACATATCATGTGCAATGTAATTAGGATTTAACAATATTTTAGAGTATTTTAAGGAAGTGATATTAATATCGAGAAACTTTTAAAGAAGTAAAGATATGTATTGCATGTTAGTAAGAGACTTGGTAATGATGTATGAGAATGCTTAATTGAAAATTCGAATCCTAAGTGCAAAGTTGGAATAGTTAAGTTTTGAGAATAGAGCATTTTGTAAAGGGAGAAGACAGTAAATCCTATAAATTTAACCTTTTTAGATATAGAGTCGAACTCAAATGCCATAGAATTTTCCTAAGTCAACAAGACAACATAAATTTTAATTGATTTAAATTTTATTTTGAAACCTAAAAGAAAAACGAAAAAACCTTAATATAAAATTCAAAAACCCTAAACCTAATGTTCGCATACTCATAAAAAAATTTAAACCCTGAATAAAATAAAACCTTAAACCCTAAACCCTAAACCTTAAAAATATAAAACCCTTAATTAAATCCTAACTATGAAGAAAACCCTAATTTAATAAATCGACTTCAAATTTTAAGAAATTTCTTAAAATTGCTATCAACCAATTAGATATATTCCTAAATAATTCCAATTAACTAAATTAGGCCAATTCAAGGAGTAAATTAATAAAAATATAAATTCACCCTTATGAACATGATTTGCACCATATATGCATGTATATATAGATGTAAATAAATATGGTAATAAACATATATGTTAAAATATATGATATATCAAATAATATCAATTGAGTAAATTTAAGTCAATTAAAATATTAAATTAACGAAATTATATTCTTGCCCCTAAGTGATATTAATGGCGCCATGTATATTCATATACATCCATATCTAACTTTACTCGAGTATATCAAATTATATATTATAGGATATATCTTACTATTGTATTTTATTGGATACAAGGTAGGAGATAATTAACGTATAGACAACATAATCTATATCTTCTATGGTTTCAGACTCCATGGATGTATTGCTTGCATTAATTACGTGTGCATTGATTTTTGTGTAGACAAACTTATATGAGTGATAATAATGCTTGATAATTTACTCAAACAGTAATGGTAAGAAATGAACTTACTCAACTTGGTTTACTCATTCCCTTATAACTTCTTTCATAGGTAACCATAAGCTAGGACTAGGATAAGTGCCGAGTGGATAGTGCAATTAGTGAGTAATGTAAAAGGAGTTAGAAGCAGTAAAGAGCTTGCATAATTGATTTAGAATATTATGTATAATGAATATCCATTGCTCTTTTTTTTTTTTTTGGCCAACCTTATTAAGCTTTATAATCCTCATATATGTTTACTCTATTTTATTATTTAATAAAGGATATTGATTTTCTACAATTTTAGTGGACTATAGAATAGCAGGTATCCGTAGTTAGTTATATTTTTTTTATTAAATTAACAAATTGAAAATTGAAAGCCTTAATGATTAAATAATTAGAGTTTTGTAATCTATAACTTATAAGATACTTTTATATAATAAAAATATATGTGATATAAAAATTTTTGACAAACTTATTAGATCGGACATCCATTCATATCTTTCAAACTCAAATCCCATCTTCACACGCCTTATTGTTCCGATTACGATCGAATTACAGATTAAGAAATATAGAAAACAGAAGCAGTCACGTGTAGGGTGGGAAAAGGCTAATTGCTCAATTTATTTGTTGTCGATTTGCGGTATATCACTACCACTATATATTTTTTTCTTAATGAAAGGAAGTTCTAGATTATGATAAATATAACTTATTGTATTATATATAATAATGGAAGGGATAGGGATAAATATAGGAAAAAGGGGAAACTTTTTCTTGTCGTCATCGATAACGGGGAGATGCTGTAAAAAATTCCAAATGGAAAAGTGTAGAAGCAAATTTATGATTTTGTTTTGAACTAAGTTTTAACCGAAGTAATGTGTTATATATTTTTGCCAAAATGTTGCTATGGATCGTGACTTATGTTTTCAGGGCATGTATTTTAGTGTATGGATAATTCGTATTAGCATGTCTATTTTTTTTTCTAATAATTAAGCAGACAATTGTCCATTTGCAAATAGAAATTTAACAAATATAGTAAATATCTGTTGATATTATGATATAGTGGTGGGAGGGTAGATAACTGATTCAACTCATTTGTGTCTATCGATATATATGGGGAAAAAAGAAAAAGGTAAACAAAGAATGAGTTACTAACATAAAAATGCTATATACTCTACCTCAATCATCGATGGTGAACAACTATTGCACAAAACAAATGAAAAAAAAAAAAAAATGTAATTCCAATTAAATTCATAATTTTTAAAAGAAAGCATATATTACACACTAGATATCAAGAATAATATAAATTAATATGCAACATCAATGAACAAAAAATCTAAGATAGTTCGTTATTAATAGTGCTATGAATAATACCAAAATGTAAATATTGCCCAAACGTACGTGGCTACAAAATTTGGATGCTTTTAAATTCAATGTAAAATAAAGTATCAATATTGTCATCTCGAGATCTTAGCTGGCATAAACTAGGCTTCATGCAATCAGTAAACTTGCAAAAAAGAATACTATGAGGAGACATCAAGGTATTGTTTAGTATAACCACTCCGATACTTAAGTTGGTAAGGTTTCTTTAGAAAATGTGAGTGCTTAGGAGCAATAGGTAGACTTAAGTATGCAAAGTATCAAATAGTTTATCATTAAATAATAATCTCGTATTTATAAAGGAGTAACCCCAGGACTTCGAGAATCAGTTAGTAGGAAGAACTAATTCCGCAAGTATTAGAGAATGCGTTTGTGATACGTGTCCTAGATTTGCAGGATGCGGTTATTGACTTGGTTTATTAGCCTTATCTAGTGTCTTCTAGCCATTAGAGGCCTCCTTTAGCCGGTAAGGCCTCGCTCTAGGTTGAGTCTAGAATGGCTGGCCCTAAACTATAAGCCCGATCAAATTAGGATGGGCTTGAGATGCCCATGTCTAAATAGCCCTATCAACACTTGCCTTCACACAGTTTCATTGCTAAAGTGAAGGCAAAGAGGAGGGACATGTGGGCTTCTCAAGCATAGTCGATCTGACTTGAAAGTATCCAAGTAGGTGCTGTTGTACCGACATGGCAATGATGGAGCTCCGAGCTAGTGGAAAGCTGAGGTGAAGATGTCTGAGGTAGCCAAGGGATGGGGTGAGACATATCCGAATAGACTACCTTCTAGGTAGAGGTGACTACAACTATTTCGAAGTGAAGTGCTAGACACCTAAGCATAATAGAACCTTTGTAGGGAAGTCAGAACAAGATGCCTATACACCTAGCTGGATGGTTAAATCTAAGGTAAGGAATCTAAGGCTTGAGGTAAGCGATCCAAGGCATTAGGTAGGTCGATTTGAACTAAGCTCACCATTGAGCAAGTAGGCATAATTTATTTGACTTGAGGCATGGTGCTATTAAGATGTCGAACGAGTGGAAGCTAGAGGGACCTTAGGGAAACTTCTTGTAGAAGAAACCTTTTAGATTCTTACTTTGTCATGCCTATTTTCAGTACATTTAATGCGATGTAGCAGGTATCTTATCGTAGTAGATTGGTGTGTGGCTGCATGCGTTTTGCCTTTCAACTATGGTTGTCCGATTAAAGTTGACTCCATGTATCTGCATTACAGCATTTCATGGGATTTATGCTTATACAGATCCTTATAACCACTTATGTGGTTTCTAAGATGATGGGAATCAGCCTCTGACCATATCCAAGCCGAGGCTTGTCAATGCTTGCTAAGGCCGAGCTATAGCCAAAAGGACGAGGGGAGGGAAAATAAACACTTGACATCAACTCTGTTGTTAGTCGAGGTATCGAAAAATTGTAAGACCGAGTACTCAAGACTAAAGAACCACTCGACATTGCACCGAGAGACTCATGCCAACTAATTCTAGAGCTCAGCAATTATGGGTTGACCTTTCTGGTGTTTCAATTAAGCCAGACAAGACTTCAAGGACTCCTTCCCGAAGTCGTACATCCAACTGCTGACTCCATTTGATTTAGATACTACTCCTTCCAGGACATGCCGAGTGGCTGCATGTCGATTTTCTTTGTAAAACGTACAGTTTTGTATTCTTGTACATGTTTTCCTTCATTTTATTTATGAGCCCAATTCTTTAGGGTTTAAGGCCTTATACATTATTTATAGTTTTGCCACTAAGGTTTAGGACTTACTATAAATAGCAACTGTTGTAAACATATAGACAAAGATAGACATATAAAGAAGAATACGAAAATTATATTCCCATACAGAGTAAATCTTTCCTCCTTCGAGTAAGGCTATACTTGAGTTAGCATTTTCCGGATTATCGAGAGTTGATTAGACTTTTTAATCGTCCCCCTATTCTTATCAATCTTAACCATAAGATTGTGGTGAATCCCTTCATTTGAACTAGTTAGTGAGTCATATCTAACCTTTCATTTGAAACCCTAAGCAACATTTAGTATTTATGAGTCGTATCGAATTCTATTTCTAGCTCAAACTCCTGATTGTGTTTATGTCTTGATGTGTGATATCCATCTACATTCACAGTCAAAACCCTTATTCACTTCTTGTTCTTCATAGTCATTCTATTCATTCGACCCGCTGTCGTTTAGATCCCTATCATATTGGTATCAGAGCTTTAGGGAGACAAGTAGGTTGATGCTCTTCAAAGTTTGTTTAACCATTTCAACATCTGTTTGTCGTCATTTTAAGCGTAGTGTGTTGTTAGCGTTCTTAGTAGTCGTAGTATTGTGTTGTAGTTGAGTCCCGTGACATTAGTTTTAGTAGTTCATTCTAGTTGTTGTGAAAGTGTTTGTCAGTAATGGTAGCTATAGAAGCTGAGTAGTGGTTGTTTCTAAGTTACCGTAATTTCGTTTTATTGTTTCTTTAATTTTCTGGTAAATTACTATACAAACAAGAATGTCAGAAGATAGTGTCAACAACAATGGAGACAGTCCTCGTAGAAGCTTGAGGTGACGTATTGACAACTTAGAGTTCTAGATTCAGAATCTCATCGACTCTATTCAGGAGCTTACTAGGTTAGTTAGAGGCCGTAGATGTGATGGCCGAGAAGAAAGGAAGGAACGGACACCTACCATTAGGAGTGGTTCCAATGAACTTTATAATGATGAATGATAGTCGAGAAGAGCTGTTAAGCCGAGAAGAAGAGAAAACTTACTAATGCCGAGAAGAGGCAATGACAGGAGTATTGACTCCAAGTTGAACCACGAAGCCTGAAGAAGAGAGTCGAGGCTGAGATGAGATATGGTCGAGCAGAGCTCAAACATAAGTGGCCAATCCAAGGTAAACCAGGCTGCTAGGAATGCAAGGGATGAACCCTGAGCACCTGGCTGAGGACTTGGCAATATAAAGCTTAAGTTTCCAACCTTCTGTGGAAGTAGTTGAACTGAAGAGTTCCTTGACTAAGTTCCCTAAGTCGAGAAATTATTCGAGTGCTACGAGTGTGATGATCGAACAAATGTTAAGCTGGCTTCACTATTCCTTATTAAATATGCAAATCTTTGGTGGGATAAGCTGGTTGCCAAGTAAGATGCTGAAGGAGAAGAGCCGATCAGAACATAGAGACTTATGAAGATATTGGTGAATGAATGCTTTGTGCTAACCTACTTCAAGCAAGAGAGGCTCTATGCCTTCCAACACTTGAGACAGGGCCAAAACATTATTGAAGAGTACTTAGGAGTTTGAGACCCAGATGATAAGATGTGAAATTGCTGAGCCACAAGACTGCAGCATTGCTAGGTTCCTGAGTGGACTCCAAGATAACATTGCCGACATAGTTGAATTGCAGCCATTTAACTTTCTGGACGAGCTAATCAATTTAGCATTAAGAGTAGAAAGACAAAGGAGGTAGAGGCATCAAAGGTCAAGTAGCCGATCTCAACAAGGTATCCTTAAGCTTGAGAGGTATGTTGAGAGAAGGCAAGAAAAGAAGATAGAGAAAGGAAAGCATAGCTGATCCATCTATGCTGAGAAATAGATTGCCAAGAAAAAAAGGACACCCGGTAACAAGGCCAAGAAGTGAAATGCTTTAAGTGCTTAGGCTATGGACACATTGCTTCTCAGTGTCTAAATAAAAGGGTCATGGTCTTAAAGGGCAAAGGACCTGAAGCTTAAATCGAGAGTCAAAGTGACAAGACCTCGAACGATTGGTTGATAGAAGATGTCTATCCTAAGGACCTCAATAAACTCTTAGCTTCGGCCACACGAGCTGACTTGAAAGCAGATCTTAGACAAAGAGAAAATTTATTTCACATGCAGTGCCTAGTGAGTGGGAAGACCTATTCCCTGATTATCGATGGAGGTAGTTGTACCAACATCATTTCTAACGAGTTTGTAGAAAAGATGAAATTGCTGACCTACCCACATCCCTAACCTTATGGATTAAAATGGTTTAATGATAAGGGTATGGTTCATGTGCATAAAAGAGCATGAATCACATTCAAGGTAGGACAGTATGAGAATAAGATTGACTTCGACATAGTGCTTATGAATGTCACAAATCCACTTCTTGGCCGACCTTAGGACTATGATCGGAAAGTGATCCATGACGGCTTCCTCAACACTTGCACTGTTCGAAAGGATGGGAAGAGCTATTGCTTGACCTCAATGAGCGTTAAGGAAATCCAAACACACTCGGCACCCATGGTGAAGAGAAAAAGGAAGAGAAGCTTATTCGACATCTCAACCTGTGCTCAACACTTAACATCGAGGACGACTTCCTTTCAAACTTGTGGTAATGATGGGAATCGGCCTCCAACCATATCCAATTTAAGGCCTATCAATGCTTACCAAAGCCGAGCTGTAGCTAGAAAGACGAGGGGAAGGAAACTAAATATTCAGCATCAACTCTGTCATCAATTAAGGTGCTGAGAAACCACAATGTCGAGTACTCAAGACCAAAGAACGACTCAGCACCGCACCAAAAGACTCATGTTGATTGATTCTAGAGTTCGACAATTATATGCCGACCTCTCTAATGTCTCTACCAAGCCATGTGAGGCTTCAAGGACTCCTTCCCAAACCTATACACCCAATTACCGAGCCTATCCAGTTTGGATACTACTCCTTTTAGGACATGTCGAGTAACTGCATGTTGACTTCCCTTGTAAAACGTACAGTTTTGTATTTTTGTACATGTTTTCCTTCATTTTATTTATGGGCCCGATTCTTTAGGGTTTAAGGCCTTCTATATTATTTATGGTATTACCACTAGGGTATAGGACTTGCTATAAATAGCAACTGTTGTAAACATACAAACAAAGACAGACATATAGAGAAGAATACGGAAATTATATTCCCATACAGAGTGAATCTTTCCTCTTTTGAGCAAGGCTATACTTGAGTTAGCATTTGCTGGATTATCGAGTGTTGATTAGACTTTTTAATCATTCTCACATTCTTATCAATCTTGACCCTAAGATTGTGGTGAACTCCTTCATTTGAACCGGTTAGTGAGTCATATCTAACCTCTCATTTGAAACCCTAAGCAACATTTTGTGTTTGTGAGTCCTATCGAACTTTATTTCGAGCTCAAATCCTTGATTGTGTTTATGTCTTGGTGCGTGATATCCATCCACATTCACACTCAAAACCCTTATTCACTTCCTGTTCTTCATATCCATTTTGTTCATCTAACCCGTTGTTGTTTCAATCCCACCACCAAATATTTGGCCTATAAATACCATAATCATGTTGAGAGGTTACTTTTTCGCAATTTCTTTGTTCCAACATTGCAAAACTTTACTCCTTCATATTGATCTTCTTTGCAAGCTTTCTAACAAAGTTCATATTCATCTTTTTCCATAATGATGTTGACCAACATAAGTGAGACAGGTTCAGATGCATCAAAGTATAACATCACCAACTCCAAAACTACAAGGAGTGATCCCCCCAACATAGGAAAGGAAGAAGTCTCGTCTCTTGGACAACTCAATGACTCCATTAGGATGATAGTAGAGGCATTAGATAAAGCAAGGCTCATCAATGCCAACCTTAGGAACATATATGTATATGCTTCCCTACCACATCCTTGGGATTTATTTGACATGTCTAGGACAAGCAAAGGCCTAAGTGGCCGAGCGAGTAAGAGCAAGCCCTCTACCCCTAGTTGGATTTTAAGTAACTTTATTGCTAAGTCAATTATTGGATGGAAGAAACGGTTGCCAAGTAGGGAAGAATAGGTGGCCTTGCTGTAAGGGAGGCGCTTTATGCTATTTGAAAAGTGCTTAGAGTTTGGGCAACACCTCCTTCTAAGCAACTTTAAGAAGGAGTTCTTCAACTGTCACCAGTGCGGTTTAGCATAAGTCCCTCCTAATAGGTAAAGGGTATTGAAAGCCTTCTAGGTGCTTTGTGAATATTTGGTGATAATAGCTCGAGCTTTTCAACCACTTTTATATGTAGAATAACGTTTTTAAGGGGAGGGGGCCGGTGGGGTTGTGGCGGTGCATACCTCCTACCTCATTTAGGGAAAAAGTTATTTTACAGCCTTACAGATTCAATCAAAGGCTAGTCGAACGACTACATGCTAGTCCAGCTACCTAAGGAGGCATATTTTTGAACGAAGTGGACTAAATTGGTCCAAACTAAGGCCCAAAAGGAGCTTGGCCTTAGTGATGCTGAAGCTACGTGAGAGATTCAAGCCTTCATGGCTTTTAGGGACTGCCAGTAAATAAATGCCGTAGAGACAATGGGAAGGTAATTCCGATATTTGATCTTTGAGCTCTTCCCCAACATGAAGAAAGCTGTAGTGAAGAAGTAGGCTGAATGTACAAGTTCATTTTTTTTATAAGCGCCTTTTTCTATTATGTTAGTTTAGAGATACTTTGTTTGACATCTCTTTTCATTAAATGGGGGAAAGATCTTTCTTTTCCATGCCGATCACAGTATAGTTGGTAAATGGTAGTGTTTTATATTTTGCTTTCACTTCGTTTTCTTTTTCCTTACTACTTTTTTCCATTCTTTACAGGCAAAAATCTGGTCGAGGGGATTTTCCATCCCTTAATGGAGGAGCTGATGGGGCATCAAATATCTATATCACAACCAACCATGAAGGCCTCCGTGTTAAAGGGTAAGGCTGTGTGACCGAGGTCAGGGGCAGGGGAGATAAGCATAGTCAAGTCAACGGCTCTACCTTAGGGGATTCCTCTTAGCTCCCGAGCAAAGTCATTAGTTGCTAAGCTTGTAGGTGTTGCTCTTCCTTCCATTACCCTTATCTCTACTTCCAAGCTTATTATTATAGGGGATAATCTTACTGGCGCTGATGACCCAGACGTTGAGATGTTGGCTTCTCCTGGAGGAGAGGAGGAAATGGTTGAGGATACTTCCCTGTCCGAAGTGATCAGGCAGAAGAGGAAGGCTCTCGAAACATCTAGGAAAGTAGCACCCAGAGCCAAGAAGTAGAAGCCTCTAGGGAAGGTGCCCCTAAGCCAAGTGACTTAGTACGAGTGGTCAACAGCTCACCTTTATAAAAAGTTTGGCTTGACCCCTAGGAAATGACTTGTCCTAGGAAATGCCGTACATCTTTTGAAATGAAGGGCTCTATCATCACACTTTCGAGTCTGAGACCAAGAGGGTTAAGGGGAATCTCTTGAGGTCGAAGTAGGAGATTCGGGGTAATGAACTTACGTTGCAGCACCAGACTCTAGCCTCATTGGGATCTTATACCCTTAGCGATTAGGCCATTCTCGAGGAGATGTCGATAGTAGGTAGGGACGACCTAATGGAGATGGCGGGCCACTTGAGTACGCTCATCTGGTAGGTAGGCCTTCATCCCTTTACATTGATGTGCTTCGTTCTTGTCATTAAACTAACCTCGGTTTGTTTCTTTACAATACTACAGCCAGGTGTTGCTTCAGTTAAACAATTATGATGCTGTTTGGAAAGGGGTCAAGGGCTTTTGGGAAGCATTACGTAAGATTGAAAAGGATTTGTAGGAGACAAAGTCTTGTACTAATAAATATTTGGATAAGTTTGTTAAGGCTAACTGGTGTTTGCGTTACTCTTATGTGTAAGTAGTTGGGCTTTAAGGCAGATTAAAGGATGCGGAGCGAAAAAGAGAAACTATTGAAGGCATTACTAAGAAGGCCAACAACCAAGAGGCTCAACTCAAAGATGAGCAGAAGACTAAAGCTCATTTCTCCTTGAAACTAGATAAGGAGAAGGATCCATAAGAGAGAGTATGCCAAGCTAAAGGTGTCGATCTCCAAGCTGCAGACTGAGTTGGCGATGAAGGCATTTAAGTATTACAGTGTCAAAGCTACTTCACTAAAGCTAGCTAATTTGAAGTTTGGCTAGAACTATAAGTTTAGGAGCTTCAGGGAAGGGTTTCGGAGATGGAAAAGATCATCTCCAAAATGGACACTAGAGAGGTCATTAGTGACGCTACGACTAAGAAAGCTTTTGCTGACTTTCAGTTGACGTAGTAGTGGTTAGAGGAGTTAGAAGACATCTCGATCGAGTGCACCCACTACATATGGAAAGAGGTGCTCTCCCATTATCCTGATCTCGATCTGAGCTTCTTCGGTCATCTGGACATGTCAACTTTTAGGGAGAAGAGGAAGGCCAAAGTACGGGAAAGAGAGGCTACTCAAGTAGCTGCCAAGGTCCCAATCGCCCCTTCTACTGCTAAGTCTTGACATGATGCTTCTACATCTGTTTTGTCTCGATAGCTTGGTAGGTAGTCACCCTTGAGGGTGCTCCTTAGGGCGATTAAGGTTGGGGTGATCCTCTTACCTTCACCTAAAGCCATGCTTTCTAGGGACCATCAATGAACCAGCCTTCCGAGCAGAGAGAAGCTTTGAGTTTTTGGAGTTGTCAAAGTTGGACAATCCGAGGCGATAGTTGTTCCTTCTCCTTCTTCTTATACTTCAAGCTGAGATGTTGACCTTAAATTTGTATGACCCCTAAGATATGAATGAATGTTTGAATTTGAATTTTTCGTGTGCTTGAATTTTTTAACTACATACTTGAATTCTTCTTTTTGTAGCTTGGTTCCTCGTGACATGATCTCATAGTTGGGCAGGATGGTGGGGTTCTAGATGGGATGATAGTAGTCTAGTTAAGAGGTGTTTTCCCTTACTAAGATTACTCGAGAGGGTCAAGTTGATGGCATTCTAACCTGCCCTGTAAGTGGGAGTTCCTCTGTATAAAGGGTGTTTCCCCTTACCGAGGTTACCAAAGGGGGTTAGGTTGGTAGCGTTCCAACTTGCCCGATAGGTAGGTCCATTCACCTTTTGGGGGCAGGGACTTTGGCACAAGTAAGAGAGAAAAAGAGATAAATGGAACTTTTCATTCATTCAAACTTTGAAATGATTTACATTGTGATATCTTAATCAAAATAAAGATGAAGGTTATTGACATTCCATGTGCATGGGATGAGCTCATTGTCCTGTCTATCTAATCTGTATACTCCATTGCCAAAATTTTCTCTAACTCTGATCGGGTCTTTTCAATTGGGGGTTAACTTACCTTATCCTTCTCGTAAACCTATGGCCTCTAACTTTTGGCAAACTAAGTCACCAACCTTGAATTCTTTGTGTCTGACCTTTTGATCATAGTATTGGGCGACGTAGTGTTGGTAAGTAGTTACTCGGATTGCAACGAGGTCTCAAATTTCTTCGATGTTGTGAACATTGGCTTGCAATAGGGACTCGTTAAGGATGGTGTTGAAACTTTGAGTCCAGATGTTGGGGAGCTCGAGTTTAATAGAGAGGACTACCTCCGACCCAAGCACTAGGCGAAAGGGGGTTTCGCCTATGAAAGTACGGTAAGTGGTCCTATACCTCTACAAGATGTTGGGCAGTTCGTCTACGTAGGTGCCATAGGTTCGGTCCACTTGCTTCTTCAAACTATCAAGGATGACTTAATTGGCTGCTTTTACCTGGTTGTTTGAATAGGAGTGAGTGACCGAGCTAAAGTATGGCATAATGTGATACTTAGCGCAGAATTCTTTGAATTTGGGGTTATCGAATTGTCACCTGTTGTCTATGATGAGAGCGTTAGGGATCCCAAATCGAGAGAGGATATTGTTCCTAACAAAAGACTTAATACTCATTTCTGTGATTTTTGCTACAACTTTCACATTGACCCATTTGGTGAAGTTGTTGACAACAACTATGATGAACAATCATCCTCCCGAAGCTATAGGGAAGGTGTTGAGGATGTCGATACCCTACTAAGGGAAATGCCATGGATTGGTCAGGGGATGGCTAGTGTTGGGTACATGACTGATAGGGGCATGTTTCTAGCACTTAGGGCACTTTTGAGCTATGACTTTAGCATCTTGCCTTATGGTAGGCTAGTAGTATCTGAGCCATAGCACTCAAATGTAGAGAGCTTGGGATTGAATCTGAATGCTGCACATTCCGGCGTGTAACTCTTCCATGATGCGTAGGCCCTCAGTTTCTTGAATGCATTTAAGTAGGAGGAGGCTGACCCCCCCTGCGATAGAGGATGCCATTGACCAACATGCAGTTGATGACGTGATATCTCAACTTCTTTGCCTCTCTCTTGTCTTCTAGGAGCATGCCCTACTCCAAGTAACTCTGGATGGGATCCATCCAGCTTAGCTTTGATGTTGTTGTTGTCTGTTCTAAGACTTCTACCAAGACCAAAGTTATGCTTTTCTCCAACAGGTATTCTATAAAGATCTTCCTATCCCTTACTTCAGGCTTCTATGTCTTAGTAGAGGCAAGTTTAGATAGCCAATCTATCATTAAATTTGCAAGTCAGTGGATCTTTGTGATTATCTACGAGGAGAATTTAGCTAGAAGGCTCCTTACCTTTTCTAAGTACCTTGCCATTGTGTCATCATTAGCCTCATATTTGCCTTAGACTAATTGATGACTAGCATTGAATCCAAAAAGACTTGTATGTACTCAACGCCAATCTCTTTAGCCAATTTGAGATCGGCTATTAAGACCTTATATTCGGATTTGTTGTTGTTGGTATTGAACTCGAACTTAAGGGCGTAACAAATTGTGATCTTGCATGGGCCGATCAGAATAAGATCCCCACCTCCACCCTCTAAGGTGGATGATCCATCGACGTAGGGAGTCTACATTGGCTTGTTGTCGCCTAATGGTGCTTCCTCCTCTCCTGTATATTCGACCATAAAGTCGGTCAACACCTGTACCTTAGAGGTCGTTTGTGGCTGATACTGGATTCCTTACGTGCTTAGTTTCGTTGCGTACTTCACCATTCATCTAGGCACTACTTCTATAACATTTTGTGCAACGGCTAGTCCGTAAGCACAATGATCTAGTGCACTTGGAAATAGGGCATTAGTTGATGTGTTAAGATGACGACGACCAAGATTTTGCTGCCTAAGTGTACTTGACCTTAGGCTTGTAGAGTATATGGCTGATGTAGTATACGGGCTTGTGCTCTTTCTCCTTTACTCTGACTAGTACAGAAGAGAGTGTCTGGTTGCTTATGACCAGGTGCAAAAATAAGTCCTCCCTTAGGACAAGCTTAGAGAGGATAGGAGAGTACATGAGGAAGTCCTATAGCTATTAGAAGGTTGCTATGCACTCCCGAGTTCATTTAAAACCCTAGGGGTTTTTGAGAATTTTGAAGAACTTAGCGCATATATCTACACTCCCCGAGACAAATCCACTTAGCGTGGCTATCATGTTGGTGAGCTTCTTCATGTCTCAGATTGAGGTAAGGGGCTTCATCTTCCGAATGGCACTTTTCTTTTCAAGGTTAGCCTTGATACCCTTTTAAGTGACCAGGAAGCCTAGAAATTTACCCGAGTCGATCCTAAAGATGCACTTTTAGGGGTTTAGCTTCATGTTATATTTTCTCATCTGGTCAAAATCTTCCTAGAGGTCCTTAATATGATCATTCAGCTCCTTGCTCTTAATAATCATATTGTTGACATATACCTCCATATTACCCCTGATCTAGGGCTTGAACAGCTTTGTCACCATGTGCTAGTAAGTTGCCCCATCATTTTTAAGGTTGAAGGGCATGATAGTATAGCAGTACGTGTCGAAGTTAGTGATGATGGAGATATGGACTTCATCCTTTAGGTCCATTTTTATTTGGTTATAACCCAAGAAGGCATTAATAAAGCTCAGTAGAGCATGCCCTGAAGTGTAATCAACCAGCTGGTTAATCTTGAGGAGAGAGAAGCAATCCTTCAAGTAGTCTTTATTGAGGTCGGTATAATTGATACACATTCACCACTTTTTAGACTTTTTCTTAACTAGAACTACATTTGCTAGCCATGTTAGGTGCTTCTCTTCCTTTATGAAGTTAGCTTTCAGCAGTTTCTGTACTTCTTCCTCGATTGCGGCTTACTTCTCTAAGGTAAAGTGTCTCTTTTTCTAATTAATAGGCCACGTGATGGGGTTGATGTTGAAGCTATGGGTTACTAGGTTGGGGGCGATCTTAGGCATTTTTGAGTTGATCAGGCAAACCTATCTAAGTTGGCCCACAGGAAGATAATTATCTTGCCCTTCACTTCGGTGGGAGTCTTAGTCTCGACCCTAGTAATCTGGTCAGGAGAGGTACTGATCTATACTTCCTTTGTGTTTTTGCCCGGTTCACCTTTATCAGCAAGCTTTTTCTGCGGGCCAATTTCCAAAGCGAAGACGCCATCGGCTTTGGTGGCCCTAACATAAAGCTCTTGAGAGAGCTTTTGATCACATCTGCATATTCCTACCTTAGTTAGGGTTGTGAACTTAGCCTTCGAGTGAAAGGAGGATGTGATGACACCAAATGTGTTTAAACTTGGTCTTCCCAAGAGAGTGTTACAGGGGGACAGGCAGTTAATCACAATGAACTTTATTGGTTGTCATATAACATAGTTGTCATCACCAAGTTCCATATCAAGCGTAATGATTTCTTTGGCTTGGACAACACTCCCACTAAAGCTAATGAGGTTGTGGTGGTACGGCTTCATCTTGACTAGTAGCTTCTTTGTCATCATCTCATATGTGTGGAGGAAGAGGATATCAATTGAGCTACTGGTGTCCACCATATCTTCAGAACTTCGAAATTTACAATCATCGCCCCAATGACCAAAGCGTCTTGATGGGGGGTGTCCACCCTCTCCAAATCTTCGTTGGAGAAGGAAATTGAAGTATTTAGCTTCTGTTTCTTCTCCCTTACTGCCAGTACCTCAGACAGGTTGTTAAGTAAGCTATTAATACTTGACCGGCTCCTAGGGTGTGTCATCCCAACGATTATATTGATGACGCCATTGGGGGCCTAATTGTTGCGGTAATTACTGATCTACTCTACTTCGGCACCCTCAGTCCACTGCCTCCGAGGTGTGTGGTCCTCATTGTCATCGAAATGGTCGTTATTTCTCAATTGGACCATGTATTCACTAAAGAAGCCCCGCTGAATGACATATTCAATAGCATTATTTAACTGGAAGCATTCATCAGTAGTATGCCCATGGTTACCGTAGAACTGGCAGTACTTATCAAAGTTTTGACAGCGAGGGTTCCCCTTCATCTTTGAGGGTCTCTATAGTAGGTTCTTATGCTTCACCTCAGAACAGACCTGGGCTATGGGTCTATTTAGAGGGGTACACTACGTGTAGATAAGTAAAGGAGCGACTCTCGTTTGACTTGGCGCTTCTTCTTTCCCGAACCTTCCCCCTCTGATTTACTCGGTACTCTTTTGCCAAGGTGATTTTTCATGGACAATCTTTCCTTGTCCCACTTTTCACTTGACCTCTTTTGGTGTACATTGCGCTTGGTATAAATATTGTCCTCCTGGTCAATGTACTTTTAGACCTTATTCTAAAAGTTAGCTAGGGTCTTTAGCTTGCTTTTCGTAAGCAATCAGAAGAAGTATCTTGAAGGTCGAATACTAAACTGAGCAACATAGATAGTAACTCGCTCGTTTAGTTGAGGGATTTTGACTATAGCATTATTGAACTAGGCCACATAATCATGCAAAGATTCGCTCTCACTATGCCTTATCAAGTATAAGGACAATGTATCCTTGGACGGGGGCTTACTAGCCCTGAAATGGAGGTTGAACTTTCATGCCAGCTCATCAAAAGAGCTGATGGAGTTCTTGAGTAAATAGTTGAACTACATCTAAGCTACTTTCCTTAAAGTGCCTAGAAAAGTCTTACACATTATGGTGTCCTCATGACCATTGAGGTTCATAAGGGTACGAAAGTGAAGGAGGTAGTTGTTAAGGTCTCATGTACCATCATATTGATCTAGGGTCAGAAGCTTGCCATTAGGGGGCATCACTTTGTCTCAGATGCCCCTAGTTAAGGGGGTTCTATTACATGCGACCAGCTTGGTGTCGCCAGCTACCTTGCTCCCTTATTGCTCTGAGAGTCATCTCAGGATCGTGTGAATAAAATTGTTAATTATGTGTATAGAGTAACCATTATATAAAGAGAGTAAGATGAAAAAAAATATTTAATAGGTATTATATGTCATGTGTTATGTACACATGGTGTGTAAATATCAATAAGATATTGATATGAAGTATAATGAAATGAATAATTACTAAATCAATTATTACACGTGATTTGCACACACCATACATATCAACATCATATTAGCATTTACACACCACATATATATACATAACATGTGGAAGTACATTTGTAGTCTTTCCCGTTTACCTACTTTTCTATTTGAGTTTTTAACCCCTTTTATTTGAATCCTTAAGATTTTGTAAAACTTTTTAAAAGTGCGACTTCTATTATAATCATTGAATTATCTATCAATTCATTATATATATCAGCTTCAAACTGGTCTATAGTAATCAATATAACAAAATGGTAATTTTAAATATATAATTACATAATATAATAAAAATAATATTAAATATGATTAATTATATAATAAGATGAAAATAATAAAAAATTACATAAAATAATTAAATATAAAAAAATAGGTCGGAAAAGTTTGTGAAAATCCTAATGACATTGCATAACTATCTCAAGGTCAATGAGAAGCTAATATATGCCTAAGATGTGTAGAAAATTTTATAGATTTAATTAAAGTTCTACTTTTGTAAGGTTTTTGAAAATGCTGATGACTTAAATAATTAAAAAAAAAAAAGATTGAGGACTTAATTAGAAAAGTGGATATTAAGTAATTGTTGAGGACTAAAACTATACTTTTCCGTTAATTTTATACGAACTCGTCTCTACTTTGGGATTTACAAAATTACTCAATTAGTATTTCTTTAGTTGTTATTTTTAGGCAATCATAAACTTTTTCAATGAAGCAAATTAGTTGCAATTAGCATTTTTTTTGTATATTGTTTCATTTCATTTTTTTTTTACATGCATTATCTACACTATTTACATTTTTCCATTTTTTGTTTATTGATTGTAGGTTTGTTTTGATTCATTATTTGTGGCATGTTCTTGTAAAACCTGGTTTAAAAAAAAGGTTATTTAATAATAATAATAATAAGAATAATGTTAGAAATATAAAATAAGAGAAGGAATATAATAAAAACTTAGAGATATGGTATGACTTATAATGGACTAGGGACAGTAAGGGCAATATTGTCAGGGAAAGATTTAAACTTTCTACTAATCTCATATCAAACGAACTAACTTACAGCATCACATCTCTTCCTCACCAAAAATATTATGATACTTTTCTAAGAAACTTACAGTTCTCAACCTAACCCTAAATCCCTAATTAGGATTTGCGTTATTGAAAAGGAAATTCACAAGAATTAATCTCTCTTCCGTTTTCGAGTAAGTCTTTTTTTTTTTTTTTCGTTTTATTTTGTCAATTTATATCTTTTAGGGTTTTCTTTGATTTTCCTTTTTGGAGGAGGTGTTGTAATTATCAATGTGGCGATGAAGGATAATTATTATGTTACTAATGTTGCATATGCATGCATGTAATGTGTCGGGTTTTGTCCATAGAAAATTTGGTGTTTTATGGTGGTCTGTTAATTTTGTGTGGATGTGTAGTCCATGCATAAGCATGTAGTTGATGATGGTGTGCTTGTGCTATGTGTGTGTTGAAGATTGGCATTGAGAGAGAAAGAGAGAGAGAGATTCGTGTATGTGATTGTATGGGGATGGGGATGAGAGAGAGAGAGAAGATGAGACGAGAGCAAGAAAGAATATTAAAAGGGCATATATGTATATCGATTAATTTATAATGTGAATTAATAAATTTGTGTATTTAATATAATATATATTATATTATATAGGTATATATATACATATAATACTTGTAGTTTGTATGTGTGCATAAGTGTTGATGTGTATATATTATGAGATGTCAAAAAGTAAATAAGAAGATACATAAAGGCATGTAGAGGGTGATTTGGAAGCTTAGAAGATAAGGTAAAGGGTTAAGTTAACGAAGAAGAGTGTTGAGTAGAGTTAAGAAACATTAAATAAAATGTTAAACTCAACATTTTATACTTTTGCACAAGTGCTAAGAGTTATAAGGAATTAGATCATATTGGAATAGGAGTTCTAAGTATAGGATACATATTTGATGATTGTGTGTGTTATGTTAGTATATATTAATCGGACTTAAATGAAACTTGAACTTAACTATTTGCTACTTGTACTTGGTATTAATCACCCACTGGTCGAGTTCACTGGTGTTGGTGAGACATTTGGCGATCTTTGCATGATGTTGTCCTAGTGGAGTCCCACACTGAAAGAACTCAGGTAGATTTATGATGATTTTGGCATTGAGGTGTTGAAGAGTACTCAACGCCAATATCTATGTAGTATTTATGTATTGTGTATGTAGGGGTCATAGGTAACCCTAAGTCTTAGGATGCTGGGATTGTGCTACTTGTGAATTTAAATAACAAAATCTAATTAGTTGATTATTGCATTTATGATTGTTACTTGTGTATGCTTGACTTATTACATATATGTTTACGCGCATATATGTAGTATCATATACTGGGTGTTAACTCACTCTATGAGGGTTACTGTTTTTCAATTGTAGATTTAGGTTAAGAGTTATATGACGAGGTTTATATTGAGGATTTTAGTTATGATTTTCTGTATTATGACAAAGAGAGAGACTCCTATAACTATATTGATGAAATAGGGACTTCGTAGATTAGCTTTAAGAATGGACTTTGTGGATTTATGTTTATTTCTATTGTATTTGAAAATTTTTTTGGGACTTGTATTGTTTGGAGTCACTTGTGATTCCTATTAGTGATGTCTAACAAGTTGACTTATGTAAGAGTTGCGAGACTGCAAATCTTTATATTTAATGCTTTTATGTTCAGGTTCTTCCTTTAAGTTAGATTTCGGTTATGATATTGTATGGCATTTATGGAGATTGAGTAGTTGATGTTCTACTCTCGTATAGATTTAAGGTTATCATATTGTGGGTTAGTAGATTTTATGGAATTATTTTGTAAATTTTAAACAGATTGTAGGTTCCTAGATCCCTAATGTATCGGTAGAGGTTAAGGATACATGGTAAACTGTAGCGTTCTAGGTTTTGGAGTGTTACAGTTCTAAATTTTATTATATTTCTCAATTAAGATTTGTACATGTATCATGCGCATTTGCTAGTATGGTCTAAGCTTTTATTCATCATAAAATGAGAATCAAATTGGGAGTAGGGCTCATTGATCATCAACATAGCATTGAAAATTAAGTAGCTCTGTGTCCACATAAGTCAACCAGAAAAATATATGTAGCTATCCTTATATTGAACGCCTCATTAGCTACAAATTAGGAAATTTAGCAATCCAAAAATTTGAAATTTACTGCAGTTAAAAGATTTGTAATTAACCAAAAATTATATATCAACTTTTATAAATGTTGTTTTAATTATTTGTATTCAATAAGTAAAAACTTTCTCTAAAAATATTTAATCAATCTCTAAAGCTTCTATCTCCCAGACGAAATTATTTAAGAAATTTTATTAGAGTTATAAACCTCTTAATGACCTCAAAAGTGTGGACTTGCCACTTCCCTCTATAAATGCCAAAATTTGGTTGATGTACCTTAAGGTGAATCTTGTACTTCATATGACCTTAAAAGAGTGATGTACAATTGACACATGAAAAGATAACTTAAAGAGAGAGTTAGTGTTTAGGAGTAGATGGTTTTAGGAGCTCAAATGTACAAGTGAAACCTAAAAGAACTATGAGCATGAAAACACCATTTTTGAGTAAAGGTATTCATTCTCCCTTTCAAGTTTTGTTTTGATCTCGGAGAAAAACAACTTATCAGCATAATAATGTTTTCCCAATCTTTAAATTGTATAAAATGAGTTGGAACTCTAAAATACTAAGAGAGTTTTATCATTGACAATTTCCATTGAATTATACTAATAGTTGATGATCACGTGAGTTTTCCTCTTGATGGATTTCTCTATGAGTTTTTCTTAAATCCGAATCTTTAAAGAATTTCTCTAAAGGATTTAAGTGAGAAAAGTTAAAAACGAATGTGTTGAACTATTGATCATTTTTTTTTTTTTAACTTGTAGTGCTAAATCTCATCAAATCATTCAAAATCATGAGTTTGATATCCCAAATTCTGTCACAACTTTAAGGAATTAAACCCAGATTATTATTGGATTTGAAATTCAAAATCCAGCAATTCCATTTTAACCCCTCAGCACTCTCCAATCACAATTCTTAGGACACATGCCTTTGAATATCATAAAATCGACCATAAATATCTCCCTACAAGATTCGAGATCAAGCGTGTCATTATCAAAGTGTACTGTCTGTCAACAGCTAATGGTATCGATGAGCCAAGCCATAACAGTGACAAGAAGCATCATATAAGTTGTGATAAGTCATGACAAATATAATTTTCATTTTCACGTGGGACTCACCCAAAGGCAAAGGTTATCATCGGTTACCACTTATCATATTAGAACAAAACATTATCAATTGCTTTACTTCATGCGAAATATCTGGCTTTACTACCTGGAAGGTCAATCGTGTTTAATGAATATAGACAAATCCTGACTAGTGACGCACTGAAAATGCGTTGGTGAGAGGACAAATTCTATAATGGACGGTGTATGTACATATATACATATATATATATATATACACACAAAATTTTCATGCATAGTAAAAGTCTGGGGATAGGGATGAACAAGTATACAGAAACCTTTGATCTTTATTTGGAATAAAGGAAAAGGAAAAGGAATGATCCAAAACTGAAAGAAGGTGGTGGGATGTAGTAATTTTTGCCTAACTTGAGGCAAAAGAGAACTGAAAGAGGAAGGAAAACAACAAGAGAATTAAATACTTAGGTCCATCCCTCGAAATTGGAGCGACTAGGTGGAAAAAGTTTTGAAATTGTAATAATTTTTTTTTTTTTTTACATTTTTAAGGACAACATAGTAATTAAATAGTTAAATGTATATTTAAATATCATTTTTAAAAGTATTCCCTCCATAATAAATCCTAGTGTGTAGGGGATCGATCACTTTCTAATTCATCCATCATGATAATTCCTCTTACCTACCACTGTTGATCTAAATGTCTGTAGTTTTACCGTTATTGAATTAGATTTTTTTTTTTTTACCATTTCCATCATCATCAATTCATCAACATTACAATTTTGCCCACCCGAAATCTACTTCTATAAATGTGATTCGTTTGAAGATCTTGATAATTATGTTGATATTAGTTTGGTGATAGTTTTTAGAATAAGCAGAATTTGTATATAGTTGTTTATTTTTTTCAATTTTTGTCATTTCTTACGTGGGATTATACCATCCCACTTGTGGGATTTGTTGTACTCATTACTTGAGTGTGTTTCATTCAAATAGGAGAAAATTTGGCATCCTCTATATGGGATATTTTGATATTTAAAAAGATGTGCCCATTGGTTTAGTTAAATCTTTGTACCGGAACTTTTTGTCCGTCAATCCTTTCATATTAATTAGTTTAATTGATGTAATATTTTTTCATCAAAAGTTCATCTTCTATCGAAAAGAAAAAGAACATTATATCCATATTCTTTCATTTCCCTTTTTCCTCTAGTCAAACAAGTTCATTTCTAAGTCATTGCTCCTACTTTCTATTCATTTTAATTCCTTTCCCCATCCCAATTCTAAATTTTTAGAGATTGTATTGTAGTTATAAGGAGATTTCAATGACATTGTATTCGGGCAGAATACTTGAAACCTCTAATTTTATATTACAACTTCCAGGTTTTATGGTACTTTGTATTCTTTTCAACGTGTGCATGGAATGATATATGTGACCTGTACAATATTGCGAATGTATATAATTTAAGCCGATAAATATAATAGAAGTTTAACCGTGCTATCTTTGTTACGCATTATTTTAGGCTAGCACTTAGACATGATAATCAAATTTATCTCAAACCCTTAACTTAAGTCCATATATATATATATTGTTTTATGTTTGTCGTAAGAAGTTGTTGTTTTTATCGGTATCGGGATCCATTACATTCAAATTTATTATAATTTACATATAAAAAACGTTATTAACTTAACTATATAATATCATGATTTTAAACATTTTAAGTTAATGAATTGTTAAATATAAATAAGAGAATTCACTCAGTACTCTAAAAGCTATAGAATTTACAAAGTACACATTTTAAGGCAATATAGGTGGGGTTTCACAAGTTATCTTTTGGTTCCAAACTTTTGGAATTGGAACTTACATCTATGTTGTATTCTACATGATCAAATATGTTTCAAGACAGACACTATACATAATAAGATAGGTTCTACTTCTAAATTCTTAAGTTTTATGGTTGTAATATATGATATAAAGTGTGACCTTTTATCAACTTTGAAACTTATACTTTGTGTATTATGGGGTTTGAGCTCTTTAGGGTATCTTAATGTTTCTTAAATATATGCATCACCAATACATATAATTTAATTTAATAAATATAATGGAAATTGACCATGTATCTACCTATTTATAACCTATTTATTTTAGGTCAATATACATTTAGATATTTAAATCGATATTGTGATTTATGATATTATATATATATATATATATGAAATTGACCATACTTTCATAAAACATCCTAAAATTTAAATTATATAGAATATAGTTTCCATAATAATTTCATTAGATTATACACCTATGAGCTATAAAATATGGATCATTTATCCTATCATCTCATATTTGCACACCCTTATTTATTATGTTCAATGATATCTCTTACTACTTTTTGCTCTTCTTCCTATCAACGTCAATGTCCATGGGATGTTCAACTTTTGTACTTGTGTGGTGGGGTTAAATTGACATACACGTATGACAAAAGTAAAAAATAATAAAGGTTGACATCCACTTGACAATGATGCTCACCTTAAAGAAAAGCCGACTCATCTTCTTCACCCACTCACCCACCTACCACCACCAATAATATATACATATATATATATATATATATATATATAATATAATCCTACAACTTGTTATTTATAATGATAACCATAATTAAGTTGGGCTCATGTTCAGATGCATATACGGTATGATGATCTATGTCGATTCTCGAAAAATTATAATTAATGGAATCCCCTTAATGGTAAAATTTATATATCAAATATTTAAATGTCTCTCTTTATGGTTGTTTTGGGTTGTACTCCATCTCTAGATACAGTATAGTCCACGTCAGACGATTAATATTATATTGTATTTTGTTATTCTCTTGATTGTATGACCAGTTACCAGTATTTTAAAAGTCACATATTTTTTTTAATAAAGTAAAATTTATGTCTAGGGAATATTTATTAATTAAACCATTATG
Source organism: Lumnitzera littorea (assembly GCA_024138015.1). Taxonomy (NCBI): domain Eukaryota; kingdom Viridiplantae; phylum Streptophyta; class Magnoliopsida; order Myrtales; family Combretaceae; genus Lumnitzera; species Lumnitzera littorea. Next base: position 113,685,847 of record JAMXBB010000004.1, on the reverse strand, counting down.
TTTTTAGTGACTGATTTTATATTCATCACAAAAATTTAATCCTTGTAGGCCATTTTCAATTTGAATGTCAGGGTTCGGAACAGACGGATTGCCATTTTCATTTGCTCTATTGTTTCTTCTTAAAAAGTCCTGCTACATGGGTTTATATTATATTTCAACTTGGCTTATTCCGTTATAATATCAATGAAAATGGTTTTAATATATGATAATTTATTTAAAAAAATTATTTTTAAAATAAATATTTTCAGCTAGCGTAGAAAGTTATTTTTCTAATCTATATCGATTGTTCTACCATCATTACTCGTTTCAGCAGCATAATCACATAAACTAAGATATATTCACATAGCAATATAGCAAAAAGTTAAAATAAGTACTTCTATCTGTTAAAGACAATCTTATATCTTTTCTTCTTTATTTTTCAAATTACTAACTGCTTGAAAAGAAACAAAAATTACCTAATTAGTAAATTTCTAGACGTTAATGGGTAGGGGGGCTAGGGTCCCAATTCTCAGAAAAAAATTAATTATTAAAATTTACCTAAAAAAACAAATATGGGTGTTACATTTATGTTTTGAAGAGCAAGTTTTATTTAGAATATGACCGTCTAAAGTTTTATTTTTCTAAAATTCCTAAAGTTAGCTTTCTTAAATTATGACACGTGGAATATTAAAAATTGACAGTTCAAATTAAATCCCTCTTTTATTGGTTTTAAATCATATTTGCCATAGTTTAAACTATTCATCTCAGCCGTCAATTTTTAATATCCCACTTGTCACAAAGAGAGAATATATATATATAATTTTTTTTACCTACTTGACCTGCTAAGATCCTATAGTGTATTAGTACAAGTTTTGAAAATGGTTTTCAAACTTGAAATTTAGAAAAAAAAAACTCAACGAAAATTCAAAAAAAAAAAAAAAAAATAAAAGAACTCAGACTAGATAAAAAATAATAATAATATATATATTATATTAATATTATTATATAAATAATAAAACATAATAATTAATAAAAGTATATCTTATCTCTTCGGAAATTGAAATCTCACACTCTCTCTAACTCCCTCGCCATAAGTTTTTATGACCTCACTTCAACGAGTCAGCCTCAATCCTCGTCTCTCTCTCTCCTCCCCCAAACCTGCGGCGCCCCCAATACCCCCCCC
>JAMXBB010000004.1:113627380-113681216 GCA_024138015.1 Lumnitzera littorea | reverse complement strand
GTGTGTGTGTGTGTGTGTGAGAGATGAGAGTTTGAACACATTGTGCTCCTAAGTATACTATTTAGGATAGAGCTTGGAAATTCGACAACAATTGTCGGTCTAACTTTATTATTATGAGAAGGGTAGTTTGTTCAACGTTAGTTATACTACAGAAACAAGTGGGGAAAATGACCAAATGACCGGGCCATGTCATCAATCTTTACAAAGAATCCGAGTTTGTAGCAAATTGTATTTGCAATATGAACTCTTTTACCTTAAAAAATGTCTTTCTGTTCTTTTTCAAAGATTAACCATGTCGAATTTGGTTCTTTTTACCTTTTTGTCCTTGTCATAGATTCATAAAATTCGAAATCGTCTATCAAATTCTCCTACATAAGTTAAAATCTTTTATCCATTTCAATTCAAAATGATTTTATTGCATTGAGTATTGAACTGAACTACTTTTAAACAATTTTAGAATCAAGGGAAACTACTTTGTAAATTGAAAACTTTTTACAATGCAATTCTATCCCATTTGTCCGTGGGCAATCAGTTTGGGATATATTTTTTACTAGAGGAATTGACTTAGGCCAATAAGGCCATGGGTAAGTTTTACAGTTTAGACATAGAAAAGATTACATTTTTAGTCTTTAAACTTTATTACTCTTCTAATTGAATCCTAGAAGCTTTTTTTTTTTTTTTAATTTCTTTTAACTATTTGAATTATCAAAGTTACAAAAGTTAGATAGCCATTGTTTTTTCCATCTGGCTTTGTTGTATGATATAATTGGTCTACGTAATAATATATAACAAATAATATAACAAAAATAACAAAATTTGAATAAAAATAATTAAAAACAAAAAATAGGAAAATATTAAAAGAGAAAAAATATAGAAAAATTGAGAAATAAAAAATATCTATACATAAATATATATACCAATAATATACATATATATTATAATTTGAGGAAAATAAAAAAATAAAAAAACTTAAAAAAAAAATTGAATAAATAAAAATATTCTAGTTACCTAAGGATATAGGGTGGCTAGCGACGATTAAGAAAGGTTACGTAACCCTTAATAGTGGCCAAATTTCAACCACAATATTAAAGTGGATCATGCAACCGACTAACGACCTAAGGTAGATGCTTACCACCAAGGTGTCATGCAATCCCACCCTCTCAAGGTAGCTCCTAATCACCACTTATCCTTGGGTTGCTAGTTTTTTTTTTTTTTTTTTTTTTTAATTTACCCAATTTTCTATTTTTTTTTATTTCTTTGAATTATATATATACATATATTTTATATGATTTTTTATTACTTTTTTTCTATTTATTTAATTTTCTCTTTTTTGTTATTTTTTAGATATTTTATAATATTATTTATTTAATAATGACACGTGGACCAATTATATTATATCATGTGTCAACTATAGAGGTTAGCAAGTAGATCAAATGGGCTAATCTGGTTTGACCCACTTTAGATTATAGGTTAAAAGAGTCAAATTTATTTCTTCTGCTTTTTTGAATTAGGTAACCTTAGACCGTTTAAAAAACAAGTTAAATATGCTAGTTAATGGACTAAAAGTATAAATATGTTAAACAGGCTAATCCGAATCGTTCATTTCGTATGATCTAATTTTAAAACGGATAAAAAAACTTTAATTTAAACCTATTTAAAATGTAAGTTAAACAAATTGGTTTAAGGATCAAAATCTACCAACACATTTCTAATAAATCATAATGAAAAAATAACTGTTGGTTAACGAAAAACTCGTTTTTAAAACTTTTACAAACATTAAAATCCAAAATAAGAAAGAAAAAGGTTGAAAACTTAATTTTAAAAAATATTAAAGTTTAAGATTTAGAAGTATAATTTTCCATTCAAAGATCTTAATCCAGAAACGGAAAAGTAAAGGTTACCTATGTATGATAAATTCTGCGTCGATGGCCGAAGCTGAAGTTGACTCATGCAATTACAAATTCCGTGGCATGTACGGTGGTATAAGGTAAAAGGCGTACACGTAAATGGTAAAAGAACTTTCCGGAACTCACGCGTGCAGCACAGCCAAGGACATCGTCCCCGTTCGTTCCGTCACGATTGTCACGCGAGTTCCATCACTTTTTATTGTTTTGTTTATTCAACATTTTTTAAGGAAGATGCCAAGCCCATTTTCAAGAGTTTGGCCCAATTACCCATTTTAGTTCATTTAACAACTAAGCTTAAGCTACCTACTCGATTGGCCTCTTTTGGGGTTAAATTAGGGATCAACGGAACTTTCCGAAATAATTATTAACATTGATCACGATCCACGAGTTACTATTATCAAATTTTACCACAAAGGAAAATGTTTCATGGGCCGAAGAATTCATAGCTAAAAAGAATTTCGAATCCTCCGATTCTGTGTATATCCAATGAAGAAAGAACAAATTAAAGAAGTTAAAACGTATCTTTGATCAGTCATGTAAATCGTTCCTTTCATAATGAATACACGTGATACTACTCAAATTGATTAGATTAGATTATATTAGATAGCTCAAGTAAGCGTATGTAGTATAAAAAGGGTTAGTTTTATTCAACTTTTTAACGAGTATCATAACACACCCATTAATAAAGGCTTTAATGCCAACTGCACAAAATTTAGCCCATAGAGGAATTATTCGATCTGCAGTTTTTCCAAGATGTGGACAACATAATGAAAGGCATACCCGTGATATTCTTTTGTGCCCACATATTGCTGAAATCATCGATACTTGGCAATTTTCACAATGCCTAGATCCAACTTCTAAGTCATCTTTCCTTTAATGGATTCAACTGAAATGTCGTCTTAGGAAGAGAGAGTTAATTAAGCAGCATCCTCTATCATTTATTTTTGCTATTATGCTATGGAAAATCTGGCATTTTAGGAGTCAAGTTCTTTTTTAGTGAAGAACTATTCACGACAATCTAAACCAATCCATAAGAGCTACATCACATGAATATTGGGCATACCAAAAAAGGCTTTAGGGCTCTTTATAAGATTTGATTAAACATCCAATGGTCATCTCCAAAAGTGGGTTGGGTTACACTCAACATAGATGAATCCTTCATTCCTACTTTAAATCAAGCCATAATAAGTGGTGTTATCCGAGATTCTCAAGGTAGATGGATTTACAGATTTGCGAAGAAAAGTGAAATCTCTAAACATCTTATCCACTTAGCTCTAGGGATCATTTTGGTGTTTACACCATCATGTGGAATTAAATTTGTTAGCTATTGAGATTCATTTGGATTCATCTGCTACTGTTGCTTTGCTAAAAGAGCATGCTAATAATAGATTGTTGTATCATAATGCTTGTAAGGAAAAGCTCTCGTACCTCCGAAAGTGAAAAATTGAAGCAGTTTCTGAGGAACTCAATTATAGTAGCTGATGCACTTGTAGGATGGATGTACCAAGGAGACCAAGCTAGTACTAATTTTCAAGAATACATATTTTCTTTTAGAATATATAAGGAGACTAAAACTCTGACTAAAGTTACTGCTACCTCCCCTACTACCCTTTACCTTATGGTTTGTAATGTTACTACTGGAGCTTCAAGCTCCATCTTTTGTGTCTAGCACCATGCTAGACTTTGTTAATATTCATGTTTAATGCATTATCCTTGTATATTCTAAAAGAAAAAATGTCTTCTTGAAAAAAGACAATATATTAAGTTAATTAATAGCTACAGATATTAGATTAAAAAAAAAAAAAGAAAAAAAATATTCACGACCTACTTTAAAACCAAAAATGAAGAAATAATAATTTTTGTCCTGATGAAACGCTGGACTACTCCCACGTATTTGAGTCTCCAACCTAGTGTTCGGTAATTGAATCTCCCCGTATTTGATTGCAGAGAGGAGTATGAGCCCACGCCACAAACAGTGCAACAAAAGGTTATCAGACCTAACCCCTATGGGATGGGAATGCTCACGTTCCATGCTCCGAAGAGAGGAAAAAACGAAGAAATGCGTTGAGTCGTTGACCTATTGTTGATTTGACTTTCAATTTGCTAATTTTGCTTAATTGGTTTTACTTGATTGAAAATAAATATAAAAACATATATATGAATGATCGACAGAATTGGCTACCACCATAAAAAAGTTCCCAATCAAACAACTACATATCATACTTTCGGGATAAAACACATTTTTTCGTAGGTTCCTAGGAATCCCATCAATTAACCAAAGGAGCGATTCGAAGTCAAGAAAAGAAAACAACACATTGCCTTTGGGCCCCACAGAAGAGAAAAAGAAAAAAAGAAAAACCACATTCTACCATAAAATCTCTTAATTGAGAACTACTATGAAATACAAGACTAGCAACAACAAAGATTTGTTTGGCTGATTCTTGTTATGATCCTCGACCCGTCCTCTTAAGCAATATACAGATCTTCTTCGAGTTTGGTCCTCACTGCAATGGCACCTTGTAACGGCTACATCCATGACAAAGGTACTAAAGAGCGAATAAAAATTTGCTCAGCAAGGCATTACCTTTTTGCAGCATTCTCCGTGAAATCAACCTACTATGCTACCAACGCACCCTAGCACCTAGAGGAACAGTGTTTGAACCGGAGATGCGGGAATTGCTTCTAAAGCCCCCACGGCCTCTTGAGCGAAAACTGCCCCCAGTTCCTAGAATAATGGAGAACAACACGATTGCCATAAAATGAGAGCTCTTTTTTAACATAAAGATAATAATAGTAGTAGAATTATCTTTTAGAATTTTCAAAAGAAAATAAAACACAGTCGAGAGATCCAGCAAAAGGGAAACATATGCATCAGAAAATGACCCAGGATAGCTGAAAATTTTGCACAAATAGAAGTATAACCACCACTAAGTTATAGAGGGGAACCATGGTTTAACCTTTTCTCTTGGGTAGCATCCCTATAGATATTTGCATGGAGAGAGGAAAAAGAAAAGACCAACCTCCAGACTTAGTAAAAGATACAGGAAAAATAAAACATAAGTTTACCTCCTGACCCATAAGCTGCTGAACGAGCCAAGTTGGACAAAGCTGGACTAACCATCTGCCCAGCCTCCTGCAGGATTTTGATAAGTTCCCTTGCAAACTTCACATTGGCATCAGTGAAGAAGGTAAAAGCAGTCCCCTTAGCTCCAGCTCGACCGGTCCGGCCAATCCTGTGAACATAATCTTCAAGGCAGGATGGGAAATCATAATTGATCACACATTTTATATCCTTCACATCTGCATGTAAAAGCTCAAATCAGTGCAAGTGATTTGGTAAATCTAGCCATGAAGGAAAACAGGAAAATGCAAACACCCCTTATCCCTGCACATCTAAGATCCAAGACATCCAACTTAAGCTAACACATCCATCACTTAAATGTGCCCACCTTAACCTTGCAGGGATAAGGAGCAGCTTCCTCAAATGCATATATATGTGAGTCAACCAGGCTGCCACAAAAACCAGCTCCAAAAACTGTGGGAAGGAGCAATGATAAAGCTGAGTACATAATGACACTAGGAGACAAGAGAACCATGCCACTCAAGCAACCCCAGCAGTTGCCAAAACCCGCACAACACACATTCTGCCCTCTATAAGCTCATGGGTGTTTAAGGAGGACAAGTTTACTACTCCACTGCTGCATAAAATTACTGGCACCCAGTGCTCCCTGTGTCTTAAGAAAAATATGGTCATATATATCAACACTAACACAAGCATTCAGCAGAAGAATTAAAAGAATGTGAGATGATAACCATCCTCATTCCTCCATTATTAGGTGGTCACTTGTCAATTTGCAAACCAAGATACCTTCCCAACCACCCAAACTACAACAGATCTAGGGAACTGGATTGCAGCTGGCCGACTCGCCTATAATTTCGTAACCTAAATGCACAGCCTATATGACACCTAATACACAAGGATCCTACCAAGACCCCTTGCAGCAACATCAGTGGCAATCATTATAGGGCTTTTGCCACTCTTAAACTCAGCAAGGACCCAATCCCTCTCAGCCTGGTTTTTGTCTCCATGAATAGATAAAGCTGGCCAGCCATCCATCCTCAACTGCTTCGTCACTTGATCACAACCCTTCTTTGTTTCTACAAATATCAAAATTCGACTCCCATCCATCACTTCTCTAAGCAGCTGGATTAGCCTGCATGAGCAACAAATAATCAAGTTAGTCATCAGCATGCAAAATTCTCGATATTACTGTGTAATTCCAAAACAAACCTGTTGTACTTGTCAGTCTCCCTAACTACTTCAACAACTTGATCAATAGATTGATTTGCCTTCAGATTAGGAGATCCAATAATCACCTGCACAAAACACCAGAAAGATATAAAAACAGGCTCCTATAAGATGGATGATTAAAAAACAAACACCTTTCATTGATCATATGAATAGAAAAAGGAATGGCAAATTAAAACATAAACCTTATAAGCATTGCGGAGAAACTGTCGTGCCAAAGTTTCAACCTCCCTCGGCCATGTAGCACTCCAGTACAAGGTCTGTCTGTCTGGTCGAATCTGTCAAATGTACACACTATACAATCATCTCAAGATCTAATAAAAGGGAAAAACAGATGCAAGCCACAAAGAACAATGAGCATAGCAGCATCCCAAGGAAAGTACTTGAAAGTACATTGCATACAGTCTGTTTTGGACATCATCTACCAGAAATTCCTCCATGTCCAAAGAAAAAATGTCTTCTCACAAATAGGAGTAGGCACAAATTAGTAAATGAAATGTTAACTCATAATCTAAGGCCTAAACAACTTGAATATCAGATAAAAGGGAGATGTGATGGCTAAAGATTACCACACTTCAAAACATTTCACAATCCACTCTCCAACATACTGACTAATTGCACATGAGACTCTTCACAAGAACTGTGTTCATTGCATTACATTATATTCATAATAGTATTTCCATTCACCTGCTACACAAATTAGTTGATCTCACCAGGAATAATACCTTATAGAACAAGCATCATCAACTTTGATAACCATCAAAAAACCTATCAAGAGTATATATAATTTAAACCAAGACCAAATCGATACCTATCAAACTTAAGTTGCATGGCTTCTCAAAGATAGACATACAAAAAAGTTGCATAAAAAGCATACCTGGGCAATGATTTTTCTTATTTGAGGTTCAAATCCCATGTCTAGCATGCGATCAGCCTCATCTAATACAAGATAGGTAACTCTCCGTAGATTCGTGATCTGTGCTTCCAACATATCTATCAGACGACCTGGTGTAGCTATGACAATCTCAACACCTATTTAGATAGAGAAATCAGAACAACCCCCAAGTATATGAAAATCCGGATTTATACACCAGAAAAGGGAAGGAGAAAAATAAAGAAAACGTTATTTTCCCAAAAGAATAACCTATCACCTCTTTTAAGATCACGGATTTGTGGTCCTTTAGGGGCACCGCCATAAATGCATGTGCTTCTGATATTAGTATGTGTACCAAATTTTAGAGCTTCTTGTTGAATCTGCATAGCCAACTCTCTAGTAGGTGCAAGAACCAATGCAATAGGACCTTCACCTTGAACTGCAAAAGCAAATGCAAGACAAAAGAGTTCAATTGACTGCACAGCCAAGCTGTTAACTGAGCTATGTTTTTAAGCACCAACCTAGCCGAGGCTGTGCACTGATATGCACTAATGCAGGCAGAAGATAAGCCAAAGTCTTGCCCGATCCTGTTTCTGCGATGCCAATCAAATCTCTACCCTTCAAAGCCATTGGCCACCCCTGGGATTGGATGGGTGTTGGCTCCACAAAACCCAACTTTGCAATGACGTCGAGGCAATAATCTAAAGGTCAAGCAAAATTAATCAACAATTCCACAACAAATACAGATAACTTTATATACTAATTGTAAATGAAATCCATTCTCAAAAAACCATACCAGGAAAGTTAGCCTCTTCAAACATCCTAACAGGCTTAGGGACATCATGCCCTTCCACAGTTATCTCGCGCCTAGCACGGTACATCCTCACATCTTGTTCAGACATGGCACGAATTGAAGGACTTTCAACATAAAAATTCTTCTCAAATGGCACAAGATTCCCGAAATCTTGCTTTGGAAGGGCAACCCTATCCAAGTCCCCTCTAGAAGATGCTCCACCATGTCTTCCACCCCTTCCATCAAATCCCCTCCAGCTGCCACCACCACGAGGAGCTCTAAAACCTCTGTCATCACCAGGCCTCCCCCCACCATCTGAACTTCTTCCAAAGCCACCACGGCCTCCACTACCACCACGTCCTGAACCAAACCCTCTACCGCTACTACTACCACCACGACCGAATTCACCTCTCCTATCACTAAAACCCCGACCACGGCTGCCGGTACTACCAATATCAAATCTCCCGACGGGAGGCTGAAATGGCGGATAGCCGTTAAAGCTCCCGGGAGGGGGAACCGGTCCGGGAATGCCTCCACGACCTCCGTATGGTGCAGGGGGGGCACCGCCGTAGTTCGCTGCAACGCCCCCCAGCACCGGCCGCGATCCCGATGGAAATAGATCACTATAACACAATTCAAAAAGATATAATCATCAACTAACATTCCAGCAATACAGTTTCACTTCAAAAAGCAAAAAAAAAAAAATATTGAAAGAAATATCAAATATTATAGACAGAAAGGTATTGCAAAAGGAGAAAATTTTCTATCAAGATCAAAACTTTGAAATCATAGGGGCGCAATTTAGGGTTTTTTCATCAATGAAAACACACCTTCGACGATCACGGTAAGAAGCGGGGTCGGAATATCGAGGATCGCTAGGTTTCATTGTAGCGGTTTAAGTGAAGTAGGGCTTCTAACGAAATGGTAGTGAGAGATTGCTGGTATGTCAGGAACTGCAATGTTAAGACTCCGATTTGGGGATTTTGAAGAAAAAGAGAATATTTCTACTGCACGGCAACCGCTCTTTTAAAAATTACAGCATATATTTTTTACAATCATTTGGAAGAAAAGTTGAACTTAATTAAAATTTAATGTAACTCACTTTCATTAAGGAATGCCAGACATTAATTAATAAATGCATAAAAATATGTAAAAAGAAAATTAACAGTCACTATGGGTGCATGATAACTTTTTCAATTGCATATTCCATTTTATTTTCTATTTATAAGGTCCCTCAATTGTTTTTTGTTAATAATGTACTATGGGGCCTTTTTTTTTTTTTTCCTTTTCAACTACATTAAATATTTTGGATTAAAAGTGGTTGTCTCAAGCAGCCTGTCACAAGCTATCCCAGCCTATAGGATTATTTCATATGGCACTTGCTTTTTTCCTTCCAAACATAGTTTGATAACTTCGTCCAGCAACTACACACTTAGGTTATTCTTTTATTTTTCCTATTATTCTCCATAACCACAAGTACTTGTTGACCCATTGTCATCCTAAATCTAAAATCGAATATTTGCACTAAATCAAAAGCTGGGAATCTCCTGTTCCTTTTTTTTTTTTCCTATCATTTTCACTAAATAAAAACTGAGAATTTGCACTATATTATCCAAAACCAAAATCGTATTTACTATCAGGTTCGTTGAAAACTGCAACATAAACCATGTAGTTTGTGATGCTAATCAATTTAAAGTACTTACAGCACCCATACAAAACCAACACTCCACTTCCCACTAACCACAACTCATGCACACCAGGGTCTTCTAGAGTTGAAGACCTAGTAGTCTGGAATCCTACTTCTATTACTGTGGTTGTTTCTTTTGTCCTTGATGCTCTTATACGTGACTCTCAACTCTCAAATTGGAAGCAAAGGTCTTTTCTCTTGCCATGAATTTATCTTCAGATAATCAAATATCATGTATCATGTGAAAAACAATCGGAAATAAGCTTTACACACTTGGAAGACAGCATTTTTCACAAATAAAAAAGAAAAAGAAAAAAAAAGAACTGTCACAAAGAATAAGCAGCTTGCAAAATTAGTGGAATTAGTTAAGGATACTATGGTGAGGACAAGAAAGTTATTACTCCGTCATAGCGTTTTCTTTTTAAATAAGTAAGTACTCCTTGTCGGTGTGATTGGCGAAACATCAAAGAATGAAGTAAAGGCTATATAGACTACTCATGGACAAGCATGTTGTAGAAAAATCAAGACCCTCATAACTTGTCAACAAGTACATGGTGTTTGGCAACAATTTAGCAGCAGTATGCACTTGTGACATACTGTGATCTAGTCGTAAACATCTATAGGTGTATTTTATCAACAACTAAATCATAAAAGGTTAGTCATGGCAAGAAACACGTACATCTCAACAAGAAAGAAGCACATCTTCATTCTTGTTAGAAGTCCAGTACCTACTTCTTGATGTTGACCATAAATAAATCAAATTGCTAATTAACATGAACTTGTAGATGTTTCTAATCCGTTGGAATGAGGAATTATAAAGGAAAATGGTGAGGACAGATTAAAATATTTTACTTATAACATATTAAGCATGAAGCAACACACACAACGATGTACAGTTAAATCGAGAGTTGTCTTTTACAGGGAGTTCACAGCATTGCTATTCTTTCTTTCTTTCCTTACTCTAACACTTGCAGGTCACCTAACTGGCTAGCAAACTTTGTACACAAAATAATGTTCCTATGATATGATATGCTTTTTAAAATTTTTTACCAAATATAAATAGCCAAATGAACATATTATTAGCTAGCAATATTAGTAATTTTATGCCATCATATGCAAGTTACACATGCTAAGGACGTCTTTAATTTTACCATTTAGTTTACAAGTTTAACTAAAAATGGCTCCTTAAGCATTACCATAACTATACCAGAAAAGCATAATGACCTACAAAGCAAATACATTAGGACCTAAATTCAGTAGCACATAATCCATATGAATTACATCATGATCATATAAGCAACTAAAGATAAAACTACAAATCATCTGCAACACTAGAGATTTCTTTAGAACATACGGAAACTTTTTTTCCCCAATAATCTCAAATATTCCAACATGTTCAATTATGACATTCCTCATAATTAATTGCTTTTTATGGACACTTCTATTGAAGCTTTTTCACCTTTTCATAATATGACTTTCCAACGTCTTCCTCAATCAAGGCCGTCATCAAAGTGTATCATTTGGAGAATTCTTCTAGCTTATTGGTGAGTACTTCGAAAATTTATCTACAAGCACCTAAGTTACTTATAGTCAAAGACAGTACACATAATGTACTGACATTTGAAGTGACTACTAATGTTAATGTAGCCTGTTGAGAATTGAGCTCATTATCAATCATGTGTATACAAAAGAGGATTGTCATATTAGTTATTCAGGAAAATAGAAAGATATATGAACATAATGATTAAAAAAAAGTAATTTACTTAATTAGTTCAATCAAAGCACAAGGCACTTGATACAACACAACAACATAACTTAAGTCTACCTTAAGATGTGACATATCTTTGCACTATACAAACTAAACTAATTGTCTATGATGAATTTAACATATTTATAGCACCAACAAATAATGATATCTGAACATAACCCGCCAACATGGATCACTACCCTTAATCCATCCTCTTCCTCTTACTGGTTATGTCCAAGAACCACCACTTATGCACACCAGTCTCTAATGGAAATGAAGTCCTACTATTACTGCTACTACTACTATTATATTTGTCACCTTTGACACTCTTTCATGGAATTCTCAATTTCAAAATCTAACAGAAAGATCCTTCTCCTGCCATAAATTGACCTTCACATAAATTAAAGCATGTGGTATACTGCTATTCATCTGGTGCTTAAAGAAGTGATCAACCTGACAAAAAATCTAAGAATTATGAAACAAATATGAGAATAGAAGGAAGGAATAAAGATTCACCATACTTGTCCACATAAAGCAAAATCTGGCTTTATGTATACTCCAATAAGCAACTATCTTAATTTTCAAATGCATAAAAATTATAATATCAAATGGCAGTAACCTTTTGACATCTACAAAGGATTGATAACAGGGTGACATCCAAAAGATTGCTATTTTGTTCTTGAATATATGGCATACTTTAATAGCAAGCATTAGATAAATAAAGAACATTAAAAAAGAGCATGATAAATCAATTTAACCAGAGATAATAACATCTCAAAGCGCTTAATCAATATCGTGTTATCTTCACTACCTTCGTCTGAAAATCAACTTTGTAATCCATAGACGTCAATTCATTCTTTCCCGTGTTTAATGGCGTTAGACTAAATTTAAATAGGAGTGGGGAGTTGTCCTATAACACAAACTTAATTCTTTCTAAACCAAAACAAGCAATCAGTAGTTACTTCAATATGCTTCAACGAGATGCTTAGCGCAGATTTATCTCATCTTCATATGCACTAATGGTCGAACAGCAATGAGCTCAAAAGCACATTTATCAGACATTCCAATGATTGACTCATGTAATAGTATAGAGTTATTCACAGATAATTCATTGACAAATTTCATCAGACATATAATATTCAGTATTAGTCCTAATGATAAAATCCCAACACGTTTGACCCAAATGCAGGTATTTATGGACCCTAGAGCAAGAAACTTCAACATCCACCGAATGGGAAAAAGGCAAAAAAAAAAAAAAAGAAAAACTAAGAACTAAGGAAGGTGCAAGGAGAGCAATTCATTAAAACCCTAAAAACAGAAAAAGGGAACCTGTTTTGACAGGTTCTCGTGGTAGTGGGGTGCCAAGCACTTATGGTTGTGGCTTCGACTAAGTGGTTTACTGCAAGAAAATACCTGGAAAGTGGGAAACCAATGGCATTACTGACTTCCAGAAGCGGTGGCACTTGGTCGGCATTCATCCAATGCCCCTGTTTTTAGAGAGAGAATTGAGTCGAGAAAGATAGAGAGATAATTCGGAAAAGAGCTGAAAGAAAGTATATAAAAGGGTCGATTCAGTTACCTGGATCCCGTTGTCCCGATGAGGTGGCTGGAGTCAAGGGCTTGCAGGCCATCATCTATAGAGGGTGGAACTACTGAGGGAGAGGGTGGAATCACTGCACACAGAGAGAGAGAGAGAGATGTTGGAAAGGGCTGACAAAAATTATGGAGTAGCAGATTACATGCAAAGCAGCGGGTTGAACAATCTGGTTAAGACACGATCTGCATGAGGTGTTTTCACAATTTTTACTTGGCAGATGGATGAGAGTTGTCAGCTACAGCTATAAGCACGTCAAACAGACACAATGGTTTATTTAACAGACAATTCAAAATGATGAATAAAATTGTTGGAATCAAGGGTGTAAATGTGATGAGATTTACGCCATCCTAAGAGTTGAACAGAATCAATTATAGAAAACAACAAATGAAACATTACTATCTTAAAAGCATAGAGCAGATACTCCGTTTTCTAGTTCTTATTTTAGGAATTTATGATGAACCCAGAATACGGCCTTTGGGTTTATCAAGATTGATTTACATGATAGTGTTGTTTGCAGATCACTGTCATCAATATGAAAATTGCTTCCAACAATGGATACTTGTGTAGGAGTCTTCCATCACTTTCCATTTCACGTTGTACCCTCAGCGTCATTTTCCCTATCAATATAATATTTTCCTGTGTCTTCTGAAGGGGTCAGTGCAGATGAAATCCTTTGGTATATCCGGCTTTCTTCTCAGCGAATCACATTCATGAATAGCCAAAACACGAAATCCTTGCAATTCTCAAGCCCTCGAAACTCAATGAGTTTACTACAGTCTTCTGCAAGCAGTCCTTCCACGCAACAAAATTGTGAAAAGTCCAGTAAAGTTGCGAGCAACTTGGATCCAGAGATGTCCAAGGAAATGGGTAGCCCCTTTCTCTTGTTGAGTTTCTGACACCCATTTAATTCAAATGCACTTACTTTTCAAATGATGAAAAATGGGGCAAATCGTGTAGCGACTTGCAACTAGAAAGATCCAAGATTTCCAGATAACAAAGCTAAGAGCGCCATGATATTTGTGAGTTTAATACAGCCTTTAGTGAGCAATCCTTCTAATGAATGACATTGTGAAAAGTCTGGTAAATTTGACACTCACTTACATCCAGATATGTCCAAAGTCTTCAAGGTGTGGGCATCCGCTTTATCTCGGTGAGTTTCTCACAACAATTTATCATCAGATGTTTTAAGTTTGTAAACAGCGCAAAATTGGAAAAAATTTTCAGGACTTGCAGTTGGAAAAATCCAAGATTATTGTTTCCTTCTGCCCTTCTATGTCACGATCTCTGTCAGTTCATTACAGCCTCCGGCGTGCAGTCTTTCCAAATGAAAAGTCTGGCATATTTACCAGCAACTGACATTCAGAGATGTCCAAGACACTCAAAAAGCCCCTTTATCTCAATAAGTTTCTCTTAGCCTTTTACAATAAGATGTTTTATGTATGTAAATAGTTAGCAATTGGGGAAAAACTCAAGGTACTTACAACTGAAAAAATCTAATTTTCTCAAATTCTTCCGCCCTTCTTCAAAACTTGTAAACAGTGAAAAATCTGGCAATTTTTAATTTTTCCAAAATCTTCTGCCTCAGCAGACTCTTGATTCCTATAAGTTTCTCACATTCATTGACACGTGCTTCTTCTAGGCTTGCAAACAGTGGAAAATTAGAAATAATCCAAGATTCTCAAATTCTTCTGCTCTCGTACCCCCTTGATCTCTATGAGTTTCACACATCCATTCACTTACACTTCTTCTAAGCTTAGAAAAACTAAAATATTTAGCAGTTTGTCCAATGAACTGTAGCAGGAAACTCATAATTTTTTTCAAATTCTTTTGCTCTTGGAGCCCCTTGATCTCTGTGAGTTTCTCATATTGATTGACTTGCGCTTCTTTTCAAGCTTGGAAAAAGTGAAGTATCTAGCAATTCGACCAATGAACTGGAGCAAGAAAGTTTCAATATGTCCAAATCCTTCAGCCCTTGGTGCCCCTTGATCTCAGTGAGTTTCACATGACCTTTTATAACCAGACGTTTTAAGTTTGTAAATAGTGAGAAATTGGACAAAGTCTCCTGAGACTTACAAGCGGAAAAATCCAACAGTCTCAAGTTCTTCTATCCTTGGAGCTCCTTGATTGCTATGAGTTTCTCACATCTACGCACATTCACTCCTTATAAGGTATGTAAATAGCGAAAAATCGGGCAAATTCTCCAATGGCTTGCACAAAGAAAAATTGAAGATTCTCAAGTTCTTCAGCTCTTAGTGCGCCTTGATCCCAGTGAGTTTCTCACAATTATTGACTTTCACTTCACCTAAGCTTGGAAATAGTGAAATATCTGACAATTTCTCCAATGAACGCAGTAAGAAACTTCTAATTTTTTCAAATTCTTTTGCTTTCGCAGCCCCATGATCTCTTTGAGTTTCTCACATTTGTGGACTTTCACTTCTTTCAAGCTCGGAAAAAGTGAAATACCAGGCAATAGAACTGCAACATGAAAGTTTTAATTTTTTCAAATTCTTCTGCTCTCGAAGACCCTTGATCTCTGTGAGTTTCTTACATCCTTTAATTTGCACTTCCTCTAAGCTTGTAAACAGTGAAATATCTGGCAATTCCTCCAGTGAATCACAGAAGGAAATTTTTAAATTTTCCAAATTTTTCTGTCCTTGGAGCCCCTTGATCTCCTTGAGTTTTTCATATCCATTAATTTCCAGTTCTTCTAAGCTTGTAAACAATGAAATATATGGCAATTTATATAATGAACTGCAGCAGGAAATTTGTAAACTTTCTAAATTCTTCTACCCTTGGAGCTCCTTGATGTTTGTGACTTTCTCACATCCATCAATACACACTTCTTCTAAACTTTTAAAAAGCGGAAAATCAGGCAAATTCTCCAATGACTTGCACAAAGAAAAATCCAGGATTCTCAAGTTCTTCTGCTCTTGAAGCCCCTTGATCTCTGTGAGTTTCTCACATCCATTCACTCGCACTTCTTCCAAGCTTGGAAGTAGTAAAATATCTGGCAATTTGACCAATGAACTGCAGCAAGAAATTTTTAATATTTCCAAATCCTTCAGCCCTTGGAGCCCCTCAATCTTAGTGATTTTGTCACAACCACTTATAGTCATATGTTTAAGTTTGTAAATAGTGAGAAATCGGGCAAATTCTCCAATTACTTGCATAAAGAAAACTTGCAGATTCTCAAACTCTTCTGCTCTTGGAGCACCTTGATCTCTGTGAGTTTCTCACATTTATTGACCTCCACTTCTTCTAAGCTTGGAAATAATGAAATGTCTGGCAATTTCTCCAATGAACTGCAGCAAGAAACTTTTAATTTTTTCAAATTCTTCTGCTCTCGGAGTCCCTTGATCTCTGTAAGTTTGTCACATTCATTGACTTGCACTTCTTTTATGCTAAGAAATAGTGATATATCTGGCAATTTCTCCAATGAACTGCAGCAAGAAACTTCTAATATTTTCAAATTCTTCTGCTCTCAGAGTCCCTTGATCTCTGTAAGTTTGCCACATTCATTGATTTGCACTACTTTCAAGCATGGAGATATTGAAATGTCTGGTAATTTGACTAATGAATTGCAGTCGGAAATTTCTAGTATTATCAAATTCTTCTGCCCTTGAAGACCCTTGATCCCTCTGAGTTTCTCACATCTATCAACATGTACTCTTTCTAAGCTTGTAAATAGTGAAATATCTGGCAATCTATCCAATGAATTGCAGCAAGAAATTTCTATTCTTTTCAATTTTTTCTGCCCTCGGAGCCCCTTTATCTCTGTAAGTTTCTCACATCCATCAATATGTGCTTCTTCTAAGCTTGGAAATAGTGAAACATCTGGCAATTTGTCTGAATTGCAGCAGGAAATTCTCAATTGTTTTAAGAATCTGAAGTTTCTTTAATCCCAAAAAATTGAGATTTTTAAGCCTTGAAAGATCTAGAGACTTGATCCTTGGGTTGCATCCAACAATTTTCAATGTCTTCAATGATGTTAGTTTGTCTATGCCACCAAAATCACTTAAGCCTCTTACAGTCGAGCAACTCAAGTACTGTCAACATCATAAGTGGGACAAGTCACCAAGTCTTTCCAGGAATGGACAACGACAGAATCCGCAACCTCTTAAGGCACTGTACACTATCAAGCCCTTGAATCTCCATTAGATAATTGCAGCCTCTAACAAATAATGATTCTAGATTCTTTGCAGTCGAAAGGTGTGGTAAGCTCTCAAGTGCATCACAGTCTGTTAACTCACAATATGTCACTGAATTGCCCATGTCGTTGAGTATAGATAAATTCCTACACCATTCAATGACCAAGGATGATAACATCTTGCAATTATAGAGGCTTAGAAGTGCTCACAATGTTGGACAGCTGTGTAGATAAAGCTTCTTTAGACTTGAAGGAAGCTTTAGGATTAACTCAGTGTTTTCAATGCTACTGCCAACATAGTCAATGTTACAGACACTTAAGGACTCCAGGTTTTTGAGGCTTCCAAAATTCAGTTCTCTATTACGTCTCTAAAACATGTTATGGTAAGTGAGATCCTTCAAGTTGGATAAGCTACTTATATTTGGGAGTGTCTCCATTGATTCACCACTGAAATATAGAGATGTCAAACTACAAGGAAGGTTTGGCATGGAGTTTAGCTTGTCACACCCACATAAATTGAGCTTTTGGAGGCTAGAGAGGTTACCAATGCTGGCTGTTAGTTGCTTTTTAGGACTGCAGTTGTTTTATGTTTCTGTTTTAATTTCGTTTGTCATAGTCTTTAGGAAGTGGTTAGTTTGTTAAGATTTGTGTTACTGATTCATAGCTTGATTCTCGGTCATTAAAGCTATCTGTTTTAGCTTCTATATAATGGAAGCTTGCTAAAACAAAAATATATATAATTCCTGCATTTCAGTATAGCATCATCTATCTTTTCCCATATTTGGATGCATGATTGTATCATTCTTCCTCTATTATTTTTTCCTTAAACCCAACAAATGCTCTCTGGCAACCTACAAAGGAAGCGGCAATCTTCAAAAGATAGAAATTGCAGGCTGCTTAATTCACCAATCTCATCAAGAACTTCTATAAGCTTCAGTAGTTCACTGGGGGCAAAATGTTGTAAGCTTCTCAACTTTCTAATGGCAGCTGGTAGTCTTTTTATGTGGGTCTTTCCTATATCAAGCACTTTCAGGTTATGCAGATCTCCAATAGGATTAGGAAATTCCTTGACCTTTGAGCAGTGCAATTTTAACTCATTCAATGATTTCAAGTTTCCAACCGTCTCCAGGAGTATTGTCAATGAAGAACAAAGATCTAAGGATAAGGTAACCAAATTCATTAGTGATACTATGGAGTTTGGAAGATGCTGAAGTTTTCCACAACCATTGGCGGAAAGAGTCTCCAGCTTTGTCATATAGGCTTCTGAAATAGGAATGCTTCTTATTGAAGTTCCATCGACAAGAAGCTATCTTAGTTCTTCCATTTCACCCATCTCAGTTGGTAGCTCCTCTAATTGATGACAACCGCGGACATCTAGAGAAAGCAGAGTTTTGTTGAGGTTGCAAATGGATGGGTGGATTCTCCTTAGATTATGACACCGTCTAAGATTCAGAATCTCCAGCTTTTCAAATGTTGAAAAGTCTGGAGTTGAAGTCAAGCCATAGCAATCCTCGAGAATTAAAACTTTGAGCTTCTTTGCCAGCTGTAAGCAATGACAGCATTCCAAAGATTAGTTGCAGATAAACATGAACTACTCAATTCAGCATATACAAATAAATAATACTATGCTTATGTTAAATCAGGAACCACCAACTTTGTAGGACGAAAATTGGTTGGTAGAGAAATGGAAGGGCATTCCTCCCATAGAAGCCATCTTAGATCTAAAAGAAGATTATTGAACTCTCCCACTAGACTTGCATTTCTCAACTGAAGAAATCTCAGGTTTGTTAAGTCCTTGAATTGTTCACTTGTGAAATGACAAGCTTCTTCAGAGTCTTTATAACCAAAGATAAGATCGAGGGCTTGAATCTTTGCAGTTCCCTACCATTAAAAAGATCTTATACTTCAATAAACTGAACAAAATTCGTCTCTTAAGATAGGGTGTGTGGGAAGATCGTATAAGAAAAATTAGATATGTTTCAAGCATTATTTCGTCAATTGTAGAACAATGTCTATTTCTTCCTTCTTTAAACTTGGTTACAATTCAAAATATTATTGTAAAGTGGCTGATGATGAAGATATTTTTTTACCCTACCTATTTATAGGAGGACCAACTATTGAAGCTTAATGGCATTGGCATTGATCTCCTAAGAAGATGATTAATTTAATCCCCTCTTCATGTTATGTGTGGCAGGAAGAAACCGTATATGCATTATCATAACTATAAAGAAAAGATGCCTTTTCATATTGATAATTGTATGAACAATTTATCAAAGGAACTTCTAAATTTTCATATGATAAAAGAGGACATATATATATGCATGTATAGACATATAGTTATATATGAATGTATATATGTTGTATGTTCTTAAATTAAAAAAAAAAAAAAGAATGGAGATTCTAATGCAATGAGGGATTACATGAGATTAAGATCTAGAAATATTACATAAGTGGATTTTGTAAGTTAAACCTTTAAGGAAAAGTTACTCTATTTAAATACTGAGAAAGAAAATAAGAACTACCATAGCGTGATAGTTCATTTTTTTTTTTTTTTGGGCCATTACATATGCAATTCGGGGAGAGAGATTCAAACATGATCATCCAACTAAGAAACTAGTATTCATATAATTACGTTACAATAGCCTAAATTAATTCATCGTTTTTAGATTAGTGTT
The DNA here is from genome assembly GCA_024138015.1 of Lumnitzera littorea. Taxonomy (NCBI): domain Eukaryota; kingdom Viridiplantae; phylum Streptophyta; class Magnoliopsida; order Myrtales; family Combretaceae; genus Lumnitzera; species Lumnitzera littorea. Next base: position 113,661,480 of record JAMXBB010000004.1, on the reverse strand, counting down.
GTACCAGAAATCAATTGTAAGATTAGAAGAACATCTTTCTTTTAGCAAATAAAGGTAAGGGAAAAATAGAGTAAAAAAAATCAATCGTTAATAAAAATGATATTGTGGTCGTTATTTAGATTTTAAAGTATTAAGGTTGTATTTAAGGATATGACCCCATATTTATTGCATAAAGGTACGTCATTTATAAGTATTTAGAAGGGGAAAAAAAGAAGTTAAGCAAGGATTATGAAATTAGCTCTTGGAAGAGTTGATACTATCTGAAGATACGAACCATAGAAAGTTTGAATGATATGCATATTATATATCGACACTCAAAAAAAAAAAAAAAAAAAAAAAAAGAAGAAGAAAACATGAACTTGTAATGTAAATTTTAATAAGTTGAATTGGAAGTAATACTTAAAAAAGCACGATTTGGATCTATATTGATAAATAGTTGGATGGGAGAAAGAGTAATGGGAAAAAAATTTTATTCTTTGAATGGAGAGTCTTGGACCTCAGTCATTTGAGATGCTTTTTTGTGTAGCAAATTAGAGTTCATTAAAATTCCAAGATTAAGCATGTTCATTCAACGGCAAGGAAGAGTAAGCTCCTATGGAGAAGCTGCATAAAACCACAAAACACAGATGGAAGGGAAAAAGCTTATGATTTTCATATCATTTTAGACAAGCTTCATAACAAACTAGATGGATGGAATGGCAAGCTACTTAGAATGTCAGGGAGATTAGTCTTAATTAAATCTATCTGCAAACATACTATATGCGAGCTAGCAAAGTCCCTCACAGGATTACATACAAAAACAGGCAATTTATTCAGAATTTTTCTGGCAAGGAGCCACTGAACAAATTAATATGCACTGGATAGGGTGGAATAAGATTGCAAGACCTAGAGAAATGGGTGGGTTAGGAGTGCACAATTTGTTTCTAAGAAATAGAGCCTGTTCCTTGCAACGTGCTCATTCCTTTAAACAAAACAAATTCTACGCACAGCTCTATGTAACGAGAAATACAAGAAGAATATACCGGGTGAAGAAATCTCTTCCTCAGCTACTTCCTCACCAATGTGGAAAGAAATTGTAAAGGAAATGAACTGGCTTGCAAATCAAGGAATTAAGATATTGGGGATTGGGGAGAAAACAAGGCTTTCGTTTGATCTTTGTGGAGGCAGAAAGAGTATAAGAGAAATAATTCAGAGCCCTATTCTTCTCTATATTTCACTATTGGGGAATGCTATACTAGTGAACAAAGCTGGAATGAGGAGAGAATAGGACTTGCCATTTGTGAAATGTGAAAAAAATTTGTCCATAAATCATAGAGAGCAAGGTCTGCATATAATCTCTGACAATACACAAGTTGATATGAGCCTGCAGGAATTCTATCAACAACTCCAATTTATTAGAAATGGATCAAGCAATCACTTCAGCTGGTTTTGGAAAGCCATTCTCCATTGAAAAGTAAAGCTTTTCTTACGAAGAGTACTTAATGATGGATTATCAGAAGGGAAAAAGCTAAAACTTAATTAAGTCTAATCTCAATTGCCGTTGTCTTAGATGCTCAAGTAAAAAGATGCAGAGCATGCTCTCAGGGGTTGTTCAACAATTTCAGTGATTTGGTATCTGTTGCAAATGCCAGAAGTTATGGAGGATCGGAAGCACTTGTCATTCAATTAATGGATTCAACTCATCTGTAAGCAAAAAATAATGAATATGCAGCCTCCAGCAGCGCCGAAGCAAGTTCTCTTTGCTTTTGCTCTTTGGATAATATGGCTAGAATACATCACCATCATATTCAACCAGCAGCAGGAACAGTTTAATCAAATTCAGAGGATCAAAATCAAAGAAAATGAATTTTGTTTGCATCATAAGAGGAAGTCGAAGCTCTACAGAGTCAACCAACATCTCGTCAAGTGGTCTTCCCTTGAAGAAGGTTGGATCAAAATCAACGCAGGTGTATCTCTTAAGGGCAGCACAAGTGAATCTACAATAGGAGGAGCTTTGTGAGATGATAGGGGAAGATGGATCTTTGGATTTGGAAGAAAAATTGGCAAAATTGATATATTATCAGTGGAGCTATGAGGTGATAGGTACCTTCAATACGTTAGTGCATGTGCATGTGTATGTGTATTGTGGTGCTAATAAGGGTGTGCTTAGTTCTATAAGTTTCTATTAGTTGCTAGCTATTTGTATAAATAGAACTTAGTGGCAAGGGCCTTACAGATGAAGATATATGGAGTATTTTAATCGATGACTAAAAGTTTGTTTTTTCATTTATGAGATTTGTTATTTAATGGAAATGTAAACATAATGCACCAGACATAACAAAATGCCTCAATAAGTATGAAAAAATTGATTTCTTAGTGGATGTTCTACTCCCATTGAACTAACTTGTTATTCCTGTAGGATGTCAAAATTTTACTTTTCCATGCGCAAACTCATTGAACATATTAAGTAATAAACATCTGCATAGTTGGTTACCCCTCATCTAATCAAGTTGTCCACTTGTGTGTCTTAGTTAAAACTCCAACCCACAAATAAGTAAAGTATTATCTAATAAATATCATAGTTCACACTGTATTTATAAGTTTAAGCTTTTAAATAAGACGATTGTAGTACTAATTATAACAAAACAGAATCATAAGTCTTCAATAATGATGGTTGATTGACCATGAATGATACCAGTTAACAGAGGAAAATGATACTTTCGATTTGAAAATATAAATCATTTTTCTTATTATCCACATATATTTTTCATAATCATTAATTACCGCATTAATTACCGCACCAATCAGCAACTATTGCCTCTGCTTCCACATCAGTCTCCACTAAATAACAATAACCTCTTAAAATCAATATGATGATATTTGACAAATAAAGCTTTGATTATCACATATGTTAAAAATATGTGAAAGATACATTTTCCAAGAGTCAAAATACCCTTAAATCTACTCCATCCTTTACTTAAGGAATATCAGAATTTATGGATAAATTACAAAAGAAAACTAAAGAAGGGTTTTATATTACCTGCTTCTTTTGTAGTACTTCGTAGGCTTCCTCTTCAATCCATAATCTACTGCACTTTCCGAGCTCAGTATAATCTTCTTGGCAGATAATTGCCCTTCCAAGATCACGTAGTTGATCATGAGTAATTAGTTGCTTTTCCTCTCCGATTTTTATTAAGGATAGGCAAATAAACTCATCCACTCCTCCTTTTGGATAAAACTCATAATCATCCCACATATAAATTGAAAAGTTTATATTCTCTTGGATAGAAAGACAAGCAATATCGAGAAATATCTGCTTCTGCCTATATTCTAAAGCATCATAGCTTATTTTTAACTTCTTTTGCACATTTTCATGAGGAATCTTTTGCAATTTCTTTGATACATCTTCCCAATAACCTTTAGGTTTTCCAAGGAGCATAGAACCAATAACTTCAATGGCTAAAGGAAGCCCTCCAGTGGTGGAAACAATATTCTTTGCAATAGTTTCAAACTCCCATAGGGACAATCATCTCTTCAAAAGGCGTTCTCGCAGAATAATAAGAAAGAAAGAGAAGGATCCAGTTCATTGAGCACATAAGTCAACCTTTTGTCCAACGCCTTTAAAACATCTTTGTTACGAGTGGTGTTAATAAGTATGCTTCTAGATTTAAACCATTTGCTCTCTCTTGCCGGTGCATATAGTTGATCAATATGATAAACATCATCAAAGAGAATGAGAACTTTCTTTTCCTTAACTTTGTCCTTTATTATATTTATCCCTTCATCCACATGTGATATTTTACCTAGCCATTACTCTTCTACAATATTCAAAATTAATTGCCATTATAACTCCTCCAAGAGATAATTTTGCTTTATTGAGAGCTTTGAGCTGCTGAGAAGGCTGATGAGCTTATGTTTTTATTGATTAGGAGATTGTTGGAGATGAGAGATTTGGAAGATGTGCTAGATGCGATTTGAAGGTTGATTGATGAATTTTTTGACTTGTTTCTTGCAGAGTTACCTAAAGGACTATCCTTAATCTGAGGCATAAAACACTGTATTGATTTATAGTAAGCTACAACCTTATTGAATAGCCTGCTCAGGATTAGAACTAACCTACTTACAAAATGAATCCTGAGCAGGCTGTTTGAGTTGAAGAGACAAGTGGATGTGCTAGTAAAATGAGGCTATGTGAGAGAGAGGGCATGAGCACTTATGCTATGCCAGTTCTGCTTGTTTCGAAGAAAGATGGATCTTGGTGTATATGCATTAATAGCTGAGCAATCAACTACATTACTATTAAGTATAGATACCCTATACCAAGGCTCAATGACATGTTAAGTGAGTTACGTAGTGCTCGAATATTTTCAAAGATTGACTTGCAAAATGGCTACCATCAAATTTGCATAAGGATTAAAGATGAATGGAAGATTACCTTCAAGACTAGACATGGTCTTTATAAGTGGTTGGTTATGTCATTCGAACCTATAAATCCGCCGAGCATGTTTATGAGGCTCATGAACCATGTGATGTGTCTGCTGATAGAAAAATATGAGGTTGTGTACAATGTCGATCTAGTTGATCATATAGAAGACCTCCAAGCTATTTTTGACATCGTATATGCTGAGAAATTATATGAGAATTTAAAGAAGTGTACATTTTGCTAAGTTGAAGTTGTTTTCCTTAGTTATGTTATGACTAAAGAAAGAATCTGAGGAGATGTCGAGAAGATCCAAGCTATCCTGAAGTGATCTACACCCAGAACTATTGCTAAAGTTAGAAGTTTCCATGGACTTTCCTCTTTCTATAAGTGATTCATTAAAAACTTTAGTACAATTGCGAACCCCTTAACCTAGCTGAGTAAGAAGAATGATGGATTCCTATGGACTGATTGAGTTGAGAAGAGTTCTGAAGAGATTAAGGAAAAATTTACTATAGCCCCTATCTTAGTTTTGTTTGATATTGATAAGCCATTTGAGTTAGAATAGGATGCGTTAAGTATTGGTATTGGCACTATACTAATGTAAGAGCGCTGACTTATCACCTATCATAGTGAAAAACTCAAAGGTGCTGAGCTAAATTATTATGTATAAGAGAAGGAATTATACTCCCTCTTCCAAGCTCTTATGGGTGTCAACACTATTAACTACCTTAAAACTTTGTTTTTTACACGAATCATGAGTCCTTGAATCACTTGGGAAGTTAAAACAAACTCTTAAAAAGGAAAGCTAAATAGTTAGAATTCATGGAAGGATTCTCTTATTTAATTAAGCATAAGAAGAATAGTGTTAATATGGTTGTTGATGCTTTGTTATGTTGGTACACTTTATTGGCCACCATGTAAATAAAATTGTTAGGATTTTCCCTTATCACCAAGCAGTGTGCTTGCGACCCATATGGTGTGAACGGTGACCAAGAACAGATAAGGCTAGTTACTGATGGGTCCAAACTTGCAAAAAGCTCAAAAAAGGGTTAATGGAAAAAGGTACGAAAAGAGTGACAAAGACGAATGAAACAGTAAGTAAAAACTTATGAATAGCTCTAGAAGATATGACACACCAATGGAACTTTCGAGGACTCACGACACAATTCGATATGATGCACGAATTGGTCTAGTGAGGATATTCGCCACCTAACCTTGCTTAAAGGAAAGGATAAGAGTGATGCCGAGAGTAAACAAGCAATGTTTATATAAGGAAGAAAGTACTCAAGTAAATTGAAGTTAATCCGATAAGTTACAGCTACAAGTATAGGGGTATTTATATTCATAAGTTAGGGCAACTTACCTAAAAGGGAAAAGACAATAAGGATATTTCCTAAAAAAGTAATGTATATGATACAAAAGGGTAAAAATGAATATATAAGGAAAACAATCATTGGTACTATAGATTATTCATACGATACTGTATATGTAGCGATGCTGTATTGGCGAGGTTGTTAAAAGATGTGGACAAAAAGTATAGACAGGTGGGCTTGTTCGAGTAAAGATGGCTTAGTCAGTCTGGATTCTCTATCTCTCGACTTTTCAGTAAGGATGATGCCGAGTGATTGGTTAGCTCGGCATTAGAGTAATCATCAACTCAACATAATACAAAATAATGGGCAGTTATGCGGCACGGCATTAAAGGTGACTAAGTAAGGAAGTATTCGGCTTCGCTAGGGGTTGGTTGGAACATAAGGATTCGTCGTGTTAACCTCTCTAGTCCTCAGGTTTGGCTATGGGTTAGAGGTCCCGTAGCTTGATTCCCATCACTCCCTTCGAGTTGTTTTGGATTTGGGATCAAATTCGAATGATGTTTGCTTAGTTCTCTATTAGGGTGATATGGATTGAGGTTGGTAATGTTTAAGGCGTTAGAAACCCTATAATCCTTAGGCAATTCCAACTTATAGGCATTATCATTGATTTTTTAGAGGATTCTGAAAGGTTCTTCCACTCTTGCAGATAATTTTTTTAGAGGATTCTGAATTGTAGCTATACCAAGTCTCCCAACTAAAATTGTTTAGCTGACCTACCCTTGGTCCTTTTTCGCATTCTTCTAATAGCTTGGTTGATATGCCGAGTAATCTTGTCATAGATGTGTTGAAGAGATTGTGCTCTAACTGAGGCGTCAGGGTCCTCTTGCGCGAGTGCTAGTATAGGGGCATAGTCGAAGGGCAACTCGAGATTGAATCCATAGACCACTTTGAAGGGAGTTTGCTTAGTAGTATCATGTACGGTTCGATTATAGGCAAATTCGACTACTGGCAGGCAGACGTCCCAATCAGTCAAGTTCTTGCCTATTGCAGCTCGGAGCAGTGACCCCAAAGTACGATTAACCATCTCTGTTTGGTCGCTAGTTTAGGGGTGACATGAGGTATTGAAGAGTAATTTAGTTCCCAGCCGACACCATAAGGTCCTCCAGAAATGGGTCAAGAACTTCTAGTCCCTGTCGAAGACTACACTCCTCGGCATGTCGTGTTTCCGTATAATCTCCTATAAGAAAAGAGAAGCATTAGTCGAAGTGTCGTTAGTTTTGGTGCAAGGTACGAAGTATGTCATCTTACTGAACCGATCTACGACGATCATTACAGAATCTTTACCTTTGGTAGTTCGCGACAGTCTGAGAATAAAGTCCATACTTAGTTCAGTCCACGGCTTTATTGGAACAGGTAGGGGCATTACTTTCCCTAGGATTCGGTTCGGCACTTGGCCTTTTTGCACACTGCACAGCTTTCCACAACTTGGTGCATATCTCTTTACATTCTTGGCCAAAAGAATCGGCTATTCAATAATTCACAGGTCCTCTTCTCTCTAAAGTGTTCGGAGAGCCCTCTGTTGTGGGCTTCTTTGATTAATAATTCCCATAGGGAACAAGTCAGCATGTATAATCTCCCCCCTCGGAACAGATAGCCATCTTCCACATAATACTCGTCCACTGTTCTCCCATCGACACATTGCGAAATTATTGGTCCAAAGTGTGGATTCCTGGAGTATTGTTCTTTGATACTCACGAAACCAAACAGGCTAGTCCGAAGTTCTGATAAGAGCGCATGCCTCCTCGAAAGAGCATCTGCAACTACGTTGCTTTTTCCTTGCTTGTACTTTATCACAAAATTGAACCCCTCAAGGAATTTAACCCATTTTGCCTACCGCTTCAATAACTTAGTCTGACTTCGGAGGTATCTTAGCAATTCATGGTCAGTATATATAACAAATTCTCTCGACAGTAAGTAATGTTGCCACACTTGCATTGCTCAGATTAGTGCCAAAAGTTCCTTATCATACATGGAGTAGCTCAGCTATGGTCTTTGGAGCTTTTTACTATGGAAGGCAATTGGTCGGCCTTCTTACATTAGGACAGCGCTTATTCCAACACCCGATGCATTACATTCTACCTCAAAAATTTTGTCGAATTCAAGTAGTATTAACACTGGAGCAGAAGTCAATTTTTCTTTTATGTCGACAAAACTCCTCTCCTCCTTTTCTCTCCAACAGAAGTCAGCATTCTTTTTTGTAAGCTCAATAAGTGGTGCGGTGATGGTGCTAAAATTCCTGATAAACCTTCTGTAAAACGAAGCCAGTTCATAGAAACTTCTTATGTTGGCGCAAATAGTAGGAGTTAGCCACTCAACAATTGCTTTGATCTTTTTATCATCAACTCACAAGCCTCCTTCACTGACTACGTACCCTAAGAATACCATTTCCTCTTAGCAGAAGCAACACTTTTTCAAGTTGCTGAATAATCTCTCAGCATGAAGGATGTCTAAGACGGATCTAAGATGTTTACAGTGACTCAGCATATCGACACTGTAAACTAGGATGCTGTCAAAGTATACCACAACACACTTCCTTATGAGATGTTGCAGCACATGGTTCATAAGTCTCATGAAAGTTCTCGGGGTATTTGACAAGCCGAAGGGCATGACCATCCACTCATAAAGTCCATGTCGAGTCTTGAACGCAGTTTTTCACTCATCTCTTGACCTTATACGGATTTGATGATAGTCAAACTTGAGATCAATCTTGTTGAAAATCTTAGCTCCACTCAACTCATCCAACATGTCTTCTAGCCTTAGGATCGGATACCTATATTTGATTGTGATTTTGTTTACAACTTGGCTGTTAATACACATTCGCCAGGTTCCATCCTTCTTCGGCATTAGAAGTGCAGGCATAGTACAAGGGCTGAGACTCTATCTCACATAACCTCTTTATTGTAACTCATTAACTTGATGTTAGAGTATAGAAGCTTACTCGGGATTCATTCGATGAGTTAGCTTATTTGGTAGTGCAGCGCTGGATACTAAGTCAATGCAGTACTCTATACCTCAAGTTAGGGGTAAACCCTTAGGGTACTATTTTGGGAACAGGTTGGCATAGTCATTTAGCAACCCCTCGATTTCCTAGGGAAGCTCATCTTACTCCTTCATTTCTAATAGTCGCCTAACCAACAATAGGGTTGGCTTGTCAACATTGATGGCTTTTCAGAGCTCAGCTCTACTCATCACTAGAGCTTTCTTCGATCTAAGAGCGAGTTTCGTCTATAGTTAGTGAACTTCTCTCGGTGGCATCGGATTCAGCGTGATCTTCCGGTCATCTTTTTCCAGCATATATGTGTTCCTATAGTTGTTATGTATAACTCTTCTATTAAACAATTATGGCCTACTCAGCAACACGTGGGAAGAACACATAGGCAGCACGTTGTAGAGGATCTGATTAGAGTAATTTCCTATAGTGATTGGCAGTAGTATTTGCCGAATGACATGTAATGCTCTTTTCTCACTCAACCAGTATAACTTGTACGACCTAAGATGTGCAACAGTTAGCAGCTTCAGTTTTGAAACAAGATCGACCGATGCTACATTAGTGCAACATCTACTATCCACAATGAGAGCACACATCCGATTATTCACCTTGCAGGTGGTATGAAACAAATTCTCTCTTTACTCCTCCTCTCATAAGGGTTCCACACTCATAATGTGCCAAATAACCATGGGTAACTAGTTTAAGTCCTCAGGAAACACATCCTCCTTAATAAGTTCTTTCTCGGCAGGAACTACCTCCTCCTCGGGTTCCTCATTCGTACTCTATACTTCTAACTTCGGAATGTCTTCCTTAATGACCATCGTCCTTCGGTTTGAACACTGAGTAGCCACATGTCAGAACCCTTGACACTTGAAGCACTTGATCTAGCTAGTTTTCTTCCCAGACCCTTACCCCTTCTCATACGGTTGGGTTGGTACTACATCTTAAGGGTGGCCTTTCTGCTCGGCTCTAACATCAACTCTTCTGCTTGACTCGATACTAAACTAAGCTTAGTGACTGGCCTATCTTGGTTAGCTAGTCAACATTCTGGTTATTACTTAAATCCCTCTTTGCTTTTTCACTCGCTGGGCAATCCTAATAGCTTCATCCATTGTGTCAAATCGTTAGAGCTCTACAATGCCTCGGATGTCTCCTCTCAATCCAGTAATAAGTCTTGAGACTGTTTGGGTTGATGGTTCCTCCACTTCGCATCTTATCATAAGCATATGGAATCCTTGAACATACTCATCAGCAGTTTAGCCTCCTTGTCTCAGCTCCTGAAGTTGAGTGAAAGTATCTTGAAGATACATTTCCAGTATGAATTTGTTTTTGAGCACTTTCTTCATCTTAGGCCAGGTGTTAATCTCTTGATACCCTTCTCTTCTTCTCATGGCTTGAAAATTCTTCCACCACATGATGGTATATCCAGAGAATTCAATAGCAATAGTCCTCACCTTCTCATAATCCTCATATTGATAGTAATCAAATACATGCTCCACCTTCTCTTCCCAATCCAGATACTTGTTAGCATTCCTAAATCCATTGAAACTCGGAATCCAAAGCTTCACATGGTTGGATGCTGTGGGGACTCGTACATGCTCCTCTTCAAAATACTCTTCTTCCTCCTCATCAAGCTCTCTCAAGTCTATCCTTCGCCTTATTCATCCACTAACTTCTTTACCTTGAACTAGTTGAGCTAGGTTTTGACCTCTAATAGGTTAAGCGGCTTATGGAGTGTTTTGCATGGCCTTAGTGGGTTGGCAAGACAAGACATGAATAGCTCGGGTCAGATTTAACAAGAGGTTAGCTACCTTATTTAGTCTTTCGTTAGTACTTTTGGGAGTACCCTAAGATTATCGTCCATGGTGGATAACTCCACTGTCATCATCAACACTAACATTCATATTTGGGTTTGTCATTTTTCCTCATAGATTCAAAATTTAAACAAACACTTCAAAAGGTGAACAGCTAATAACACAGCAGTTAAATGAATACAGTAACTTGCTCTGTTTCTCACAAGCAAAATAGAGTATAACAGAATTCAAGAAGAACTAACTACAACTTACGCAAAACCTCTGCTATAATACTAAGATGGTGTGAATTATGGCCAAGAATAGATAAGGTCAATCGCTGGATGGGTCCAAGCTTACAGAAAGCTCGAAAAAGGGTTAATGGGGAAAGGTATGAAAAGAGTGATAAAGACGAATGAAACAGTAAGTAAAAACCTACGAATAGCTTCAAAGGATATGATGCATCAATGGAATTTCCGAAGACTCACGACACAATTCGATATGACGCACAAATTGGTCTAATGAGGATACTCGCCACCTAACCTTACTTAAGAGAAAGGATAAAAGTGATGTCGATATGATGCACGAATTGGAACTTCATGGAAGAGTAAAAAGCAAAATATTGTATCTAGATCTAGTGTAGAATTAGAATATAGAGCTATGGCTCAATCTACATGTGAAGTGATGTAGATATATCAAATTCAGATTGAAGTTAGACTCAAAGTTTCTATGCCAGCAAAATTGTGGTGTAATAATTATGTTGCTCTTCATATTGCATCTAATCCTGCATTTCATGAACGAACGAAACATATTGAGATTGATTGTCATTTTGTTTGTGAAAAGATACAACAAAATTTTATCTCTAGTGTAAGGTTGTTAAACTTGCAATTTTACTTAGAATCACTAAAAGGTTAGTAGAATTGAAACGTGAAATCAAAATATAAAAATGTAAGTTTCTACAACCTATGTAGAATAGTTTCAAAAAACTGTGGATATAATTATAGATTTTATTCAAAACTTAAAATGCATGATATAAATAAAGAAATAAAGAAATTAAGTTCTTTTTTCATAAAAAAATCTTAATAATATATAATTTAACATATATAGAAAAAGGAAAAACAAACTTGAAACTAAACTTTTTCTATTTTTTTGTTTTGTAAAAAGCAAAGAATTAAAAAAGAATCAAATATTTCAATTCATTTTAAATTACTAATGGTAAAAATTGAAGTATATAGTTTTCATTAGAATTTTTTCTATTGAAGTTGAAACTTAGATAAAAGCTTTAAACATAAAAGAAGGGACTATGAAAGAGACAAAGAGGAAATAAATTAAAGTAGAATAGGAAAGATGATGTAATGCCTTAATAATTGATGACTTATAAAAACTATGTTGTATTTTTTTCATTTTTTAACTCATTCAATTTAGATATGTTAAATTGGTAAACTCGATAAAAAACGTAAGTTTTTACTGAGTTTACATTTAAACTCAGTTAAAAACGTGGTAAATTCAGTTAAAAATGTACATTTCTATACAAAAATGACCTTGTATACAAGTTAACTTGAAAGAACCTCCTAAAATTGTAAACTTATAGAATCGTAAACTTATAGAATCGTATGAATAAAATCATGATTTTAACAACTATGCTTTAGTGGATACATGAAATTTGAAGATTAACTTGGAGATTTTTTTTACAAAAGCTCTAAATGGGACTCGGGTTAGTTATTTTGTAACAACCTAGGCATGATCAATATCTATGTTGTAGCTTAAGGGGGAGTGTTATGGAATAAGTATTTAAATAATAGTATATTTATTAGACAGTGTAATTAATATAGTATTAGGTAGGGGTTGTTACACCAATTGTTAGGAACACACTGTTTATATATATTACTTCTTGTATGTATAGAAAAAATACAATTAAAAAAAAAACAATTGCTTTACACTTATATTTCTCTACAAATATCATGTTATCTTCACTATCTTCGTTAGCAAATCAACCTTTAGTCCATAGACACTGACTCATTTTTTCCTACATTTAATGAGCTAGTGTAGACACCTTATTTTTGTCATTTTTGTTTTATTTTGGTTGAGTTAGGTTTACAAATAAACAAACAAATGAGAAAATAAAATAATAAGAAAAAAATAAGAAAAAACGAAAATTAAAAGAAAACATGAAAAATGAAAAAATAAAAAAAAAAGAGTTGAGTTGAGTCAAGTGAAGTCAAATCGTATTGAGTCTACTTGTATTGAGTCGAATCGTATCAAATCGTGTCGTATCGTATCGAGTTAAGTCATATTGAGTCGAGTCAAGTCAAGTCGAATCATATCGAGTCAAGATACGTTGGATCGTTTAAGAACAGATCGGATGATAGTGTGTGATTAATAAAATTTAAGTCATTAGAGAATTGAGTTTTAGTAAAATTTAAAGTAGAATTTTATTTAATTGATATTGAGCTAGAATAGATATAGGATTTATTAGATAAGTTGTTGGATTATATCAGATTAGATTAGATCAGGCCTGGTAAATAGAAAACTCAAATAGAGTTTCTAGAAATTAAGTCGAATCTTCATCGTATATTTTGTTTGTTAAGATTAAATTCATAATTAAAAGATACGAAAAGATTTAGTTTTTGATTTATAAATAGAAATTTATCGATAAAATTTAGGACGATTTCTTTTAAATTACACACATTCATTATTTTAAAATAACCTCACTTCCACGATATCACCCCACACCACGGCTTCACCAACATCCAACACTCCACAACTTGGACCGAAATCAATTCCACAAACACATTTTTTCAGCCGAAAACTCCACTCACCGAACAAATTCCAAATACGTCCCTAATTGCCGCTGCCCACAAATACGCAGCCGAATCTCCATAATTGCCTGATCTACGCTGCAATCCAATATGGACATCCTCATCGGACCTTGCCATGCCAACCCAAATCGAATGCCACAACGCCACCTAATCCACGTCCCATACCCTGACACCATCTAATTCACACATACTCACAACGAAGCTCCTGACGTTCGCAAAGCCGAAGCCTAACCCACACTATAACACAACAGCCGAAATCAACACTACTTGGCTTGAGCACTTGCGCATAAGTTCACACCACGCCGTCCTCACTCCATCTGACACGAACGTCCACAAAAGCAGCAGCACGACGTCTAAACAACTAACTGAAGCATGTCACCAACAAACGCTGACCGACGACCCACAAAGCCAACACAATCTACGTTGATCACCGACTGAAGCTCACCTGACACGCAATCCAGCACACCAACACTTCACAACAGCACACGCCCTTCATTCGCACTTCACACACGAATCACAGTTTACTCCATGCCGCACATGATCACGAAAAACACAAGTACACCGATATGCATAACTCGATTCGGTAAAAGTTAATATTTATTTTATTAGTTAGTTTGATTATTTTTACTAACCTTTGTTTGTTTGATTTAGTACAAGTTTTTTTATTATTTTCATTTTGCATGATTTTTTTAGATAATTCCAATTTTTAATAAAATTTAAATTGCGCTTTTAGTAAAATCATATTTTTTAAAAAATATACATATCTTAAAATTAGGATTTTGAAAAGATACATACATGTATTTAAATTGTATCTTCAACATATTTTATAGTTAGAAAAGATATCTTTTACACGTAGTGTTTTAAAAAAAAAAATCTTGACCGGAATTTTTAAAAGATATAGTTAGTTAGAATTTTTCTAATTCGGGAAAATTAGATTTCTTAGGTTTTTTTAAAAAATAATAAATTGTTAAATAAACGTAAACTTGGCTTGATTTTTAAAATAAAAAGAATACACTTACTAAATATTTTATAAAAAGAGAATTACGGTCGGTTTGATCTCGACTAGTGGATAAATAAGCACTTTAGAGGTAACTGTATAAAAAATAAAAAAAATTTCCTCTTTTTGAAAAATTCGTAATAAAAAATAATCTAAAAATCACTTTAGTTATCTTTTGTATGTTTAAATATATTTTTAGAAAATTATAAAAATAAAAGCCCATCAATTTGTTTTTAGTTTTTACATGGTAACTTAGTTTTAATAAGTTAGTCCCTAAACCCGATTTTTTATTTAATTTTCTAAAAATCATTTTCTTAGAAAATTCATATATCAGCGGCCTTCATTTTTACTAATTGAGCTGGTTGGCAATTCCAATTTTTAAAATTTTTTAAGAAAAGTATTTTTTTTTAATTTAATATTAAGTAATCTATATTAAGCGAGTTGACTTGATATAAGTTAAATTAAGGAAACTGAAATATGGCTCGACAGTTAAACTAACTTTAAAGTTTACACAAAAATGGGGAGTTACCCTATAATTAGGACTTAATTCACTTGAATTCGAAATGAATAATAAACAGTTAATTTAATATAATGCTTCCATGAGATGCTTAACACAGATTTATCTCATTTTAATGTATACTAATGGTTGAATAGTAGATAGATATTCAAGAGTAGTTCATTAAGAAGTTTCATTAAACATTTTGTATTCAATATTAGTTTTAATAAAAAAAGTGTAGCACATATGATCTAAATGCAAGTATTTATGAATGGGAAAAAATTAAGAATTAAGAAAAAAAAAAAAAACTAATGAGAGTAATTCATTAAAAATCGGAAAGAGAGAAAAGGGGAACCTATATAAACAAGGTTTGGGGGTAGTAGTTGTAGTGCACTTTGTGGCTCAAAAGAAGGATAGTGGCTCTAACGAAAAAAGCAGTAGCTTTATTGATCCTTAGTAGTGGTGGCACTAAGTTGGTGTTCATCCTTGCCATTGCTTCTTTTTAGAGAGAGAGATTGGAATTGAGAGAGAGAGAGAGAGAGATATGGTAAATTCATGTAATGAGCCATTCCTATTCCTAATCTTACAACATACAAGAGCAATTGTACAATGGTAAAGTATTTGTTAGAATTTTCATGAACATAACCAAATGAACAATTCAAAAGGATGAACAAAAAAAGTGGAATTAAGGGTGTGAATGTGATGATGTGAATTATCTAAAAGTTGATAGATTGGAATTATAGAAAACAATGAAACACAACACTACTATCTTAAAAGCATCGAGTGAATAGATAATGATGGAATATTTTGAGGGATATATAATATAATAAGAATGTTGCCTTTGAGGATATAGAGATTATCAACTTACAACAGATTTGGATATCGATTATCAACAGAAATGGAATTGGATTCAGCAGCTTGATGGTTTTACATATACTTAGTGTTTGTTATAAAGTGCCTGAAACTAAACAGAAAAGTTATGAACCCGGCTTTTATACTTCTACGCTCTCGTAACTAACTAAGATATTATCCTATGAAATGATTATAAGTGGAACACTAGACTAATGACATATGTATAGTAGCTAAAAAATAAACAATAGAAATAGATATAAGTCTTCATCCCCCTCTCAAGTTGGTACTTTTTGAAGTGTTAACTTAGACCAAAATTGGGAAAGTTGTGGTTCTCCTGTGAACAAGTTGGCAACTTGATGAGAGGAAGGAAGGAAACCTACAAAAAAAATTTTAGGCATGTGTAGGAAGTGAAATTGTGACTAACAAGTCCCTTAAAATATAGCTCATCTACAACAGTTCCTTTGTAAGAGTAGCAAGACTTTAATACTCCGCTTTCATTGATGTAGTTACAACTGTAGACTATTTCTTGGTCTTCTAAGAAATTAGAGCTTGTCTAAGTAAAACACACTAACTTGAAATGGACTTCCTATCTTGGATGTTAGTAGCCCCATTGGAGTTAGAAAAACTAGTCAAAGATTAAGTATTTGAAGTTGAATAGAATAGTCCTAACGCAATAGTACCTTCCAAGTACTTAAGTACATGAAGAGTAGCATGTAAATGAGAAGTTTTAAGATGTGCCATAGCTTGACTCAAAGTGTGTACAATAAAGCTAATTTCATACCTTGTTAAATTGATAAAAGAAAGCTTGCCAACAATGTATCTGAAACTAGTAGGATTATCTAGTAGTTCTTCTTCATCATGATTTAACCAAAAACCACTAGGGGAAGGGGACTTAGTAGGTCATGCAGCAAATAGACCTATGCCCGTCAAAGTTTCAAGGATAAATTTTCTTTGATTCAATAAGAAACCACTATTCGTGCAATGCAACTCTAAACCCAAAAAGTACCTAGCAAGGCCTATGTCCTTAATGGTGAATGCTCCATCTAAGTTCCTTTTTTAATCAACAATAAGTATGTCATTAGTGCTTGTAAGTATCATGTCATTGACATATAAAAGCATTACCACAAAACAATCCTTAGAAGACTTGGTGAAAATCGTCATGTTTAGATTGAATAAAATCTTACTTAATTAGAAAAGTGGATATTTCTAAATTACATTGTCTTAATGCTTGTTTTGGTTTATATAAAAAGCTTTTTAAGTTGCAAACTTGATTGGGAAGTTCTTTATCATAGCCCTTAGGTGGTAACATATAGATTTCTTCATTTAAATGCCTAGCAATAGTAAATAGCACCCACACTGTATTAAGTTTTGCCACTAGTGAGAAAGTATCTATGTAATCCTTACCTTTTACTTGGTATTTTCTTTAGCCACTAGTGTCATCTTATACCTTTCAATGCTACCATTGGGCCTATAGTTAATTTTGTAAACTCACTTGTAACCTATTGCCTTTTTATCTTTAGGAAGTGTAGTGAGTTCCCATGTGTCATTACTTTCTAGAGCATGTAACTCTTTTTGCATTGCTTCTCTCCACTCACTATGTTTTGAAGCTTATGAGTAATGATGTGGCTCTTGGATAGATAGGACATGAGTTGAGGAAGCAACAATGTAGGATGGATAATGTCCAAAATAGCTTAGGTCAAACAAAGGATAGGTAACAAGGTTTGGGTTATGCAAAGTCTTATGTTAGGATGCAATAGCATGAGCTTGAGAATTGGCTAAGTATATAAAGTCTTATAGTGGGTGGCCTCCTTGTTTTATCAAACCTCCTAATGCTTTGATTTATTGCATGAGAAACAAGATAAGTAAAAGATAGGTCTTGTTGAGTAACCAACTGTATTTTGAGTTAGACAAAGGGATTGAACCAAATGAAGGTGTTTTAAGATTGACATGAGGCAACTAAACAGCAAGATTATCAAGTGTTATAGATCTTGTAGAACTTTGTCGAAAAGGAAATGTTTCTTCAAAGAATACAATGTCCCTATTCATGCGAATTTGTTTTGTGGACAAATCAAACACCTTATACCCTTTCCTATTAGTTGCATAGCTAAAGAAAACACATCGTGCACCTTTTGGGTCAAATTTATCTTTGAAGGTGAAAGATCAACAATGTAATAGAGACATCCAATGACTCTTAGATTAGAATGGTTAGGTAGTTTATAAAAAATAATTTCAAATGGGGATTTTCAATTGAGAGTGCGCATTTCATTTAGTTAATGAGATAAGTAGCAACTAACATACATTCACCCTAAAACTCTCTTGAAAAATTAGCATGAATCCTAAGTGCTCTTGTGGTGTTCAATAGATGTCTATGTTTCCTTTCTATCCTTCCATTTTGTTGTAGTGTGTAAGGAATAGTTTATTGGTGTAAAATACCATCGTTACGCAAAAGGTCTTGACAAGACTTGGAAATAAACTCCCCACTATTATCACTTCTTATTATCTTAGGAGTAACATGAAAATGATTGCCTACATAGTTGACAAACTGTGCTAAAAGACAACAAGTTTGAGACTTGTGATGCATCAAATATGTCCATGTGAACTTTGTGAAATCATTAAGAATTGTAAGAAAGAATCAAGCATTAGACAAAGAAGGTACATGATGAAGACCCCAAAAATCAACATGAAGCAATTCAAATGTACATACATTAGCATTAGAATTGTTAGGAAAAGGAGTATGGTGAAATTTTGCCTCTTGGCAAGTATTGTGTAAGAAATTACTAAAATCAAACCTTTTGTAACCATCTAATTGCTACAATTTAGATATGAAAGTATGATCAAGTCTACTATAAAGCAAATGAACATCTTTATTAGATAAAAAATAATGAATACCATAGGTAAACAATTGGCTTGAATTATTCCTAAAGGAAGTGAATTAGTAGAGGCTCCAAGGATAGAATGTATAATCCATTCTAGGCTTTAACTATTGCAATAGGCTTATTAAAATTTTGGGCTTGAAAATAGCATGAAAACTTCTTAGAGATAATAGAAAAACTTTGATCTATGACCAATTTATATACTAAAAGGGGATTATAGGTAAAAGTAGGCACATATAATATACTATGCAAGGTTAATTGTAGAGATATGATAATAGAATCGATTGCATTTGACTGTAGAGTAATACTGTCAAGTAATTTGATGGTTATTGGCAAGTTTAAGTGTTTCATATTAGGAAATATTTCAGAGGGATATATGATCTATTGCACCTATGTCCACCATCTAATTAGACATTTTATTACTCAAAGAAGTAAAACAAAGTGCTGAAATAGAAGTACTTGTAAAGTGAGTTAAAGCATTAAAAGCCACAACATCTTTGTTGTCCTTCATCATTTTCATCATCTCTTGGCACAAGCTTTGTAGAGCTTGTCCATAGACTTTCCACAACTTGCTTATGATGTAGAAACTCCTTCCTCAAGTAAGATATCCATAATAATGTATTTAACCTTGTTTGCATGCTTAACTTGATCTATACTATGATAGTAAGATGTTGAAGTTATTGAGTTTAACTATTGTATTGGATAGGAGAGGAGGTCATAGTAAGGTCGAAGATAGCGTTCGAAGGTAGTTCCAAAAGGGGGTGGGGGTGGGGGTGGGGGTGAGTATTCTTCAATGCATAAGCTTGAGTTTAATTTGATTTAAGTCATAGTGAAACTCCTCAATCCGGGTTAGAACGTAATTTCTTTAACCTCATAATGGACTGGATAATATTGTTTGATGTTTCATTTGGTTGATTGCATCGCATTTTATTGATGGCTGGAAACTCTGTTTGTGTTTGTTGTACTCTTTCATTTTTGTTCCACTTATTAAGCTAATTGAACTCACATCTCTATAGACTCTTTTGCAAGTGTTGGCTAAGGACTTAAGATTTAGTGATACAACCACCTTCAGGTTAGTACATGATAGGCTAAGGTAGTGAGGGAAGATTGCTAGAACATCTTTTGACTTTTGTGGAAACTAACTAGGTTACTCTAGGCTATTTACTAGTTTCTAACTTTATTTGTGTATAAATAACTGAACCTATGGCTTTTGTGAACTTTTTATGAAAGGTTAGAACTAATGATGTAGATATACTTATATAAATATTATTATGATATTATGAAATGTACTACAGGTCATTTTGAATAATCGTTTTAGAAAGCTACAATGTATGTTTATGTATAATAGGTGCTACATTGGATACTTCAAGTTGGTTGAATTGGTTATCCCTTGTGTAGACTATATTTATAATAGTAGTTGTGAGATCAGCTTTTATCTTAAATTAGTTTATATGATGGGACTATTATGATATGACTCCTCCTATTTTGAGCAAGGCATAAATAACAAAATAAAATTGACAGTTGTTTTGTGGAAAATTTCTTATGGCAACATTATTCATTGGATATGAACATATTTAGTTAGAGATCTAAAAAAAACTAAAAAAATATTATACCTAAAATAAAAAACTCATATATATTATTGACTTGAAAATAAACCTTATCGTAATAAGAAGGCTTAAATAATCTAAAGCATCAGATTGCCATATCTTAGACATACTTTATAAATTTTATATGTATTTACCAAAACAATGAAAAATCATTAAACCAACACAAATAATGTCTTTACAGTATATGCAAACCCAAAGATCTACCATATCGCAAATAAACATCTCTGAGTATAGGTTTAGTGAAAGGATCAGCAATCATTTTATGTGTCGATATATACTATAAAGTAACTTCTTTTCAAACTATATTGCTCCTTATGAAAGTGTATCTAGTGTTTATATGTTTGGTCCTATACTACTAAAAGTAAATGGAAAAGGACACAAAAGTAAATAATCATTTACTATAAGCCCTAAAAATTGTGTTTAGGATAACTAAACTTAGATTTAGGGTTTTCTGGAAAAAGTTATTTGATTGAGTCAAAACTTTACGACAAAGATAAAAAAAGTTAGTCAAAATGACTCAATAAAGTTAGATTTTAAAAATAGTGATCCAAAATTTCGATTTTGCCCTTAGAAGTACGATTACATAATATAGTATAAAATTATTTGGAACCCCTAAAATCAAGCTCGGAATGTGATGAGAATTTAGAAATAAGTTAATTAAGTAATAAAATGAGATAATACAGTGTAATTTACAATATAAATATACATGTATTTTTATGAGTATAGCTGGTATCAATAATAATTATACTCATAAATTAACCTAAAATTACATTATTATATATAATATGTGTTGAATTCATAAAAATAATTAAGAAATATATCTTAAAAATAAAAGATACGTTAGAAACATAATTATATGAATACTAATATACGTTTCATATGATATATATGTAGGATATATATACTCGTATATTAATAAAATCACCAAATACTAATATATATATATATACTATTTAATCAAAATATCTGCAAAAACTCATCTACATAGCTAAATCATGTCTAGAATTGGCTGGAGAAAAATGTGGCATTTCCATTTCAAATACCTAAGTTGAATCAAGTTGAAAACAATTAGGATGATGACACTACCTACTATACAATTAATGAGATAAGTACGGACTTAAGGAGGAAAAAAAAAATCTGGACACTCCTAACTAGTATAAAAGAAGTTCCAAGACATAACTTAAATACTTTAGAACCTAAAACACCTAAAGAAAATTAGAGGAAAAAATTTTAGGAAAACAAAAACATTTTAGATAAATTATTCAAAATTAGCGCTGGAACCGAGCTAATATAGTACCTAGGGTAAAAGTAAACTTGCTGTGTAACCTGATTGGCAACTAGTAGTCCATGCCACGCCTTGTCCTTTTGATAACCACCCATCCACTGCTGGCCACCGGAGCACTCAAGAATAACTAGGTTAAACTTTTGCCTTTTTTTAATAAATTTTTTTAAAAAAGAAAATTTACCTAGAAAATTATGGAAAAATTTGTAGTTATGTTATTTCATATATGCTTTTGTATGATATTTTTATTTTTATAAAATTTTGAATATTTAATACACTTGCTTAAGAAAGTCATTATTCATCTGAATTTTGACTTTCAAAATAAATATATCAAATGATGTTGTTTCTAGCTCAAAATTTTTGTGTAGGATATACATGATATATAGATAATTTCTATGTAGCCTAATTTTTTATTTGAGTATTTTTAATATTTATTGTACTTTTCGGGTTAAAAATAACTAGAAATTAAGGTGAAAATGTGAAATAAATAGGATTTATAAAATTAACTGGTGAAATTGACCCATACTTATTTTTAGTGAAGTATAACGATGTTAGGATAAGTTGAAAATAATTTTGTACAAAAAGAATCATATTTAGGTAATTAAGTATAATTTAAGGGTAAAATCATAATTTTGAATATATAGGCGATTGATTGATAACATGAAACTAAGTGATGATTAATTCTACATATTTTTAGAAGTCTATAAAAATTTTCCAGGAATTATTTGGTAATCCGAGTTATTTATTATGAATTTACATAGTAAAATGACTTAAATTACAAATCAAAAATGTATTTTTTTAGCAATAATAGGTTAAAATATGATAAATAGTTGAATAAAAACTATCTATATGTGTACTGGTTAGATTTGATAAAAAGTATATTTTTAATATATTTAATGATATTTTAATAACTGCGATATGTTATATATATATATATTAGGGTTAGATAATACCCTTATTATAGAAATATATTGACAAATTAGGAAAAATATAGTTTAATAACATAAAATATGTATAGTATGATAATATTTAATTAAATACGTATAATTGTGTTAAAAATTTGAACTACCCGTTAAAAGTCATCTTTAGAAATATGACCTGTAATACGTATTGTTAGGTCTGTATGAATCTAACGACACTATTTTTATTAAAATAGGATAATCTTAAGTAATATACCCTATAGCTCTATAATATTATTAGAGTATACATATTGCGATAATCCTATCAGAATTAAAACATGATTTAACCAATTAAAAGTACGTTTTGATATGATTGAAATGATATATTATATGTAATAGTATAATTACGTATGTTATTAATAATTAATAACTTAACTTGATATGTATATAATAAAACCATATATTATTATGATAATATACTTTATATATATATATATATATCTATAATTGTTTTAGATAAAAACCTTAAAGTTTTCATAACTATGATGAAAACTAAATTTGGGTACATTAGGGTTTTATGTATATAAGATCCCCCAATAGTTAGACCGTTGACGACTCGAGTCTCCCATAGTGAGCATCTAAATAAGTAAGTTGAGATTGTAGTTTTATCATTTGTTGGGATACTGTATTAAAGTATCTAGAGGCTCAAAAGTACTTCTGCTTATGTTTGTAATTGGTTGTTTATATGCATACCATAATTGTGTTTGGTATTCAGTTGTGACAGGAGTTGAACTCCTTAGTGTGCTGTTTTACATGATCATATTGTTTTTGTATTGTATGAACTTATTTGGTTGCCCATGATTATAACTAATAATTATTTGACTACAATGAAACTAGATATGTATAACACCTATTAGGAAAAACGATTAGGAGTATTAGGTCAAATACTAACTCTCTTCGAAGAAAATAGCTGAAATAGTCATTTTTTCATCTTTAGTTGAACTAAGTGACAGGCGAGGAGATCACAGCAAGGGTGGGGGTCGTGGTTCGAAGGTGGTTACAAGAGGAGGGTGTTTTTCATTGCACAAGCTCAGGTTTGGTCTGATTTGAGTTGTGATAAAACTCACTAATCTGGGTTGGAGTAGATGTAGTTTCTCTAACCTTATAATTGATCGGATAATATTTTGTGATGTTTCATATGATTGATTGCATTGCATTTCGTTTCATCATAAATAATAATCTTACTTGTGATTGTTTGGTACTTTTCTAACTCTATCCCACTTATTGAGCTAGTTGAGCCCGTACCCCCATAGACTCTTTTGCAAGTATCGAGTGAAAATCAGGATGTTCT
This sequence comes from Lumnitzera littorea, assembly GCA_024138015.1. NCBI lineage: Eukaryota > Viridiplantae > Streptophyta > Magnoliopsida > Myrtales > Combretaceae > Lumnitzera > Lumnitzera littorea. The sequence goes on along the minus strand of JAMXBB010000004.1, from coordinate 113,637,750 downwards.
TATACTACCACTCCTAAGTTAGTGTGCTATTAACTGGAAAAGTGAGGAACGAAGAATCAATTGAACTTGAAATTTGACTTTTCTTTTGAATTTTGAGGAAACTAATTGGTAATTCTGAAGGATGCCTACTAGTTTCCTAACTTATTATAAATAGTTTACAAAATCTGTGGTTTTTTGTAAACTCTGATCGTAAATTATAACTCTGGATCTGAAATGCTTCTGTAAATACTGTTGTGTTATGAGACAATATATTGTATAGAATAGGTATTTTGTAAAGTTATACTACAAGTTTGGTTATTCACGGGTATCAAAACAAATACTTTAAGCTAGTTGAGTCGTATACGCTTTGTGTGAATTGTATATGATTGTAACCATGAGGTCAGCTTCTATCTTAGATTAGTTTACATGATAGGATTGTTATGACTCTACTTATTTGAGGCGTAACATTGACTAAAATTATACAAGGAAGAGCAACAAATGCAAATGTTTATCTATTATAAAAACCAATGAAAAGAACTTGTTTTGTAAGAGAAGGGAAAAAATGGGGAAGTTAAAGGCAATAAAATATTAATGCATAGTTAAAAAATGTGAAATGTCCCTTATTTTTTAATAAAAATGCAAAGGTTGCAATAGTAAATTATATTATTTAACAAATGACATGACTTTTAGATACATTAAAGAATTATTATTGGATGGCTTTTGAAATGTTACTTTCAAAATGGTATAAGTAACAAAAGTTTGAAAAGGTATAAGTTATAATATTATATTGATGGCATTGGAGATGCTACTTTTAAAAAGATATAAGTAACTAAAATTTGAGAAGGTATAAGAAAAGGTATGGTTTTTGAGATGGTATTTTTAAAAAATATATAAACAACAAAATTTTGAAAAAGTATAATAAAAATAGATATAAAATTGAAAAGTTGCAATCATAGAAAAAGTTTCTAAAATTATATATTTATAATAGATACCCTTATCCTTAGTTGATAACAAACCATTGAATTTAGGTGTTATGAATAAAATATGTAAATATATTTAAAAAAAAAAAAACAAGGAATACCTAATTCTTTCCCCATAAGGAAAAACAAAATAGGAATTTTTGTAAAGCTGTTGCATGATATGAATATCCTAATAGATTTATAAAAAGAAATAGATATTTCATTTTACCGTACAAAAGTTAACTAAACATGTTATAAATGATTATTTAATTCTCTTTATCTTCTTGATCGAGCCACTTGAAATATTAACTTATAATGATGTCATGTATTTTTTTAAAAACTAGTTAATACCTTGCACTTTACGTGGATTTTAGTCTAAAATATATATCTATTTCAATAAAAAAAATTTTATAACTAACATGTTATTGATTCATATTGATTTTTTAAAGATCAAAATACTCAAATATGGTTGCAATACAATCAACAAACATCTTTTTACATATGTCTCCATCTATATTATTAAAATATTTTTAAGTGTTTGAGTATGAAGTAATAATCACATATAAAATGATTAAATAATATGATCACACACAAGAGGATAAGCATAGAAGGTTTAAATGTAAAATTAGATGAAGTATGGTGGCCTTGATAATATTAAATTAATTTTGTGAAGATTCAAGTTGGTTAATTAAAATAACACTTGATGGATAAATGGACTTGTATCGAAAATTGTTTCAGCAAAATCTTCCTTAGTTGATCTCTTTTTTTTTTTTTTTTTTTTTAGATTTTGAAAAAGTGCTAAGGGGTGAAAGTTTGACATTGATAATCATCAAATTATGTCATAAATTGATGTCGATCATGATCAAATTATAATGGCATAACATATACCTTCTATTAGAATGTTATTCTTAATTTATTACCTCTTTTAAATTTAGAAATATATTATTATTTTGAATTCCTTAAAAGTAAATTGACCATTTCATGTTTATTTTCAAAAAAATGCAAAAAATTTAGAAAATAAAAAGATGTAATGAAAATATCATGGATCGAAACTAATTGCAAATATATAATGAATCATTTGTTACAATGATAAAGAAATAGAATATATAATTACAATGGAATTCATAAGAAATATCAATTTATGAATTATGTCATTACAATGGAAATTCATCTAGCATTGGTAAAATTGCATTCGTAAACACTTCTATTAATCTTCATTTTTGCTTCCATGGTTTTACCCGATCCGGATTTGTTTCGCATTTCATTTTCACTTATGTAAAAAAGAAATATAAAAATTAGTTAAAAAAAAAGAGATAAAAGTAAAAAGTAGAAATATGAAAAAGAAAAGAAGAGAGTGAAGCATTAGTTCAGAAACAAATAAAAGCATCAATTATATGAAAAAAGAAGGGGGATCGATTATAAAAGGAGAAAGAGATTGTTACCTATAAAAATGTTTGAAATTAAAGAAAAAATATATAAAACTATATTCTTGTTGGTTAGTGAAGTTTCTATGGTGATGGTCACGTGATCATATCGTATTAAAATAAATCTATACAAGAGATATGTACAAGTGATATTATTTAAGACAATGATTGTGGTTATTTTTTATATGAATACTTGAGATAGACAAAATTTTTATCATAGTACGGATGGATTTAACCAATTTAACTATGTCTATTGCGTCTTTGACCAAGAAGGGCATTTTGACACAATACTTAGCCATTCTACTGTATTGTGCACCTTTTAATATCTTGATGTAACCATCGCTTGACTATTTGTATTGTTTTGAAAATCTAATTGATATTTGCTCATTCCATTGATATTATCTTCTCCTTATACATTATATATAAGGGATATAATCCAAAATTAGTAAATACTATAAGTTACTTTTATAAGATATACTATTTTTAATTTTTGGCCCGAAATTTGATAAAATAGTTAGCTTTACATTATATGCCTCTAGTGATAAACTTTACATACTCTCAGTTAGAACTATAAATAAAAAAATAAAAAATGTTATAATTTGCTTTTAAGAAAGAAAATGTTCCTTCTATATAGTCAAAATTACGACCGTGGATCTATATCTAAAGGCTTGGACTAAGGAATCAAAATTTGTTTAATTCACATTCAAACATATCCTTCAATTTCCATTATAAGAAAATTAAAACATATACATTCATTAACAATGGGGAAAAAAATGAAAAGGAGTTGCATATAATAATTACGTATCCGCGGCTGCTTGCCCTTCCATCGTAGCACTGTCTATGCTGTCATCTCCACTTCTTAGCAGTTGCTCTGCGAACAACACTGTGGGCGGAGCAACAGCATTCTCTTCTAATAAAACTGCCACGACCTCCCTCATATTTGGCCTTCTATCAGGATTCGGATGGCAACAAGCCAAGCCTAACTTTAACATATCCTCTACACCATTCTCATTCCTCACTCTCTCATCACTAGCTTCCAAAATCCTTCTCTCTTCATACAGCTCCCTTACTCTGTCAACCAAAACCACTTCCTCCTCCACCCCCAGCTCTATAGGCCTACACCTACACACCACTTCCAACACCACCACCCCGAAACTATACACATCGCTAGCTGATGTTGGTGAAGCTGCCATTGCAAGTTCCGGTGCTAAATACCCTAATGTTCCTACCACCCGAGTGGTGTTGGGCACATCCCCTCGTGCATAAAGCTTCGCGAGACCAAAATCTCCAAGCCTACCTTTCATTTCACCATCCAACAACACATTGCTTGACTTGATATCCCTATGTACTACTACTTGGTCCCACCCATGGTGCAGGTAATTCAACCCCTCCGCCACATCAGTCAAAACTCTCTTACGCTGATACCATGTTAAGGTTTTCTCTTGATTCCCGAACATCCATTTGTGCAGGCTTCCATTTGGCATGTATTCATACACAAGCATGAGTTCATTACCCTTTCTACACCATCCTTTCATTGGGACTAAATTCTTGTGCTGGAGCCTTCCCATGCTAGAAATCTCCGCCATGAATTCTCTCAACCCTTGTTTGGAGTTATGACTTACGCACTTAACCGCGATCTCGGTGGCATTTCCCAGCACTCCTCTATATACCTTCCCAAATCCACCTGAACCCAGCAATTCATCTTTGGAGAAGTTCTTGGTAGCTTCACTTAATTCCTCATAAGAAAATCTATGTGGCCAATACTCAAGTTCCCAATCTTCAATCTCTTCCTCTTCCAATCGATCCTCCGACTTCTTCTTAATCCATAAAAAGTAACACCCAATTGCCAGAATAATCAAAAAGAGGACACAACCAACAACAATTCCTGCAATAGCACCGTGTGACATAGAAGAGGAAGATGACTCTGGCAAGAAAATAGGTAAATCAGTAACATTAATTTCCCTAGCAACACCAGCATCGCTCAAACTCCATGCTAACACCCTTTGTGCTTCTACCCAATTAGTCTTTGATGCCGAAAAGCCGACGTACATATCCGCGGACACATAATTAGCTATAATTGGATTTCTATAACTAAGCAGAGTCGTAGAAGGCTTTGACACCCCAACAGGCGCAATGGTTACATTGATCTCATTATTAGCACCATCAAATTCAATCCAAGCGTGAATGTTCTGGCCTGTTCGCATCCGAACTGGAACAAAATCCCCTGAAGAATTATAGTATCCAGCAGGCTGCGTGACTGCTGATTCTATGTTGTTCAAATCAATTCCTACGTGATTGTCATTCGGGTCATTGAATTCCTGGTTGCGTCCAGCATCGAATTCGACTGCTAGTAATGGGGCTACTGGAGGATTGGCTGAATCAGTGAAGAGACCAAAGTATTGGCTAGCGAGTGCACCTGGTGGAGAAGTAAAATTTGTGAGCACAAAGGCTAGGCCGAATCCAGGACTAGTTGCAATCTCCGGTAATATCGAAAACACGAAAGATGTCGAAAAGGAGCTCGAAGTAGTTGAATTCGATTGAGCTTTCATGGTTAATTTTGAAGGATAATAAGCACGTCCTAGTGAAAATTGGATGGAGTCATTGGTTAGTCTAATAACCCTGGAGTCTACATGAGCATCTCCAATCAAGATGATATCCGTAGCATTACTCGAGCCGTCGAAAGAATTGAATAGGAAATCGATGGCAACGGATGGTGTGATGATGATGAAGAAGAAGAAGAAGAAGAAGAAGAAGATCGATCGCATGGCAGTGGATCGCGGTGGCTGAAGGGAGTTTTCTGCTACTGGATGGTGGGGGAAGGGAAGTGGTGGTTTTGAGAAGTGGTTTGGTCAAAAGATAGTTTTAGGTGAGAAAATATGCCTTTTGAGTTTTTTAACAACGTCTTGATTTTTCATCCATTGATTTTTTTCAAACCTTACTAAAAGTATGGACCCATGTGACTGGTCTATTTCTCATCAGCTTTTTCATTCTTGGTTTGGACTTGTTAACCTATGTTTAATTACAATTTCTCGGTAAAATATATTCCGCAATAATTATTAGATAGATTTAAAATTTTTCGTGAACACGATAATATGGTATCCTCAATTAAGTCAAATGATATCACTTTTAATTTGCTGCTAACTCCTTCAATTTAATGGTATTCCAGTATTGATTTTTTTTTTTTTAAGTTGTAAATTGATGAACTTATTATTTATTGATCGGTATATCATATGATACGGTACTCTATCAACATGACTTTTTCGGAAAACATCATTATTGTTAGCAGTTGCAAGTTGATTAGATTGTTATAATTGTACGGATGAACAATGACATAAGGAAAATATGGGAGCATATGATATTTGCCAGATAAGGTTTGTGTTTTGTGGTTTTTTTCTACTTTTCAGTGGTTGCTTATTCAACTGTTGAAATGGAAAAGTTAGGATACCAGGATATAAATTCCACTTCTAGATGAGATGAAGCCATCTTTTGATTTTTTTGGGATTAGGTAGATTTGCATTTATTAGAATAAATCTCTAGGTCAGAATTTTTTTTTTTCTTTTCTTCTTTTACATTATCTTGGTGGAATAAGAAAAGAAAATATGTTAGAGGATGCTTTGATGGTGTTGAATAAAAATGGTATTTTGGTCAACAGATTGCAACTTCCCTCAAGAAGGAAAATGTTAGATTTTGTCTTTTTTTTCCCCCTCCACCGTATAAAGTGACAAGCAAACTATAGAAAGTTGTTTGATTTTATTTATTACTTTTTTAAAGTTTTTGTCTGTATCTATAAAGTAAGAATTTACAAAAACTATTTTGTCTGTTGTATATAGAATTTTGATAAAAATAAAACACTGAATACGTTTGTTTTATTTTCCTTTTATTTTGGAAAATTACAATATCGAAAGTTGAAAGGTAGGTGACGTGTCGTCTCAAGATCCTTGCCTATAGTCTTTAGGATGCTGTACGTAATGGGTCTGCAAAACAGTACACAATGAGAGGACGTTGAGGGGCTGTTTAGTGTGGCCATTAATACTTAAGTAAGTAGTGGACTTAAGAGTATATAATACTAAGGGTAATACGCGGACTTAGTATGCATAGTGTAGAAAGATTTACCGTTGAGGAGTGACCTGATATTTATAGTGGAATGGAGCTGACAGTTAGAGGTAAGTCAGCGGGAGAAATCTTCTCCCATAAGTATAGGAGAGTGGGGTTGTTGTTCACTTTCCCCTTGATTGCGGCTTGCTGTTCTAAGGCAAAATGCCTCTTTTTTTGTTTAACAAATTGCGCTATGGCGTTGATGTTGAGGCTATAAGTCACCAAGTTAGGGGAAATTCCGGGTATGTTTGATGTCGACCAGGCGAACCTATCTGAATTTGCCTATAGGAGGGCAAAAATTTCTTTCTTCACTTCGGCTAAGGTCTTAATCTCGACTTTTATTGTTTAATTGGGTGAGGTTTCAATCTGGACGTCTTCTGTTTTTTCTCCAGGCTCACTCCTCTTAGCTGGCCGCTCTTACGGGCCCTTCTCTAGGGCAAAGACGCTATCTCCCTTGGCTGCCCTGACGTAGAGCTCTCGTGAGAGCTTTTGATCGCATCTGCAAACTCTCACCCTAGTTAGGGTTGGGAATTTAGCCTTCAAGTGAAGGGAGGATGTGATCATCCCAAATGCATTGGGGCTTGGTCTTCTTAAGAGCACGTTGTAGGGGGAGAGGCAATTGATCACAATGAACTCAACGGGTTGTTGTGCTATGTGGTTGTCATCGCTAAGTTCTATGTCTAGCGTGATGATGCCCCTGGCTCAGATCGTGTTTCTATTGAAGTCGATTAGATTATGGTAGTACAACTTCATCTTTATCGGTAACTTTTCTTCATCCTTTCGTATGTATAGTGGAAGAGTATATCGATGGAACTGCTGGTGTCCACCATAATCTTCAGGACCTCAAATTTTGAGATCCTCACCCCGGTCACTAGAGTGTCTTGATGGGGTATGTTAACCCCTTTAAGGTAGTCATTAAAGAAGGAGATGGAAGTGTCTAACTTTTATTTCTTTTCTCTTATTGCCAACACCTCTGATGGGACTTTAACCAAACTGTTAGTACTCGTTAGCTCCCAAGGTGTGGCCCCCCCATGATTACGTTTATGACGCCATTGGGGGTACGATCTTTATGGCAGTTGTTATTTTGCTTTGTATGGGCATCTTCGGTCCGTTACCTTCAAGGTACCCTGTCTTCGTCATTGTCTAAGTGGTCATTGTTCATTCGATGAGTCATATATTCGTTTAAAAAGCTGCATTAAATGGCACATTCGACAGCATTTAGCACTCTTCGGTAGTATGGCCGTAGTCATTGTGGAACTGACAGCATTTGTTAGAGTTTCGACAACTACGGTTCCCTCGCATTTTCTGCTGCCTCTAGAGCAAGTTTAGGTGCTTCACTTTGGAATAGACTTCGGCAATGGATCTATTCAGGGGTGTATACTAGGTGTAAATGGGAGGGGGGAGAGGGTCACGCTCGGCTTGGTGCTTTTTCTTGCTAAAGCTCTCTTCCTTTGACTTGCTTGGCATTCTACTGTCGAGGCAATTTTTTACGGATAATTTTTCCTTATCCTACTTTCTGCTCAACCTTTCTTGGTTGGCATTGTGCCTGGTACAAATGTACTTTTAGCCCTTGTTCTAGAGGTCGGCTAAGGTCTTCGGTTTGCTTTTGTAAGCGATCGGAAGAAATCTCTTGAGGGTCAAATGTCAAGTTGGGTAGCATGAATAGCGACTCCCTCATCTAGTTAAGGGATTTCAACCATGGTGTTGTTGAACTGGGCCACATAGTTGCATAGTGACTCGCCTTCATCCTACCTTATTAAGTAAAACGACGATGTGTCCTTGGACGGAGGCTTGTTAGTCTTAAAGTAGATTCTAAACCTCTACGCTAGCTCATCAAAGGAGCTGATGGAGTTGTCAAGAAGGTGATTAAACTACATTCGAGCTGCCTTCTACAGAGTGCCTAGGAAGGCTTTGCACTTAATAGCATCCCCATGACCGTGAAGGTTCATGAGGGTGCAAAAGTAGAGAAGATGTTTGTCCGAGTCGCCCATACCATCATATTAGTCTAGGGACTAAAGTTTACCATTAGGAGGTAGCACTTCATCTTGGATACTCTTAGTAAAGGGGGTCTTGTTATTGATGACCAGCTTGGCATTGCCAATAAGCTTGCTCCCCTGTTACTTGGAGAGTCGCATTACCATAGCATGGAGCTCGTTCAGGTCGGTATCATTTGCCGTGTGAGCTCGTCGTACAGTTGAGTGAACCTGCACTCCCTGCAAGTTGGCTTCTTGCTCGTTGTAAGCCAAAGCTCAATCATGGGTAGCCGTAGACCTTATTGGCTGCTGATGCAATGGCGAATCAGGTTGCTAATCCCTACTATTCTATTGCTGTTGTTGTTACGCATTCTGCCTAGTGCGGGCATTTGAAGCTTCGGGATGGTGAGTTTGTGTGCTGAGCCGTTCCGCTTCGTTTAAGTGAGCGCGAAGCATCTTGTTTTGCACAACATACTCCTCAGCCAAGCATTCCATGTGCTCCTCTAGCACAGCCCTTAGGAGGGGATGATTACCCCTAGGTAGGTTATTTACCAACTGTTGGTTTTGTTGTTCTTTGCGTTGAGACATGATGTCAAAGAGATTGCTCGTGGGGTATGTGTTTAGTGTGTTTGAGATTTTAGGTGTAGGGATTCGAAGTTCCCATAGACGGTGCCAAATGTCGTCTTAAGGTTCTTATCGGTAGTCTTTAGGAAGTTGTACGTAATGAGCCTGCAAAACAATACATAGTGAGGAGATATCGGAGGGTTGTTTAACGTAGCCACCCAATACTTAAGTTAGTAATGAGCTTGAAAGTATAAAATATTGAGGGTAATATGCAGAGTATAGAGAAATTTACCATTGGGAAGTGACCTAATATTTATAATGAAGTAGAGTTGGCAATTGGAGATTAGTTGGAGGGAAAGATCTTCTCTCATAAGTGTAGGAGAGTAGGGTAATTGTGCCCAACGTGTCCTACTTATTCAAAATATGACTGTTTCATTCTTATCTTGTATGTTGCAAGGCTTATTGAACTTAGTCCATTCAAGCCTATGGCTTAGGCTCACAAGGGTAAACCTTAGACTACAAGACGCGTCGAATCCGTTCGGTCTTGAGGGGCCATATCCAATATGCCCTGTCAACATGATGGATTGGATTATTTAAGAATTATGTTTGCGAAACACTCTGCTAGACAAGTTAAATTTTATTTTTAATGGAGAGATGGATTTTAAAGTATGAATAGAGAGCGAAACTTATTGACCTTATTGCAAATTTCTTTTTAAGGTAATTAAAGGGGATAGAAATATAAAAACCGTTCCTACTATTTTATAGTGATTTGTGAAGATTTGATTTAATGGTTGAGACATTGATTTGTATCAACTAAATGATTTAGATCTAATTCTAAAAAAAAGCAAGATAAATAAAAACTTTCTCCCTCTGTAAATTTTGAAGGTGAGAATGGACCGGTATTTTTGATAAATCTAATATCTATTCACAAAGAGGAAAAAAAAAAAAAGAAAAGAAAAAGAATATAACAAGGAAACTCACGGGGTTTTCTGATCTAGCAATTAGCACAGCAAACTATCTCAAGGGACTAAAATTGTAATCAATGGGTTCGACTTTAAGTAAGATTTATTTGGGTATTTAGGCTTTCACTACGTCCTCGGCTGGCCCATAAAGAAGTGTACTAGGCCTTGTAGAATATATATTGGGGAAAATGCAACTTATGGGCTGGCATAACCAAGTCCCACGTATTTCTGTACTTGTGTGAACATCAATAACTTCTTTTGTTATTTTTTTCTTTTTACTTGCCAGAACCTCGAGACTCTCAGTGTATTAAAAAAAAAAAAATTTTAATAATGCTAACTTACTAAATGGATTGATAAATAGTATATAAATCTTGGTAATGCTAGTCTATAAGTTGGTTTTAACCGTATTTTTTG
>JAMXBB010000004.1:113602060-113625164 GCA_024138015.1 Lumnitzera littorea | reverse complement strand
AAGAGTTTTTCAATAAGGTAAAATTATACATTTATATAATATATTATAAGTATATATATATGTATAAATCGTGAAATATAGACAAATAACAAGAAAATAAGAAATAATAAAAATAATAATGGCAATAGTAATAATAATAATCATAATAAAGATAAAATCTCAAAAATAGGAAAAGTATGCTCAAAATAATAAAAATATCAAATATATGGTTTAAATAATTATTAAATTATAAATATATTAAGAAAAAGCGAAAATTAATATTTTATAATTTTTAAACTTAAATAGTAAATTTTGAAATATTTTTATATCACAATTTAAACTACAAGTCACAACGTCCAAAACAGACCTTGTTACGAAAAAATACGCTCGAAACAATAAAAATGGACTATAAGTTTATAATGATCCGAGCTAAAATAAAAAAGTTACACGCGATTCGATAAAAAGCTCGAATCGACGATTCGATAAAAAGCTCGAATCGACGATTTTACGTAACTAAGTAAAGTAGACCTCACAAATTATGACGTTAGTTAGTTTTAAATTCTTAAATTTACAAAATTTTTATTATTCTCAAGTGATTTTGATATAGACTCTGAGTTTCCACCAAATTACTACGACCCTTGAGTTAGCCATGACTGAGTGAGTTTTTCCTAATGATTCCATACTTGTTTATATTTATAGTTAGTGAATATAAGTTATGATTTATAAATGAATGTATATATGGTTGGGTTATGCTTGGGCATGATAATTGTTGTTGATGGTGAATTTACTTTAAATTTTAATAATATAATGATTGTTGCATAATAGATTCACTAGAATTGATTGTTTGTGACTTGGAATGATCACTGAATAAATAAGACTTAATTTTATTCTACTAGAAAAAGTTAACTTTGATCATGTATAAATCATGCACTGTATAACTAATTCCGGCAATCATATTATATGGAGGTTGTGAGAGGCCATGCGTAGATTAATTATTGATTGTGATAGATTTTATACGGTACACACGTGCGATATGATCTTACCCTGGCTTGTGGGATGACTAGGCGTTGGAGGCGCCAACCACCTGGCTAAGGGTCGAGTCCAGAGGCCTTCGTTTAGGGGTAAATGAGGGCTATATGAACCTATTCACAATTATATGTAGAACTGATTTTGATAAAACTGATAATGGATGTACCATTACCTATTGAATACGAAACGCAGAGTTTCGTTATGAAATAAGTTTTAATATGATACCCGGATCTGACTGTACTAATGAATCTCCAACCTTGACTTCAGAGGGCGTTAAATCTGAGTTATATGCAGTACCTAGTCACCTGCATGTATTTGTTTGGCATACTGTTTATCGTGCATTCATTTGGTTGAACTTAACTGTTGTATAACTTGATTGCTGTATGGTTGAGGAAAATTATCTCACTAAGTTAGTAAGCTTATACCTTTGTAGTCTTTTCTCATAAGCCGACCTTTTTGTAGAGTCGAGTCGTCGCATACCTGAGCTTAGTGTTCTATACGGGGTTAGTGTGGGAGCTAAATGAGGATGGAGAGTACTTTTGATAAATTATAGATCTGAATATGTAATTTTTATATTAGTCTAACTTAAGACACGTTTCAAACTCTATATCTGTAAACTTTTATACAAATAGACTATGTATTATATTTTTATAATATTATTATTTATCATGAAATGATATTACTTAAGCTTGCACACTCTTAGTAGTTAGTAGTAGCTGTGGCTTTGTGTATCGTATAAAAGGGTCATCGATTGTAAGGGAATTCAATCTGCAATTCTTTGTACGGTATACGGCGACTACCATGACTAGCCCCTTCGGGTTATAACACTTTCTCTTAAATGTTGAAACTATAATCCTAACACATCTATACAAAACTCAAATTCATTACTTGTTCCCCTCATCTTTCACAGAAACCTAAACTTTAACCCTACAAAAATGCTCATATCAAGTTTAGAGAAAGTCAAATCTTGTTAAGTAGAGTATTATGAGAAGATTGCATAGAAAAAAAAATGTCCTCTACAAATTCCATAGGCTTGCCGATGTCTTTCCATAATCATAGTGATGGTGCTATGATTTGTAAATGTGGTCTAAAAGCTAGGGTTTCAATGGTGAGGATAGAAGCAAATGGGGATGGAGATTCTATGAATGCTTAAGGTTCAACAAGATACTATGATTTTAGGCATGAATTTTAGACAAGTTGATATGTAATGTAAAGTTTTGAAATTTTTATGTGAACTGGTTTAATTTCTTTTAATGTAACGAATTTTTTTGCTTTTTTCATGATGAAGACTTGAAATTGTTAAAAATATATAATTATGGGATGAAAAGATTTTTTAGTTTGTCCTCTTGCAATATGTTAACAAAAATTTATTCAATGTTAAGGGGGAAAGGGTAAAGGGTATTAGCATTGCAATTGGAAAACGAGTGTTTTTTTGATTTGGTTTATTGATAGTATGGTTGTGTTAATTTGTTTTGTTTTGACTTTTGATTTCTTTTTTTCTTTTTGTTAAAATATGCTTATTTATTTCTTTTTCACGTTTTTACTTAATTTTGTTTTCTAATGTAGATTTTTATTCTAATGTGGATGCTAAGTGGAAAAAGATAGTTTTACTACAAAATAAAAATCTATGTGACATGAGTCCATTAGTTGATAAAGTTAAGTAGACTAATGGTGTTAGTAGGAAGTAATTGAGGTGTATGTGGTGATAAGTAAATGTTCAATAAGGTATATAATAGGACAAATCCAAAGTTTATGTGTAAACTTTTTAAAAAAGTAAAATATAGGTATAAACCATAATATTGTCCTAAAATAACAATAATAATAATGAAAAGAACACAATAAGGAGGGACAAATTAGTAATTGTAATTTTTTTTCCCAAACCTTTCCTTCCCCTTTTTCTCCATTTTGGAAAGGGGAAAAAACATGTAGGTCCCACAAAAACAAATCCCTCTACTTTCCTTTTCTCTCTATTTTCCCTCTTACACCAAACAATTGAATGGAAACATTTCCTTCCCTCTCCATTTTTTCCCTCTTCTCTTCCTCATCCCAAACATAGTGTTAAAGTTTTATAAAGGGAAATACTCATAGTTTTCAAATCTTGATTGCACACTTTTATGACAAAGGAAATGTTACTATCAAAAAGTGAAAAGATAATTTCTTCAATTTATTATCAAGTGCCCTAAGGGCATATTTTTCTATTTTTAGAGTAAATAGTAAAAGTACTTATTCAATATTTAGAAGAAAAATACAAAAGCATGATCTTTGTTCCGGCATGTTTGTAATCAATTAATTCTTTTTTGGCTATTAAAACTTGCAATTAACTAATATATAGAGTTAAATGAAGCTGATGCGATACAACAAGGTTTACACATCACATTGGGCTTAGGATGGATTGACATTATGGTTGAATCTGATCATCGAAATCAGCTAGTATGATTCATGAAATCATTAGATTGAAATATATTTTTCATTCATATACTTTTTCCTTTGTTTCTAATGAAACAAATGCGCATGCATATTAAGTTGCTACCCAAGCTAAAAATGTAGCTTTTGAGTCAATTAACTTCCATCTCACTTAACAAACTTATTGTGTTTGAATTGTGCCTCAAGGCCTCCGATTTGTAATTCTCTTTTCACGTGGAAAGAAGTAGTTATTTGGTAATATATATATATATATTTCTTTCAATAAAATTATGACATGTGTTCCATCACTATTTTATCACTATTACTACAAGGATACATTCCAGCTTTTACTTCGTTTGTAATGGTTAATTTAATAAAATAATATTATTTAATGAAATAATATAACGAATAATTATAAGAAAACATACAAAATAAAAAAAGAAAAAGAAAAGAAAAAGGAGTTTAATCCTAAGCTACTCGTCCAACCACACTGAAGTCTTAGGTGGTTCACAAGAGACCAAAAGTCTAGTAGGTTGTGACCCACTCAACTAGTGCTAACTTAAATTTTTTTTTTTTTCTTAAATGGAAATTTTGATAGAAAACCTAATGGCTTGTAATTAGGTTTTGAGAAAAAGGTCTTGACCTTCTCCTTTTCTCTCCTTGATTTTTTTATTAGGTAAATAAGAGAAAAGTTCAATACTTCATTTTGGTTTTTCTTCTCCTAATTCTTCCCTTCGATCCATCTAAAGTTCCTATTTTTTTTATGCATTCAGAAAATGGTTTATGGCTAAATTAGGAAAGAAAAGCACAAATAAAATTAAAAATAAGCAGTCGTATTTACCGCTTACCCGTACTTTTATTCTCTAACGTTTCTTTCCTCGCAATTCTCTTAAACAAAATACAGATTCCATGCTTAAGAGCACAAATAATGGGTTAACGTTTCTTCCGGACTTGCTACATCGTCACTTCGCCTGATTAATGACAGGATTTTGCTCAAAAGCAAACGTTTGAACTTAAAATTTCGGCTGACTAGATGTCCAAACGATGTTCCCTATCCGATTGTCTCTTCACGAGGAAAGAAAGAAAGAGACGTAAATCTGTTGAACAGTGAGAAATGATGGGCCCAGAGCAAACGGTAGAGAAGTGCAGAAGAAACCAGACAAGAAGATGATGACATCATCCCGGGCTCCACTGTGCCTGAATTTTCAGGAGAATCTTTCCTTAGGCGTAGTCCAACGTTAAATCGAAACAAGACACAAAACCCATGTTCATGACATGGGACTCCTTAGGTATACCACGTGTGCGGGTGTTTTAGTTAACGTGTATTCCTCCCACGTGAATGTTTGTGCAGTGCCACACTCCATGCACGCCATAGTCACGGCAAGATAAGGTTTCCAAAATGCATTTAACCTCACAAGGTCACACGTATCCAATTCCATGCTCTGCCACCACCCGCCCACCACGTGTAACGTGGCCGCTTGTAGCGTTTTCTTCAAATGAAGGAATCTTTTGGCGGTTGGATTAGTGTCTGCCCCTCTATCTTAAAGGAATCGCGGATTGCTTTAGAAATCATATGGTTTTATTTTTTGCTTTTTTAATAGAAGGTGTCGTTACAAGTAGATAGATATATAACTTATTTTTTTTAGTGAGAATCGTGAAAGTTACTTTTCAAAACAAATGTCAACATGTGATTCCACTTGTTTACATGTCCATTAGAAATTTTTGAAGTCTATAACCAATATTAAAAAGCTATATAAATTTTTTTTATTAGCACATTAATAAATACTCAGAATCCACGTTAATAGAACCAATATTTAGAGACCCAGATGCCCTTAAGTGGGCTAAGCCCAATGATACTCCTAGTGTATATATAACTTTAGATAAGTGATAGCATGTAAATAATGAAGGTCCAATACGGGAGGTTTGAAAAAATTATGGAACATTACAAAATGTAAACCATGCTTTCTTACTTTAGCAATTTATTAATCCGTTTTATCTTTTTTACAAATGTATCATCTATTTTATTCTCCATTAAACAACCGTGAATTCTCTTATAAAATAGTATGTGAAAAGCATGTCTCCCCCTAATAAAATTGAAAACCATGCACACCTAATTACTTAGGAAATTATTGAGAATCTTTCTAGTTTAAGAATTCCAAGGGTGACCAAACTCAAAGGTAAAATTCATTTATGAAATGTCTCTAACTTCCTATGCTTGTGTACACATAACTTATAAATTAAATTCCAAATTAACCTAATCCTTTAGAAGATTAACAAATTAACAGTATCCCACACCATATATAGTAACTAAAATAATTGATTGGCTAAATATATAAAGATTTTTGAAGGAGGACAAGTTCAACAACCAAGTTTAGCGAGCAACCGAATTCCAAATAAGTGAGATTAGTACTTCACTACATTTTGAAGTATTATTTTAAAATACTTGGAGACTTTGGTATATACTTACTTATGATTATAATTAATTATTTATACGTGTGCTGTGCATATGTTTGAGATCTAATTTGTTTTGGTGGGAGACAGGCTCTATGTTATGTTTACTCTATGAATATGCTTCTGCTTGAATTGTTTGAGCTTGGTTGATTATCCTGAAAACAAAAACTAACTTGAACTTGGGCTACCGTTTAACTTGAGATGCATTGCAACCCACTATAGGAATAGCTAAGATTCTCGAGCTAAATACAGACTCATTTGATGAAGATAGTTGAAATGGTTATTTTTCTACCCTTAGTAAAACTAGGTAAGAGAAGAGAAGGCCACGATAAGGTTGGGGATTGTGGTTTAATGATAGTTTTAGGTAAAGAGTATTTTTCAATGCACAAGCCCAAGTTTGGTTTCGATTTATGCTTGAAATGTTAAACTTTTCAACCTAGATTAGAACAAGTGCAATTTCTTTAATTTCACGATAGCTTGAACAACGTCGTATGATGGCATTTGTTTGAACATGTAATGCATATAACTAAATTTGCTTGAAAATCTTAGTTGCTTAGTGTTGGATATTGTATAGTAAGGTTGTTGTAGCTATTTGATCACATGCAATGAGTGTGCCAATCAACTTAGGAGGCATCTTAAGTTGATGACACGTGGAGAGACGTCATTAGGAAGAGGCATCAGAGGAAGAATAGATAAACTCGGTATCTTAAATGTGCGTATGAGACAGTGGATTAGTGATAACTCTTATTTTAAACACATTTCACATAATGATTTTATAGTACTTCCCTTACATTTTTGGTTTTCATTAAAGAAATTGATACTTAATTGAGAAAAATTTTGATTTCAAGGTTTGAACGTGTTCTTGGATTGAAAACAAAGAAAAGGAATCAAGTTTCACTCAATTTGGAGTTCAAATAAATGAGTTATGAAGTTTTGAAGTTACATAAACAATAGGAATTTTGGTTAGAAAGTTACATAGTCTGGGTATGTCCATCTAGGAAGATTTGCCAAGGTCAGAAAGTTATACGACTTGGGGACACAATTGTGTCCCAAGCTGTTTCTGGTGATGAAAAAGGAAACCTTACAATACATTATAAAAGGACATACTAGGGTTTCGCACACAACTTTGGACATTCAAAAGAGAAGAGACTTGAAGAGAAGGAGGAGAAAAAGGCAAAAGCAACATCTAACTTCAAGATTGAAGAGATTTTTCATCAACAAAAAAGGGGTTTTTCATATTTTATTTCTTGATTTTGTTGCGATTCGTTTTTAGTTTCATTATGATAGCTTAAGATTCTTGTATTTAGGATTGTAGAACCTAGGGTTTCATGTGACTATTAGAATGATTGATAATTTTCAATAAAGTTTCTATCTTTTCTTGATTCAATTATATTATTTGATTGTTAATTGATATTTCTAGGGTATCGATCTATGATATTATGCATGATGATTGAGAAATCACATGTATAATGAGATCTTGACATAATTGGAGAGAATTACATGTGTACTTAAAGATAAGATACATGTTTCTTTCGAAAAGTTATTCTTTTGTGTGAGAATTCATTATACATTAATGCGATTCTAAATTATATTACTAAGTGAAGAGATTTCAGTAAATAATTTAGAATTAGGGTTAATATGCTTGAGAAAGGTATTAACTTTAATTGTGAATCCCTCCGGTCAAGAATAATAGAGATTGAATTGGATACATTTTAAGCGGCCATATGTTAAACACTAGGGGAAATAATTCCTAAATACGTTATTTGCTTTCTTAAAGTTGTTCCTAGTTTTATCGCTTTCTAAATTGCTTAATCAAGTCTCATAATTAGGTTAGTTTGTTAATTTTAGTATTTTTAATTCATTTAACCCATCACAATTTTCCGGTTAGATAATAGAGTTAAAGTTAATATTAGTACTCGAAGTCTCTAAGGGATCGACTCGGACTTACATCCATTATATTAAAACTGATAGGTGCACTTGTCTTGTATCAAGTTTTTGGCGTTGTTGCCGGGGACTTTCGATATTAAGAACACTAGTTGCTTTATTACTTTGACAATTTTTTTTTTCTCTTTTGTTTTCATTGTTTATTTTTATCACCTAGAGTTGCAATTGATTTTATATTTCTTGCCCTTGTAGTGTATGACCCGAAGCAACCCGGAAGATTTGGTAGAATTTGATCCTGAAATTGAGAGAACTATCCTTCAAAATTTGAGATTGCAACCTAGATAAACTGTGGTTACCATAGAAGATGAGTTGATTGTTGAGATTAAGGAAGATGGTGAAGAGGCGAACACTAAATTCATCAATCAAGAAGATCCACCACACATGGTTAACAACAGTAATGAAGCAAATCAGACTATATCCGATTATTCAAGGCCTACACTTATTGGAACTGACTCTAGTATCAAAAGGCCAGCCGTCGCGACTAATAACTTCCAAATTGTACCTAACATCATACAAATGGTGCAACAATATGTTCAGTTTGATGGTCTCTAAGATGAAGATCCTAATGCCCACATCTCTAGCTTTCTAGAGATTTATGATATATTTAAAATCAACGGAGCCACGGATGATGCCATCTGACTATGGCTGTTTCCTTTTTCCTTGAGGGGTAAAGCAAAGTAGTGGTTGAACTCTCTACCATGAAATTCAATCACAACTTGGAATGAATTGGTAGAGAAATTTTTGGAGAAGTATTTCCTACTGCGAAGACCGCTAAACTTCGAAACGACATTTCTTGTTTTGCCTAATTGGAAGCAAAGATTCTATATGATACTTGGGAGCGGTTTAAGGACTTGCTCAGAAGGTACTCACATTATGGCCTCCTACTATGGATGCAAATTCAGACCTTCTATAATGGTCTTAATTTATCTACGAGACAGATGATTAATGCATCCACAAGAGGTACTTTGAACACAAAGACACTCAAGTAAGCACAAAACCTAATTGAAGGAATAGCGATGAACAATTATCAGTGGGAAAGCACTAGAGCTAGGCAAAAGGTTGTGGGAATTTATGATATGGACTTGACCACTGCTCTAATAGCCAAGGTGGATCTATTGAGTAAGAAGATTGATGCACTCTTTGTTAGCCCTCAACAAGTACAACCGGATGTAAGTGAATTTGCCATACAGGGTTATAAAGCACAAGAATAACTAGAACAGGTAGATTATCTTGGAAATCTACCGATGTAACAAAATAACCCCTATAGCAACACTTATAATTCCGGGTGAAGGAATTATCCTAACTTCTCATGAGAAAACCAAAACCAAGGCCATCAAAAGACTAACTTTGGTCCACTTGGATTTCAAAAACCATTACCACCTCTCCTTCCTTAAGAGAAGAAGTCTAGTTTAGAAGAACTTCTCACAAAATACATTCAAGGTAATGAGTCTCGGCTATCTAACATTGAATCATCGTTAAGAAATCAAGAGGCTTCCAATTGCAACCTTGAGAACCAAATTGGTCAACTTGCGAAGCTAATCTCTGAAAGACTACAAGGGATACTCCTAGGGAATACTGAGGTCAATCTTAGGGAACATGTTAATATTGTGACCTTGAGAAGTGGTAGAAAATTGCAAGTGGAGAAGAAGGATGGTGAGGAAGTAGTTGAGAAAGAAGTGGAAGTTAACTGTAAGGAAGATGCAGAGCTACTAAAATCAAAATAAAGTATGGAATCACTAAAAGTGAAAGAGTACAAGCCTCTTATCTCTTACCCGTAACGCCTTCAGCAAAGTTACACTGATCAGAATAAGGAATTCGATAAATTGCTTGATATTTTCAAACAATTACACATTAACTTACCTCTTATTGATGCTATTTTGTAGATGCCAAAGTATGCAAAATTATTAAAGGATTTTCTATTGAACAAGAGGAAGTTGGAGGAGCTTACAATCGTCACATTGAACGAGGAATGCTCGGCACTTCTCCAGAAAAAGCTGCTACAGAAATTAAAAGATCTAGGGAGTTTCACTATTCCTTGTATGCTTGGTAATTTGTTAGTAGATAATGCTTTGGCAAACTTAGGAGCTAGTATAAATTTGATACAGTATAAATTATTCAAAAAGCTAGGGTTAGGAGAACCTAAACTAACGCACATGAGTCTTTAATTAGCTGATAGGTCTATTACATACCCTAGAGGCATCATAAAAGATGTTTTAATGCAAGTAGACAAATTTATCTTTCCCGTGGATTTTGTTATACTTGATATAGATGAGGATATTAAGGTGCCAATCATTTTAGGTCGACTCTTTCTAGCTACTGCTAGGGTTGTTTTTGATGTTAGTGAGCATAAGTTGATATTACGGGTCGGGGATGATGAAATAGTTTTTAAAACTCCAAAGACAACGAACAAATTTCTTGACTCAAAGGACACATGTCACAATGTTAATGCCACTAATGTTGTTTTATCTACATGTGTGTAGGAAATGCTTGCTAAAGATTCCTTAAGCTATTGCTTGCAAAAGGGAGATGAAAATCTAGTGACCAACCTTAATCATGTAGAAATGGTAGCTCAAATAGAAGTTCATGAATCCATTGTGGACAAGAAGGGGATTGATCCACTCCATAAGCCAAAGGATCTTATTAAGATCCTTTAAAGAGAAGCCACCAATTTTGGAACCAAAATTGTCAAGAAATCATTTAGAACATGTCTTTGTAGTGAAAAGTTCAAAACTTCCAATGACAACCGCATCTAAGCTAAAAGCGGACAAAATGAAGAAGTTTAGGCTACATGAATTTGATAAGTGGCATGATAAGGAAAGAAACTATGGAAGTTATGCACCAATGAAATGGAATTGGCAAGGTCGATGGCCTAAGGGTAAATTTACACTCGTATAGAGAATTCGAAAGCGAGATATAGGAGGAGTCTTATCTCCACCTAAATGAAGAATCATGAATGAAAAGACGTATCCTGTCTGTCGCGCCCCGAAGCGGCAGAGTCGTAACAGCCCCCACCGTGTAAACCATCCTAAGATAGAAGTTGGCCTTACAACCGCTATCTTAGACCTGATCTACATAAGGCGTCCACAACTAACCCGCTTTGAAGTAGACAGTTTGTAATTTAAATAAATCATTTACCTATAAAAGTGAGGAATTATATATATGTTATCATTCAATTATTGCAGTTAAAGTTTACAACATTTCTTTATAGTATATTCCCTAGTTATTACATCATTTAGAAACAAAAAATACTTCTAAAATAAAAACTTAGACCTTAAAATATGTGTTTATTCTTCAATGTTTTTCCTCATTTTCCAGGATCCAGCAGTTGCTAGCTTCGGAGTAATTGGTTGCCGCTTCTTAGCCAGCACCTGCACGACGTCTATAGGGATGTAAGCAACCACAGCTCAGTAAGTAGGGACGGAGGACTTAAAATTATACCATACACACAACAAGGTTTTCAATCACTTATTAGGTGCAATGCATGTGCAAGCAAATGCCATCACACGACGTTGTCCGGCCCGTCGTGAGATTAGAGAAATTGCGCCCACTCTAATCCAGGTTGAGGAGTTGTCGTTAATGCAACAGCTCACGACCAAACCCAGGCTTGTGTAATGGAGACCTTGCTCCTCCCGCGATTACCTTCGAACCACTGCCTTCACCCTCGCCGCGACCTCCTCTCCTGTCACTTAGTTTGACTGAGGATGAAGAAGGGACCATTTTGCAATCCTGCGCTATCCCTTCCGAAGGGGTCGGTATTTGGTCGGAGAGTCCTAAGTTCCCCTAACGGGTTGCCATGTATGTCCGATTATGATTACTAGTCGGATATTTGATTAAGTCCAGTTAGGATGATCAATTCTTTCATACAATTCATACAATATATGCCAGAACAACAAACAGAATCATAGCATCATCGATAATCAAGCACATGCACACATTCAACTATTTAACAAGCACAACCAAGCATAATCTTAAGCCTCAAAAAATACAGCATCGTATTAATCCCAACTTACCTCGACTCCTCGCTCACTCACTCGAGGTTCGATTTGCTCAGGCCATCGCCGATCATCCCTATAACACAAACATGGTTTCAGCTTTTCATATAACTATTATAAGTTTGTTTTATCCTATAACGCTTATTGTTATGTGTTGTTTAGGGTTTAATATACCTAATTATCTAGGTCTTAAGTCTTTTATAATTATTCTAGGTTTGGGTTTAGGTTTGGGTTCGGTTTTGGTTTCCGCATCAATTTTTAAATTAGGTTTTAGTTCGATTTTTAAATCCTAAACATGCTCGAATCCTAATGTGAAATTAATCACATTAAGCTCGATTATCCAAGTATCATATTGGGTCTTAATTTAGTATTATAAGCTATTCGGTACACGTTAATCCTAATTAGGGTATCGGATTTATCCTCGATGTGAGAAAATCTTAATTTTTTATATAATTACCTAAAATTCAATCTTAATTCAGATTTGATATTATTCTGATTTTTACTCTAATATTATCTAAATAACCCTAATTTTTCCATATTTATTAATTTTCAATTCTATATATTCCTAATTTTTTTTTACATTTACCACATAACTCCTTCATTACTTACACTTAACACTCCATAAACTAAGATTAGGTTTCCACATCAGAGATTAACATCCCTAAACATATAATTACTATCTAAATCAGTAATTACTATCTTAATCACCTAATTAACTCCAAATTACCCAATTTTTCCATAATTTTAGGGCTAAAAATTAACTTAAAAATTTTGAAAATTAATTTTAAAAAAATGGCTTCATAGCACTGTTCTACATCATATGAGCATCCTACAGAAAAATTTTGAGTTCCAAACTATACTCCTAAGCCTATTTATTTTCCAGTTTAATCATGCTCGGTTTTGAACAATTTGTTAAGGACCCTATATTTTCAGACATAATTAAACTAAATCAATATTTTTCCCTAAATCTAAATACAATAAAACCTCATAATAACAAGTTTCATAATTTTCTGGGCAAAATAACTAATTTTACTAAATTATACAAAATCGGGACAATTATGGGACTCACCCGGTTCGATGCTTTCTAGCCGTCCAAGCCCGGTCCAAGCTTGTCGGCCGGCCTAGACGGTGGGTCTGGAGTAGGGTGGTGGTGGCTCGGTCCCAGGTGGTGGTGAGTGGTGGGTTTGATTCATTTGCCTAATCTGCACAGTTTTCTTTTCTTTTTTTATTTTCTAAATTTTCTCTCGATTTTTTCAGTGTTCTTATTTTTCTCAAATGCTAAACTAACCAAATGAATTCTGAAAATTTTTCCCCTATTTATAGACATTTGTTGTAATTAATATGCATTAATTTGACAAGACTTTGCTCATTTTCTTTGATTTTTGGCTTTTATGTTGTCAAAATTTTATTGGTTAATTTTTCTTTTGCTCATCCTGACATGCCACGACCTGATATTGATGCATCTTATCCTCTTCTGATTTTTTCTGATTTTTCCATAATTATTTTATAATTTTCTTTAATTATTTGATTAGTTTTTGGCCAATTTAGGTAATTTCGCGTATTTTTATCTACACGTAAATATATGTGGGGTACACGTGAACATTCCTAATTATTATTTTGGTCATTCTAAAATTTTTAGTATACATATAATCTATCTTTAATAATTTATTAGTTATTAAATTACACTTTTCGCCTTTTCTGTAATTAGCTATTATTATGCTTAAAATTTGAAAATTTTATAGTTTCCTATTTTACTACTTATTTTCTTAAATTTAAGTTTACGAGATCATTTTTACTAATATTTCTCTCAATAGTTTATAATTTGGGTGTGATCGGATCCTTTAGCCGATCACTTTAAACCTTGGGTTCTAAGCTCAATCCTACGGTTACTTGGCTTAACTTTGAGGCTTACACCGTCGAGCTATCGACATTAACTATAGCGCTTCATGGGAGGCAACCCATGCCGAACTCTTCTTTTATTTATGTTTTGCTTTAATATTTTTCGATTGCACTCTAGTTCTTTTAGTTCATTCTATTTTATTTTATATAACTTAGCATTACTTCTTTGATCTATTCAATTTAATTTAATTTAATTTTTTTTGCTTTCTTTTCTTATTTTTTAATTTTTATTATATTTAAATTTATGAATTTAGGCCAGGAAAAAAAAAAAAACAGACAGTTATACGGGCATAGGACATAGCTGTGTCCCAACCCGTGTCCATCCAGGCCCCTTCAGTAGACTGTAACTACAAAAAGTTACACGGGCATGGGATACGATTGTGTCCCGTGTGCGCTTAGCAATCATGCATCCCTCGATAGAAAGTTACACGGGTGTGGGATACAGTTGTATCCCAGCTTGTGTACGCCCAGCAACACGCATTCACCACAGATAGTTATACAAGCGTGGGATACGGTTGTGTTCTAGCCTATGTTCGCCCAGGTAAGGCGCCCAAAACAAAAAGTTACATGTGCGTGGGAAACGGTCGTGTCCCAGCCCGTGTTTGCCCAGCATCCCCACGACCTTAAGACACGTCCTACATAACATTGTCAAAGCATAAACACATACAACTTCATTTCACCTTTCATATTCTTTCCACCTTCTCCTCATGTTTTACTTTTCATTAGCACATTTCTTCATCAACTCCAACCCGATCCAAGTAAGTTCATCTCATTTTTTTTATGCCCTCTCTTGTTCATGCTTTGTTTTCATCATTGTTTAGGCATGCTTAGGTAACCGAAATTTAGGCCTTTTGTGAATTGGTACATGAATTTTGTCTGAGAATTTACTTGGTTTTTATTCTTTCATGATAGACATACACATTTGCCTTGTATTGATAGATTTACATGCCTTTATGATGCCCCTTATGGCTAGATATTACTTTATGATCTATCAAACACGAATTCTGTTTGCAAATTCAATGACAACTATTCAATTATGACAGTTAGGGTTATAATTGTGAGAGTGATTTTGGGACATTTAAAGTTTTTGACGTGTTGGGACGCCTTCTTTTCAAAAAGATTGTAATGTAATGAGTCTAATGCATACTTAGTTGGATGAATTTGTTAGTCATTTCTTTTACACTAACTGGTTTTGTGGATGTACTCTACATATTTGTTCAAATGTTCCAATGAGATTTCTTTTAATATCCATCACTTCTACTCCTTTATAACTCTATCTTAGTTTGAACTAAGTGTGGCAAAGATGCACGTTTTTGATTTGGTGTAGTGTTCCTTCTCAGGTAGTCAATGGTAAATCACACGAAGCTTACCATTCGGAGAAAATCCAAGTATGCAGTATCATCTTCAACGTAAGAAGGTGCCATTATTGAACCATTGGCCACTCTCCCTCCAATAGAGCACCCAATGCTTCAATTCAAAGAGGAATACCAGTCGACTCGCTATAATTTACTTAAGAATAAGCCATTCAGTGACACCATTCGTTTGGATTAGGATATTCTCACCCAATTAGAGTTAACAAAGGAAATGAAGGAACTATTAGAAGGAACCATTTGGGAGCGATTCTTATCTCTTGAAGCTTTAGTTTATAAGGAGCTGACATTGGAGTTCTTATGTACATATAAACTCGATAAAGAGAGTGTTAGTGGCATGGGCCCCAAACGCAAACTCCATTTCACTTTGAATGGCCAGCCTTTTCACATGACAATAACTCAATTGGGCAAATATCTTGGTTTTTATGAGGATAAATTCACATGGACAGAAGAGTTCCAACGTTTAACATGTCGTTTTCCACGTGGAGTAACACTAGGGAAGTTTTGGAATGAAATTACTGATGGTGATGCTTATGACCCAGCAAAGAGTAAGGCTTCTCAATTGGTCAAACCTGAATATTGTGTTTTTCACTAGCTCTTTGCACATACATTGACCGGCCAAGGCCAAAGCACCAGTGTGGTTTCCAATAAGGATTGCCTTTACTTATATAGTGTTATTCATAAACACTCAATCAATCTAGCCATTGAGTTAGTTGAACTTTTAAGCCATCAAGCAACCACTACAAGGAAGAAAGGGCATATTTGTTGTGGCCCTTACATTACTTTACTAGTGTAGGCTATGTGGACTAGGTTGTAGTTTGGCCCTCGCTTACTTTTGTTACTCAAGTCACTCCTGTGCGACTTGATTCATTTCGACTCATGAACCTTTTACCAACGGGATGTCAAGGTCGACACTCACGAACCACCTCTAGAGGACAAATATCTTCAGCAAGCTTTGAGGACAAATTTGATATCTTGATGATTGAAATTCGTTATATCTGAGAAAGTGTGGATAAACTTCATATCTGACAAGACTAATTGGAAAAATTTCTCAAGATAAAAGAGTCGGATGCAAATGATGAGGACAGTGAGAGTGAGGAAGAACACGATGGGGGTAGTGAAGAGGAAGCTGAGGGTAGTGAAGAGGATGCTGAAGGTAGTGAAGAAGACAATGATGAAACCATGGCGGATGCACCATCTGATGAGGATGATGGAGAGACAAATTCTGATCCCTCTTCTTAGTTCATTTTTTTTTTTTTGTTTTTCATTAGCCAAGGCATGTGCAATCAGATATGTAATGACGATGGCCTCCTAGTTATGGACTTCTTCACATTATTTTCGACTGGCAGGGAAGTATTAGTTTCTTTTCCAATACATGTCTTTCCTTTTTCCCTATGATGTTTTTTTTTTTTTTATTGTTTCATATCTTACTGTTGTGCTTTCTTAGTCATACATTGAGGACAATGTACGTTATTAAGTGTGAGGAAAGGATATATATGAATTTGTTACTATTTAGGAGACCAATTATTCATATTTGACCCAATTAATTTTTAAGTTAACTTGCAATAGGTAAATAACAAGTGTTAGGCTAAATCAACTATGTCATCTTGATCATTATTGATCTTATTATACTTTACTAGAATTAATTAGTCAAATCTGTGGAGGGCAAAGTTACGAGTTATTTAGCTTAGGACTCTAGGACTTGAGATTGGAACAACATCACTAGTTGAGAGTTAGTTATGGTTATTTTTAAATTTACTTTTATGTATACCTTTTTCTTGAAAATTTTTAGAGCCCTATAATTTTTAACAAATAAATAAATGAAATTCTTCTTTTGAGAACCCCTGAAAAATCACAATGATTGGAGGTAAAAAGTTATAATAAGTGTATGAATAGAAAAAAACTTGGTAAGGATTCGTCTTGGTCCGTCAGAAGAGCGAGATTGAGTCCTAATGCCAATACTAATGAAAAAATTGGTATGGATTGACCTTGGTCCCTCAGAAGAGTAAGGTTCTTTCTTGCTATCAATATAAGGGATAAGTTGGTATGGATCGGTCTTGGTCGGTCAGAAGAGCGAGATTTTTTCCCTCTACCAACACAATTGTGCTTAAATAAAGTAAATTTAAAAAACCTCCCAACAAAAGCATGAACTAGGGGGATGAGTGAATATAAAATGTGTTTGTTTTAGATTATGGCGCTTGGTGAGATTGAAGAGAGAATTGTATACACTTCAGTCAAATGGACAAAATTTTTATGATTCTTTTCCAATTAGCGAGATGTTAAATCCAATTTTTAGTTTAAGAATCTTTGGTTAAATAACTCGAGTAAACTTTGACTTCCATAAATTAACTAATGAACTCTAGTATTAAGTATTATTGGAGCATTCGAATATGGTCAGGTGAAATTATGACATTGTTAAGAATGAAATTGATTGATTTTATTATTGCAAGTTAATTGAAAATAATTTTCTTACCTTTCTTCAGGTCAAGTGTATTCGTTCACCGGTTTCTTAAATAGTGATAAATTTTGTTTAGCATTTCTTGTCTCAAAATTTTTGTTTTGATTTATTTGCTTGAGGACAAGCAAATGCTCAAGTGTGAGGAAGTTTGATAACTTTTATTTTAAACACATTTCACATGGTGATTTTATAGTATTTCCCTTATATCTTTGGTTTTCTTTAAAGAAATTGATACTTAATTGAGAAAAATTTTGATTTCAAGGTTTGAACACGTTCTTGGATTGAAAACGAAGAAAATGAATCAAGTTTCACTCAATTTGGAGTTCAAATGAATGAGTTATGAAGTTTTGAAGTTACATAAACAATAAGAATTTTAGTTAGAAAGTTACACAGTCTAGGACACAACTGTATCCCCAGACTGTGTCCATCTAGGAAGATTTGCCAAGGTCAGAAAGTTACATGACTTAGGGATACAACTAAGGCTGTGTCTAGTGACGAAAAAGGAAACCTTACAATATATTATAAAAGGACATACTAAGGTTTTGCATACAACTTTGGACATTTAAAAGAGAAGAGACTTGAAGAGAAGGAGGAGAAAAAGGCGAAAGCAATACCTAACTTTAAGATTGAAAAGATTTTTCATCAACAAAAAAAGGGGTTTTTCATGTTTTATTTCTTGATTTTGTTGTAATTCGTTTTTAGTTTCATTATGATAGCTTAAGATTCTTGTATTTAGGATTGTGGAACCTAGGGTTTTATGTGACTATTAGATTGATTGATAATTTTCAATAAAGTTTCTATCTATTCTTAGTTCAATTATATTATTTAATTGTTAATTGATATTTTTAGGGTATCGATCTATGATATTATGCATGATGATTGAGAAATCACATGTATAATGAGATCTTGACATAATTGGAGAGAATTACATGTGTACTTAGAGATAAAATACATGTTTCTTTTGGAAAGTTGTTTTTTTTTGTGGGAGAATTCATTATACATTAGTGCGATTCTAATTTATATTACTAAGTGAAGAGATTCCGGTAAATAATTTAGGATTATGGTTAATATGCTTGAGAAAAGTGTTAACTTTAATTGTGAATCCCTCCGGTTAAGAATAATAGAAATTGAATTGGATACATTTTAAGTGGTCACATGTTAAACACTAGGGGAAATAATTCTTAAATACGTTATTTGCTTTCTTGAAGTTGTTTTTAGTTTTATCGCTTTCTAAATTGCTTAATCAAGTTTCATAATTAGGTTAGTTTGTTAATTTTAGTATTTTTAATTCATTTAACCCATCACAATTTTTTGGTTAAATAATAGAGCTAAGGTTAATATTAGTACTCGAAGTTTTTGAGGGATCGACTCGGACTCACATCCACTATATTAAAACTGATAGGTGCACTTGCCTTGTATCAATTAGACTTGGTGTTCTTGATCGTTCTTAATCAAATTGCTTGTTTAATCCTCTCTGAAGTGATTTTAGTAGAGTTCAAGTGTTTGTCTTAAGCTTGCTAATGTTTTGAATTCGCTAAATGAGAGAAGAAGCCTCCTATTTATAGAGTGTGGAGATTAATCTTGTTTGTTGAATGGCTTTAAGATGGACGGCTAAGATTGAGTTCTTTTGTTGAAGCTTATCCTCTCTTTAGTTTTCATAGGCTTAGATATGGACCCAAGTATGCTTGAGGATTTTGTCAGCTATAGAAGGGCTATTATCATTATTATTTGGCTTAAAGACTAACTGAGTCTCCTTAAGGTCCAATATGACTAAATGGAGCCTAAATAGGCCCATAAACAATGTTTTTAAGTCTTCTTTTTTGCGTACAAGATAACCGAACAAGGTTAAAAGCTAAATATCCAATTAGTCGATCCTCGTTCTAAGTTTTTCAAGCTAGATCTCTCTAAAACATCCTTAATTGGGCTGATTTTACAAACTTTATCACTAGCCCAAGATATCAGTCTAGAGCATTAAATTGGGTTAAAAGCCCAATTATCAAAATAACCTTCTTTATCTTACCCCCTGCCTAAAAGTCCCTTGGACATAGTTAATGGGGTTTTTGACATTTTTAAACTTTGCTTGCTTAATTGATCGATCAATCGATGAAATTAATGCTTTTTTCAAATTACCGACGGGCTGAACATGATATGCTAATATTCATTTTCACATAAAACACATACTTCGATATGCTTTACTTCGCAATGGTTTGTTGCTCCCATGACATTAGTTTGTATCCATTACATAGAGTTAATATAGTTGGCACCTCTTAGTATTTCTTCCTCATTTTGTGAGCATTAGTAGAAAAATAAAATCATAAGAGCATTTATAAAAATTTAGAGTTTCAATAGTATTCCATTCGGGAATATTATATATATATATAATATTGTGGTACGTATTTATAATTCTCTTCAACAAAAAATCTGTCTTGAAATCATTAATTCCCCTGAGCATATATTTCTTTATGAGTACTCACCGTCAAAGAAATTCAAATCTTCATTATTATGCGGAGAGTCATCCCATGGTAGCGCAAAATTCAAGGGCCCTTTATGTTATTGTTTATTTATTTATGCTCCGATTGAATTCATTAACATGGTGACGGAAACGTAGGTTGAAGGCCTTATCAACACCGGAGCTCTTTTCCTTTTCTAGCTTGTGGACTAAATTATTCTCAAATCTTCAGTTAGGTACATTTTCGTCCAATAGTCACTGCCTATATCTTTTCTTATATGTAAGTTCAACTTAACAACCATCTTCCAAGTCTGTCTAGATTTTTTCAAATCTTCTTCTCTTAAGTTAAACTTCACAGTATCTTCTTACCATATCAATAAATTACCAACAAAGATTACTCGTATCCATGAATTGCTCAAATCCAAATCTTTTAGTGCTTATCATTTTTTTTTTTTTAAGCACACAGTCATTTTATATACAAATAAGTGCGGCCACAGGAGCTCTCGCACATGAAACTTAATTCTGTCATACTCTTCCGTAAACTACCTGTTTCTTTTTTTATGCTTATTTCTTTTGAGTTGCTTTGATTCTTACTGTTGTTCTGTTAGCGGCAACATCCCCCTGGCGTGCACTATGCCATAAGAAAATTCAACAAACGTCGTTGGTATGAACCGCTCCATGCCTTCCTCCTTTTCTTTTTTTTTTTCTTTTTTTTATTTTTTATTTTTTATTTTTTTTTGTCTTCTTCATCTTTAAATTTTGTTTGTCATGCTCTCATCAGGGGTCAAACAAGTTTCCAAGTACTATGCTTCAAGTTGCAACTAAATAATGATTTATAATCACGAATTGTTGGTGTTAGGCAGTGGTTTCTAAGTCGCCAATTAACATAGCACGAATCACCGATAAATAAGATAAGACCATGTAAGCATGATCCGATGAAGTCTGATGAATTCAATTCACTCATTCGCTGGTAATATATTGTTAGCACTTCATACCTGGATATACTTCATCTCTCCCCCTTTTTTTCCTTTCAATTTCTACAAATCCCGCAAATATAGCTTTTGAGGTATCGGATTATTTCAAATATTAGAGGTAATTACTTTAAGTTAACGGAATTGATAAATTTAAAACTAATTAAAATTTTAAACTTAAACATAATACAAAGGAAAAAAAAAAAATTAAAAATTTTGATCGAAACCTTAATCGCGTACAAGAATTCTAAACCTTATATATATGTAAATATTAGAAATTGAACTCAAACTTAATAAAAACTCTAAAATTGTAAACTAAAGCTTATAAAATGAATAATTATACCTTAAAAATATTAAAAACCTAATAGAATACGATAATCAACTAATACGCATAATCGTGTAAAATTTTTAACAAACATGTTGAGATAACTCCTAAATATTATAAACATAACTGGTAATAATTTAATTAATAAATTTTATAAAATTACGAATATTATTTCATAATTTTTATTAAGCCTATAATTTTATATTTGGAAAAAATTCAACCTTATTTCCCTTTGCCCTTTTTCTTTCTTTTTTCTTTTTCCTTTGCTTAGTTTTTCCTTTTCCACGTGATTTTTCTTCCCTTTCTCTTCTTCTGGATGTTTTTTCTTCAAGCAGCCCATGTGCTAGAAATTGCCTGGTTAAGATTAAAAAGGGGATAAGCCATGTGTCCAATCATCTTACCTCATCTCTTACCTTTAATTGTTCTTTTTCTACCTTTTCTCTTTCTTACTTCACTTTGTTTTATCTGCTGCATGTGCTCCTCTTTCTCTTAATTTTCTTATTCAACACAAAAACAAAACATACACAATTCCTATTCAAGCAAACCATGAACTTCTCCTTCAATCCCTATTTATTTATTTATTTTCAATTCTATAAAGGGAATTAAGAAGAAGAAGAAGAGTCTTGAGTTACTATTTCAAGACATTACAAAGGGTGATTATTTAGTATGTATGTTGTATTTAGTATATATTTTTTTGTAGTCATATTATATGTATTTATTTTGTTGTATATTTGGTAGTATTATGTATTTAGAAAATATATAATATAGTTGAAATTGTAAATTATTTTCTTTGTGTTAAAATTATTTGTACATGTAATAAGATTATATGAAAATTTAGTATTTTATCCTATATATATGTTCATATATGTATATAAATACTTAGGTATATATTTATGTATACATATATGTTATAATTGATTATGTAAGTATATGGTATAAAGAAATTATGTATATGTATATATACTTATAGTAGTTATATTTATTTATTTTCATTATTTAAATATATATGTACATGTGTCCAGTTATATATGTATTTATGGTGTATAAATATATATGTATAGTATATGTGTAGTCATATGGCATATATATAGGTTTATAAAGTTATATGTGTGTGTGTGTGTGTAAGTTAAGAAAACAAAAGTATACAAGTGTATGTATAAGTATAAAAATACGTAGATTAATAGTATATCATAGTATAAGTACATGTATACACTTAAATAGTATATATACAATATACTAAAATACCAAATTATTAAATAAAGTAATATAAATATAAATACATATGTATGCTATGGGTTTAAGAAAAAAGAATTGGGTTAATTTGCAAAATATAATAATATATATATACATATAAATATAAATATTAAGTGAAGTTACAAAATAGGAAAAATTGAAAAAATATGAAAAATCTATAAAAATGATACGTGGAACATCCATGAGATGCTACGTTAACATCTTACAATTTTAATTAAATTCATAATTATTAATAATAAGAAAATAATTAATTAGATAGGAAATTACTAAAATGGCAAAAAGTGTATTAAATAAGTATTTAACCTTAAAAATAGCAAAATAGGTAAATTGTTATAAAATAGGCTTTAAAATAAGAAATTTTAAAAAATATAAAATTTAGATATTTATTAAATCCTAAATCTCTAAAGAAAAGCTTAAAATAATAATTTATAAATATTTAAGTCAAAATAATAAAATCTATAATATTTTTAGACCAACATGAAAAATGCGAGTAACAACGTTCAAAACGAAACCCTTTATATGAAAATAGGTTCAAAAACGATAAAAATCGACTATAAACTCATAAAAATCAAAGTTAAAA
>JAMXBB010000004.1:113477908-113599479 GCA_024138015.1 Lumnitzera littorea | reverse complement strand
TTTTTCACTAAGGTAAAATTATAAATTTATAAAATATATCATAAGTATATATATATGTATGTATGTATAAATCGTGAAATATATAAATAATAAGAAAATGAGAAACAATAAAAATAATAAAGGCAATAATAATAATAATAATAATCATAATAAAGCTAAAATCTCAAAAATGGGAAAAGTATGCTCAAAATAATAAAAATATCAAATATATGGTTTAAATAATTATTAAATCATAAATATATTAAAAAAAAGCGAAAATTAATATTTTTTATTAATTTTTTAAACTTAAAAAGTAAATTTTGTGATATTTTTATATCACAATTTAAACTATAAGTCACAACGTTCAAAACGAATCTCGTTACGAGAAAATACATTCGAAAACGATCAAAATGGACTATAAGTTTATAACAATCCGAGCTAAAATGAAAAAGTTATACGCGATTCGATAAAAAGCTCGAATTGACAATTTCATGTAACTAGGCGAAATAGACCTTACAAATTATGATACTAGTTAGCTTTAAATTCCTAAACATATAAATTTCCATTATTCTCGGGTGATTTCGATATAGACCCTAAGCTACCACTAGACTACTACGACTCCTGAGTTAGCCATGATTGAGTGAGTTTTTCCTAATGATTCCATATTTGTTTATGTTTGTCGTTAGTGAATATAAATTATGATTTATAAATGAATGTGTATGGGGTTAGGTTATGCTTGTGCATAATAATTGTTGCTAGTGGTGAATTTACTTTAAACTTCAATAATATAATGATTGTTGTATAGTAGATTCACTATAATTGATTGTTTGTGATTTAGAATGATCACTGAAAAAATAAGACTTAATTTTATTTGATTAGAAAAAGTTAACTTGAATCATGCATGAATCATGCATAAATCATGCATTGCATAACTAATTCTGGCAGTTACATTACACGGAGGTAACCGGAGGCCATACGTGGGTTGATTATTGATTGTGATAAATTTCGTACAGTGCACAAATGTGATATAACCTTACCCTGGCCTGTGGGATGACTAGGCGTTAGAAGCGCCAACCGCCTGGTTAAGGGTCGAATCTAGAGGCCTTCGTTAGGGGTAAGTGAAGGTTGCATGAACCTACTCACAATTATATGTAGAACTCGTTTTGATAAAGCTGGTAATAGATGTACCATTACATTTTAAATATGAAACGTAGAGTTTCATTATGAAATAAGTTCTAATATGATACCCGGATCTGACTATACCGATGGATCTCCCTGACTTTAGAGGGCGTTAAATCTGAGTTGCATGTAGTACCTAATCACTTGTATGTATTTATTTGGTATACTGTTTGTCATGCATTCATTTGGTTGAACTTAACTGTTGTATAACTTGATTGCTGTACGATTGAGGGAAATTATCTCACTAAGCTAGTAAGCTTATATCCTTGTAGTCTTCTTTCGCAGGCCGACCTTTTTGTGGAGTCAGGCCATCGCATGCTCAAGGTTAGTTTTATACACGGAGTCAGTGTGAAAGCTAGATGAGGATGGAGAGTACTTTTGATAAATTATAGATTTGAATATGTAATTTTTATACTAGTCTAACTTAAGACACGTTTTAGACTCTATATCTGTAAACTTTTATACAAATAGACTATGAGTTATGTTTTTATAATATTATTATTTATCATGAAATGGTATTGCTTAAGCTTGCACACTCTTGGTAGTTAGTAGTAGCTGTAGCCTTGTGTATCGTATAAAAGGGTCGTCGATTGTAAGAGAATTCAATCTACAATCCTTTATATGGTATACAACGACTGCTACGACTAACCCCCTTTGGTCATGACAGTTAGGTGGTATCAGAGCATGACTCAAACTAGGTTAAATAAAACTTAACCTTAGATAGTAAGATACCTTATCTGGGGAGATTGAGAGGGATCGAATCGGGTTAAGTGTTTAAGCTCTATTTTACATACTAAAAGCTATGATAAAGAAATTATAAAAGTAACTTTATGCCTTATTGATTTAGAGGGTTGAGTTAGAGCTGCGGACTTCTTTTGCTCTATTTCATCTCCGAGAGGGAGAGAGTCTACGAAACTACCGGTGTCGACTCTGTATTGCTTGCGAGGACTTGGCATTGGTAGGCCAACCTTATACTGTAGGTGAGGTACTATTTGCTTGGTACCGATGACTGAGCCCCTATTGGATTGATAGGAGGATTTATTGGGTCTTTGCTTCAGTCGATCGTTTCCCTACTGATGAGGAGATGATCTATTACTTAGAGTCAGAGGAGAGTACAGACCGTACTCAGGAGTTATGTTTCTGGTTGATGCTGATTCCCTTTCGCTACCACCTTCCTTTGGCCATAGTAGGATAGTTGGACATGGGATTATCCTAATTGTAGACCACCGTGCGGATCATTTTTCTGTTATTGCTCAAGATTAAGCTAAAGCTATGGCTGACATAGGGACTAGCAGGGAGCCGTGGTATGATCATACCCATGGTATTAATGTTCTTGTACTACAGCTGAGATTTAGATTTGATGGACTTGGTTTACTATTGGATACCCCTGTCATACAAGCTAAGCCATTACAATAGATACGCCCAGCTGGCGAGTTTGAGTATTATCAGGTGGACCCTGGACTTCCACCTATAGTTTTGGTAGGCGGTGACTCATCTGATATACTTACCATTACACCAGATCCATTAGATTTTTGGTTACCAAGAGAGTAGGCTCGACAGACCCCTAGTGAGGAGTCCAGTATATATTCCAGTGTTGAATCAACTTTTCCCGGATGTAGACAGGAGGAGGATACAGTTGTAGGACCTTCTACTTGACATTGAGAGATGTTTAGGATGATTAGGTTGTATTTTGATTTGGTTACTAGTATTGAAGTGATCATGTATGCTCCTTTTGTTGTATATATTAAGATCATGACTGATCATTTTTTAGAGTTTTCATATAGTGAGGTTATTTTGTATTTTAAGAGTTTTGATGTACTCGAGAGCCTTATGTATGGTGAGGACTTATGTATTATGGGGGCTCTTTTGTACTTTGAAAACACTATATTTTGATTTGGTCTGTATATATATCAGTGGAGTTTTACTCGTTAAAAGTGACAACTACATAGATGTAACCTCATTATATTGATAAAAAAATGAAAGATTATAGCCTTTGTTATTATTGTTATGATGTATATATACATGTGTGTCATCTTCATTTAGTATTGGTGGTTTCTACAATTATTTAGAATAAGTTGATCATTATAACTAAATAATTGAAAATTGGTAATGAATTTCTCAGTCACGTTAGATGCAGAAGACGGCAATCGGATGAGCTAGCTCAACCTGCTCAGGAAAGGGAACAACCTGTACAAGGAAGACCACTAAGAAGGCCTCGAGATAAAACAGATGAGATTCTCACGGCTATCCATGTGTAGAATGAATTTTTGAGAACATATTTAGCTCCGTAGCCAGTACCACCTGTACAAGCACTACCTCCCGTAGTAGACCCGGAAATTCCTTTACCACCCCCACCACCACCAGCTGTACCAGCAGGAGTGATGCCCCAAGCACCTATGGATCTCAGGCAATAGCGTAGCCTTTTGCCAGAATTTATATAGTTGGTGTAACAAATATTTTGAGGGTGTAGCCAGTACACTTGATGAAGCAGAAGATTGGTTACATCAGATTGAAAGATCATTTGAGGCATTCGAGATTACACCACATCTCAAGCTTATTTGTGGTACATATATATTGAAAATGAGACCGTGAACTTGGTAGGAATCAAAATAGAGGAATTTAAGAGGACCAATAACTTTGGAAGTTTTCCGACATGAATTCTTAGAGTATTACTTTCCTAGAAGTTTAAGATTGAAGTATAGTGAAGATTTGTTGGACATTACGAAAGGGACACATACTGTGGAGCAGTACGAAGTAGAATTTAATAGGTTGTTGCAATTTGCACCACCTGAATATCAAATCAGTGATAGATTGAAGAATCTTTTCCAGGGGATTTGACGCTGACATGAGAAGGAGAATTATGGAGTTTGAACTAAGAAACTTTGCTGATATGGTAGAAAAAGCACGAGTATTGAATAATGCAAAAAGGCAAAGTGAGGATGCAGGAAAACGTAAGATAAGTGTATTTGGGAAGAGACCTTTTGAAGGGCCTAATGGAAGTAGTAGTAACAAGATGAGAAGATTTGTAAGACTACCAAGAAGATTTCAAAGAAGGAGCAATGAACCACTGAAGTGTTAGAAGTGTAAAGGGACTCATTATCCTAGAGATTGTTCTTAGTTACAAGGGAAATGCTTTTATTGTGGAGAAAGCTCGCATCGGGTAACATATTGCCCTAAAAAGAATGCTGTTACTTGTTTCATCTGCAACAAAGTTGGACATTATTCTACTACTTGTCTACAACGTACCACTGCAAATGCTTAAGTTACCAAACCACCACCAGCTGTTGGATGTCCTGCCATTGGAAGAGCGATTGGAGGACTAAATGCGGGAAATATACGTCCAGGTGCAGCAAATGCTACTAGAGTATATAATTTGGAAGGTAATTGGAGTTATGAGGACTATGTAGAAGAAGATTTGGAAGTACCCGAAGGGACTGAAGAATTTGTGGATTACAAGCTGATAGCTGGTATGTATCCTAAATTCTCATTATTAAATTGCTTTAGTTATTATGAATAGTATAAGAAGCATTGAATAATAAATAAATAAATAGAAGTGATAAATGAAAACTTATAAAGCGATAACATGAGAATAAGACTTAAGAATTTTGTGATTTAGGGAATATCGATGTAGTTGGACATTCAGTTTATACCTTATATGATATGGGAGCTACATATTCTTTTATAGCTCCAGGAGTAGTAAAGCAAATTGGTTTAGTTACAACTGCTATAGATTCGAGTTTAGGAGTGAGAACACCTACTGGAAGTGTAGTAATTACAAGAGAAATGGTGAAAGAGTGTCCTTTAAAGATCCAAAACTTTGACAGTAAAGTAGATATGATTATTTTAGATATGGATAAGTATGATGCCATATTAGGAATGAATTGGATGGCAAGTGTGAAAGCTATTATTGACTGTAAAGAAAAGCAAGTGTTGTTTGAGGCTTTAGGAGGAAATAAAGCTATAGTTCAAGGGAATTATGCAGTAGCAAGAGTACCAGAGCTAAGTACTCTAGAATTGATCACGGATGTTAGTTGGTTGAATGCTTTGGATACTAATTCTAAAAAGTCAAATGTAGAAGAAATTTTAGTGGTGAATGAATTTTTTGATGTATTTCCAGATGAATTACCTGGATTACCATCAAAAAGAGAGATCGACTTTGTCATTGATTTAATTCCAGGAACTGAGCCGATATCTAAAGCTCTATATAGAATGGCTCCAATTGAGTTACAGGAGTTGAAAAAGCAATTACAAGAATTATTGGATCAAGGCTTATGAGGCCAAGTGTTTCACCCTGGGGAGCACCAATATTATTTGTTAAGAAGAAGGATGGATCACTTAGGCTTTGTATTGATTATAGAGAGTTGAATAAGGTAACCATCAAGAATAAATATCCACTTCCGAGGATTAATGATTTGTTTGATCAATTGCAAGGTGCAAGTGTCTTTTCTAGGATTGACTTAAGGTTAGGCTATCATCAACTGAGAATTAAGTTGGAGGATGTTCCGAAGATAGTTCGGACGAGATATGGTCATTATGAATTTATGGTGATGCCTTTTGGTTTGATGAATGCTCTTGCCACATTCATAGATCTAATGAACCGTGTGTTTAGACCTTTATTGGATAAGTGCGTAATTATGTTTATCGATGATATTTTGGTATATTCTGCTACATCTACGCAACATGAAGAACATTTGAGAATGGTGTTGCAGACTCTACGAGAACACAAGTTTTATGCAAAGTTATCAAAGTGCGATTTATGGTTGAAGGAAATATCTTTTCTTGGACATGTCATAACAGGAGATGGTATATCAGTTGATCCTGAAAAGATTAAGGCTATAGTGGAATGGAAAAGACCAGAGACGATTACTGAGATTTGAAGTTTTCTTGGATTGGATAGATATTACAGGAAGTTTATTAAGGACTTCTCAAAGATTTCAAGATCACTCACCCAAT
Source organism: Lumnitzera littorea (assembly GCA_024138015.1). Lineage (NCBI taxonomy): Eukaryota > Viridiplantae > Streptophyta > Magnoliopsida > Myrtales > Combretaceae > Lumnitzera > Lumnitzera littorea. The sequence goes on along the minus strand of JAMXBB010000004.1, from coordinate 113,593,368 downwards.
TGACACAAAAGAATGTAAAATTTGAGTGGGGTGAAAAATAAGAAAAGAGTTTTCAAGAGTTGAAGAAGAGCTTAGTGTCCGCCCTGATCCTTGTATTGCTAAATGATAAAGAGCCTTTCACTGTGTATAGTGATGCTTCTAAAAATGGATTGGGATGTGTACTTATGCAAAGTGGAAAAGTGATTGCATATGCTTTGAGACAGTTGAGGCCACATGAGCAAAATTATCCAGCTCATGATTTGGAACTTACGGCTGTAGTGTTTGCATTAAAGCCGTGGCGACACTATCTATATGGATAGAGATGCGAAATTTTCACTGATTATAAGAGCCTTAAGTATTTGTTTACTTAGAAGGAGTTGAATATGAGACAAAGAAGATGGCTTGAGTTGATCAAAGACTATAATTTAAGAATTAACTACTGCCCAGGCAGAGTAAATGCGGTTGCTGATGCATTAAGTAGGAAGAATTATAGTGAAGTTGCTTCTCTTTTAACTGATAAAAGGGAACTCATTAAAGAGTTTGAAAGGTTAAATTTGGAGTTTTCATGACATAAAGAAAATATTGAATTATCAAATTTGGTGATAGAGCCAATGTTGATGTAAAGAATTAGAATTGCTCAGTAAGGCGATGCTGTATTTAATTGAATCAAAGAAGAAATGGGAAGCGGGAAATACATTGATTTTCGAATGGATGAACATGATACACTTCGCATGAATAACTGATTGTGTGTACCTGATGATGAGGAGCTTCGAAAAGAAATTTTAAGTGAAGCTCATTATTCAGGCTATACTGTACATCCAGGAGGAACAAAGATATACTAAGATTTGAAAAATAATTTTTGGTGGAATGGAATGAAACAAGATGTGGCTAATTTTGTGCTTAAGTGTGAAACTTGTCAGAGAGTGAAAGTTGAACATCAATGGCCATGGGGATTACTACAACCCTTATTTGTTCTAGAGTGGAAATGGGATCAAATATCTATGGATTTCGTTAGTGGATTACCAAGGACAGCTACTGGTTTTGATGCGATTTGGGTAATCGTTGATCAACTTACCAAATCAGCTCACTTTTTGCCAATTAATAAGACTTTTTCTTTGGAGAAATTGGCAAGGATATATATCAAGGAAATAGTGAGACTACATGGTATCCCAGTAGGAATTGTATCGGATAAAGATCCAAGATTTGTATCAAAGTTTTGGGGAAGTTTATAGAAAGTAATGGGAACGAAGCTACAATTCAGCACAGCATATCACCCTCAAATAAATGGACAGACTAAGAGAATTATTCAGACTTTGGAAGATATGCTAAGGGGATGTATTATAAAGTTTAAAGGAAGTTAGGATACTCATTTGCCTTTTGTTGAATTCGCTTATAATAATAGTTATCACTCAACCATACACATGCCACCTTATGAAGCTTTATATGGAAGGAAGTGTCAATCTCCATTATTCTAGGATATGTAGAGAAAGCTGTAATAGGTCCCGATTTGATTCAAGAAGTAGCAGATAAAATAGTGGTGATCAAACAAAAGATGAAAGAATCTTAAGATAGACAAAAGAATCTTAAGATAGACAAAAGAGCTGGGTTGATTTAAAGAGAAGGGAATTGAAATTCCAAGTGGGAGAACATGTGTATTTAAGAGTAAAATTGATCAAGAGTATTCATCGTGTTAAAGCCCAAGGAAAACTATGTCCAAGATATATAGGCCCATTTGAGATTTTAGAACGTGTTGGGAATCTAGCTTACCGATTAACGTTGCTACCTAATCTGTCGGGAATTCATAATGTTTTCCATGTGTCAGTTTTGAGGAAACACATTTTCGATCCTGATTGTATCGTTGCATTGGAACTAATAAGACTGTAAGAAAACTTGACATATGAAGAACACCCAATGAAGATTATAGACAGTAAAGTACAGCAACTGAGGAATAAACAGATACATTATGTCAAGATATTATGGAGAAACCATGAACGTAAATCAGTTACCTAGGAAGCAAAAGATGAAGTAAAGAGGAGATATCCACACCTATTTGTAGAACCAGGTATGTACCTCAAGTTTTGAGGACAAAACTTATTTGAAGGGAGGAAGAATGTAAACCTTAGGTAATCAATAGTTGAACCCTAATTCAAGTCCGAGTATTCTAAACTGTACAATAAGTCGATAAGGCTAGTAACAATAAAAGATTACGAAATTTAATAAATCAAATATAACACCGATAATAAAACCCTAGGAATTGATCGAAACCCTAAATTATATACTAAAACTTTAAAACTGACTTACACACCATTAATAAAAATTGAACCTGAATTTGTTCGAAACTCTAAAATTATAAATATAAACCTCTAAAATTGTTAAATATTATTCAATAGTGATATAATCATAGTCGATTACAATTTTTGACTAAATCGCCCATTCGCGTAAAATTATAATGAAATCGCTACAATAACTTAGAAAAATTATAATTGTAACCGGTATCAATTAAATTGATAAATTTTCACAAAAATTTCAAAATTAATTTATGATGAGTATTGTTATAATTTATATGTTTCGAAAAATTACATATATTTGTTATTAATTTTTATTTTCCTTCTCTTTCTTTTTCTCTTTTCTTTCTTTTCTTCTTTTCTCCATTTGCCACGTCCTACAAAACAAGCAACAAAAATCAGCAAAATCAGCAGCCTATGTGACTAAATTAAATTGCCATGTGTTGAGTGTAAAATAAAAGAAAAATGGAAATGATTAACTTTGTCATATCCTCATTAATGTAAAAGATTAGATAATATCTTAACTTATATTCTAAGCTTGCTAATCATGTGAAGAAAAGGAGGAAATAAAAATCTGGAAAATAGAAAAAAATTTGAAACAAACCAAAATCCTGGAAGCAAGAACATAAGGAAAAGAAGGAAGAAAAAGAAGAAGAAAAGAAGAAGAAAAGAGGAAGAAAAGAAGGAGAAAAACTAAAAATAATAGGTAAGTAGAAGTATTTTAGTAGTATATATGTATATTATATAGTACATACATGTATAAATGTATTATTTGTACGGTATTTTTATAAATATAACACTATTATTACATGTATATATACATAAATACATAAATTGAATTATATATGTATGTATAAGGCTAGGTATGTATACATATATGTACATAGGTATATTATACGAAAGAGTATGTATTATGTATTTTTTTAAGAATACATATAATTAGTATTGGGTATTTCATTAAATAACTATAGTATATATATATATATATATATATATGTAATCGTATAATATATATATATAGTAGTATACTTCCATAAGTGGTAATGTATGTATATAGGACATATATATATGTGTATAACATAGAGTACATATTGCGGTATACCACATATATCATAAATATATATATATATATATATATATAGATATATAATATATAGTATACATATTTTATAACAAATACTATGTAAATATATATATACCGAATATATAATATAAGAATAGGTATTTGTAGATTATTTATATATATCTATATATTCGGAATTATATAAGTATATTTATATGTATAAATACAAATACATGAATATATATATATATGTACATAAGGGTATGTTTGTTTTCATAAAATAAGTATATACATACATATAGCATATAACATATATTATATACATGTAATATACCGAAAATATATATGTAATATAATAATATCTATAAACTAAAATAAATCTATAATTATGTAAGGGTAGGTATATATATATATATATATATATATATATATATATTATCGTAAATTAAGATTTTTTCACTAAGGTAAAATTATAAATTTATAAAATATATCATAAGTATATATATATGTATGTATGTATAAATCGTGAAATATATAAATAATAAGAAAATGAGAAACAATAAAAATAATAAAGGCAATAATAATAATAATTATAATAAAGCTAAAATCTCAAAAATAGGAAAAATATGCTCAAAATAATAAAAATATCAAATATATGGTTTAAATAATTAATAAATCATAAATATATCAAGAAAAAGTGAAAATTAATATTTTATAATCTTTTAAACTTAAAAAGTAAATTTTGTGATATTTTTATATCACAATTTAAACTATAAGTCACAACGTCCAAAACGGACCTCGTTACAAGATAATACGCTCGAAAACGATTAAAATGGACTATAAGTTCATAACGATCCAAGGTAAAACGAAAAGGTTACACGCGATTTGATAAAAAGCTCGAATCGATAATTTCATGTAACTAGGTGAAATAGACCTTATAAATTATGATACTAGTTAGCTTTAAATTCCTAAACATACAAATTTCCATTATTCTCAAGTGATTTTAATATAGACCCCTGAGTAGCCACTAGACTACTATGACCCTTGAGTTAGCCTTGACTGAGTGAGTTTTTCTTAATGATTCCATACTTGTTTATATTTATAGTTAGTGAATATAAATTATGATTTATAAATGAATGTGTATGGGGTTAGGTTATGCTTGTGCATAATAATTGTTGCTGGTGGTGAATTTACTTTAAACTTCAATAATATAATGATTGTTGTATAGTAGATTCACTAGAATTGATTGTTTGTGATTTAGAATGATCACTAAAAAAATAAGACTTAATTTTATTTGACTAGAAAAAGTTAACTTAGATCACGCATAAATCATGCATTGCATAACTAATTCTGGCAATCACATTACACGGAGGTAGCGAGAGAGCATACGTGGGTTGATTATTGATTGTAATAAATTTCGTATGGTGCACACGTACGATATGACCTTACCCTGGCTCGCAAGATGACTAGGCGTTGGAGGCGCCAACCGCCTAGCTAAGGGTCGAATCCAGAAGCCTTCGTTAGGGGTAAGTGAGGGTTGCGTGAACTTACTCATAATCATATGTAGAACTCGTTTTGATAAAGCTGGTAATGGATATACCATTACATTTTAAATACGAAACGTAGAGTTTCATTATGAAATAAGTTCTAATATGATACTCAGATTTGGCTGTATCGATGAATCTCCAACCCTGACTTTGGAGGGTATTAAATTTGAGTTACATGCAGTACCTGATCACATGCATATATTTGTTTGGCATACTGTTTGTCATGCATTCATTTGGTTGAACTTAACTGTTGTATAACTTGATTATTGTATGGTTGAGGGAAATTATCTCACTAAGCTAGTTAGCTTATACCCTTATAGTCTTCTTTCGCAGGCCGACCTTTTTGTGAAGTTGGGCCGTCGCATGCCCGAGGTTAGTTTTCTACAAAGGGTCGGTGTGAGAGCTGGATGAGGACAGAGAGTAATTCTGAATGTTTATAGATCTAAATATGTAATGGTTATACTAGTTTAACTTAAGATCTGTTTCAGACTTTGTAGTTGTAAACTTTTATACAAATAGACCATATGTTATGTTTTTGTAATATTATTATTTAACATGAAATGATATTGCTTAAGCTTGCGCACTCTTGGTAATTAGTAGTAACCGTAGCCTTATGTATCGTATAAAAGGGTCGTCGATTGTAAGGGAATTCAATCTGCAATCCTTTATACGGTATACGGCGACTACTACGGCTAGCCCCCTCGAACCGTGACACTTATCCATGCTGTAAAATAATAGATACACTTGTTTATTGAATTGAGTTAAGGACAGAATATAGGTTTATAAATTTAAAAACTTGAAAGCTCTATTTAGAGACGATCACCCACTCTTATACAATATTATATAAAATTATATATATAATATATAAGTCTAGCTCTTTCGTGGCTCTCTTTTGTTATGGAGTACTTATGAGTACACAGTGACATANTAATATAATAATATCTATAAACTAAAATAAATCTATAATTATGTAAGGGTAGGTATATATATATATATATATATATATATATATATTATCGTAAATTAAGATTTTTTCACTAAGGTAAAATTATAAATTTATAAAATATATCATAAGTATATATATATGTATGTATGTATAAATCGTGAAATATATAAATAATAAGAAAATGAGAAACAATAAAAATAATAAAGGCAATAATAATAATAATTATAATAAAGCTAAAATCTCAAAAATAGGAAAAATATGCTCAAAATAATAAAAATATCAAATATATGGTTTAAATAATTAATAAATCATAAATATATCAAGAAAAAGTGAAAATTAATATTTTATAATCTTTTAAACTTAAAAAGTAAATTTTGTGATATTTTTATATCACAATTTAAACTATAAGTCACAACGTCCAAAACGGACCTCGTTACAAGATAATACGCTCGAAAACGATTAAAATGGACTATAAGTTCATAACGATCCAAGGTAAAACGAAAAGGTTACACGCGATTTGATAAAAAGCTCGAATCGATAATTTCATGTAACTAGGTGAAATAGACCTTATAAATTATGATACTAGTTAGCTTTAAATTCCTAAACATACAAATTTCCATTATTCTCAAGTGATTTTAATATAGACCCCTGAGTAGCCACTAGACTACTATGACCCTTGAGTTAGCCTTGACTGAGTGAGTTTTTCTTAATGATTCCATACTTGTTTATATTTATAGTTAGTGAATATAAATTATGATTTATAAATGAATGTGTATGGGGTTAGGTTATGCTTGTGCATAATAATTGTTGCTGGTGGTGAATTTACTTTAAACTTCAATAATATAATGATTGTTGTATAGTAGATTCACTAGAATTGATTGTTTGTGATTTAGAATGATCACTAAAAAAATAAGACTTAATTTTATTTGACTAGAAAAAGTTAACTTAGATCACGCATAAATCATGCATTGCATAACTAATTCTGGCAATCACATTACACGGAGGTAGCGAGAGAGCATACGTGGGTTGATTATTGATTGTAATAAATTTCGTATGGTGCACACGTACGATATGACCTTACCCTGGCTCGCAAGATGACTAGGCGTTGGAGGCGCCAACCGCCTAGCTAAGGGTCGAATCCAGAAGCCTTCGTTAGGGGTAAGTGAGGGTTGCGTGAACTTACTCATAATCATATGTAGAACTCGTTTTGATAAAGCTGGTAATGGATATACCATTACATTTTAAATACGAAACGTAGAGTTTCATTATGAAATAAGTTCTAATATGATACTCAGATTTGGCTGTATCGATGAATCTCCAACCCTGACTTTGGAGGGTATTAAATTTGAGTTACATGCAGTACCTGATCACATGCATATATTTGTTTGGCATACTGTTTGTCATGCATTCATTTGGTTGAACTTAACTGTTGTATAACTTGATTATTGTATGGTTGAGGGAAATTATCTCACTAAGCTAGTTAGCTTATACCCTTATAGTCTTCTTTCGCAGGCCGACCTTTTTGTGAAGTTGGGCCGTCGCATGCCCGAGGTTAGTTTTCTACAAAGGGTCGGTGTGAGAGCTGGATGAGGACAGAGAGTAATTCTGAATGTTTATAGATCTAAATATGTAATGGTTATACTAGTTTAACTTAAGATCTGTTTCAGACTTTGTAGTTGTAAACTTTTATACAAATAGACCATATGTTATGTTTTTGTAATATTATTATTTAACATGAAATGATATTGCTTAAGCTTGCGCACTCTTGGTAATTAGTAGTAACCGTAGCCTTATGTATCGTATAAAAGGGTCGTCGATTGTAAGGGAATTCAATCTGCAATCCTTTATACGGTATACGGCGACTACTACGGCTAGCCCCCTCGAACCGTGACACTTATCCATGCTGTAAAATAATAGATACACTTGTTTATTGAATTGAGTTAAGGACAGAATATAGGTTTATAAATTTAAAAACTTGAAAGCTCTATTTAGAGACGATCACCCACTCTTATACAATATTATATAAAATTATATATATAATATATAAGTCTAGCTCTTTCGTGGCTCTCTTTTGTTATGGAGTACTTATGAGTACACAGTGACATATAAATCTCATGCTCTTAGGTGCGAATCATGTTGTCAATATCGGTGGCAGTCTTGACAACTTGTTGAATATTTTCAATTGCCTTGCTTCTCCAAAATCTTGATTTACATATATATTACCTATTGGTGATAACTGCTGACTTGTTATCATTGTTGTTGAAAGCAGATGCCTCTTGTTGCGTACTCAGATTGTGAAATGACCTTAATCCGGTTTGTCAAAACTTGACTCCTTCACTTTATTCTGGAGTAGCAGAAAACGTACCGTTGCAGCTTCATATTAGTTTAAAGATCAACTCAAATCTTTTAAAATATTCTTCGTTGGCCAAATTATATGTTGTACCAAATTTAACCATGCCTCGTCGAATTTTATCATTATCTTTCCAAATCTATTAAATCTCAATTTCAAATCTCCAAAACTCATCTACTTAACTCATGCTCCACGGACCATGTTTGCTAATTGGATTAACTTGTTGGCTTCTTTTCTAAGCGTTGGACCAAACCGTACGTGTCTAGCATGTATTAGGCTTTTTTAATTGAAGCTTTTGTTCCTTTTTCACATAATATTTGCACCTGAGTGACTTCTATATATGCTTCACGAATCCGTACATCTTTTTACTTTCAAAGTCCATTATTATGAAAACTCATTCCCGCCTTTGCATAACATAGAGATCGTCGGTAGAGTAGAAATGCTAAGATTGATAATATTATGTAATTCCTTCAAATAACATTGACCAGATGCTTTGACATTGCTAGTTGAAGAATGGGATTGCTGGCATTAACTTTACATGTTCACTTGGCTTGGAATTACACTAGGCATGTATGTTTGCTCGTGAGCTTCTTTGAACCAAATGGTTGTAATTGATTTGTCTAATTCATTTAGTGTTGTTCAATGGGCCTCGCATAGATATGTTTCCAGAATATTGGATTGCTTGGGTTAAGCATGTGATGACTTGTCTTGATAAGTAAATATTAATCCTTTTCTTCTCTCTCTCTCTCTCTTTAAGGATATCTCTTAATATTGTCTTGCTCCAAGACAAGGCTTCATTATTCTAATAGACCTGAGAATAAATTTAGGTGTTGACCCACATTCTTAATAACCAGATGTCGATAGAGGTCTATGATTAACCTTAGGTGTTATTGCGGATTTCTAACATATAATAAGCCCTAGCTAACTTTTAGTATTATCTCGAATTCCTTATATATAATCATTAATACAGGCCTTCGATTAACCTTAGTATTATTATGGATTCTTGACATCAATATTATACAGGCCCTTAATTAACCTTAGTGTTACCATGGATTCTTAACTTCAACATTGTACTAGCTCTTAGTTAACCTTACCGTTATAGCAAATTCTTGATATTTAGACACTCATCAAGCTTATGGTTAATCCTGGTGCTGTCATAGATTCTTGATGCTATTGCCTTTGAGTAAAGTAGTAAGCCATGCATCAAAGGGATCTGTATCCAAACAAGTCATACATCATCCAGTTATCAAGCATCGCACTTCATAGTAGGGATTGGAATAACTTCAGTATTATTTCCATCTTCGAAAGTCACTTATTAAGCTTAAAGGTGTATCATCCATGAAGGAGAACTAGTTCTCGAGTTATATCGCCCCCAGGATATCAAGATTACAAGATTCCAAATGTGAGATAACTATCAAGACTTTCCTCATGTGTATGCACCCGCTTTGGAGTACCATGTCTCACTTGAATGTATTCATCCACAACAAGCACAAGATTGTTTCTATAGCTTCACATTTAAGAGCCTTATACAAAAGTTCTAATGTTATGTGAATTATCATCATTGGCATGTCATGTTGAAGTATTGTTTTTCTCCCCCAGTTGATGGTGCATCATAACATGATAAGGTAGCAACTTGTGATTCATAGGGTACTACCTCATCTTATCATGTTAATCCCTTTGCATTTGCTCTTATACTTCATGGATCACCAAGTAAAGTATGTCACAGAGTTGCTTCAACTTTGTTAACGAGTACACTAGCTCTGATCAAATGATTGGGCCAAGATTGCTTCGATATCATCATTAGATTGAGTGATGTTACAACTATCAAGCCAATTGTGGGATTACTCCATCCCATCATAGCCGAGGTTGCTTTATCCTTGTCATTGAATGAAGTCGCATAAAGGCATTATGTTCTTTGTATACTTAGGAGTAGATGCTTCTATAAAGTGAGAACGGCTATGATGAGTGATTACTTCAATCATACACAGATGAGGTCCTTTAACCATGACATCGATGAGAAGGCATTATGGATGTTATAGGATTGCTTGGACCTATCACAACAAAGACCACTTTGAATTCATGAATGATGTCACAGAATCGATGTTGCACCTACCGTATGCTTAGGAGCATATGCTTTCATCAAGTGAGTATAGCTACCACGATATGATTGCTTCCATCATTAATGGACAAAGGTGCTTCTACCTTGATTCTGTGGAAAGGCATTACGGCTGCTAAGCTTGCTATAGGATCGCTTTGACCCATTATAACTAAGATCGCTTTGATCTCATAAGTAATGTTGCAGAAATGGACATTGTACTCACCATGTGCTTAGGAACCTATGCTTCTATTAAGCGATTATAGCTATCATGATTTGATTGCTTCAACCATTCATGGATGAGGTTGCTTCGACTTCAACTTTATAGAAAGGCGTTATAGTTGCTAAGCTTATTGTAGGATTGCTTTGACCCATCACAATTGAGATTGCTTCAATCCTATGATTGAGGAACACCAAACACTGACCTTAAATAAACCTATGTGTCCAAGGATAATGGTGGCAATGTTAGCTACACCAACGCCAATTTTGGTTTTATAGAGACTATCAATAACAGATAGTAGGTGGCAATGTTAACTATACCTAATGAGGCGGCAATGTTAGTTACGCCAACGTAAAAGGATTATCATAGCTTTAAAGGGTGAGGTGATGCTCATAGATTTTTCCTTTATTTAAGCCAATTGTTAATAGATAAATGCAAACAATCATAATAGATGGGTGAAAGAAAAAAAAAAAAAGAAAATAAAATATCACTTCATGAATAAAGTTGAATTCATTTCTTCCTTTTAGAGGATGAACACAAATGACAATCAGATTTTGCCTTTATTATACAATCAATTACTTTTACAAAAGTTTATTTGTTGTCACTATCCCCATTCTCCATCATGCGAATGTTGTTATTTTCAACAACCAATTCACCACTTCGTATTCTCTTTTGGAATTTCCATCTCAGATTCTTGCAATCCTTGGTGGCATGATTAACAACTATATGATACTAGCAATATTCATGATCATTCTTCTCTTGTATGGTGGGCTCTCTATTTACCCTTAGTAATTTGATATTCTTATCCTTAATCCATTGGTTGAAGATAGAATGCACTTTATCCATTGGACATGGAAAAGGTAGGACTTTGATAGCATCATCCCTCTTAGTCTTTTTGTTTCCCTTATAACTTTCTCCTTGCATAGCACTCATAGGTGGTTGCCGCTTCTTACTAAGGTCACCTCTTTGCTTGGTGACGGAGTTATTAGTTCTTTGTGCATTTTCTACCAGTGCAAAGAAGGACTTAAGGGATAAATTCTCAAGATGTACGGCATATTCCATAAACATCCCCTGAATACAGATTTTAACTAGCTCTTTCTCGTCACATGTATCTTGAATGTCTAAGGAGCGTTCTCTAAAACATTCAATGAAATCCATGAGATCCTCTTTTAGATGTTGCCTGATGCATTCCATATTCATAATTGTGACTCATTCTTGAGTTTCAAAACAATTTTCAAGGAACGTTCTGCACATTGTTCCCTACGAATCCATAAAGCCTAAGGGTAGGTTAACATACCACATATATGCCTTTTTGGTAAGTGACTTTGAGAACTCTTTCAACTTCAAATCATCGTTGAGATTATAGACATCAAGTGTCTTAACAAACTTAAGGAGATACTCTTTCACATTTTGTTGCTTTCTATTAAGTTTAGTGAACTTGGGATTGGTATAATCATTCGGACAAGACTTATCCACAACCCTCTACAAGTATAGAAACTTCAAATTAAGCATGTTGGTAAAAGGTACTACTTGCATCTGTCTCATAAACCTCTCGATGTCTTCCTTTGTCACATAGGACAAAGTAACAGGTATGGAATTAGCTATTGCTTGGAGCATTGGTGCAAGGTTGCAAGGTGCAACCATATTAGTTGTTAGCGGTTGTAGGTTGCATCTCAAAGAGGAGGACCCTCCAAGATAGACCCTTGTCTCCTCAATTGCAGGTGTTTGATGTACTGGGGTTGAGTGTTGCAGTGGGTTCACAAGGTCCTCTTGCTGGCCTTTTTCACCTTCTATAGGGGTTGAGTCAATTTATTCATATTGTTGGGCATCTTCTAAGGTAATAGCAATAGGAATGGATACCGAGACTTGCATACTTGGTGCAAGTATAGCTATCTTAGAAGATGCGCTAGCCAGTGCGACGATAGTAGTAGGTGCTTCTGGGTTCACCCTAAGTAATGCAACAATGTTTACTGATGAAGTAACTGCCATAGCTAGTGCTGGTAGAGCCATATTAAGTAATGTACCAGTATTTGCAGTAATTGCAACTGCCATGCCTAGCAAGAATTCCATGAAAGCGATAAAGAGCTAGTTCATCACATGGTATTTTCCTGTATTGAAGGTAATACAAGTAAATCAATAGCAGGCAATTGCATAGTTATGAGTTCTTACATAGCCCCATGTACTTGAGTAACACCAAATCCTTACATAGTTCCTAGTGCTTGTACAGTTCCAAGTATCTTATGTCATTTGGATTTGCTTAACCCCCTCGTATTGGTTCTTATGTTCCTGAATGTGCTAGTCATTTTTGCTCTTCTTGCGTGCTAGTGCCATTACATCAAGTCTTTCCTTCTTTAGTGAAGTCGCCAAATAATGTAGAGTAAGGTTGTTGTAGCTAGCTGATCACATGCAACGAGTGTGCCACTCAACCTAGGAGACATCTTAAACTGATGACACATAGAGGGACATCGTTAAGAAGAGGTATGAGAGGAAGAACGGATAAACTCGATATTTTGAATGTACACGTGTGACAGTAGATTAGACTTGGTGTTCTTGATCGTTCTCGATCGAATTACTTATTTGATCCTCTCTAAAGTGATTTTAGCATAACTCTATTGTTTGTCTTAAGCTTACCAATGTTCTTAATCCACCAAATGAGAGAAAAAGCCTCTTATTTATAAAGTGTAAAGATTAATTTTGTCCATCGAATAGCTTTAAGATGGATGGTTAAGATTGGGTTCTTTTATTAAATATTATCATCTCTTTATCTTTCTTGGGCTTGGACATGGGTTTAAGTAAGCTTAAGGATTTTGTTAGCTAAAGAAGGCCCATTATTATTATTATTTGGCTTAAAGACTAACTGAGTCTTCTTAAGACCCAATAAGCTGAAATGAAGCTTAAATAGGCCCCAAAACACTATTTTTTAGTCTTGTTTTTCATGCATAAGATGACTGAACAAAGCTAAGAGTGGAATATCCTATCTGGTGATCCTCATTCTAAGTTTACCAAACCAAATCTCCTTAAAACATCCTTAATTGGACTGATTTCACAAACTTTGTTACTAGCTTAAGGTACCGGCCTATGGTATTAAATTGGGTTAAAGGCTTAGTTACCTAAATGACCCTTTACAAATACATGCTTTTATCTTTGTTTCATTTATTAAGCAAGTTATGACTCATTCTCCTTATAGTTTGTCTTGCAAGTTTAGAGTGGAATTATAACTACCGTACACTAACCATAATTTTAGAAAACAAGATCGAAGAGTGAGGATCAGGAAGAATTTAGTTGGATTTTTGTCTTATTATTGATATTTTTTTCTAACTCCTAAGACAACTACTCAAGGCTTCTCAAAGGGCTCACTAGTTTTCAATATTATGGTCTATAAACCAAGTAACATGTACTTATGGGTTTTACGACTACTTTTCTAAAAAGTCAAACTATAAGTTTATGTTCTTATTTATTTTTAAAGATTATTTTACAAGTTTATATCAAGTAAGTACTGAATTGGATGCTTTAAAGTAGTAGAGTCAAGTACGTTTAATATGAACTAGATATATGATAGTAGCTGTAAAATCAACTCTTATCTTAGGATAGTTCACACGACAGAATTATTGTAATTCTACCTCTTCGAAGTATGATAGTCTTCTAAATCAACAATAGGTTATAATTCTAGGGTTAACGTAAAGAAAACATGAGAAATATTTCATTAGTTACCTCAAATCTTTGATCATCTAAGGGTCGTCTAAATAGAAATGTATCCCTTAATCCCCTAGCAACAATCCTTCCCTAGTATAACAAAGGTATTAGATTTCTATCGAGGTTAAGAAGAAATCATTAAGGAGCATGATAGATGACTTGCCTCTTCTTGTGCGTTCCTGCAACAAATCTTGATTCCATTTTCTCTATAATATCAATGAGAATTTAAGATTACGATCCTGTTATCGTTTTAGCAAGATATGATTCTTGAATCAATAAGAGACAGATCTTACCTATTGATGTTGTAGAGAGAATCTTGCACATAACGAGCACTAAAGTTGCTCTAGGATCGATGCTTTAAAGAGAGAAGAGCAAAACTCTTACTCACGAGATTTATAGTAAGTAAAACCTAGAGACAAATAAAATCACCCTTATACTCTCGTTTTTAACATTCATTCTTATTAATTGTCTTATTAAAGATTGTTAATAAATTTTGATTTCCTATTTTTGATTGATTTGTCTTAATTTATTTTTCTGTTTCATTTGGAAAACAATTATCTTTGTTGTCACATGAGGCATGTCTTATGTAGGCTTTTGTGTGTGTGTATGTGTGTGGAACATGGAAAAGGCTGAAATATTAGACCAAACGTGGGGATTATGAGAGAGTGGGGTTAAGAGAGAGTTAAAAGACCGGGTTAGTTGAGAACATTGAGTTTGAGACAGTCTCCTCCCTTAGATCAAAAGTGCATATGTAGGCTATATTACATTTACATTAGAAAACCTGCAATGTTGAAGTGTGTACATGTCGAGAGAAAAGTCTTAATCGTTTATATAATATATATACTCTTCATTTACTTACTACTACATATATCGAGAATTTAGTTTACCTTTTTATTTTTATTTTTTACTTGCATAGACTATAATGCATAATATTAAAATCGATATACTCATTTTGGCATCTTCTATAATACCTCCATTTTATAATACATCCATTTTAGGTATATACCAGTCAAATATCCACCCGTTTAACTTATCAGTATTCATCCACGCTTTCATATAGTTACCATTTTTTCTTAATGGTCAGGCGACCACTTTTTCTAAAACACAAATATCAAGAAAATATCATTTCTAATATTTACTTTTAAATGTTCTTATTATCTATAATGTATTTATATTAAATAACGAGAAATCATATATGAAAACATATTTTAAAGACAGAAAAATACACTAGAATAAAGATCTAAGCTTCTTCTAAGTTTGGACCTACGTTTTCATTTTCAACATTTTAAGACGTAATTTATAAAAAAAAAAAAAAAGAGTGAAAATAGAATCTTTGTTGCTTTCCATTACGAGTATTGTTAAAAGCCAGGTCTTGAAATGGAAAAGCATAGGTCCTAAAGTGAAAATAAAAATAAATATAAAAATGTAGGTCTTAAAGCGAAAGGCATGAAAAAATATGAAAAAAAAAGGAAAAATGTGTACTTTTTTTCTCATTTCAAGATGAAACATTAGTGGTCTTGTAATAAAGAGTGATGGGGATTTTATTTTGCATGCTTTTTAACATTTAGGTCTTGAAAGGAAAAATTTTAAAATGTAAGTTTAAATACGAAGAAAAAGGAAAAATTTATATCCTCCTATCACGTTTTTCTCCGTGAATAACACACATGGACACATATATATACACCATATATTTACATATACTTACATATATCATATGGTTGTATGGTAGACATAAAATATTATATATGTAATAGAACATACACTATCATTTAACGTCATTCAATATAATTAACATATAGTCATAATAACCTTGATTATATAAATTATGGTTTATGGAGTGTGTTAATATATCAAGAAATTATAATGATTTCAGAATTTGTTAAATATTTACTCTTAAAATTGTATTCAGTTATAGGTTAAGTATTTCCATTTTGCTTAAAGAAACAAAAAACACAATCAGACCATATGCATATGTCTATTGCATAAGACATGTTATAACTTGTTTTTGAGTATTTATAATACATAATTTATGTAAAATGACTAATTTATGTATTTAGAAAAAAATTCATCCATTAGAGACTTTTATATAGTTGTAAAAGCCACGCAATCACTTGTAATATGTATTGCATTGAAACATGTATAATGGAAAAGATAGTTATACTGTATAGTTTTGTAATGTATAGCCATTATAGTTATATATTGCATGGTTACTTGAACTGTATAATTACCTACATACATTTACCTATCATCACATATTTAGAAATACGAATAAGCGACGATATATAAATGAAAATCATCATATATTGTATAATTTCACATAGTTGTCATGAGAGAGAGAGAGAGAGAGAGAGAGAGAGAGAGAGCCGCAGAGAGAATGGACATAGGCAAGAATGAGAAGAGAACAGTACTATTGAAAAATATAAAGTTAGAGAGTTAAATATACTAATTTTTCTATATTGGATATGCAAATAATGTCAGACTCGACTCTGAGTAATTGATCCAAGCATATAATAGAGTTAAAGGTTATATGAGTAAAATCAAATTCAACTACAATTCAATCGAAATTAAATTAGAGTTGAACTGGACCAATTTTATGGCCGAATTTGGGTGAAACATGCCTTCAATTGTTACAACCATACAGTTCTCATAATTATAATCCAAAAATTCCCCACTCAGAACATACATATTTGAGCTATGATCTTTATACCACTGACCATTTGTTTGATATAGATACCACGAGGATTTCGTTGTCACTGATTGTCAATGGTGGTGGTGCTCGATGTTACATCGGAAGATACATGCTGTACAAGGGGGCATACACGGCCATGTGCCTCATCTCCTCAAGACCTGCATGGGCATTTGTGCCTCAATAGAGTTGCATTTCTTCTCGCCAACTAATAAAGTCGAGGCTAACCTGGCTCATAGTAAATACAAGGGCGAAAATAAAAAAAAAAAAAAAAAAAAAAGAAAGAAAACAAGCTAGCTTAAAGAAAAGGGTACGATTATCAGAGCATCCACTACACCATGTTAAAGAAGGAGGTGTCGAACGCGTGGATGCCGACCTACTTCGTGATCAAGACAACCACTGGCGGAAGTTAGGAGGGCATAATTAAAAAGAACGAGACAACTAACTATTACTTTTAAACTGACTAGAGAGAGAACAAAAATTCACATAACTTCTTCTTTTTAATTAACTAGAGGAGCAAGAATTCACATAATCAAAACTTTACATAACATTCTGTGTATCGTGGCTACTTAAGATTTGTCATTATTGAGAATGGAAACTACATCATAGGGGGTGTGTGCTTAATGTAGCTACAACGTCTATTGAGTGTGTGCACTCAATGCTCCCAGAAATGATCACCAAAGTTTGTAGCACACGATGCCTCCATCGTGTTGTGTTGTATGGGCTTCGTTGCTTTGCTTCTCTCATTCTCGTTGGATTTGTTGCTGTAATAACGTCAATAAAATTCAATAAAACTATTGGGATGAAGCATGTGCCTTATTATTGTGTTTTTCATTATAAGCATTCTTCTGTTTGGCATTAGGAATTCATTGGCATTTACCTTTATGTAGTCATCCGTTTGGTGGCTTGTATTGACTTCAAGTGCTTCTCCATATATATAATACTAGCCGTTGACACATCACAATACGCATATATATAATAAAAACTTTAGTTTGTAGAAAATAAAACTTGAATTTGTACTAATAATGAATAATCATTACAAATTAAGAATATAAGTGACAATAGCAAGTGAATATTTTTTTTTTTAGATAGACGAAGAAGATAGATAATTTAATAAAACCTAAAAGAAAATATGTTTTGTTAATTATTATAAATTGACGCGTACTTATCTATATTACTAAAGTTTCAAGGGATTTAAATAACCGCTCTGTTGTCTCAAGATATTTGTTAGTAGTGATTAGGCTTTGCATGTGGTAAGCCTGTAAAGTTAGTACTGTGAGGGGACGTTGGGATACTATTCGACATGGCTACTATAATACTTAAATTAGTAGTGTATTCTAGAGGATGCTTAGGTGTAATAGGTAAGCTTTAGTGCTCAAAATGTAGAGAGCCTTATTGTTAAGTGATGGACTGGTATCTATAGTAGAGTGGAGTCGGCATTTGGAGGACAGTTAGTGAGAGGGATCATCTCCCATAAGTGTGGGAAAGTAGGCTCATGATATTCGACATGTCCCACATATATCTGAAGTGGGTGTCGACTTGGTCTCTCTTATCCTTATCTTGCGCCATGTCAACACTTGCCCCCTCGCAGTCTCCTTGCTGAGGTGAAGGTAAGGAGAAGGGATATATCAGCTACTCAGGCATATAGTCAATCTAACTCATAGGGGCTCAAGTTGGTGCTATCAAACTGACATGGCAAGGATATAGGTCTGGGTTAGTAAAAGGATAAGGTGGAGATATCCGAGATGATGAATATTTGGGATAAATGTGTTCAAGGTGGTGAATAGTCGGGGCGAAGATGCTTGAAGTAGGAAGAGTCGAGGTATCAACAATTGAGCCAAAGCAAAGTATCGACGATTCGAGCAAGACAAAGCTTTGGTTAGAACGTTAGAGCAAAATATCTTTGCATTCGACTGGGTAGGCAATTGAAGAGTCAAGCAGGCCTGGCCTTATGGTGCTCGTCATGGACCAAGCAAGTATGATTACTCAATCTAGGACGTTGTGCTTTTAGCATGTTGACTAGGTAGAAGTTGGAGGTGTGAACGGCGCTCGTCATGGCTTGATTTCCATGTATTTAATATGATGTGATAAGTGTCCTATCATAGTAGAATAACGTGCAGCTACATGCGTTTTACCTTTTAAAGGTGACCATCGGATCGACCTTAACTCCATGTATCTACCCTGTAGCATTTCAAAGGATTTATGCTTATACAAATCCCTATAACTACCTATACGGTTTCCCAGAAGCTTAGCCTATAAATAACATAATCACAACGGGAGATCACTTTTCTACAATCTCTTTGTTCTATTACTATGAATTTCACTCTTTTGCGTCAAACTTTCTTTGAAAGCTTTTCAAACTTGAGCCTTCTTCATCAACTTTCGCAACTATGTCAGCTAACACAGGTAAGGCGGGTTCTAACTTATCACGGCATAAAATTTCTAACTCTAAGTCTACAAGGAGTGATCTTCCCCTAAGTAGGAGAAGACGAAGTCTCATCATTGGTACAACTCAATAAGTCCACTAGGTTGGTGATGGAGGCGTTAAATAGGACCAAGCTCATCAATGCCATCCTAAGGGATATATATGCATACTCTCCCTTGCCCCCTCCTAAGGACTTATTCGATGTGCCTAAGATGAGTAAGGGCCCTAATAGCCGGGTGAGTAAGAGTAAACCCTTTGCCTCCAGTTGGATCCTAAGTAATTTCGTCTTTGAGACGATTGACGGGTGATTCTCATTCCGGTATACAAATACCTGTAACACAAGAAAGCGGCTACGGGGGGTATTGGAAGGTGTTCTAGCGCGGCCACTCCGATGCCTAAGTTAGTTTCCTTGTCATGTAGAGAAATATCAAGTAGTTATGATATTCAAAGAATGAAAGAGAGTCCCTTTACCTGGGGACTTGGCTGGTATTTATAGTAAGTCTATGGAGATTGTCCTTGGACTAGGCTTAGATATTGGACCAAGTAATATAAGCCTACATAACAATTATCTAAAAATACCTATCAACACTTGCCCACCAATCTCTTTGGTGATCAACTTGGAAAAGAGAGTATTAAGGGAGGTTAATTTTATGATGTTTCTAAACAAGTTTGCAATCCTGGCTTAATGAGGCTAGAATGCTTGATGAGGCAAAAGCCTAAAGAGGCAAAAGGTGGGAGTGGCCAAAGCACTTATAAATATTGGTATGCGTAAAATGGTGAAGACCTGAAAAGGTGAAAGCATAAGAGGCTAATGTGTTTGAAAAGGCTGAGGTGCCTAAAGAAGTGAGGGCACCTAAAGAGGCAAAGAGCATTAGGAGAGGTAAGTATGCCTGAAGAGCTGGGAGCCTGGAGAGGCTAAAGTACCTGAAAAGGCTGGGAAAGCATGAAAGTCACTTAGGTTAGATATGACTTATGCTAAGTCATAAGATAGGCTGACTGGCCTCTGGTTTGTTAAAGTATAGGACCTTAGCTTGCTTTCTTGTGGTCTAAATCAATTATAGGACTTAGAGTTATTAAGAAGCATCCCATTAGCAAATTATGTTTGCGTGGGTATAGAGGTGAAGACTGAAGAAGCAAGAATGCCTGAAAAGGCTAAGGTGCTTGAAGAGGTGAAGGCTTGAAGAGATCAGAGCACTTGAAGAAGCGAGAGCACCTAGAGAGGCGAAGGCCTAAACAAGCCAAAGTGCTTGAAGAGGCGAGAGTACCTTAAGAGACAAAGGCTTGAGGAGGCTAAAGCGCCTGAAGAGGTGAGGGCGAGGGCTTGAGGAGGTGAAAGCGCCTGAAGACGCAAAGACTTAAAGAGGCCAAAGCGCCTAAGTATTGATAGGTATTTTTGGATAATTGTTATGTAGACTTATATTACTTGGTCTAATATCTAAGCTCGATCCAATGACTCGGTCTAAGGACAATCTCCATAGACTTATTATAAATACCAACCAAGACTTTAGGTAAGGGGACTTTCTTCTATTCTTTGAACATCGTAACTACTTGATATCTCTCTCTACATGACAAGAAAACTAACTTAGGCATTGGAGTGGCTATGCCGAAACACTCTCTGGTGTCTCCCGTAGCCGTTTTCTTGTATTGCAGGTGTTCGTAAATCGAAACGAGAATCGCTCGTCAACAATTGGCACCGTCTATAGGAATATATTTTTATCGTTCCATGCTTAGCTCTTTCACCAAGTTGAATTTTTCTTTCTGCATCCAGTCACATTCATTGGTAATTCGCTAAGGAAATGCAGTCTCAATTATTGTTCACTTTTTTGGCAAAATTTTACCGAGGGTATACTTATCTTTAGAAGAAGCATGAAACTATAAGCAAGGATGCATCATAATTTTCCCCCTATGCAAGAAAGTTTCTTTTCGACAAAAGTTTGCTGGTGGTTATTATGTTTGGCTTGCATAGCCATCGGAATCTCATTTTTGCTTGGTCCAAAACCGCTCATAATTGCCATTTTCGAAGCATAACCACTGCCACTTCACCTGCTATTTGGTTCATAACTGTTGTCATGAGGTTCGTAACCTCTACTTTGTGCATCACCTGATTTCTTCAATTATTCAGAGTAATTATGTGGGATTGATTGGAAGAAAAAAAACAAAAGAAAAGAAAAGGGTTCTGTTATTTAATGCTACACATAAGTAAACTTATTCCTACACAATGGCAATATTTTGTATGTCATGCCGAACAGCAATTACAGTGTTTGTCTACCGATAGCGATTACTACGGAGTAATTCAAGCCACGAATTTGTGGCTTCGGCTCTTCTCGTCAGCAGCCGTCTCAAAGAATTTCTTGCTTCTCATTGGAAGGCTTCACGAAGATTTGAATCATGTTGAACAAAACTATATATTGAAATGAATGATGCTGCAAACTGTCATAATGATGAGGCTTACTGTAGAGTTTAAAGATGAACTCAAGAAACACACGGCTGGAATAGAGTTCATGCTAAGCCATTGCTGAACCACTAAGTTGTTGTGCCGAGCAAAATTGATCCTTATGTAGATTTCGCCGAGTTAAAGCTACTGTAAAAGAGAACTTGCGACCATCTTCTTTGTTGTTTGGAGGAGATGAGGATTCAATGGAGGGAAAATCGCCCCTGTTACCTACTGGTCATCCATGGCTACCGCCTGCTTCAAACAAGGAAGTAGAAGAACAGTGCATGTCGTATGTGAGAGCTTAATGTCCTTCGAGATCCACAACATAGGAGAAATGGATGCCAAGAAATGGATGTCGAGCTACATCCATTGGCCTGCCGCGATAGCTGAGAGATCGAGGGACACAAGAGGCTGAGAAACATCTCTCCTAGCCATATTGTCTGCGATCTGCTGAACGACGAAGAGTACCGAGTCAAAATGAACTCCTTGTGAATCAAGTTTTATGCCGAATGGCCGAAAAGTCGAGCATGTCCAAGTTACTCCAAGGTGCCGAGAAGTTCCAAATCCTGAGTGGTCCCCCATGGCCAAGTAACCTCAATGGAACTTGAAGTCACATCTAGTATATTGTGCAAGCGCTGCTGACATGCCGAGATGCTGAGAAGTCGAGCCTTCGACTCATCAAGTCGCCAAGCTATTGATGCCGACAAATTGAGTTGCCGAGAAGCATGGTCGAGCAACTTTGCCGAGTCATTCATCTAAAGCCCAAGGAGCCAAGCAATACTCAAACATGAGCTCGAACTTTGAGCTCCTTTTGACTGGAGTTTGCTTTCTCAATCAGCTACAACTCGGCAACTCTAATACAACAGAAGTTGCCTTAGGCAACTCTAATACAATAGAAGTTGCCTTAGGCGACTCAACTATGACCAAGTATACTCAATTCAAAGCCGACCAATGTTGATCAAGCAACTCGCTCTGCCAAGTTGCAATCAAATCCATGCTGAACTTTGAATCTACACGCTCTCTTAAACATCAATTGTCGAGCTTATCTACATAGCTACATATTGATGAGAAATTACGAGTATTGATATAGAATTTAAGCCCAAGCTACTATGGTTAAACTCCGAGCTATAAGTTATACTCAAGCTGTTCAACTATGCATGCCGCCCTAAGCTGTTCTACGGCCTATTTCTACTTATCTAAGCATTTCCACGACTAAGTTCAACATGTACATAGCTGTTGATCAATAATTCAAAGCCAACAATTTGGGTTCGAACAATTCTAGAAGAATTGCATTTGAAGAAGCCAATATTGAGGACAAAGGTAAATATACCTATTTGAAAGCTGAATCATTTGTAGTCTATGTGTCCATTATGTAGTTATGTATCTCATGTTGCGCTTCATACTGTGATATTGACGATATTCACATTTAATTTTTGGTTTCTACACCAAGTTATATCTATTTACATTCATGACACTTTATTAACTCTTAGTAGGCTTACTTATGCAAGAACTCAAAAATAGATTAGGGATAAGGAAGTACCTCCACTTTAAGCCCATGCAAACATAATTCACTAACTAGCAACTCTCAATGGCTTTAAGTCCTGCACACTATGGACAATGAGCTAGTATAAACTCACTTGGTCTGTCTAATAAATAGATAATGAGCCACTTGAAAATCCTTAGCCAACAAATGGTAATGGGTTAATACTCAAATCCAATGTTTGGCACTCAAGTCCCGTATATTAACGGACTAGAAGCCAACTAACCTATTTTACGGCTCTACTTAGCATAAGTCATGTCTAACTCGAACAACCTACTTGCTTCCCTAACCTTTTTTGGCTCTCTGGCCTCTTTAGGTACTTTGGCCTCCTTAAGCCTTCTCCTCTTCAAGCACTCTAGCCTCATCAGGCTAAGATTGCAAACTTGTCCAGAAACTCTATAAAATCAACCTCCCTGAATACTCTCTTTTCCGAGTTGATCACCATTGAGAATAGGGGATAAGTGTTGATAAGCATTTTTGGATAGTTGTTATGTGGGCTTATGTTACTTGGTCTAATATCTAAGCCTGGTCCAATGACCCAGTCTAATGATAATCCCTATAGACTTACTACAAATACCAGCTAAGATCTCAGGTAAGGGAACTCTCTTCCATTCTTTGAACATCATAACTACTTGATATCTTTCTCTGTATGACGAGGGAATTAACTTAAGCATTGGAGTGACTATACTGGAACACCCTCTGGTGCCCTCTATAGCTAGTTTCTTATATTGCAGTTGTTCGTATACCGGAACGAAAATCACTCATCAACAATAGTTGTACCTTCAACCCTATCTTAGAAAGAAGCTATTATGTAGCCTTACAAATTTAGTAAAGGGCTAGCAGGACAAGTATGTAATGGTGGAGCTACCCGAGGAAGTAGGCTTTTAGATTCGGTGGACCGAGTTGGTTTAAACCGAGGCTCAAAAGGGATTTAACCTTAGTGATGCAAAGGCTATGTAGGAGATTCAAGTTTTCATGGCCCTTAAGAATGGCTAAGAGATAAATGCCGTGGAGGCTATAAAGAGATATTTCTGGTATCCGATCTCTAAGCTCTTCCCCCACATGAAGAAAATTGTGGTGAAGAAATGGGCTAAAGGTACAGGTTCGCTCCTTTCGTGAACGCCTTTGTCTGTTGTGCTAGTGTAGGGACACTTCATCTAACGTCTCTATAAAATAAGGGATCTTCCTTATTCGTGACGATCATAGTGGAGTCGATGAATGGTAGTAGTTGCTTCTTTTTTTTTTTACCTTATTTTCCTTTTTCCTCATCTTTTCAATTTATTTTTGCAGGAAAAAATTTGGTTTCAAGGGTTCCCCTTCCCTTCATAGATGAGATGATGAGCTATTAGCAGGCGACGACTAAGGCAGCTAAGCCAAAGGGTAGGTCAATGCAGGCGAAGTCAAGGGCTAGGGAGATTAGCAAGGTCGAACCAATAGTCGTACCTCAGGGGATTGCCATCAGTCTTCGAGGTAAGCTACTAGCTGCAAAGCCTGTAGGCATGACTCTTCTTGCCCCTACCCTTATCCTTAATGTTAAGCCTATCCTTATAGGGGATGAGGCCACCAATGCTAAGGAGTCAGATATCTAGATGCTTACCCCTCTTGGGGGGAAGAAGGAGGAGATGGTGAAAGCTACTACCCTGTGTGAGTAGCAGGGCAAAAGAGGAAGGCTCCTAAGATAGTTAGGGAGGCAAAACCCGAAGCTAAGAAGAAGAGGCCTCCAATGAAGGTGCCTTTGAGTCGTGTGACTTGGATTGAATGGCTAACGGTTCATCCCTAGAAGTGTATAAACAAACTTGGGGATGAGTTCTTTGACGTCCTCAATAAGTTCTGATTCTTGGGGATTGAGCCGGACTCATTTAAGGAGGTGCCATAAGTCTCTTGGAATGAAGAGCTATTAAGCTAGGTTCCAAAGCCCGAGATGAAGATAGTTAGTAGAAAGCTACTAAGGCCCAAGTGGGAGGTTTGGGCTTATGACCTTACTTTATGGCATCAAACTTTTAGCTACCAGGCCTCATTGGAGTCATATACCCCTAGCAACTGGGCAGTCCTGAAGGGCTTATCCATGGTAGGTGAGGGCAACCTTATGGAGATGGATATACCTTTAGTGACTGGGTAGTCCTAAAGGGCTTATCCATAGTCGGTGAGGGCGACCCTATGGAGATGGTAGGCCATTTGAACACACTTATGCAACAGGTAAGCCTTCGCCTCTTTACGTTGATGCACTTTATCCTTTTCATTAAACTAACTTCGACTAATGCTTCTTTACAATACTACATCTAGGTGTTGCCTCAACTAAGCAAATATGATATTGTACGGAAAGAGGTAAAGGGCTTTCGGGAGGTGTTGCGTAGGGATGAGAAAGACCTATACGAGGTAAAGTCCTTCATTAATAAGTATTTAAATAAATTCGCCAAGGCTAACCGGTACTTGCACCACTCTTATGTACCGGTGGCTAGGCTTCAAGGGCGGTTAGTAGATGTAAAACGGGAGAGAGAAGCTATTGAGAAGGCTACAAAGGGGGCCAACGACTTGAAGGCTCGATTCAAGGATGAATGGAAGACCAAAGCTCATCTCTCTCAAAGATTAGATGAGGAGGTAGAGGCTAAGGCTCGACTTAAGAGGGAGAATGTTGAGTTAAAGGCGTCAATCACTAAGTTATAGACTGAGCTAATGATGAAGGATTCTGAGTACAATGGTGAAAAAGCCACTTCGTTGGAGCTAGTAGTTTGAAGGTGGGTTAAAGCGGCAAGTCCAAGAGCTATAGGGAAGGGTTTTAGAGATGGAGAAGATCGTCTCCAAAATTGAGAATGGAGAGGTCCTAAGTGACGTCACCACAAAGAAGGCGATATTTGATTATCAAACAAGTGGTTAGATGAGCTGGAAGACCTGTCTATCGATTATGCCTGCTACACGAAGAGATAAGTGCTCTCCCATTATTCGGACCTTGACTTAGGTTTTTTGAGTTTTTTGGATTCCCCCACCTTTAGGGAGAAGAAGGAAGTCGAAGTACAGGAGAGAGAGGTTGCTCAGGCGGCTAACGAAGACTAAGGCACCCCTTCTGCTATTGGGGCTAAGTAAGATGCTTCCAAGTCTACTTTTGCCCCAGCAATTCAGCAAGAGGTTACCTTAAGGGCGCTTCTCAGGGTGATGCTCTTGCCGACCCCTATCAGTGACCTTCTACCTTTGCTCCGTCCCAAAGCCAACCTCTTTAGGGTTGAACGACGAATCAATACTCCAAGCAGATTGATGCCTTAGATTTTTCAGAGTTATCGAAGTTTGCTAATCCTAAGCAATAGTTTTGTTTTTCTATTGTATCCTAGGTCGGAATGCCATCATTAATCTTGTAATTTCCAAGTGGTGAATGAAATTTCAACTTATTCATATCCTATGTTATGCACTTTAGCTCTTTTTTTCTTTCTTTTTTTTTTTTTTAACATTATTCCTTATTTTAATATTTGTGTGTTGGAGTTCTTCCTTGTAAAGGGTGTTTCCCCTTGCCGTAGTTACTCATGGGAGTTAGGTTGGTGGCATTTTGACCTGCTTAGTGGGTGGGAGTTCTCCTGTGCAAGGGGTGTTTCCCCTTGCTGAGGTTACCTAAAGGAGTTGGGTCGGTGGCATTTTGACTTGCCCAATAAGTAGGAGTTCCTTTATGCAAGGGGTATTTCCCCTTGTTGAGGTTACCCTAGGGGGTTAGGTCGGTGGATTACCCTAGGGGGTTGGTTTCAACCTGCTTAGTGAGTAATAGTTCCTCTATACAAGGGGTGTTTCCCTTTACTGAAGTTACCTTAAGGGGTTAGGTTGGTGGCATTCCGACTTGCCCAATAGGTGGGTTCATTCACCCATTGGGGACTGGGACGGTAAGAGAAAGAGAATAGTAGACAACAATTATAAAACATAACTTTCATTCATTATTTAGAAAGAATTTATACAATAGTATGCTTAATCAAAGTAAAGCCAGAGGTTATCGACGTTCCATGTGCTCAGGATGAGCTTACCATCTAGTCTCTCTAGTTTATATGCTCTATTACCTAAGATTTCCTTGACTTTGATCGGGTCTTCCCAATTGGGGGCCAGCTTGCCTTGTTCTTCTTGCAAACCAGTAGCTTCTAGCTTTCAGCAAATCAGGTTGCCGACCTTAAATTCCTTGTACTTGACCTCTTGATCATAGTATTGGGCGATTCAGTATTGGTATGCAATTATTCGAGCCACAACGAAGCCTTTAATTTCATCAATGGTGTTAATGTTAGCTTGCAACATAGACTCATTATGGGTGGTGTCGAAGCTTCAAGTTCAAAGGTTAGGGAGTTCAAGTTCTATGGGGAGGATAGCTTTCGACTTGAACACCAAGCAAAAGGGGGTTTCGCCTATAGAGGTACGATAGGTGGTCTTATATCCCCATAGAATATTTGCCAGCTCATTTGCCCAAATGCCACGAGCTTTGTCCACTTGTTTCTTTAAGCAATCCAGAATGATCTAATTGGTTGCCATTGCTGGTTCGTTGGACTAGGGGTAGGTAACTAACGTGAAGTGTGGCATGATGTGGTGCTTAGCGCAAAATTCTTTGAATTTGGGGTTGTCAAATTGTAGCTTGTTGTTCATGATAAGAGCATAAGGAACCTCAAATTGAGAGAGGATGTTATTTCTAACGAAAGACTCAACACTTTTCCTTGTGATTTTTTCAATTACTTCGACTTCGACCCACTTAGTGAAGTAGTCGATGGCAACAATTATGAATTGTCATCCTCTTGAAGCCTTAGGAAACCCCTAAGGATGTCGATACCCCATTGTGCGAATGGCTACAGGTTGGTTAGAGGCTAGAGGCTGGTGTTGAGTACATGATTGATAGGGGCTTGTCAAAGTGCACACTAGTCTTTAGCTAAAGTGCTCGAAGGTAGAAGGCTTAGGATTGAACGTACTTATTACACACTCCAGTGTGCAACTTTTCCATGACACGTAGGCCTTTGCTTTCTTGTAAACATCTGAGCAAGGGGAAGTTGATACCCTTGTGATATAAGACACTATCGACCAACATGTAGTTGGTGGTATGATATCTAAGCTTCTTTGCCTCCCTCTTGTCTTTTGGGAGCATGCCCTACTCCAAATAACTCTAGATAAGATCCATCCAACTTGGCTTTGATGTTGTTGTTGTCAATTCCAAGACTTCAGTTGAAACCAGAGTTATGCTCTTCTCTTATAGGTACTCTATAAAGATCTTCCTATCCTTCACCTCCGGTTTCTATATCCTAGTGGAGGTGAGTTTGGATAGCCAATCTGTAGCCGAATTCTTGAGTGAGGGTATCTTCATGGTGCTTCATGAAGGGAATTCGGCTAGAAAGCTCTTTATCGTCTTTACGTACCTTACCATTGTGTCATCCCTAGCCTTAGTTGCCTTGAACTTGCTGGATGACTAACATGGAGTTTGAGAAGACCTGTAAGTGTTCGGCATTGATCTCTTTGGCCAACTTGAGACTGATGATAAGGGCCTCATACTCAGATTCACTATTGCTAGCACTGAACTCGAATTTAAGGGCATAACAAATCGTGACCTTGTACAGGCTTATTAGAATGAGTCCCGTACCTCAACCGCCTTAGGTGGATGATCCATCGACGTAGAGAGTCCACACCAGTTTGTCATCGCTTAGCGGTGCTTCCTCCTATCCTGTATACTCTACTATGAAGTCGGCTAGTACTTGTGCCTTTGTAGGCCATTCGTGGTTGGTACTAGATTCCATGCGCACTTAACTCCATTGTGTACTTCATCATCTGTCTAGACACATCAAGCTTCTATAGCATAGTCCGCAATAGTTAATCTATAAGCATAATAATATGGTGTACCTAGAAGAAGGGCTTTAACTGGCATGCTGAGATGACGACTGCTAAGGTGAATTTTTCTACCTGAGTGTGCCTAACCTTAGGCCCATGGAATATGTGGCAAACATAGTATACAAGCCTGTGTTCTCTTCCATGTGCTCTGGACAGCATATAGGAGAGTGTCCGATTGCTCACAGCTAGGTATAAGAATAGGTCCTCTCGATAGATAGGCTTAGAGAGGACCAATGGGTACGCGAGCAAGTCATGGAGCTACTGGAAGGCATTAGTGCACTTTAGGGTCCATTCAAAACCTTTTGGATATTTTTAGGATTTTAAAGAACTCAGCACATCTATCCGTGCTTTTTTAGATGAACCTACTTAATGTGGCTACCATGCCGTTGAGCTTTTATGTCTTAGATTAAGGTAGGAGGCTTCGTCACCCTAATGGTGCTCATCTTCTCAAGGTTGGTCTTAATGCTTCTTTGGGTGACTAAAGATGCATTTATAGGGGTTTAGCTTCATGTCTTGCATTTACATCTGGTTCTAGGCTTTCTAGAGGCCCTTGACATGATTACCTAGCTTTGTGCTCTTGAAGATCATGTCATCGACGAATGGCCACCACCACACTACACCACCACTGCCTAACCTGGTCGACACACTTAGGTGGTCAAAGCCACCAATTTCGGTAAGTTTGATTTTTCTTCCGATTTTTCATATATTTTTAAAAAGACTAAATATGTTTAGAAAATTATGAAATTTGGTATTCTAATGTTTTTACATATGTAGATTTAGGGAAAAATATTATTTTGATTTAATTACATTTGAAAATATATGATGCTTAAGAAATCGTACAAAACTGTGTACATTTCTATTTAAAAATAAATGATCTTAGGAGTATAGTTTTCAACTTAAAATTTTAGCTCAAAAATCTATTTTCGAAAATTTTAGATGATTTTTAAGCCTTAAAATAATGCATAAAATAAGTAATTTTGGGATAATTAGGTAATTAAAAGGATAATTACTGATTTAAGGCATAATTATATGTTTTAAAATGTTGAAATTTGATGAAGTATGATATTTGTAATATTTAGAGTGTTAGATGTAATTATTAGGGTATTATGTAGTAAATATGTAATAGGTAAAAATGGTAAATTTTAAGTTAATTTTGTAATTTATGGCAATTAGGTATAAAATCTAATTTAGAATGAATTTAGATATTTTGAGATGTTAAGTGATAGGACTATTAAATATGTATATTATGTACATATTAGGTGATAATATATAATATGTAAATATAAGAAATAAATGAGCAGGAAAATATTAGGTTAAAATTGATATTCTAATAATAATAAAAATATTTAATAAATCTGGTAAGAACTTAAATTTAGGTATTTATATGAAAAATGTAAAATTTTTTCACATTGAGAATAAATTTAGTAGTTAAATTAGGATAAAAGGGTATGCCGTACAAATTAAAATATTGGTTAGGGTTTAAGTATGATATTTAGGATACTCAAGCCTAATGTGATTAATTTCACATTAGGGTTCGGATCGCACTTTTAGGCTTTATGTATAATACTCGTAACTAGAATTGCTTTAGAACCTAAATCAAAACTGGATTCAAAAATTGAACCCTAAACTAACCTAGGATGAATTAATAATAACTAATATGTATATAGAAAGAATTGAGTTAAATCATAACCTAGAGTGTGTGTGTGTATGTATCACTAAGATATAAATATTAAAGAGCGTATTTATATTATAGGACAGATAGAGATGAGTTGTACCTCGAACAAGCAAGCAAGGAGTCTAGGTAAGTTGGGATTAATAAAATACTGTATTTTGGAGACTTGAAATTATGCTTCATTATGCTTGTTAGATAGTTGATTACATGCATGTGCTTGTTTTTGAGTTGATGCTATGATCATGATTTATTGTTTTGGCTTGTATTTTTATGAATTGTTTGAAATGATTGAACACCTTAAACCAGATTTAATTAAATATATGACTTAAAATTCTAAATCGGACCTGCATAGTAACCCATTAGGAGAAACTTAGGGTTCTTCGACTAAATATTGGTCCCTTCAAAAGGGATAGCTCTGGATAGCATAATTGGTCCCTTCTTCATCCTTAATTGAATTAAATAATGGGTGAGGAGGTCGTAGCAAGGGTAAATTCAATGGTTTGAAGGTAGTTACAGGTGCAATTTCTCTAATCTCACAATGGGTCGTACAACATCGTGCGATGGCATTTGTTTATATATGCATAGCATATAACTAATTTGATTAATAACCGTGTTTGTGATTAACGTATAGTTTTAAGTCTCCGTCTCAATTTACTAAGCTGTGTTTGCTCACATCCCTACAAATGTTGTTATAAGTGCTATCTAGGAAGCGGCTTATATCTACCCTGAAGCTAGCAACTACTAGATCATGGAGAGTAAGGATTTAAAACCGAGGATATGATATACTCATAAGTTTTTATTTTATCTTTTAAGTTTTATGTATTTCTTAAGTAGATTATGTTAGGTTGTTAAATCTTGTAAAATACTCAGATTATTTTAATGTAAGTATGTATTTTTCTCAAGTTCATAAGTAAATAATTTATTTAATTTATGAATTGTTTACTTTAAAGCAAGTTAGCCGTAGTTGCCTTATGTGAATCAAGTCTAAGATGATGGCTATATGGTCAAGTTCTATTTTAGAATGATTTGTACGGCGGGACTGTTACAACTCTGCCGCTTTTGGGGCGCAACAATTGCTTCTCTACTATGATGAGGGAATAGGGAAAAAACTTCAATTGAACACCTTATTCTTCTTGCTGTAGGGAATTCTCATTCAATTTCGGGGCGAAGTGCTTCCCTAACCCCTAAGTTATGCTTGATTTTTGTATTCATATGTTTCATACTAAGAAAAGCATCCTAATTATCTGAATTGTGCTGTGAGTTCTCGAAAGTTCTTTTAGTGCGTCATATCCTTTGGAGTTGTTCGTAGGTTTTTACTTACCGTTTCATTCGTCATATTCATCCTTTTTTGCACTTTCCCCATTAATCCTTTTCAAGCTTTCTACAAGCTTGGACCCATCTAGTGACTGGCCTTGTCTCTTCTTGGTCACAGTTTGCAACAACTTGGTATTAGAGTAGAGGTTTTGTGTGAACTGTAGTTAGTTCTTGAAGTTTTATTGTACTCTGTTTTGCGTGTGTGAAATAGAGCCAGTTACTATGTTTATGTGATTGCTATGTTATTATCTATTCATTTTCTAAAGTGTTTGTTTCAATTTTGAATCTATGAGGAAAAAAATAATGATAGACTCAAATATGAATGTTGGTACTGGTGATGACAGCGGAATTGTCCACCATGGACGACAGTTTTAGGGAACTCCTAAAAGCATTGATGAGAGGCTTAATAAGATAACTAACTTTTTAGTAGATCTAACCCATACTGTTCATACGCTGTCTTACCAACCTACTGAGGCCATGCAAAACACCCCACAAGCTGCTCAACTTATTAGAGGTTAGAACCCATCTTGACCAATTCAAGTTAGAGGAGTTGGCGAATGAGTAAGGCGAAGGATAGACCTAAGAGAGCTTAATGAAGAGGAAGAAGAAGAGTATTTTGAAGAGGAGCGTATATGAGTCCTTAGAGCATCTAACTATGTAAGGCCTCGGATTTTGAGTTTCAATAGATTTAGGAATGCTAATGAGTATCTAGAGTGGAAAGAGAAGGTGAAGCATGTGTTTGACTATTATCAGTATGAAGATTATGATAAAGTAAGAACAGCTGCTGTTGAATTCTCCAGGTATGTCACCATGTGGTGGAAGAATTTTTAGGCCATGAGAAAAAGAGAGGGGTACCAAAAGATTAACACTTGGCTCGAGATGAAGAGAGTGGTTAGAAACAAATTCGTATAAAAAACATATCTCTAAGATGCTTTCACTCGGCTTCAAGAGCTGAGATAAAGAGGTCAAACTATTGACAAGTATGTACAAGAGTTTCAAATGCTCATGATTGATTGTGAAGTGGAGGAACCACCAGCTCAAACAGTCTCAAGGTTCAACATTGGGTTGAGAAGAGACATTCAAGACGTCGTGGAACTCCAACGATTTGACACAATGGACAAAGCTATTAGGATTGCTCAGCGAGTAGAGGCAAAGAAAGGGCCAAGCAAAGACTAGAATGCTAACTAGCCAACTAGGATAGGCAACTTACTGAGTTGCCAAGTACTGAGCTGAGAAGGAAGGCTAATGTAAGAGCTGAGCAAAAAGGCTGAATGGATGATGAAGTATCGACTTGAAATTATGAGAAGGGGTAAGGGTTTAGCACGGAGACTAACTGGATCAAGTGCTTTAAATGCCAAAAGTTTAGACATATGGCTACTTAATATCCGAATCGACAGATGATGGTCATTAAGGGAAACATCGCGAAACTAGAAGTAGAGAGCATGGATGAGGAACCTGAAGAATAGGAGGTCCCTACCAAGAAAGAGCTAATTAAGGAGGACGTATTTATCGAGGACTTGGACTAATTACTCATGGTTATCCGATGTACTATAAACGTGGAACCCTCACGAGAGGAGGAGCAAAGAGAAAATTTGTTTCATACAACTTGCAAGGTGAATAATCAAGTGTGTGCCTTCATCGTAGATAGTAGAAGCTGCACCAATATAGCATAAATCGATCTTATCTTGAAACTGAAGCTGCTGACTATTGCATACCCAAAGCCGTATAAGTTGCACTGGTTGAGTGAGAAAAGAGCATTATATGTCACTCGGTAAATATTGTTGCCGATCACTATTGGGAACTACTCTGATAAGATCCTTTACAACGTACTACCCATGTGTACTTCCCATGTATTGTTAGGTAGGCCGTGGTTGTTTGATAAGAGGGTAATCTATAACGACTATAGGAATACATACATATTCGAGAAGGATGACCAAGTGATTACACTAAACTTGACGCCGTTGAGAGAAGTCAATAAGTTGCAAACAAAACTTGCTTATGGATCAAAGAAGGCTTTGATGATAAGTAGAGCCGAACTCCAAGAGGCCATCAATGTTAATGAGCCGACACTCTTGTTGGTTAGGCAACTGTTGGAAATGAGGGAGCGGGGTGAGTTACCCTAGGAGATCAAAGAGTTGTTGGATGAATATGCTAACCTATTTCCAGAATAGTTACTTGAAGGGTTGCCCCTAACTCGAGAAATAGAGTACTGCATTGACTTAATACTCGGCGCTGCACTACCAAATAAGCTAACTTATCGGATGAATCCCGAGCAAGCTTCTGAACTCCAATGTCAAGTCAATGAGTTGCTGGAGAGAGGTTATGTAGGAGAGAGTCTTAGCCTTTATGTTATGCCTGCACTTCTAGTGCTAAAGAAGGATGGAACTTGGTGGATGTGTGCTAACAGTTGAGCCATGAACAAAATCACAATCAAATATAAGTATCCGATCCCGAGGCTAAAAGACATATTGGATGAACTAAGTGGAGCCAAGATTTTTAGCAAGATTGATCTAAAGTCTAGCTACCATCAAATCTACATAAAGCCAGGAGACGAGTGGAAGACTGTGTTCAAGACTCGACATTGACTTTACGAGTGGATGGTCATGCCCTTCGGCTTGTCGAATGCCTTAAGCATCAATGATTGTTTCCCTTATATATTTATTTTTACATTGCTTCTTTAGGAAATGTCCTTTTTGTCTTTTCCCTTTGGGGCAAGTTACCCTAACTTACAGGTATAAATACCTTTGTACTTGTAGCTGTAAATAATCAGATTATGTTCAATACAGTAGAGTACTTTCTTCCTTACGTAAATACTTTGTTTATTCTTGGCACCACTCTTATCCTTTCCCTTAAGCAAGCTTAGGTGGCGAGTAATCCCATTGGACTAATTCGTACGTCATATCGAATTGTGCCGTGAGTCCTATAATCAGATTATGTTCAATACAGTAGAGTACTTTCTTCCTTATGTAAATACTTTGTTTACTCTTGGCACTACTCTTATCCTTTCCCTTAAGCAAGATTAGGTGCTGAGTAACCTCATTGGACTAATTCGTACGTCATATCGAATTGTGCCGTGAGTCCTTGAAAGTTCTTTTGGTGCGTCATATCCTTTAGAGCTGTTCGTAGGTTTTTGCTTACTATTTCATTCGTCATATTCACCCTTTTCGCACTTTCCCCGTTAGTCTTTTTCAAGCTTTCTATAAGCTTGGACACATCTAGCAATCGGCCTTACCTATTTTTGGTCACAGTTCACAACAATCACCCTGCACTCTTACATACGAGTCTATTGATTGCTACACTCCAACACTTACTACATAAAAATACCAATTACGCATGAATCTTCACTACTGCACATCACTAATTGAACCATCTAGCATGCCTAAGCCCGATGCAGTCAGTAGACACAACTAAGCATACATACTCACATAGTCGCGGTGCCGCAGTCCATCATCCTTGTCTAGCACTTTCATGAACTCGTCCAAACACCCTTCACCACTGTTGCACTTCAACAGCTTCTACGTATACTATCACGCCGTCCAAATTACTCAATAACTCGGTACACCAACTAACAAACAGAATACACTAGCTCCAACACTACCGAACCCTCTATCACATATCAGCAAACCACATCTATGAATAGCAAGTCCAACATTCAACCAGCGACCAAATTAACACAACTCACAAGTTGACGTGTCCAAGCTTTGAACCCCGCTACGATCCTTACTGCAATTGTAGCAGTAGTAGCCAACAAAACATCGATCATCAAGCTCTACTCCATCAGCCAAAGTCATACGAAACAGTACTTGTTCTATCCTCCCAGTCAAATCACAACAACACCGAACACAGCACTTACGAGACGCACGACAGCATTCATCCTCATTGCCGACAACTGACTAGCGCCTCCCCAACGTCTTCCTTCCGTAGCTGAATCTAACTCTGAATCAACACTGTACTACATGACAAAATCTATCGCATGCACTGCTTTTATGCCAACAATACCTGTCCTTCATCCAGCATATGAGCAACAAGCCCCTCTCGAATGCCCACGTTGCTATAAATGCAACAGTATATGACGTCCACTACTAATCCGTCCACTGTTGCTCCATCCATTGCTACTCCATCCTCACCCGTATTGTCTGCAACATACATGACTCCACTACAGTCCCCTGACAGACAGCACAAGCCACTTATTGCAGTCCCCTAACTGATAATGTACACTCCATACACTTCCACACACAAAGCATTGCACATAGCATTGCTCTTTCAGCCGAACAACAATCAGGTTCGGTTCTTTCTTTCTTTTTTATTTTTTATTATTTATTTATTTATTGTTATTTTGTTATTATTATATTATTATTTCCTTAGTTATTATTGATAACGTAATGAAAGTTGATATGCACATATTAAATTAGGAGATTTTATTTTTGGTCTTAATCTTTTATATATAGGTAGTTATTTAATGATATATGTATATATATTAGCTTAGGTGTTTTTTTTTAAGCATCAAGTTTTTAGAATTTTCTCACCTAGAGAAATACATTTTTTCAAATAATAAAAAAGCCTGTTTTTAAAAAATAGGATTTTTAGAGGATTTCTTTATAAAACAAAAACACTCAAGAGTTAAGTACCCTTTGGATTTTTTTTATAAATTGAATAAATTAAAACGTAAATCCGATTAGTTTTTCAAAAAAATTAAAATGAACCAACATACTAAAGTTTTTAAAAAGAACTATGGTCGTCTGATCTTGACTAGCGGATACGTAGATATTTTTAGGTTGACATTAAAATCTATAGAAACTTAACTTTTTTTTTTAATTTTCTTTTAGCTTTTATTTTTCTTAATAATATAAAAAAAGAGAGAATAATTTAGAAGAATAAACCTAATTTCGGAAAATAGATAGTGGTATCTGTTAGGGTTTAATAGGTTAACCTTTGAATTTAGAACCCTCTAGTTTTTTATTTAAATTGAAATCAAAGACCAATAACTAAATCATTGTCAATCAACTAAATTGATTACGATTTTTGTTTTTTCCCAACTTCGATCGGGTGGCGACTCCAAAAATTTTTTAACTAAAAAGACTAGAATTTTCTAATTTCTCTAGTTAAGAATTAATACTGAATGGGTTCGAGTTTAGTATTAATCAGAAAATGGAAATGAAATTAAAATAAGAAATAAAAATTCAGGCTTGACAGTTTAGCGACTTCACTGGAGATGTCATCAAGAGGGCTAGTCACTAGAATTTACCAAAATTAGGATTATTTTTCATAAACAAAAAAAAATATTTGAGTTAATTATTATTTTATCTTGTTCTTTTTTTTTTTTTTGGTTATATACTAACATGTGTGTTACAACTTGTCTAGGGGGTAGTTTTGGGGTTTTATTTTATTTCATTTTATTTTCTGTATCATAAATGTATGGTAGATATAGTGAGAATCAGGCCATCTTAAGACCTTAAGAGGGGAGCCATTATATAAGCTTTGAATGTTGTGGGGTAACCACCTTCCGAAACCGATCAAGTTATCCCACTCAAGTTCAAATGTGACCACATAATTGTTGCTTTGAAAAATGCGTTGGTTGCAGAACTTAAGGACCTTTATAACCTACCCATTATATATATGAAAACCTTTTTTTTTTTTCAAAAATTATAAGTACCCAAAATGTGGCAGTCCTAGACGAATAAGGGCAGTTGTCTGTTCTAATATTTCCCTGTAAATATCCTATAATAATTCCATATAAAGTTTAGGATAGGCTTTGATTGTAATTTTAATTTTTTAGATAGGATTAGATAGATCAAGTTATGGGACTTTCAAACAGATCCATGTCCACCCATCTCATTCACCTCAAAGATTACTCCAGATGTGGTTCTAACTTTTCAGCCCAAATAAGTAAGAGTTTATCAAGAACAAGAATGGGTCCATCCTTTCCTTGCAAAAGATTCCTATAAACATCACTTTAGCATAGGCCTTAATATATCTATAAGAGCCTAAATCTATCACTTTTTGTTTGGGCCCACATCAGTTGAGCCTAACCCTTGTAGAGTAAATAATAAAAATAAAAAAAAGAAAATAAAACAACCAAACAAAAAGAATCAAGCATGTAAAATAATTTTAAGTAGTTACCATTTTACCTAGTATTTTAGCAGCAAAAAATATTCATTCTTTTAGATAGATTAGCACTTTGTAAATATTCTTTCTTATTTAGAATAAATAGGATTACACTTTTGTAAATAAACTCTCAATAGTATTGTTCTATAGGTAAATAAATTCTATAGGCTTGTATATAGAATCTTAAGAAAGCAATTCCCTATTTTCGATTTCATCACTCAGTCTCTGTAACATTAAAGTCCTAACTTTTTATCTCTCTCTTTTAAAAAAGAAAAGAAGAAAAAAGAAACTTGCTAACAGTTACAAATCCTTATCAATCTCGAGACAAACACAAACTACCTAGCCCATCAAGGTAACTAACCTAAACACAGCTACTTGGCTCGAGAAAGCAACCAACTAAACACGAACCCCTCACCCATCATGATAGTTTAACCAACTCAATGCCCTTGAGCCATCAAGTCCAACCATGAACTGAGTCAAGATATGAGACCATGAAATATTATCCTAAGCTTGATCCTCGATACAAACAAAAAGGGCATTTCATAATCCCTTCCACTTCAAAAGTCATCAAAGCCAGCCTATTCGAACTCTAAAGAACCAGACTTGAAATTACGTATGGAAGCCAAGGGGTATTAAGACTTATGAGTTTAAGGCAATTTAAGCAAGAATGTGAAAGTCATGGGGCATTTAGTCTTAGAAATTTTATTTTGAACTCAAATCAAGTGAAAGTTATTGTTTCATAATTGAGGCGTGTTTTGATAAATTGGGGAGTAAGGTCAGTCATCACCTTAAGGTCAATCAATCCTTACATAAGAAATTAGTAACTCACTTTTAAAAAGTTTCGAATGAAAAGACGTGACCTATATCCTATACATTAGCCCTTAAACACTTTGAAAGATGAAAGATATCATGGTGAGTGATTTTTGGACTCATTCTTTATAAGAGAACCACTTTGAATTTGATACGTAAACCAAAATGAAGTTAGGCATTCATTTTCAAATCCCAAACACAAATATCCTTTGTTAGCCTTGTTGAACCAATTTGAAGTCCTTTCAAATGTAAACCCTATCAAGAACCACCCCATCATAGGGCAATTTGGAGGTTAAGGTAATTGATTGGGAGAGAAGGATAAAACTAATTTGTACTTATCATAGTAACAACAATTGAAGGATAACTTTTGTTTTCAATAAATTGTTCCCTTTGAAAAAGAGTTAATACTTTTCAAAATACCTTAAGACTACACATACCTAACTTGAGCCCATACACTTGAAACTTATGGATTTAAGGTCTTAAGTCATCTAAAGACAAAGACTCGATAAAAATGATAATTACTTCTAAGGAGAAAAAAAGTAAGAAAAAATGGGGCAAGTTAGAAAGAGGAGAAAAGAAAAAAGACAAAAGAAGGAAGAAAAGTAAGAATGGAAAAAAAAGAAAAAAAACTAGAAGAAAGAGGACGAAGGGCCCAAACATTGGGCTTAAGAAAAGCCCTAATCAAAGAAGGCCTAGAAGCTTGAGTTACTTTAAAAACATAAGGTCTTCAATTGCATTTCCAATAAAAAAACACAAAACCCCATATTCATTTTAGAATCACATTCCCAACCACAAACCAAAGACCTTATATTCATTTTGGAATCACACTCCAAATCACGAACACAAAACCTTTCTATCCACCTGAATCTCAAACACAAGATCTTCCTACCCACAATATCTCCTTACTCAAAGCTGTTCTAATCTTAAAGAATAATTTATCTAAAATAAAAATTATTTTTGAAATTAGGGCAAGCACTCATTAAGTTTTTCCAAAGGTTCTTCACTTGTATACCCAGGTTGGATGAAATTACTTTTTTCATGATAGGATTTAGGGTATCAACCCTACTAAAGGCCTATTGTTTGTATTTTTCCTAAATTAGCCTCATCTTTGTTTTGTATTTATAGGAATGCCACTAGGGCATCCTTTTTAGTCATTTTATTTACAAGTTTTCCATTATATATATATAGAGCACATGTATAAGGTTTTAGCAAACTTTGACATTTTGAATGAAAAACCCTTGAAACTTTTCTCTTGGAAAACTTTCCTTTACCTGCTCTTATCAATCTCTTTAGCAAAGATTGTAGCGAGTAACCCCATCACTTGGATCGATGCATCATATTCGGTGAGTCTTAAGCTATGTTAGATCTTGTTGGTGTGTCATATCCAACAAGATAGCTCACAGATTCGCTAAAACCCCCATCTTATTTTCTTTCCTTATTCGCTGTGATGCCTCTCCGTGTGTTCGACCCCCGAAGACGCATCAACTTCGCTGATATTAGAGTACGGTTCCGACGAAGGAGCTTGTTAAGTTCCATGAAGTTCTTAATTCGTGTACTGTTGGTGGTTGTTGTGTTCATCTTGTGGCTACCGCAATGAGTGTATTGGAGTTACTATTTCATATTTGAGAGGCTGCTGGTTCATTAGCTTACGTATTGCTGACGAGAATTTATTAACCGAAGAGTGAATCTACTGTTCAATACACTAGACACTAAGGCTATAGCATTAGAAAATGTAGAAACGTAATTTTTATCCTTTATGTATAGTCGTTAGCCTAGGTTTATGAGAGTGCTCTTTTGACAGTAGTGGTAGTCATTGGAGTTTGTACGGGTAATGATTCTTTTGTACTAAGCGAGTGGGTAGCAGTAGCAGGTATTGTTGTGATCAAAATTCTAGTATGTTGTATTTAAGTATTTAAGGGTTTAATCCCTATTTTTTAGAAAAAGAAACTACTGTCTCATCCAAGTTCGTGATAAAACAATTGAGGTTTCGAGAGTTCACAACTGACCCTTCTTGTAAACAGAGAAAAGATGGCTGAGAGTCACTTAGGAATTTTGATTTAATTTTACTCTATGTGTGAACATGTGGAATGTTTGCTTGGATTGTTCAATTTTTCTGAAATTTCAGCGATTTGAGAAGTGTGAGTGAGTGTTCACTACTTGCAGCCAAGTGAACGAGTGAGAATCGGTAACGTGCGTGAGTCCGGTGTAGCTATCATCGGGGTAGAGTTGGCTGTGTGCAGTCGGTGGTTCTAGGTTGAGTGTGAAATTACAGCTGTAACTTGTGTTGGTGACAGTCATCGGAGTTAGCGTTTGTAGGTCGCAATGGTGTTGCACCGTCAAAGGAGTGAGCACTGATAGTGTGTGGTGCCTAGGTGGACGGAGCAATTGTGACGTGTAGTTGAAGCTAGGATTGTCAAGCTACATTGATACGAAGCCATTACTTGGTTGTGTACGAGCACCGTGCAGTTGATGGACTAAGCTCCTGTAGAGTGTACCCGAGTTGATTCAGGTGTAATCGTGCTGAACTGGAGCAGATCCGAGCTTGCCGACCTGAACTAGAGTAGTGATCCGAGCTCTGAACTGTTTCAGTCCGAATGGCCAAAGTGAATCCTGCATTCAAGCTGAGTGAACTTTGCCGATCCAGAATGAAGTAGCGGCCCGAGTTCCGAGCTGTTCCAATTCAAAGCGCCGAGCTAATTGAACTTAGTTGCTGAGCTACTTAGTGCACACCCGAGCTCTTCGTAGAAGTGCAAAGGTGAAGAATATCGAGTTGTCCCAAAGTGATCGACCTGTTACGATCCGACGTGCCAAGTTGAGTTGCATAAGTGTGGTCAGCGCTAAATTGTTTCAACCCGAACTCCCGAAGTAAACTGTTCCGAGCTGATTCAAGTTCCTAGCTGTTGTACAATTGACGAGTGAAGCACTATCTGAGCTGTTTTGCGTACGCACCGAGCCATTGAAATAGAGTCGAGGTGATCTATTAAATCGTTGCTGAGCTGGTTTGTCGAGTCCAAGCTAAGGTGACCGAGCTGAATTGAAGGTTGAATAGGTGTAATCGTACCGAGCTGTAGCTTGATCAGTGAATACATTAGTGTCACCGAATTGCTGTACTCCAACCACGGTGCTGTTGCGCTACCTTTTTCCAATCTGTTGTGTATAGTGCGTGTGACATGCCACTGTAGCCGTACTTGAGTAACTGTTGCTATGCTGATATTTATTGGCCGAACTGTACAATAGCCGAGCTGAAGTTTCGCGCAGTCCCTCCATTGCCGAGCTCTAGCGTGTGTAATCTTATTTGTGTACGTGTTGGAAGTGAAGTACCGAGCTGTCCTAAAGCTAGTGAACTATAGTTGATGCCAAGCTGAATTGCAGTCGTCTGAGCTCCAAGCTGTTGTGACTAAGTATATGTCGAGCTGACTTTAGTGATCCGAGGTGCCAACTTTTGTTGGCCGTATTGTTTGATCGAGCAACTTGCCGTTGTGTCGAACCGTTGCTATCCGATCTTAGACAGCTGTTGTTTCCCTTGCCTTGCTGAGCTGAATTAAGCGTAGAGTCAAACTGTTGTGTAATGGAGAAGTTTCCGACCTGAACTTGATATCTAGAGCTAAACGATTCATCCACACTACTAAATTCCAGGTTTCCAAGCTGAGATTACATGATCGAGTTGTCAAGTTCGAGTAGAAGTGTTGAAGTATTCTTCAATTACCGAGTTGCTTCAATTGAAAATCATAGAGCCAACTTGGTTAGGCAATCACCAGCCGAATTAAATTTGTTGAAGTGAACGATCCGAGCTCGAGTATTTTGGTCGGTGCCTAATTAACTTGCTTAATGCCGGGATATCTCTAACCGCAACGAGCTAAACATCGAGTTGAAAGTGTGATGAGTTGAGAAAGTTGTCGGTGAGAGTGTGAAGTAAGGGTAAGCTGTCGAGTGCACTAGAAGTGAGTTGTATGATTGTCATGCTAATTGATTGACTGAGCAAAATATCGAGCTGTCCAGTCGTGAATAGATACCGAACTGCTAGGAAGAGATCGTGGTGGCTGCTATCATGTGTAGAGAGAACTAAAGTGCGGAGCTGAACTTAGTATCTTCACAACTGTTGAGATGACTAAAAATTGCTGTCATGCCGAGCTAATGTTGGAGTGTCCGACCTGTTGTTCTCCTAAGGATTACCAATCTAACTTAGTCGAAGCTTTAAAGTTGGTGCTACTGTGTTATAAGTGCTAAGTATTGTGCAGGAGTGAGCATGAGCTGTCAATTGCTGAGCTTGCCTTATTGATGGTTGTAAGTCTATTATGAAGTGTACAAGGGTATAGTAGAGATTAACTGGTCATTTTGTGAACGTTGCTTGATTATTTGTGTTGTAAACACTATTGTAACGAAGACACGTGTGAAGAGCGAATATTATCCACTTTCAAGAATTATGTCATGTTGATTGTATAATTGCTATCACACTCTTGTCCTCTGAAGCTACCGAAATTGTAGGCGTATGTACTTGTGTAACTTTACGTAGCGGTCAATATGGCGAAATTGGCTACTAGGTTTAATTGACAAGCTAATTGTTACTATGAAGTCAATAAGAGAGTTGCATTTTTGCAATGCCACAGTGGAAAAATTCTACATTGAGGGAAAACTTGAGCAAAGTATTATACTAATTCCAGTTAGCTATTATCCTTTGAACTTTATTTTTGAGATTGTTATTGGAAGATTGAGCTACAAAACTATAGACCACTCAAATTCGTATGATTTTGTTTATAATGATAAAATGATTCGAGTGATGTAGCAAGCAAGAATAGCCTTCTCCATTGGAAAGTTTCATGATGAAGTTTTATTTGATGTTGCTAACATTGATGATTGTTATATATGTTTAGGTTCTCTATGGAAGACAAGGCATAACTTGAGTTACACACCCTTGAAGAATACTTATTCCTTCTATGACAAAGAATGAGTTGTGCTCCATCCTATCTCCTCAGCTAATCTTGAAGATGATTTAAGGATTGTGAAGACTTCAATAGAGAGATGGAGAGTCGAAGAGAAAACCCCCATAGAGATCATCAAGGAGGAAGAAGAAGTCGATGAAGGGATTATTACACCATCCATGGTAACCAAAGAGGAAACTAGTTGTGAGGAAGTGGATGAGGTAATGATTACTGAAAATGAAGTTGAGGAGCAGTTTAAGCTTCTACATATTCAAACTCTCCGAGCTCATGCCATGTTTGAACTTAAAGTTCTGCTATTCCCTTTGATTGATAGCTATTAGAATTACTTAGGAATAATTGATAGGGTACACAATGAGTGGAAGGAAGGGTACACGATGAGTGGAAGGAGTACCAGACTATGTTTGCTTCGATCATAGAGTTGAGTTGTTGTAG
Organism: Lumnitzera littorea; assembly: GCA_024138015.1. Taxonomy (NCBI): domain Eukaryota; kingdom Viridiplantae; phylum Streptophyta; class Magnoliopsida; order Myrtales; family Combretaceae; genus Lumnitzera; species Lumnitzera littorea. Next base: position 113,549,006 of record JAMXBB010000004.1, on the reverse strand, counting down.
TTTGCTTTTATGTCGCTCTTGCAGATTTGTTTTTTATCCAGGTGGAAGTTGGAGTAACCTCTTATTAAGTTTCAGGTCAAAACTTTTTCAAAAGGGAGATGATGACAGGATTGAAGGTATCGACCCCACCAAATACCGAAGCCAAACTCATCTACTTCTCTTATGGATATCTCATTTGATCGCTTATTTTTATTTATGTTATTTAGACATCCTATTTCTTATATTTTTCCTAAATTATCCTCATGTTTATTTTATATTTATAGGAATGCCACTAGGGTACCCTTTTTAGTCATTTTATTTACAAGTTTTCCATTGTATATAAATAGAGCATATGTATAAGGTTTTAGCAAACTTTGACATTTGGAATGAAAAACACTCAAGACTTTTCTTTTGGAAAACTCTCCTTTACATACTGCTTATCAATTCTTTTAGCAAGGATTGTGGTAAGTGTAAACCCCACAAATTTAGCTATTTAAGATAGAATTAAACCCTAATACTGTAGATGACTCAAAGATTCATTAAAACTGAGCAAGATAAAAAAATTTTAATAAATCATAAATTTAAATATATTATAAGTAGTAAAAACCTTAAGAATTGATCAAAACCCTAAAACTAGTTTACGTACCATTAACCAAAATTGAACCCAAATTTGATCGAAACCCTAAAATTATAAATATAAATCTATAAAATAATTAAATATTACTCAATAATGATAAAATTATAGTCGATTGCAATTTTCGACTAAAACGTCTATTTGCGCGAAATTATAACAAAATCGCTATAATAACTTGTAAAAATTATAATTGTAACAGGTATTAATTAAATTGATAAAATTTCATAAAAATTTGAAAATTAATTTACAAGGAGAATCATTATAATTTATATAATTTGAAAAATTACATATATTTATTAATAATTTTCATTTTCCTTCTCTTCTACTTTCAATTTATCTCTTTTCTTTCTTCCCTTTCCTATTTTAATTCTTCATCTTGCACAAAACGTGGAAAAAATCAGCAAATAAAATAGCAAAGGTAGCCTACGTGATGGAATTTAAGTGACAAGTGTTACTTAACTAACCAGGCAAAAATATTGCAATAATTACTTAAAGATTTAGCTTATAATCTAAGCGAATATATGTGAAATAAAAGGAAAAAAAAAAAACAAGTAACGAAAATATGGAAACAATTGAAACTGAGGAAACATTTGAAACCGAGAAAAGAAAAAAGAAAAAAGAGAGAAGAGAAACACAATCTGGAAGCAACAAAACGTGAAAGAAAGAAAAGAAGAAAAGAAGAAGAAAATAAATAAGTAAGTCATTTATTTTTCTAGTGTAGATGTATAATATGTATAAATATAGTATTTGTATGGTATTTTGTACATATAATATTACTAAGTCCATGTACATGAGCATAAACACATAAATTGAATTATATACACATATATTAGGCTATGTATGTATATATGTATGTACATAGGTATATGGAAAAGTATGTATTATGTATTATTTTTAAAGTATACACATGATTAGTATTAAGTATTTATATTAAATAACTATAGTATGTCTATGNTGGATTAAAGCTCCTTGCTGTTGGATCATAGTGTTCATATTAGCCAACATTTGTCCAAACTGAGTTGGGTCCATCCTGTTCAGAGCAGGTGATACGTCATTTCTAGGTGGTTCTAGTAGATTAGGAGGGTTAAGAGGTGGTACTTCTGCTGCAGGTTGATTATTCCCATTTCCCTTTTTATTTGATTCCTCTACTATATTCAGATTCACAGTCTACTAATTATCAATCCTGTACTCACAATATATTTACCTGAGGTCAACATTTGGCTTAATCAGTTCATATTTATATATAAATTAATTATCCTTTACATCAACAATATTTAACTATAGGTTTCCTTATTAAAAATCTTAATCAACAAAAGACCTGTATATTCCATTCCTGTATAAGCAATAATATATTTATATATTACACCTACACCTGCATATAAAGCTCATCATGTTTTACATGTAGCATTATATTATTCTCATAGCAATGTCTCATACAGATATAGCTCAATAAAGCCATGCATTTTTTACAATAATCATAAGATAATCGATACTTTATATTCAAAAGATCACATTACTTTTCTTACAACATCAGATTATAGATCTGATTATCCATATACACCATTTACATATCTAGTAGCCGCAACATCCGGAAATACCTTAGTTACATTCAAAAAGTCAAAAACACAACAAAATTGCTAGGGGAACCTAGATACATTAAACTACTAGGTCAGATGATATTAAAAGCCCTAGACTTATCTGTCTATCAACATCTTATCTTTCAGTTATTTCCACTATCTAGAGTTGCTACATCTTCTAAGGGAAACCAATCTTCCATGCCAGTTTCATCAGATCCTGAACTAACCTCTATCACTACAAGAGTATCTGGTATGACTACTACCTCGTGCACGTCACTACCACTATCCTGTGCTTTCTCTTCTTCTGAATCTTCCTCAGGATCATCATCATTATCATTGTTCATTCCTACATTTGGCTAAGCTTCTTGAGGTAGATTCTCGGGTGGCATCACATGGGGTTTAGGCTCATGAGGCTGTAGTGGTACTTCTATATCCTCTGCTTCATCTAGGGGGTATCTGGGAAACCAGTCGACTACACTAGGAAGATAGTTCCTAGGAATATGTGGAACACCTAAGGGTATCTAATCAAAACCTGGGGGATATTCCCTACCGGCCTCTACTAAAGCTAGAAAATATAATATAGGAATTATTACAGATAAAACTCCATTTTCTCGCAGATATTTCTTTTCATAAACAGCAATAGCAGTATACTCATTATACGCAGGCCCTAACTCATCCCTCATTATTCTCCAATCATCTTGCATGCTATAGGACATTCCATGCTTATAATTTTCAAGAATCTCATCAACAGTGTAAAACAACTTCTAGTAAGCCAAATCTAACAATAGATTTTGCATCCGAATCCTATATTCAATAGGAGTTTCATCCCCTTCCCATTCAAAATTCCACCATGCATGTAACAAACCAGTTTTTCGAATCTGAAATAACAAGTTAAAGTCAGTTCATAACTTTGTTTTACATATATCTTATAATCTAAGTCTTTTAAATCCATTATCAGACCCACTCTTAGTGATCCTATTGTCTACTAATTTTTTATTAGACGCTTCAAAGCTTGGTTCTTTTTAGAACCATGCTTTGATACCAACTCAGAATTGTCACGCCCCGAACAAGAAGAGTCATAACAGTCCCGCCGTGTAAACTAATCTAAGATAAAAGCTGACCTCACAGCTGCTATCGTAGACGCAGTTCACACAAGGCGCACAACTCAACCAGCTTGAAACGTTTGTTCTGACATCTGTTATTAACTAAACATGTGGTAGAGCTTTTACAAGTTACTTATTCTATACAACCTACTGTTTAGTATCATAACAGTATTTAAACAAACATTTTACGTCCAAAGGTAAAGTTTACAATCCGAGTTTGTTAAAAACAACGGGTGTTACGGTCTATATACAATAAGTTAGAAAACTAGTGGGCTTCCAGGGAATTCCCAATTAGTTTTCCTCAAAACTTAAAGACAAAGCCAAAAGCTTAAGTTCAGTTAAATTCCTCGATCCTCACTTTCCCACACAGCAGCACACTAACCTGGGAACGGTGGTACCTAAACATCTTACCTTCACTCAATACCTGCAAAAGAGTCTGTAGGGATGTGAGCACAACTAGCTCAGTAAGTGGGGCGGAGTCAAAAGAGTACTATACAATCACAAATAAGGTTAATAATCATGATGAAATGTAATGCAATCACTCAAATGAAACATCGTACAGTGTTAACCGGTTTACTGTGAGGTTAGAGAAATTTCATCCGCTCCAACCCGGATTGAAGAGTTTCATCGCAACTCAAGTTAGACCAAACCCGGGCTTGTGCAATGGAGAACACCCTCCTCCTATGACCGCCTTCAAACTATGGCCGCCGCGACCCCCTCGCCTATCACTTAGTTCGACTAAGGATGGGGAAAGGACCATTTCAGCTATCCTCATCGAAGGAAGTCGGTATTTGGCCTAACACTCTTAATCGTTTTCCCTTAACGGGTGATTATGCATGTTCAATCACATTTTAGTCGAATAACCATTAGTGTTAATTAAGGGTGACCAACAAGTTCAAACAATATGGAATCCATACAAATATGCAGAACAGCACTCCAAAGAGTTGAACTCCCGTCACAATTAAGTATCATTCACACACATAGCATGCGCATAATCATTTAACTACAAACACAATCAGAAGTACTCTTGAGTCTCCGAATACTTTAAATAGCATCCAAACAGCGGTGAAGCCACAACCCCAACTTACTTGTTTAGACGTTCGTTATTGCTGACTTGAATTGTCAACCGTCTTGGTATTGGAAGGTCCTAATTGCACAAAAGGCCCAAATTCAGTTTTCGTAATAATTACGAAAACATTAGGGTTTTATCTAAAATGATTATATATATTATTTCCATAATATATCGTCATATTATCACTATATATCGGATTAAATTATTAATTATTGATATTGTATATCATATATATATTATGTATTATATATCATTTCGATCGTATCGAAACTTACTTTTTATTTATTAATTCACGTTTTCATTCCAGTAAGGTTACCGAAATTTGTATATTCTTGAATATGATATAGTCTTGAGCTAAATTACTTAAGGTTGTCCGATTTCAACAAAATTAGTGTCATTGGGTTCGTATAGACCTAAAGACACGTTTTACGAATCCTGTTTCTAGAGGGGGCTTTTAACGGGTAGTTTAAGTTTTTAATACAATTATACATAATTATACAAAAATGATCGTATTATACGTGATTTACATTATTAAATTATATTTTATCTAATTTGTCCTTATATTGTAACAATATGAGTATTATTCAATTCTAATACACCTAAAGTGTATCCCGATCAGAAAATATTACTAAATAAAATAAAAATTTCTATTAATCCCATCTGATTAGCAATCCTTTATATAGCTTTTATTTAATTCATTTTAGCCTATTAATATTACAAATACACATCGACTTGTAATTTAAGCTATTTTACTTAATAAATTCGTAATAAATGGTTTGGGTTACCAAATAATTCCCCGAAAATTTCTATAGGATTCTAAAAATATAGGAAATTCAGTTATCACTTGGTTTCAAGTTTCCGACCTATTGCCTATGTTTTTATATTGATGATTTTACCCTTAAATTATGATAAATTATCCAATTATAATTCTTTTAACACCAAATTAATTTCAATCTGACTCAATACTGTTACTATTTATTATAGATTAGTACATGTCCATTTCATCAATTAATTTCATAATTTCCCATTAAATTCATAATTTCCTCCTATTTTCGAGCTAATTTCAGGCCTAAATATTAAATAAATATCAAAATTATTCAAATAAAAATTTGGGCTACATAGCAATTACCTATATATCATACACATTCTACACAAAAATTTTCAGCTAGAAACAACATCATATAGTACATTTATTTCACAAATATAAATTCGGGTGAATTATAGATTTCTTAATAAAGTATATTAAATATTACGAATTTTTCAAAAATAAAATTATCACATGAAATCATGTCTAAAATAACCTAAGTAAAATTTTTTTCATAATTTTCTGGGCAGACTTATTATTTTTTAGAATTTATTGAAAAACAGGGCAGAAAATTGACCTTGGTGTTCTTGGGTGCTCCAGTGGCCAGCGGCGGTTGGGCGGTTGTCGGGCGGCCTGCGCGGTGGGTGGACCATGTGGGGTTGATTGGGTTTCACAGCAGAACCACTCTAGGTTAGGGTTCTACACTTTCACTAATTTTTCCTGTTTTTTTCTAAATTTATTTTTATTTTCTACGATTTTTTCTAATTTTTCTTTTTCTCTATTCTTGGTTCCTAACTGCTAAATGTTGTCAATCTACTGATAGGATAATTTTTATAGGATTCTTTCACCGCCTATGAATTTTTCCTTTTTTTTTTCTTTTGTTTTTTCTACTTTAATTAAGCATGAGGTGTCATTTTGTTGAAGAATTGCTTTTTGAATCAGCAATTCTTCTCCTTCTGTAGCAACCACGTAGATTCCAGCAAGCTCCAATGTATTTAGGATAAGCATTGTTAATTATTTAATTAAATATGAATAGTATATGTTAGGATTTAATTATTTAATTAGTATATAAGTATATACTCTATATAAATAACATGTGAAATATATAACTTTACTCATATAATTAAGTTTCTAGCATATCTTTTATTTTTAGGATATGTTCTAAAGTTAATTTCATGAATTCAACACAATAAATATATAATTATATAATTTAGGGTTAATTTACGGGTATAATTATTATTTATACCGGGTACACTCGTAAAATTACGTGTATTTTTATATAGTAAATTATACTACATTATCTCATTTTATAGCTCAATTAACTTATCTCTAAGTTCTCGTTGCAATCTAAGTTCAATTTTAGAAGTTCTGAACATTTTAGTACTTTATTAAATATTTCAATTTCTAAGGGCAAAACTGGGATTTCGAGTCATTATTACTAAAATCTAACTTTACTGTGATATCTCGACTAACTTTTTCATTCTAGTCGCAAAGTTTGGGCTCAATTGGATAAGTTTCCTTAAAAACCCTAAATCTAAGCTCAGTTGTCCTAAACTCAATTTTGGGAGCTTACAAGATGGACTCGCAAGTTGTACCCGAAGGGCCTTGGAGGGTGGATAGTCCTAGAATGGAATCCCCCTATTTTAATTGAAATTTTCTTTTTCGGCTAGGGTAATAGTCTAGTGCAGCCTAGGAGGTGAGGCCCCTAGGTAGCCTCATGTGGGTAAGCTGAGATACCCTGTACGAGTAAGTACAGGGTGTAAGCCTTAAAGTTAAGCCAATTGACCGTAGGATTGAACTTAAAACATAAGGTTTTAGGCGATCGGTTAAAGAATTCAATCAAACCCAAATTATAAACTATTAAGAGAAATATTAGTAAAAATGATCCCGTAAACTTGAATTTAAGAAAATAATTAATAAAATGGGAGACTATAAAATTTTCGAATTTTAAGCATAATAATTGCTAATTGCTAAAAGCTAAAAAGGCGAAAAGTGTAATCTAATAACTAATAAATTATTAGAGATAGATTATATGTATACTAAAAATTTTAGAATGACCTAAATAATAATTAAGAATGTTCACGTGTACCCCATATGTATTTACGTGTAGATAAAAATATGCGAAATTACCTAAATTGGCCAAAAACTAAGTAAATAATTAAAGAAAATTATAAATTAATTGTGGAAAAATTTGAAAAAAAATCAGAAGAGGATAAGATGATCCAAATTAGATCGTGGCATATCAGGATCTACTAAATAAAAATCAACCAATTAGAATTAGGCAACAAAAAAGCTAAATATCAAAGAAATTGGGCAAAGTCATATCTAATTAATGCATAATAATTACAAAAATCGTCTATAAATAGGGGAAAAATTTCTAGAACTCATTTGGGCAATGAGGAATCTGAGAAAAATCGAGATACTAAAAAATTTGAGAGAAAATTCAGAAAACAAAAAAGGAAAAGAAAATTGTGCAAATTGGGCAAGTGAGCCAAACCTATACCTCACCACCACTTGGGATCGAGCCACCACCACCACCCCACTCCAAACCCACCGTCCGGGCCGGCCGACAAGCTTGGACCGGGCTTGGACGGCCAGAAAGCATCGAACCGGGTAAGTCCCATAATTGTCCCGATTTTGTATAATTTAGTAAAACTAGTTATTTTGCCTAGAAAATTATAAAACTTATTATTTTGAGGTTTTATTGTATGTATATTTATGGAAAAATAGTGATTTAGTTTAATCACGTTTCAAAATATAGGGTTCTTAACAAATTGAACAAAACCGAGCATGATTAAAACTAGAAATAAATAGGCTTAGGAGTGTAATTTGGAGCTCAATTTTTTTCTGTAGGATGCTCATATGATATAGAACAGTGCTATGAAGCTATTTTTTTAAAATTAATTTTCTAAATTTTTAAGTTAATTTTTAGCCCTAAAATGATGGAAAAATTGGGTGATTTTGGGTTAATTAAGTGATTAAGATACTAATTACTGAGTTAGATAGTAATTAGATGTTTAGGGATGTTAACCTCTGATGTGGAAACCTAATCTTAGCCTTTAAAGTATTAAGCATAGTTAACTTAGGAAATTAGGTAGTTATTGTAAGAAATTAATAATATGTGGAATTGAAAATTAATAAATCTAAAAAATTAGGGTTATTTAAATAATATTAGAATAAAAATCAGAATCATACTAAATCTGAATTAAGATTTAATTTTAGGTAATTGTATAAAAAATGTAAGATTTTCTTACATTAGGGATAAATCTGATACCCCAATTAGGAATAGCGTGTACCGAATAGTTTAAAATACTAAATTAAGACCCAATAGGATAATTGAATACTCGAGCATAATGTGATTAATTTCACATTAGGATTCAAGCATATTTAAGACTTAGAAATCGAATAAGAACCTCATTTAAAAATTAATGCGGAAACCGAACTCGAACCTAACCCTAAACCTAGAATAATTATAAAAGATTTAAGACCCAGATAATTAGGTAAATTAAACCCTAAACAAAACATAACAATAAGCGTTATAAAATAAAACAAACCTATAATAGTTATACGAAAAACTGAAACCACGTTTGTGTTATAGGGATAATCGGCGATAGCTTGAGCAAGTCGGACCTCGAGTGAGTGAGCAAGGAGTCGAGGTAAGTTGGGATTAATACAATGCTGTATTTTGGAGGCTTAAGATTATGCTTAGTTGTGTTTGTTAGATAGTTGAATGTGTGCATGTGCTTGATTATGGGTGATGTTATGATTCTGTTTGTTGCTCTGGCTTGTATTGTATGATTTGTATGAAATGAATGATCACCCTAAACTGGACCTAATCAAATATATGGCCTATAATCATAATTAGTCCTACATGGCAACCCATTAGGGGAACTTAGGACTCTCCGGCCAAATACCGACCCCTTCGAAAGGGATAGTGCAAGATTGCATAATGGTCCCTTCTTCATCCTCAGTCGAACTAAGTGACAGGAGAGGAGGTCGTGGCGAGGGTGAAGTCAGTGGTTCAAAGGTAGTCGCGGGAGGAGCGAGGTCTCCATTGCACAAGCCTGGGTTTGGTCATGAGCTGTTATATTAATGGCAACTCCTCAACCTGGATTAGAGCGGACGCAATTTCTCTAATCTTACGACGGGCTAGACAACGTCGTGCGATGACATTTGCTTGCACATGCATTGCACCTAATAAGTTGATTGATAACCCTGTTGTGTGGTTATGGTATAGTTTTAAGTCCTCCGTCCTAACTTACTGAGCTGTGCTTACTCACATCCCTATAGACGTCGTGCAGGTGCTGGCTAAGAAGCGGCAAATAACTACTCTAAAGCTAGCAACTGCTAGATTCTGGGGAGTGAGGAAAAACTTTGAGGAATAAACACATATTTTTAAGGTTTAAGTTTTTATTTTAGAATTAATTTTTCATTTCTGAATAATGTAATAACTAGAAAAATATATTATAGAGAAATATTGTAAACTTTAATTGCAATAACTGAATTATAACATATATGTAATTCCTTACTTTTATAGGTAAATGATTTATTTAAATTACAAACTGTTTACTTCAAAGCAGGTTAGTCGTGGACGCCTTATGTAGATTAGGTCTAAGATAGTGATTGTAAGGCTAACTTCTATCTTAGAATGGTTTACACGGCAAGGTTGTTATGACTCTGCCGCTTCGGGGCGTGACACAGGGGATAATCGAAGTATAGACGATATAATTCTAGACCTTCCATAGTTCCAGACTTCCATGGATGTGTTGCTTGCATTCATCGCGCCTACATTCATTTTGTATGTAGATAGCTTGCTTGCATGTGTGATAATAATGTGTGATAACTTACTTGAACGGTGGTGGTGAGGAACAAACTCATTGAGCTGTTATATGCTCACTCCCTCATAGTTTCTTTTGCAAGTTTACTTACATTGGGATTGGGATAAGTCTCGAGTGCCGAGTATGAGATGAAGATATGTATCTTAGTATTAGGAATAGTTGAGTACTTTTTAGATGATACATAAGCAACCTTTGTTGATAATTTTATTTTTCTTGTATTTCTTTTATAATATTGATATATCATATCTTATTATTTGGTAAGGGATACCGATTCTCTGTGTTTATGAGGAATTGTGGGATATCGGACACCCATAGTTATTTATATTTGTATTTTACATTAAATTATTTACTTAAAAATCAGTAACCTTAGTGATTAATCATATAGAGTCTTGCAATCTCTAACTTGCAAGGCGATTTTCATATCATGGGTACACACATGTTATGGAAATTTTAGGTAATTTTACTAGGCTCCCTGTAAGGTCATGACAGTAAGCAATCCTATCACTTGGACCGATGTGTCACATTCGACGAGTCTTAAGCCATATTGGATCTTGTTGGTACATCATATCCAGTAAGATAGCTTATGGATTCACTAAAACCCCCATTTTATTTTCTTTCCTTATTCGTTGTGGTGCCTCTCCATGTATCCAACCCCTAGAGATGCATCGTTGCAAAAATAGGTTCTCTCATTAATCCCTTTTAAAACCATTTGACCATAAGCCTGATGCATAATGTGGAACCTAAAAAGACCTAACAGATTGATCAAAGCGTATCACTTCCAAACTGGACTATTGGTTAGCTAGCTCTAGGAGTACTTTGCCTATGTTAGTTAGTTAGCTCATTAGGGCATGACTAAGTTCCATAGTTTCTTAGGATCTTAGCCAACTCAAGGAATGCTTTGGTTGCCTTGGTTAATTAACCCATAGGAGGCATGACTAAGTTCTCAAACATCTTTCCAAGTCTTAACCAGCTCAAGGAGCGCTTTGCTCGCCTTGGTTAGTCATCCTATAGGGAGCACGACCAAGTTTTCATATCTTTTAGGGTCTTAGCCAACTTAAGTAGTGTTTTACTCACCTTAGTTAGTCAACCCATAAGGGATACGGGCAAGCTTTCAAATATCTTTTAGTGCCTTAGCCAACTTAAGGAGCACTTTACCTGCTTTGGTTAGTCAGCCATAGAGGGTACAACTAAGTTCTCAAATATTCCTTTTAGGGTCTTAGCCAACTCAAAGAGTGCTTTGCCCACCTTGTTTAGTCAACTTATAGAAGGTACAACAAAGTTTTCATATCTTTTAGAGTCTTAGCTAACTCAAAGAGTACTTCGCCTGTCTTAGTTAGTTAGCCTATAGGGGGCATGACCAAGCTCTCAAATATCTTTCAAGGCCTTAGTCAACTTAAGGAGTAATTTGCTTACCTTGGTTAGTCAACCTATAGGGGGTACGACCAAGTTCTCAAATATTCTTTTCAAGGTTTTAGCTAACTCAAGAAGCACTTCGCCAGTCTTGGTAGTTAGCCTATAGAGGGCATGACCAAGTTCTCAACATCTTATAGGGTTTAGCCAGTTCAAGGAGTGCTTCACCTATCTTGGTTAGTCAGCCCATAAGGGTCATGACTAAGTTCTCAATCATTTTTAAGGTCTTAGCCAACTCAAGGAGCGATTTGCCCACCTTAGTTAATTAGCCCATAGGGGGCATAACCAAGTTCTCTATCATTTTTAAGGTCCTAGCTAGCTTTAGAAACATTTCGCCCACCTTAGTTAGTTAATCCATAGGGGGCATGACCAGGTTCTCAATCACTTTTAGGGTCTTAGTCAGTTCAAAGAGCACTCTGGCCACCTTAGTTAGTCAACTTAAAGGGGGCACAACTAAGTTCTCATTATTCTCTTTAGGGTTCTTACTAGCCTACAAAGGTGTTATCCTCACCTCTATTAGTTTCAAATTTGTCGTCAACAAATCTTCAACAGACCAGTTTTACTATAGATAACTAGTCATAGTGTTTCTTATGATAGAGTCACACTAAGACAAATATAGTCTCTTTTGTTTTTGTAGCAAAGTTTTATTCAAATTTCACCACAAAAAGAGGCAGTTGTAGACAGCTAATTTTTACCTCTTGTAGTCCTAATTTTGTTTTTTAATAGGGTCCTAATTTCAAAATAAAAAAATAATAAAAATTTTGAAAAATGATAAAAATGCAAAAAAATTAAAAAAAGAAAAAAAAATATTTTAGGAAAATAGATTCTTAGGAAGTAAATTGTTTTAGAGAAAATCGATTTAATTTTAGCTCGGTTTAAATAACTTTAGGGAGTCACATTGTTCAAGTACAATTTAATTGTACTAAGTGTTAAGGCATAAGCTAATGACCTAACGGATAAGCATTTAAATATTGGTATTGAATTAACTTAAGGTTGCGAGTTCGAATCTTACTAAACATAAATGTGTTTTTTATTTTCTATCTTTCATGTTGCGAAATCGATTGATCACTAGACATAAATGTGTTTTTTTATTTTCTATTTTTCATATTACGAAATCGATTGAGTATACAGGATCCAAATCTAGTTTTTAAATCTAATCAAGTTTTTTGTTATCTAATGTGATAAAGATATAAGAAATTCAAATCGAATTTGACTTTTATCAAATCGGATTTGAATCGATATAAAATATTCAAATCTAATTTGATTTTTATCAAATCGGATATGAATCGATATAAACGACTCAAATCTAGTTTCATCTTTAGTCAAATTCGATATGAAACGATATAAAGATTCAAATTTACTTATTGATACGATTTTCTTTCAGGCTTTATATATTGATTGTATGGTATAAAATAAAGGGGGACTTCCTTTATCTCCCTCGTTCTTCTTGTTCTTCGACACTTGGCGCAATCAAACGCTCAATCTGTCTTTCCAAATCAAATTCCTAAAAAATAGGAACTTGATTGTATGATTTTGAAGAATTGAATTATACAACAATGGATCGAGGATAGCTACTTCTAATTGGATTACCTCTGTCTCTTCTATTGACTGACATAGTAAATTGATTCACTCCTTCCGCAAACCCCAGACGTAATCCCTCTCTTCGTCTTCCTCCTCACCTTCTTGTTCACCCTGCACTCTCACATACGAGTCCATTGACTGCTGTACTCTAACACTCACTACGTAAAAAAAAACTAATCACACATGAGTCCTCACTACCATACGTCACTAACCAAACTATCCAGCATGCCCAAGGCTAACATGGTCAGCAGACATACCTAAGTATACACACTCACATAGCCATGGCGCCGTAGTCCGTTGTCCTTGTCTAACATTTTCACGAACTCGTCCAAACACCCTTCACCACTGCTGCACTTCAGCAGCTTCTACGCACACTGTCACGCCGTCCAAACTGCTGCAATAACATTCCAAGCTTTTGATCAGTAGTAACTCGGTACACCAACTGACGAACAAAACACGCCAACCCCAACACTACCAATCGTTGCACCTTCTCTCACACATCAACAAACCACATCTACGAACAGCAAGTCCCACATTCAACCAGCTACCAAATTAGCGTAACAGCTTACAAGCTGACTTGTCCAAGCTGCGAACACCCGCCACGATCCTCACTGCAACTGCAGCAGCCGTGGCCAACACAACATCGATCATTAAGCTACACTCCATAGGCCAAACTCATATGCAACAACAATTGTTCCATCCTCCCAATCAAATCATAGCAATATTGAACATGGCACTTGTGAGATGCATGACAGCACTCATCCTCACCACTGACAACTAACCAGCGCCTCCCTAACATCTTCTTTCTGCAGTTGAATCTAACTTCGAATCGGTACTGCCCGGCACAACAAAATCTGTTGCATGCACTGCTTTTATGCCAACAATACCTGTCCTTCGTCTAGCACACAAGCAACAAGCCCCTCTCAAATGCCCATGCCGCTATACGCGTAGCAGTACGTGATGTCCATTGCTGATCTGTCCACTGCTGCTCCATCCTCGCCTATTCTGTTCGCAACACACACGACTCCACTGCATTCCCCTAACCGATAGCACAAGTTACCCACTGCAGTCCCTTGACTAACGACGCATACTCCATACACTTCTGCACACAAAGCATTGCATACGGCACTGCTCTTTCAGCCGAGCAACAATTAAGTTCGGTTCTTTCTTTCTTTTTTATTTTTATTTATTTATTGTTTTTTTTATTATTATATTATTATTTCCTTAGTTAGTTATTATTGATAATGTAATGTAAGTGGATTTACACATATTAGATTAAGAGATTTTATTTTTTGTCTTAGTCTTTTATATATTGGTAGTTGTTTAATGATATATGTATATATATTAGCTTAGGTATTTTTTTTTAAGCATCAAGGTTTTAGGATTTCCTCACTAAGAAAAATTCATTTTTTCAACAAATAAAAAGCCCCGTTTTTAAAAGATAGGTTTTATAGAGGACTTTTTTATAAAACAAAAACACTTAAGAGTTAGGTACCTTTTGGATTTTTTTTTTATAAACTGAATAAATTAAAACGTAAATCCAATAAGTTTTTCAAAAAATTAAAAAAAAACCAACATACTATAGATTTTGGAAAAAGCTATGGTCGTCTGATCCTAGCTAGTAAATACATAGATACCTTTGAGGCGACGTTAAAATCTGTAGAAATTTAGATTTTTTTTTTCTTTTGGCATTTATTTTTCTTAACAATATAAAAGGGTGGGGGGGGGGGGTTGTAATTTAGAAGAATAAACTTAATTTCTGAAAATAGATAGTGATATCTGTTAAGGTTTAATAAGTTAGCTTTCGAATTTAGAACCCTTTAGTTTTTTATTCAAATTAAAATCAAAAACTGATAACCAAATTGTAATCAATTCACCCAATTGATTATGATTTCTATTTTTTTCCTTACTCTGATCAGGTAGTGACTCCAAGAATTTTTTAATTAAAAAAACTGGAATTTCCTAATTTAGAATTTCCCAATTTTTCTAGTTGAGGATTAATACTAAATGGGTTAGGGTTTAGTATTAATCAGAAAATAAGAAATGAAATTAAAATAAAAAAACGAAAATTCAAGCTCGACACTCATGAATTGATATAATTAAAGCAAGCACAAGTTAGCCTATCCTTTTTCTCCATAATCAATGGCCCTAACCTCCTAATTGCCTTAGTGTGGAGTGGTTCTTGATAAGGTTTATTTTTTGAAAAACTTCTCTCAAATGGCTTAATGGGGGTAACAAGGGATAAAAGTGTTAAGGGAGTGAAATGAATGCCTATCATTCTTTCAATTCGTGTATCACATGCAAGATAGACTTCCTTTAAGTAACATCTTCACTTTCATGTCTCTCAGCTCTCATGTTTGTTTTAGAGTCAACGTTTAGGATTAGGGTTTACCTCTTGTCATTCTAAACTCTTCAAATAATGAGATACTTTTGTTAATTTGATAATGAAACATTTTATGTTTTGTTTTCCCTTATCTACCCTAGTCTCATTATATAAGACTAGATATTATGTGATGCCCTAATGGGCCACATGCCCCTTTGCCTTTAAAAAAAAAAAAAAATTGCCCTTTTAGACTCAATTAAAGGGGTCCTTTTTGCCCCTCATCCCAAGCTCATTTATAGTGGAGACAAACTTTGTATTTGATTTTAACATTAGAGTGGGTAGGTTAGTTTTCGTAGAGTGAGTGTTTAGGACCTTCTAGGCTTGGAGAGAATTAGTGTTAATGGACAAAGCTCTAGGTGAAGTTAGTAGGCCATGTATTTAAAGTTTTTTTTTTAGCTCAAAGTGGGTTGAAATAGATGGGAACATCTGTGGTTTATGTTTGAGCTTTTGTGTTTAGGGCTTTTGAAAAAGTCTAATAGTGGGTTTCTCTTCAAGGATTGTGTTTGGCTTAGGCTTTTTTTGGGGATGAGTTATGTCTCTACCATTTTTATTTATTAATTTCCAATGTGCTTTTCCCTTTTGCCCCTTAGTATCAGGTTTAACTTATGGGCTACACAATGCTTTGAGCTTAGAATGAGTAAATATTGGGATTAGGTTTAGGGTGGAGTCGTTGTTGTTACTTGTCTTAACTTAAAAAAAAAAAGAACAAAAGAGAAAGCTAAAAGCGACATGATGAGGATGACAAAGCTACAAAAGGACAATCAATAATTGAAGGGATATAATTTTACAAGAAGAGTGTCTAATGTTACAAAAATTTGAGCAGGGAACAATATAGGAATAACGGCTATTTACAAATCATAAGTAACAAATGTTTACAATGTGAAGGATTTTTATTTATCTTTTTTATGTAAACATGGGTTATTGAACAAATTTCTGATACAACAAGTATAAAAAAAAAGTAAATAAATACATAAATAGTATGTAAGCAAAGCACACCCATAGCACACCCATGCCAATGTAGGACTGGCAATTGGATAAAAAAGAAAATAGAGTTATAACTCTATTAAAATCAATTGAGTACACATTGTTAGATCCTTATTGGGTTTATAATCTTTCTATAAGTATAAACGTGAATAAAGCGTAGAGAAAATTTTATAAAGACAAAATAACTTTTAATGGTTTATAAGGGAAATTTTTTTTTACATGGAAAAAAAAGAAGAAGAAAATACATGGAAAATTTTATATGACCAACATGTCACACGAGAAAATAATAAAATTGCTACTCCTTACTTATGATATATATATATATATTTTTAAAAACGTTGTATTAATATTCATTTGCTTGCCCATAAAAAATTTTAATACAATTTAGTAGGTTCAATCTTAAATCTTGTTATACTACTTTTTATTTATAAAATGAATAACAAGAAAATACATAATACCTATATTACAAAAATAATATAGGAGCAACCATATAATACACAAAAAAAAAAAAAACGAAGATAACAATATATATACAACAAAGTATAGTATAAAATTAATGCAATATGCTACAAACGTATGCCATGCAATAAAGGTAAGTAAATATTAAATTATAAGAATAGAATCATTATGAACCTGTAGTCAAGGAATACACTTATATATATGTAGATTGAAATAAAAAAAAAAAATAAAGCTCATGGACACTTATATATAAGGGTATTGATTCTTTTAATTTCCTTTTTTTGTTTTTTTATAGAAAGCTTAACCAATCGTGGATTATCAAATTTTCCTATAATTTAACAATGACTAACCCTTTTTTTTAAAAAGAAAAATGATGTAAGAGGGTGGAGTCTATAGGTCTTAGGCCTTGTAACTTTAAGCATTTCAAGAGAAAAACCTAATGGGTTATATTGAAGCATGAGTAGGCTCGCTTATTATCACCAAGTGAGGATAAAGATCCCAATGACTTGAGGGTTATATAATGGCGGCTTGTCTTAAGTTCCTAAGGTAGCCTAGGTCTAACCATATTTAATCACACAAACGATTTTTTCTTTTTTTAAAAATCCCTAAATCCCTAGTAACAAGCCCATTGGGCCAAGCTTTTCTTAAAGGCTTACATCTCTAAAACTCAATTAGTACAACTATATTATAATATATAGATAAAAGGAAATAAAAAACGAAAGCCAATCAATTAATTTTTATTTTTACATGGCTAGCCCACTAATGTTCTCAATAGAGTTACCAATTCTATTGAGCCCTATTTCGATTTTTCTTAATTTAACTTATATTAAGCTAGCCCGCTTAATATAGGTTATTCAACATAAAACTAAGGAAAAACATTTTTCTTTGAAAAAATATTTTGTTTTGGAGTTGTCAACCAGTTAAGTTGGTAAGAAGTTAAATTAGGGTTTTAGATAGGAAAACCCTAATTTAACTACTAGTTTGCAAATATTTTAAAACAAATTATTTTTTAGAAAATTAATTAGAAAACTAAGTTTAGTTGCTAATTTTATTAATACTAAGTCACCATGTAAAGATAAAAAAAAAAAAAAAAAACTAATGGGCTTTTGGTTTTTATAATTTTTCTAAAAATTCTAAAATATATATAGATATGTAGAAGTGTAGTCAAGATGAATTTTTAATATTTTTTTATTACTAATTTTCTATAAAAAACATTAAAAAAAGTTATATATTTTTTTATGATTACCCTAGAGGTGTTTACGTACCCACTAATCAAGATTAAACTAACTGTAGCTCTCATTTTTTTTTTTAGAAAAGATTTAGTGAGTAGATTTTTTAAAAAAGAAATTGAGTCAAATTTACGTTAATTATTAAATTATTATTATTTAAAAAAATACCTAAAAAGATCTAACTTTACGAATCTTTTTAAAAAAATACTTAACTAACTAAACTTTTGAAAAACTTGAGTTAGATTTTATTTTAAAAAAAAATCACTACGTGTAAAAAATTTATCTTTTTTGAATTCTAAATGCATGATATACTAAGATAAAATCTAGATACATATTTTCTTCGAAGATATGAATCTCGAAGAAAAGATGCACAACTTTTCAAAAATTTGTAATTTGGGGTTTAAAAAAATGCAATTTAACTAAAATTTATCCAAAAAAATTAAAAATTATCTAAAAATTGTAAAACTCATTAACTTATAGACTATTAAAATTTATTGAAAAAACTTGCATTAAAAAAAAAGGTTAGTAAAATAAAATGATTAATTAAAATAACAAAATAAATAACTAACTAAAATAATTTATTCAATTACCTAAGTGGGTTGGATCATGCACATGATTGCACTGGACTACTGATCTTATTGTGATCGTCTAGATTGTGTAGATATGGACGCGTATGCTGGTCGACGTCATTGATTGTAGACATGTACGTACTGCTGAAATTGTGGCGTGAAGTGCATACATGTGTGTAGGATCGTGTGCTGATTGTGGATTGGTGAAGTGTAGTGTAGTAGTGAAGATAGTGTATACAAGCCGTATTGTGTTTTGGACATAGACTGGTGAAGTGAGCTATTACCGTAGGTATCTAGTTAGTGTTTCATGCGTACATTAGAGTGTGATTAGTTGTGCATTGGATAGTGCAGGGCAGTGGTGTGTGTGTTTTTGTGAGATCTGAGTGAGAGTGTTGTATATATAGTGAGGCTGTGTGTGTGTGATTGAGTGTGATGTGAGGACACGTGTGCATGACTAATGTGAAGGTTATGAATAGCGAGTGAATTGTGAAGACAGTGGCGTATAGGATAATGTTTGACTCGATGAGTTTATTCCAATTGTGAAAACGTCCAAAAATTTTACAGTTGACACCACTATTTATAGACTATTAATCTGAATTTTTTATTATGAAAATTCAATCTTAACAAACCTAATATTGATAAGATATAATCATACCTAATTTGGATTCATTTAAGATTTAATCTAGTTTCTAGAAAACCCACATTTATTTGGGCTTTCTATCTTGGGCTCAATTTAGTCTACCTTAATTTAGCCCAAAATACACACTAACGCATATAATAAATCTTAAGTCTATTTGGCCTAATATAAATTAGATAATAATTTGATTTATATTAGACTAAAAAATATTTTAATGAAACTTAACTATTTAAGACTCAGAATTTATTAAATTAAGCATACATCTTTAACTATTGTCTAATCCGACCCTAAATGACTCGACTCAACTCGATACTTTATATATTTTTATTTTTCTTTCAATTTTCTTTTTTTTATTTTATTTTTTATTCTTTTTAACCTGGATTAATAAAAAAGAATCATAAGGGTAACAAAAATGAGGTATCTATAGCTATTAATATCCACCATTATTTTCATGACCTCGAAATATGCGATCCTTGCCTTTATGATCAAGGTATCCTATCCATATCTTTGTCAAAGAAAGAGATAGAAGTATCTAGTTTTTGTCTCTTCGCCCTTACTGCTAACACCTTAGATGGGGTGTTAATTGAGCTACTGGTGCTCGGTCGACTCCTAAGATATTGCCCTTCAACTATTATATTGATAAAGCCATTAAGGGCATGGTCATTGTGATGGTTAGTGTTCTGCTTTGGTTAGCACCATCGATTCGCCACCTCTAGGATGCGTGGTCTTCATGTCATCAGAACAATTGTTGTTCTTCGGTTTGGCTACATACTTATTGAAGAAGCCCCACTGAATGGCATATTCAATTGCATTCATCAGTTGGCAGCATTTGCCAATAGTATGGCCATGATCATCGTAGAATTGGCAGTACATATCTAAGTTCCGATGGCTAGGGTTCCCCTTCATTTTCAGGAGTCTTTACAGCAAGTTCCTATGCTTCACCTCGGAATAAACCTAGGCTATGGGTTTATTTAAGGTAGTATGTTACGTATAGATAGGAGGGGGGAGCGGGTCTCACTCGACTCGGCACTTCTTCTTTCCTAAGCCCTCCCCCTCCAATTTGCTCAGTAACCTTTTGCCAAGGTGATCCTTCACGGATAATTCTTTCTTGTCCTGCTTTTCACCCAACCTCTCTTGATCGGCATTACACCTAGCGTGAATGTTGTCCTCTTGGTTGATATACTTCTAGGCTTTATTCTAGAAGTTGGCTAAGGTCTTCAACTTGCTCTTTGCAAGTGATCAGAAGAAGCCTCCTAAAGGTTAGATGCCAAATTGAGTGGCATGGACAGTAACTCCCTCATCTAGTTAAGGGATCTTGACTACGACATTATTGAATTAGGTTACTTAGTCGCATAAAGATTTGCCTTCGCTTTGCCTTATCAAGTACAAGGATGACGTGTCCTTGGACGAGGGCTTACTAGCCCTGAAATGAAGGTTGAATGTCCGTGCTAACTCATCAAAAGAGCTTATTAAGTTTTTGGGTAAGTGGTTGAACCGTGCCTAAGTTACTTTCCTCAGGGTGCTTAGGAAAGGCTTGCACATTATAGCGTTCCCATGAACATGAAGGTTCATGAGGGTACAGAAGTGGAGGAGGTGATCATCTTGGTCTTTTGTATCGTCATTTTGGTACAAGGACAAAAGCTTGTTATTAGGGGACAACACTTCGTCCTGAACACCCTTAGTGAAGGAGGTTATGTTGATAGCAACTATCTTAGCATCGCCAGTTGCTTTCCTCCCTTATTGCTCTAAAAGCCTCTTGACAATTGTACAGAGCTCATTGAGGTCAACATCGTTTGTTGGATAAGCTCAGTGTATTGCTAATTGAGCTAGTACTTCCTATTAGTCAAATATTTGCTTGTTACTAACTAGAGCTTGATTGTGGGTGGTTGCAGACCTTGCTGGCTATTGCTGTAGTGGGGGATCAAGTTATTGATCCTTTCCATTTTACGGCCGTTATTGGTGGTTCTGCTTAATGTAGGTATCAGAGGCTTTGAGGGTGGGGTGTAAGTTTGCTTACTGCACCTCTTGACTTCCTCAAGGTAAGTGTAAAGTATCCTGTTTTGAGCTGTAAGTTCCTCAACCAAGCATTTCGAGCATTCTAAGTGCTCCTCCAGTGTTGCCCTTGGGAGGGGATGGTTCTCTACGAGTTTGTTATTCATTAATTGGTGGTTTTCCTGTTCATAGTGATGAGATATGATGTCCAAGAATTGGTTATAGGAAATGTGCTTAGTGTGTTTGTGGTTTTTTGTGTAGGAATTCTTTTTCCCATAAACAGTGTCAAATGTCGTCTCAAGGTATTTACAAGTAGTGATTAGGTTTTGCGTGTGGTAAGTCTACAAAATAGAACATTGTAAGGGGACGCTGGGGTTTTGTCTGGCAAGGCCATTCTGATGCTTAAGTCAGTAATGTACTCTAGAGAGTAAGGGATGCTTGAGTGTAATAGGTAGGCTTTAGTGTGTAAAATGTAGAAAGCCTTATAGTTAGGTGATAGACTAGTATTTATAGTAGAGCCAGGAGCCGAGCCGAGTCGAGCTGATAGCTGGAGGAGAATTAGTGGGAAAGATTCTTTCTTGCAAATGTGGGAAAGTAGGCTCATGGTATTTGATGTGTTCCATATATACTAAAAGTGGGTGTTAACTTAGTCTCTTATCCTTATTTTGCGTCTTTTAGCTATTAAAGAGCTTCTTAGGCCCGGTCTAGCTAAGCTTAGGGCTTGAGCCCAGGGTGACAAGCCGTAAGTGGTGAGGTGTGTCAAATCTAGACTGGTTTGAGAGGTTTATGTTCAAAGAACCCTATCAATATGCTCATTTTAAAATTATTACTTAGTAATTTAATTAAAATTTTATCACAAAAAAATCAACTCTAAAGAAAATTATTAAATTCATAGAATGGCTAATAATATGGATATATTTGTCTAACCTATCTCTCTCTCTCTCCTCTCTTCCTACTTATCCTCCCCCCCCCCACTTCACATTTCCCACTTTATTCTCTTACTTCTATATACAAAATAACTACAAATTTTTTTTTCTCCCTCATAAGTCATCAAGTCGTCATTAACATTCATATTTTATATTTGTATTACCTATATCTTTTCTTTCTCTCTTTAATAGATAACTTTTTCCATTCTCAAATTTCTAAGTATTTACATTTTAAAGAAAATATATGTTAAATGTACAATGAAGTCTAAAACTTTTATTTATTTATTTATTTTTAAGTAAATAGAGGCATAAAAATATTGTTGCATATATCAATTTAAGTAACTAAGTAATGGAATAAAGTGAACTATATCGATTTATTTTTTTTAAAACGATGTCATTAGCACACATATCGCAAGTGCACAATTTGCTAGTCATATATTAATATGTATTTATAATTTGATTGTAGAAATTTATGTACAATAATGTCCATGTACTATAATTTGGCTATATAAGGTTATTACTATATATTAATATATATTACTATAGTTTGATTGTAGAGGGATATAATTATGATTGTTCATTAATGTGTATTTACTATGGTTTGACTATATAGGTTTACCAATATACAATAGTCATAATTAAAGGTATGCACCCGGTTAGTTTGGCTCGAAACCAGCCTTAAACTGCCGGTTCACAGGTTACTAATTAGTTGAATTGGGCTTGGCTCTTAAGGCTATAGGCTTAGGCTAATTCATGTAAACTACTAGTTAAAGGATTGGTTCATAAGCTTTTGAATCGTATCCTTTTTTATTTTTTTAATTTTTTTTCAGATTTAATTTTCCATATTTTCATCAATTACTATTAATAATTTATTGTTTACTCATGTACCCAAATAATTCTAATACTTTATATGTATATGTATGACACGTGAATGATTCACTTTAATTTTTGGTTGAAATTTTTTTTTATTTCCAAATCATTTATTTGGATTGCATGAGTGTGATGGTGTTTGTTTGTTTGTTTTTTTTTAAATTGAAATTTGGGCATACCCAAATTAACGAGTTAGCCCACTAATTCAAGGGCCCCCGAGTTGATAGTTCTTTAAGGCTAAACCGCCTAAGCCAAAGGGCCCGACGGTTTGTCAATTGATTTAAACTCATCCCTATCCGGGTTAAGCCGGTTCACGGTTCAAAATTGACCCTTACATAGGTTTAGTCATAATAATCATTATTATATAGTAATGTTCGACTCTATAGGGATATAATTATAATATAAAGCAATATGCACTTGGTAAAGGAAAGGAAAGTTAATAAAAGGTTGTTTCATTTAGTATATACACACATTTTTTGGTAGGGGTTATTTAGTATTAAATCAGTAGAACCCGTGATACGTGTAAAAAAAAATGCAAAATTGTATGAAATTTGAGACGACCATAATTATGATTGTAATGAGACATTGCAATCTCTCCCATAATATATATTTTTTCAATCTCTCCCATAATTATGATTGTTCATTAATGTGTATTTATTATGGTTTGACTATAATATTTTAAAAATTAACCCATATATTTGATAGAAGATGTCAAAGAACAAAAAAAAAAAAAGATAAGCACATTCCATATAGACTATATACAAACTAAAAAAAAGAGAGAGAGAGAAAAAGTCATTCTTATTAAATTCTCGATATTGTAGTTTTTACCTCAAACCTCTACAAAACCACCGTGCTAAAGAAATTTTGGGATGTTATAAGCAACCTCTTTTTTTTTTTTTTTTTTTTGCCTTTTAATTTAGTAGACATTCCTTTTCACCTAAAGATAATAATATTTAGTGAAAATTAATTAAATTAGAAAAGTCAATATCTCATTAAATATGTGAATACCTTAAGGGAAAAAAAGGATGTAGGACTGAAGATATAAAGAAATATAAAAAATGAAAAATTGTAAATTTTTCGAGTAATAAGAAATATTGTAAATAAAAGAAAGTGGCGTTAGATAACCATTCCATTCTTGCCATATCTCTATCTGAACATTATTATCAAAATGTTGTAATGAGACATTGCAATCTTGCTAAATAAAAAAAAAAAAAAAGCAACATGTGATTGCAATCTTCTAAAAAAAAAAAATGCATAAGAAAACATTGATGTCTTTTAATTATCTTGTGATAAGTAAACTTTCTAATGATGGAGAAAATATGGATCAATCAAAAGATTATGGGAGAGATTGAAAAGTGGAATTTATTTTGATTCAAATTTTTAAGAATTTGAATTCTTGATGGGAGTTAATGTGAGTGGGAATTGTAATTGTTGTTAATGGTAAATGTAATGACATCATAAACTAATGACTTAAATGAGTCTTAAAACACCTATTGATAACTACAATTATGTATAATCTTCATATACTCTCATTACAAATAGTTGATTATATGATCTAAATAAGTTTTCTATAGCACAACTTAACAAATCTCTCTTAACATAAGAAGGATTACCACAATCTGGATAATCCATTAACTAGCCTAATTGTCAAATCTGTAGATATTACAACACCAACCGTTATGCAAATTATATCCACACTCATCATATGAATAAAATAATATGTTATCATTATCACGTAAAATCATACAATCCTAAAGAGAGAATTATAAAACCCATTATAAAACTACTCGTAGACATACACTTATGCAACACTTGTATACATGCTTACAGTTTTAATAAATGCAACAAACATATTCATTGTGATATAATATTTAATCCAAACACACACAACATAATCCTATTGAGTTTAGGGTTTGAAATACTTAGGTTCCACTTTTCAAATGTATTAAAACTGTAGCTTAGCACTTGCCACAACAACTAGGCCCATAGATTCATTAAACATGAAACTCATATCCAAAAATCTTGCAAAAGGATCATCGTCTCTTTAACACAATAATCGTCTTATATGAAGTTCCTCACTTGTTATCCAATTTGAGTCCATCTACAACTTCTAATTAGCATCCCACTCATTGATTAGTCACTTCTTTTCTACTAGCTAATCATATCAAACTTGACTACCTCATTTCGAAAACTTGCTAAGTCATCATAGTAACCTTAACACATAATTTAACCACTTTATTCAAGAGTTTGGGACTACTAACCTCTTGTCTATTTATTAGTACAGTAGTACCATAACACGCACATACAACACACAACAACAAACTATGTTCTTGATAAATGGCTCAAAAACCTAATAGAAATACGAGCAAAATCAACATCTATAATTCTATCATTAAGACAACAAAGGCATTAGATTTTCTATCGGGAATAGGAAGAAATTACTAAGTTGCGTGATAGATCATTTGTCTCTTCTTGTGTGTTCTAGCAACATATCTTGATTCCTTAGCCTATAAAATGTTAATAAGAGCTTTTAAATCTTTTTAGCAAGATAGGATTCTTGAATGGACGAGGGAGAGTTCTTACCTATTGATGCTACAGAGAGAATCTTATGCACCTAGGGTTGTTGGCTTCTGAGAGAGAGAAGAGGAACTTTGCACTCTTTCGATTAATACTAGAGTCTATAAAGCAACAAGAAGTTAAACCTAAGAGACGAAGCAAAGCACCCTTATGTCCTTGTTTTTAAATTCAATATTCCTAGTAAATATTTTATTCAAGGTTGTTAATAAATTCTGGTTTCCTATTTTAGATTCATCTTAATTTATTTTTCTGTTTCATTTCGTCTCCACTTGTCAATGTGTGTGTGTATATATATACACAAGAAGAAGGCCGAATCTTTGGACCCAGTGAGAGACTCAAGTAGGGCCAGTTGAGGATATTGAGTTTGAGATAGCCTCCTCCCGTAGATCAAAAGTGCAGATATGTAGCCTGCCGAATGAGCTTTTCATATTGTTATAACTGTATCTATTTATTAATTATTAAATTTCATTAATTATCATCTTTCTGGGGGTTTCCAATGTCGAATGTGAAGTGAATGCAAGTCAGAATTAGGGAACCGAAAGTGCAAAAAGTAACAAATTAGATGCCATCTCCTTTAATATCTCACTACTGCATCAACCGCCTAATAGTAATTCTTTTCCCATTTCAAATCGTGTTAGTAAAAAAGAGACTCAAAAACTTTCGTTTATATGCTCGTTTCATATTCTACTAAGTCTTTTCAACGAAAATTGATAAAGGTTTTCTCAATCATTTTCCTTTTTATAATTTTTTTCGATGATAAGCAAGTAATTGTCTTATGTTAATTTATATAACAAATCTACCATACACTATACGTGAAGCTACGGATAATAAAAAACTCTCACTTAAAATTTGCTATTCAAAATTTTTACGAATCTATACTAATAAAATAGAAATGCTGAGTTTTGTTGTAACACTTGTATATATATTAAGTTAACCCTACTATTATGACAATAATAATTATTGATAAAACTCTTTTATTTTTTTTTTCACGATTTTTGTCTTTTTTTTTTTCCCCTTTTATGAACGTAGTCTATTGGGTAGTTGCCTTCTTTTTTGCTATATGTTACGCTCCCATAATTCTGGTCAATTGTCATCCATTATCTCCATAATTTAATAATTTTCATTTATTTCTAATAGCAAAATTTATATGATTCCATATCATAAGTTTAATGACTGCTCACATGTATATCAATTAAATTATTATTTAATATCTACTTTTGATGTAAATATTTTTGTTTTGAAAGTCATATCGTAGGTGCATTTTTGTTAGTAGTAAATGTAAATCTGTACAAGGCTTGTTTCGAATGATAAATCGGTTCAGTTCAACTCGGCTCGAAAATGGCTTGGCTCAAACCGCTTCTTGAATTGTTGAGCCATGAAGGCTCAGTTAATTCAAGGGGTTGGAATCACCCAAACTGACATGCCGGCCTGGCATTGAATTGGTGGGTTAGTCCGATCAATTCATCTCATTGAAAAAAAAAAAAAGAAAGAGAGAGAAGAGAGGACATTAAGTCAGAAAAAAAAATTTTATGATATCTATTAGTTCATGATATGTCAAAACTACCTTTTTTATGATAATGAAAGATAATTTTCTAAAAATAATATTATTAAACTAATAATAAAGAACTAATTATAAATTGATTATGTATTAAGGATGAATAGAAATTCAATTCAAGTTAATATAAGTCCTTTTTATAAAATTTATCAAATGTTAAAAACTTGAATATAAAGAAAAGATAAAATTTGAGGGGAAAAATAATAAAAATATTGAAATTATATTAAGTTGGAAATTAATAAAAAATTCAAAATTATTAATGAATTAGTACAATTTAAAAAAAAAAGAAGAAGAGAAAGGAGGTCATGTTTACGAAAAAAATATACAAAAGTTAGAACCATATCAAATTGAAAATTAATAAAAAATAAATAAATATAAAAAAATGACTCGAAAAAATGACTAGGAAAACTAATAATAATTTAGTCTTTATCTGGTTCGTAAACTAATGGTTTTGAGCTAGGTTTGAATTGTTTCGCTTGATAAGTAAGGAAACAATTGAATGATTTTACTATTGAAATTTTTAAATTTATATATATATATATATATATATTATTTTATTTGAAGGACATATATGATTGGTGTATTAAAAAGTACAAAATTTCTCGTTAGAACCTACCCTAGTTATTATACTTTTATTAAGTGCATGAGTCTGAGCATAGCCAAGGACGAAAATTCTTATATTCTTTAAATCGCGAGAGTTCGATTAGATTCACATATCTAACTAGCAAGGTGGCCATGTTGCGATGAGCCACGTACAAATAATTCCTTTTAATTAGGCTAACAAGTATAATGGAATATATCTTGAATTTTCACAGAACCTAGATTTTGAAACGACTGAGCATCTATTCCATTCGAAGATTTGGTACCGATGAAAGGTAGATTGGTGCTATCTGATCAGTCAATCAACTAGCCAAAATCAATCAACCAAATGACGTTGTTGAGTATTATGCATAAAAACGAGCATCACATGAGACAATAAAAGAAAAAATTGCAATTGTAGATATACAAATTCGTCGATGCGTGCAATATGTTTGCTGTGCGCTTATTAACTCGCTTCATATAATAGGGGTAGGGATAATGCTTTGATTACTTTTCCATAAAGGAGATTGGACGGAGTGAGATCAAAGACGATAAATATCAAATAGTCGTATCGTGGTTAAAAGGTGATTAAGGAAAAAAATGTTAAGGTAACATTTAGTTGTAAGAATTGTATTAAATAAAAAGAATTAGATAAGATAAGTATAAATAGAACATGATAAATATAAATTTATTATATTATGTTTATTTTATATAATATTGAATATAAAATTTTGTATTAACTTTTATTTGGTATATCTATAGTTATTATATTTTGATATTTATATCCTTAACATTGTTTAATATATATTTTAATTATATTTTTATATTATTTGAAATATGTTAAATTTGGAGTGAAAAAGTAAAAAATGATAAATTTAGAGAAATATTTTTTAGAGTGCAAAATATTTTTTATTTTTATTACGTGACTTTCATTTTTATATTATAATGTAAATGGAATAATATCTTTGGTTTTTACTCAATCTATCAGTTTAAATTTTGTTTAGTTACTAGACTAAGTTATAAGTTAAATTTAAGATAAATTTTTTTATTCAATTTAGTACTTATAAAAATTATAACCAAACTCTATCTTAATTTATGTTCTTGAATATTCTTTCAGTTATATGCTGAGAGAAATTGAATGGGTATTTTTAGGACGACGTGGCCGGTAGCCATCCTTAAATTGCTTAACCATCAATTGTTTGGTCGATTGAGGTATGCCCATAACAAATGGGGCATTTGAAGGGGAATAACGACTATAGGATTCCATAAAGGAGCTTGATGAATGTGGAAAGATCCATGATAATGGGAATTAAAAAAAAAAAAAAAAGATTATTGATTGACACTGAAGTTTTGTTGAGAAAAATTAGATATGCCCATATCAATTTTAATAGGTCTTATTAAAAACTTTCTAAAACATCCTAAATTAATATCTAATTAAGCATATCACACTACTATAATTTAAACAATTAGCCTTATAAGTACAAAAAGAAATATCATCGGTCATAAGCCTGTAGTAGTGTAATCTAATGAGTATACACAATTTTCATCCTTAATAATCTATGGAATACTTAGCCATAAGCTTTATCAAATAGTCAATTAAGTTGCAAAATATTTCAAAACTGGTAAATAAGTTCCAGTTCATATCTTGCGAATTATGATTATATAAGATATCACCTGGAAAACACCATATATGGTATGCTAATAGAATTGCATATTTTTCCGTCCCAAAAACTTTTGATTCATCAGAAAAATGTGAACAAAGGTGCTGATCATTGGATTTTAGATTTAGCGAAAGGTTTTATGATTGAAATTCAAATTTCCAGAAATCAAATATTACTCGACGTAGACAAGAGCTTTTTTGTCCTTTTCTAACTATTTTATAAAGAGCTTTTTATACGTCAACCTTAAATTGGCTTCTAATTATGGGCGTTGTCTCACATGTAGCCACCTCAGGATGACACCAATCTCCATCTTATTGGGCCACACTTTTTCCAAACACCAAGAAAAAAGAATATTCGAAATTTCCAAATTCTTACCTGCTGACAAATACTTTTTTTTTTTTTTTCGCCAAATCTGCCGATAAATACTTCCTTAATTAAAAATGTTGCATGTCAATTAACCAACTAATCTTCTAGGTTTCCTATTCAAACTAGGAAGGAGTAACGACAGTTTAATTATGTTATTTTTTATTTTAAAAACCTTGGTTCATCTAATTAACTTAATAATGCTCGAATATCTTCCATAAAAATGATTAATGATAATAAGGTTGGGATATCTTTTTTTTTTTTTTTAGCAATCCAAAACATATATTCTCGGAAGTTAAAAAAAGAAAAAGATAGAACTAGTTGTATGTCGAGGTAAATATATTTTTCACTAATGCTTTTATAAAAGTTTATATTTGTTTTACATTCAGACATACATACATATATATCTATTTATATGGGCCAAAATATCTTACGTATCCAAATAAAATAAAAGGGTATACCCGGAAGTACATGCAACTGAATAAACTTAACCAAGGCCAAATCTTGTCGTTTGCATCAATTTGTTTTAAGTGTGTCGATTGCTATTAGTTAATACAAGTAAAAAATATTAGTATTGGTGTTATTAGTGTATAAACAATAAATAATAGTGAAAAGTAAACCTGTGTTGTTAGTGTATGAAAAATAAAAAAGAAATACCGTACGTAATTTCCCTTCCATTTTTGCACAAAAGCATATGAACTGTAATTTTCCTTTTTTTTTCCTCCATCTTAGTATGCCTAATAGCAAATACTGTATATTATTTATTTATTTATTATTATATTACTATAATTGATGCCTTAATTTATTATATGCGTTTAATAGTATATTAAAAAATTATTGAAATTTTATATGACAAAAAACAACTCAGAAAAAGGCAAGAAACATAAATGCATATTTATTAAAACGGAACAAACCGGAATAAATCTTCATAAAGAATCCGCTCTCTCTCTCTCTCTCTCTCTCTCTCTCTCTCTCTCTCTCCCAGCGTTAAACCTGTGTGGGAACCACTCAACCTTTTAGTGGTAAATCCATCATATAAATACACCCAACGTCGCACTGGTCGCTTCCAGTCCCAGTTTTCAAGCTGAGGATTTTCCGTCAGTTTCTGGAGAAAATTCTTTCCCAAATCAAAGGGAAAAAGAAACAAGAATCATGGTTGTTAGGGTTGATTCAAATAACAAGACCCCAAATACTATAAAATTCGTTTGCAGCTATGGAGGGAAAATACTGCCTCGTAAATCGGACGGCGAGCTCCGCTACGTCGGTGGTCTCACAAGAATCTTGGCTGTCGATCCATCAATCTCCTATGCCGGTACTTTATACACTTGCCCTAATCTTTTAATTTTTTCTATCTTTTTCCTTTTTCAGTGTAAAAAACATGGTTTCAATTCTAATTTATGCTACATACTTGACAAAAAATAGTGCACATGCCTGTTTAATTGAAAAAAAAAATAATAATAATTCCTTTTTTGTAAATGTGATAATCTGAATTTCTGTTTAACCTTTTACCAAATCATGCATGGATTTCTTGGGTTGTATCGGTAAGGCAATTGTTATTCACCTCCTGCTCTTACTCTTCAGAAACGTATGCATTATATTTAATCGAAAATTTTACCTCGGACCGTAGATTCGCGGAAAAAAATATCGAAATTGTAATGATTACCTCGAATTTAAAGGAAAAATGGTAAAGATTGCCCTCTCTTTAGTGTTAAGCATCGGAACTTATATGATTTTGAAAATTTTCAATACTCTACATTGTCGGGTAGATTCTAGGATGGTTTCAAATTCTACTCATAGTGTGAGTGTCAGAGTTAGAGCAATGAAATAGCTCCACACTAATGATTAAATTACAATGATGCATTTATTCTAAAGATTTTAGTACGTTACATTAGTTTTAAGTTTCTATCTATACAGTTTTCGAGAATAATCGATTATTTTAAGAAAATGTTATGAAGATGACGTGGATGGATTAGCGATACGCAGGAACTTTTTTGTTTTTTTTACCTAGTGAATTATTTTTCTCCTTGCAGAGCTTATGGTGAAACTTGAGGAATTCTGTGGATTCTCCGCTACTCTGAAGTGCACATTGCCAAACGGGGACTTGGAAACCTTAATCTCGATTAAATCCGACGAGGAGCTACAAGCTATTATCAAAGAACACGAATCCTCGTCTTCTCCAAGACCTCTTAAAATCAGGGCTGTTCTGTCTCCGCCTCAGTCAATCAAATCGGCGTCACCCACTTCGTCGACGACAACGTCAAGCGCGGATTCATACTCTCCTCATCGTTATTGCGAGGCTCCAAGATACTCGACCGCGGAGTGGAGCCCCCGGTGGAGCTTCTCATCGCCGTTGGGGTCTCCGGTTGGGTACTATAATCCGAATGTTTCAGGCTGTGGTGTTCATAGGCATCCTAGTGACATGCGGTGCGGTTATTACTTCAAGAATTACCGGCGATAGTTAAAAAAGAGGAAAAATAAATGAAATTCAGAGTAGAAAAATAGAAGCCCTTTTGTTCGGCTACAACTTCATACCTTTTAGGAGCAGGATAAAAATACGATGATGTTGAGGAAAAGTAAAGGATGATGACGACAATGGTATTTGCTAGAAGTAATAGGAATTTTACATACCGAGTTTTGGAATGAATTGTATTCTCCTGACTTTACGTTGGGTGGACTATAAACGCAAAATTGGATACGCCGTTGTAAGGTATTTGATTGTTTCATTGGACAAAAATCTTATAGAGGATTAAAATTGGATTTCCAAATATGGTTTAAAACTCTATAGTACTTAGGTTTTGATTTTGAGATTACAAAAAGATGATTAAATAGAAAACCTGATTCAATAAAAAAAATAATATGTTAATAAAAATATTTACTTTTAATCTATACATCATGTATGTTCTATATGTGTTTTATGTTGTATAACATTTGATTTTCAATTTTTATCCCTTATAAATAATAAGCGTAATCTTTTATTTTACTCTACTTTTTTCTTAATATTATCTTAATTTTATGAATAACTACTTTTATAGGATCGTTTGGATCTTATGGAAACCTACTTCTAAAATAGGGAATAAAACCTTATAAAGTTTTTAGAGTTTTAGAAAACGCTAGGCTCTATAATAGCATGTTTGGATCTATCGGTTGCATCTCTACTGGATTATGGGAATTTATTTTCTTTATTGTATGAATTAAGAACTTCGTTTGAATTTTACTTGTTGAGGTCGAGTGAAGATAAACTCTAAAGAAATTTTAGCCAACACTTGATCAACCAAGAGATGAACATTCCAATGAAGTGTCTCATTTCCACAAAATTATGTGGTATTTAAAGCATTTAAGGCGTGTTTCTGCGTAATAGAAGTTGGAAATCGGTTTGCAACTGTTTTTGACTCCATTCTTTTACCAAGAAAATAAGTCTAGGGGGAACTCTTAATGATCACGTCTCCTAGGCCGGTACTTTTCTAGATGATGTTTGAAAATGAGTTGAATACAGTAGAGGATTAACGAAGTTTTCCATATTGGGCATACACCAAAATAAATATCACTCTCTTCTGAGTCTCAGGTGTCTTAAAAATTTGGACTCCTGTTAGTTAAGTTCTTAGACTTAATTACATTTCGAGAGAATACTGTCAAATTCTAATCACCCAAATTATTTCAGTGTATGAAGTATAATATTCTTGAAGGAAAACATTTTAGTATTCTATCTAGGCTCTTTTTTTTGTTTTTATTTTCCCAACATAATTTCTATTTCATTTTTTATGTTTTGAATACTTCTTATGTATTAAGATAACGTATGAAATAAACTGCTCTTTTAATAGGATTGAGCATATCCGATTTGTCCCTCCAATCTATAGGTAGTGTTGGTCCGTATCTGACTTATGAACCGGCCGAGAAGAAGAAGTGGTTACATAGGTTAGGAATCGATCATGGACCTGCTGGGCCCAACATTAATGCTGAGAATTTCGAAAAGATAAAAAAGAGAAAAATTGGAGAGAGAGAGAGAGAGGAGAATTAAAAAAAGAAGAAGTGGAAATTGAAGTTGACTTGAGCTATACCTGATCATTAGTGAACCAAATTTGAAGACCATGATAGAGTAATTATTATGTGTTCAAAGAGATGCAACAATCTCGTTTATATATAGAGAAGCTAATTGACCAATACTCTATCTAGCTAAGCAATCAAGAGTCATTTAATCTAAGTTATGTTACCACCAATTTCTTTACATTAGATAGATTCCATGCCTCATCATTTTGGATCAAAAAACCGCCTTTAGTATTAGTCATGTTTTGTAATAATGTACACTTCTAACAATTAATAAAAGTTTCTTCTTGTGATTGGAAAAAAAAAAAGAATCACAAAACAAATGTGGGTTAGCAATATGGTAAAAATTAAAAATGGATTTATTTTTAAAGAGGAAGAGAAATTTAGATGATCAGTTAGCCCAAACTCAATGATTTTGATAGAATTGGATTGCATAGAAGCCGCTTATTGAATCTATTCCTATCGATAAGAGATTTTTGACAAAAGCCCAACAAGCCCGAAACGATCACTTTAAAGCTTGGGTTGAGCTGTTTTGGACCCATCCAACCTCTTGTGATTGACTAAACCTAAATCCATATGCAAAGCCTTGAGAATAAACACCTAGGTAAAGTTCAAGACTAGGAAGATCATATGAGCAAACCTCTAAAAAGAGCTCAAAATAGGAACGAAGAGCTCGAAAAAGGTCAAATTAAAGGCTAAAAAGGTTTTGCACTTGAAACATAAGTTTATAGACTTGAATCATATGTCTAAATGTTTGAATTACAGTAAATGCAACAAACAATTTGACATTTATCACATCTAGTAATAGCTAGCTGCCCTTAACTGCCGCACTTCCTAAAAACCAAGACATGGTCTAAGCAGTTAAAAAAGAACATGTAAGCAATTGAAGGGCAATGCCTGAATGATTGAGGAGCGCATCTATAAATAGCTGGCTAGGTTCTTCATTATTCTCTCTCGGCTACTTTTATTACTTATTACTTACTCATATATTATTCAAACACTTTAAACACTCACCTTTCTAACTTAAACATCAGAGTAGATAACGCCGGATAACCCTAGCACATCCTTAGCCTTCCTTTTGTTGTTTTACAAATCACAAGCCCATTTGCGAATCAATTACGAAGGTTTAGTGACAGTAATTCCTATGGATTATACTATTATTTCTTATATTTGTCCTATATATATAGTTAGTATATTACATTACATGTCACCTAATTTAGCAATAACTTTTTTGAAATTATGCCATTGTCATTAAAAAGAAAAAAAAAAGAAAATTTAAAGTTATATGTATGCACATCATATTTAAGTCAAATTTAAAAAAAGTTTTGGGTCGAGAATGGATAATAATGGAAAACTTAAGTTAAATAATTTAATATTCTTTTGTATGATGTGGCGGATTGTTTGTTTTAAAATATTTTCCACATTAGCGGTGTAGACACATAAGTTGCCATTGAATTAAAAAAATGTAGGCTCCACCTCCATTTCAAGGTGGTCGATTTAAAAGACGCAAGGGTGGGGGTACGTTCAATTGTAAAAATTTTTAAGAATGGTCTATGTAGTTAACCTTAAAAGCAAAATCCAACATATATTATAGTCTAATTCTAATTATTTATCCTAATTATATTTTGGGTGCCTTATATTACATATGACCTGTTATAACCACAAACTTTCAAATAGTATACCTTTGTCAACAAAGAAAGAAAGGAAGAAAAAGGGAAAAAGAAAAAGAAAAATATGCTTCATATTTCATTCAAACTCAAAACAAATATCATCCACAACAAGCACAAAAACAAGAGATACACATTAAGCATCTTCACCTAATTAAATAGCATTCTATATATAATCATTTGAGATCACATTCCTCAACATCACCGAAAACCAAACCTATTAGCCAAAGTATCCCATGTCCCTATTAGTCAATGTGGTACTTGTTTAATGCAAGCAACTCCTATTATAAGGATGATTGAATTATAATATATATTATTGAATTACAACTATGTTAAGAGGAAATATTATTTTGAAGATCTTATCTTTAGACATCTATTTATCTCTTTATTAAATTATGATTAAATTAGAAAATAATTTCGTTGTATATTGAAGAAATTATGTCATAATAATGACAATTTATAATTAACTTATTGTAAGTTGTTAAAGGAAACAAACGGGCCTAGTGGAAGATTATATGAAATTATAGCCCCGTATGTAATTTTTCATTGTGAAAAGTTGTGACGATATATATAAAAGTTAGTGATTTTTCACATAAGTATCTTAGTAGAAGACATTTATAATATTTTATGAAGAAGCATGATCCTCTCTCTATCTTTATGTATGTGTGTGTGTTAGCAATATCAAAATTATCAATTTATAAATTTATTTTTTTGGTTAGAATCAATTTAATTATTATCACAAAATCCATCAAGAAGTTGAAGACTTAAAGGGGAGAAATTATACATCCTAAAAGAACAAGGGATCTTAAACGAATAAATGACTCTTCACTTTACAGGATTCAAGAAGAGAAATAACTTTATTTTTATGAATAAAAGTATGTAATTATATCCATCATGTTTATGAAAAAATCATGAATTTTTAAGATTCTATAGTTTATTTAAGCGAACTTATATGTTATATAATTGTTGTCACATCTCAAATTAGTAGAGTTGGTAACAATTGTACAATGTGAACCATCCTATGATAGAAGCTAATCGTCCAACTACTATTATAGACTCATTCTACATAAGGTGTGCTTGATTCAACCACTTTGAAGCATTTGGCTCAACACCAGTTTGTTATAAAAGTGTACTATTATTCTTTCAAAATAACTATTTACATCAAAATTTGTACTACAAAACTTAATATCATGCCCCAAAATGGCAGAGTTATAACAGTCTCGTTGTGCAAACCATTCTAAGATAAAAATTGATCATGCAGTCACTGTTTTAGACTTGATTTACATAAGGTATCCGTGACTAACCGACTTTGAAGTAAACAATTCATACATTAAATAAATTATTTACCTAATAAAGTATGAAAAAATATATATACATTAGGATTCAAATATTACAAATAATGTTTGTAAGGTTTCATCATACTAGACTTCCTAAATAATACATTATTCAAAAATGGAAAATTCTAAAATAAGAGTTAAGATCTTAAAAATATATCTATTATTCAAATGTATTTCCTTACTTCCCAAAATTCAGCAATTGCTAACTTCAAGATAAATATAGGCTGCTTCCTAACTAATGCTTGCAACAACGTCTGTAATGATATGAATAACTAACAGCTCAGTAAGTTAGGACGGAAACTTAAAACTATACCTTAACTACAAACAGGATTATTAATCAAATTAGTTAAATATAGTATATGGTCGAGCAAATTTTATCACACAACGTTGTCTAGCCCATCGTGAGATTAGAAAAATTGCATTCACTTTAATTCGAGTTAAAGAGTTTCCATTTAATGCAACAACTCATAACCAAACCTAAGCTTATTGAATGAAGACATCGCTCCTCTTATGACTACCTTTGAACCATTAACTTCACTCTTGTTGTGACCTTTTCACTTGTCACTTAGTTTGACTACGGATGAAGAAAAAGACTAATTGTGCTATGTGGTGATATCCTTTTCAAAGTGATTGGTATTTGGCCGAAGAACCCTAAGTTTCCTATAATGAGTTATGATATAAATTTGATTTAAAATTTTAAGTCATATATTTAGTTAAATCTGATTTAAGATATTTAATCATTTCAACAAATCATACAATTACAAGCTAGACCAGTAAGCTAGAATCACATCATCAACTCAAAAACAAGCATATGTACACAATTAATGATCTAATAAACACAATCAAGTACAATTTCAAACCTCTGATACTATAAATTGGTACTCTAAAATACAGTAACGTATTAATCTCATCTTATTTGGATTCCTCGCTTGCTCACTTGAGATGCAACTCGCATAACCATCGCTAATAATCCTTATAATATAAATGTTATTTCAATTTTCACATAATTACCATAGATTGGTTTTATCTTATAATGCTTATTATTGTCTTTTGTTTAGGGTTTAATATACCCTTTTTTTTTTCTCTCAGGTTTTTAAGTCTTTTTTAATTATTCTTGATTTAGGCTAAGTTTTGGTTTAGTTTCAAGATTTATTCCTAAATTAGGCCCTAGTTTAGTTTTTGAGTACAGTTTTATACGCGAACCTTAGAAACTCATTTTGAATTATAACGTTAAATTAATCACATTATTTTTAGGTATTTTAAATAGCATATTTAACCCTTAAATCAGTATTTTAGTTCGTACAATATACCCTATATCATAACTTAATTATCAAATTTACTCTCAATGTAAAATTTTTTTATATTTTTCATAAAATTGCCTAAATTTAAGTTCCATATCAAATATATTGTATATTTCTATTATTATTATAATATCAATTTTAATATAATATTTTCCTACTCATTTGTTTCTTACACTTATATATTATACATTATTACCTAATATGTATGTAATATACATATCTAATATTCCTCCCACTCCAAATATCATCTCCCAACATCAACTAACATCTCAAAATATATAAATTCACCCCAAATCAAAATATATACCTAATTATCCTAAATTACAAAATTAACCTAAAATATACTATTTACCTATTGCATATACACTATATAATATATCTAATAGTTACATCTAACACCTTAATTACCGCAAATATCATACTACATCATATTTCAACAACCTAAAATATATAATTATGCACTAAATCAATAATCGTCCCTATAATTACCTAATTAGCTCAAAATTACTTATTTTATGCATCATTTTAAAGCTTAAAAAATCATCTGAAATTTTTAAGAACAAATTTTTAAAAAGTCTCTTCATAGCACTATTTTAAATGCTCTAACTATCCTATACAAAAATTTTGAGCTTAAAGCTATACTCCTAAGGTCATTAATTTCTAAATCAAAACATGTTTGCATTTATATGGTTTCTTAAGCACTATATATTTTTAGATATAATTAAATCAAACCAATATTTTTCCCTAATTCTACATACTCAAAAACCTTAGAATACCAATTTTCACAATTTTTTAAGTATATTTAATATTTTTAATAAAATAAGTAAAATTGGAAGGGAAGATTAGATTCATCGGTGTTAGTGGTTCTGGCTGCCATTGGCTAGCATGGCTTTGTCGACCAATCTGGGCACGGTGGTGGTGGCTGTTTACTCCCAGATTGCCATTAAGTGTTGGTTTATTTTATAGCTCCTATTTGCATAGTTTTTTGTAATTTTTTTTTAAAAAAAGCCTAATCTTTTTATTTTGGTGCTCTTAATTTTTTTTTTCACACTCCAACTAACCAAATGAGATTTTGATTTAATTTGGGTATTTATAGAGCTACATATATATATTTTTTTCATTGATTTAAGTCAACATTGGCTTTATCTTATCCTTTTCTACTTTCCATTTTTTAATTTTGATTGGTTAATTTTATTTCTTCCATTTCCAAGTCGCCATGACCATTTTTTGGACATTTCCTCATTTTTTATGATTTTATTTAATTATTTATTAATTTTCTTTAATTATTTAGTATTATTTTAGCATATTTCAAGTATTTTAAGTAATTTTGCATATTTCTACTTACGTGTAAATATATATATGGCATAAATAAATACTACTAAATATTATTTAAGTTTTTTTATAATTTTTGGTGTTCATATAATTTGTCTTTATTGATTCCTTAGTTATCGAAACTTATTTTACGCATTTCTGATAAATAACGAAAAATTTATATATAATTCAATGTTATAATCACTAATTATTTTGTTATTTATTTTCCTAAATCCAAACTCACAAGATCACTTTTACTAATATTCCTAATTTGTTGTAAAATTTGGATTAAATCAGACAATTTGCTTAATCGTCCTCAATTTTACAAACCGAACCTTAAGTAGCTGATTACGGAGCTTACACTTAAGTTTATAATAAAAGGTACAAGATTTCTTTTACATGTAAAGTTACATTTTCAAAAGAGACTCCTAAATTTATAAGTTTAAGTATATACATTATAGACTAAGAGTTGAAAACTATTAGACGGTTTAAGGAGGCTCAATTAGTGCTCTTGAACAAGTTATAAAAGATGATTAAAGAAAACTAAAAGTTTGATAATATCTTCTTTATCTTCACTCCTTGACCTATTAGTTGCTAGTTGGAAAAATGGATAGGACTTGCTTTACAACTCTGGACTTGCAAAAGAATCTATAAGGAAATGAGCGACAACTTGCTTAATAAGTGAGATGGAGATAGAAATATACATTTAGCACCAAAACAACCAAGGTTTTCAATAAAGTTAGTTAGATGCAATGTATGCATAAGTGTATTATTGTATGTTAGTATTTGATCCGTCATGAGTTTAGAAAAATTATGCTTACTCTAATTTAAGTTGAGGAGTTTGATGTCATACATTCATAAATCAAAGCTAAACGGGGGCTTGTGAAATGCAGATTATCCTTCGCTCGAGACTACCTTTGAACCACTATTTCCAACTTTTTCACAACCTCTTCTCTTATTATTTTGTTCGAATAAGGGTGGGAAAATGATGACTTTAGCTATTCTCATTGAAGGGTTTATATTTGGCTTGATAATCTTAATTGTTTCTCTTAATGGATTATGATATATGTCAGGTTAGAAATTAATCCAAATTTAAGTAAGCTCATTTTTAGAGTGATTAACCAATTTCAAGCAATCTAAACCAAAATAGTACATATAAAACAAACACAATGTGGAGCTTAGCTCCCATAGTAATAAGGCAATATATAATCACATGCATGATATGTGCACAAACAATTAAATTACAACCATGGGACAAAAGAATACCAAAGTCTTCAAGTATTTTAAAATAATACGCTAAAATGCAATGAAATATCGATTCCACTTACTTGGAATTTGGTTCTTCAAATTGGTTGTATTTGTTGAGTTTTACTCAACTCCTTTAAATATTCTTGAATACTCTTTGAGTTACTCTTTGTAATACTCCTTAAATGCTAGGTGAAGAAACTCTAAATCATCGAGGTGCTTTTTGGTGTAATAGCTTAAAATATGTCGAAACTTCGAAGTTAAGCACGCTCAGACTGGAGTAATCTCAAGATAGGTGACATCTTCAAAAGTTGCTGCACTAGAGAACAAAACTATGAGGCACTTTATGCCAAAGCGGAAAATACCTAGGTAAGAGGAGTTTTGGCCGAGTCATTACATAGTGGTATTAAAGTAGCCTACTATCTAGAAGGGTAAAGCCCTATTTAATGGTGGTTTTAGACTTGTGTAATAAAACTGACGAGGACATCAGTTCTGTAAGAGTAGTGGAATGTAATACCCCTTATATACCAAATGACGGAATTCTAAATTATCGAGGTATTTTTTGGTGTAACAGCTCGCAACATATCGAAACTCCAAAGTCAAGCGTGCTTAGGTTAGAAAAACCCTACAATGGGTAATCTCTTGGGAAGTTGTTACACTAAGGGATAAAATCGTGTTACGTTCTACGTTAAAGTGAACAATACCTTGGTGGGAGGAGTTCCAATTAGGTCGATACAGTCTTAGTTTAACTTTAGTCAACAGCCTTCCTAACTTACTTCTTAAGTCACTTTCTGCTTTTACTGTACACCATATGATCTAATTGAATCCATGCATTTTGGTCCATATTTGCCATTACTCCTTGATGGCTCCTATATTATAGTTAATACTTTTAGTTCCATACACATAATATCAATAATTTGCTTATTAATTATAAGATTAAGTCAATCATGCTTAAGTCATTATGTCATTTTATACTTA
Source organism: Lumnitzera littorea (assembly GCA_024138015.1). Lineage (NCBI taxonomy): Eukaryota > Viridiplantae > Streptophyta > Magnoliopsida > Myrtales > Combretaceae > Lumnitzera > Lumnitzera littorea. The sequence goes on along the minus strand of JAMXBB010000004.1, from coordinate 113,507,343 downwards.
AGTGTTGAAGGTTTGGTGGTATAACCTAGGTGAATTCCTAATTTTTTTTACTTAAGTTCTGTATCAATATAGTTTTTAAGTTTTTAATCAAAGGGACTTTCTGAGTCACATTTTTTGTTAGGTTTAGTTGTACAATTTAAAAGAAGGTATTTTCTAAGATAAGATAGTTTTAAACCCCATATTTGATGTACTTCTTAAGTCAATTTTTGTACATGTTCAATCACATAGTTTCACTTTAAGAACTTTCTGACCTAGTTTCTGAGTGGTATTTCAACTTAAGGATATGGCTTATACACTTTTTGCCCTAATTTCTAACTTAATCAAATTGCTTTGAAAACTTACCAAGTCTCAATATTTCAACTTCCAATCCATCATTTTCTTAACAATTAAAATTAATTCATTATCTAAAAAACTCAAACCAACTCTTTCTAACACTTACAACATGTGTAATTCATCAATAAAGTCACTTATCTTGAAATTACAACTTGCAAAATACCATAAACTCAATAAAAGAACATCATCATCAGTAATTTCCAACTTACATGCAATTCTCAAATCATCTCAATTCATAAGTGTTTAACCTAAGTACTCCATTTCAACATCAATTCAACTCTTGAATAGATGAATTTAATGGAAAAAGATGTAGTTTTGCCCCCTAAAATCAATCAAATAAACTTAATAAATAGTTTGTTTTTTTTTACTTCAAATCAAAAGCCCTTGCTTACCAATCATCATCAAGAAGTACTAAATATTTTAATTATAGTGAATTCAACTAAATTTCTTTAAGAAAATAAAAGAAAGCACTCTATAGCTCATTGTTTTCACCAAGTTAGGATTCGATTATATAGTGTAAAAATATATCCTTTTCGCATCTATATACAAAAATTTAGGTTCAAATTACATTATTCGGATTTTTGAAAATATAAAAGAAAATCGGTGGATGTGATGTTTTCTTAAGGGTCGATACTATATCAATTTAAACCAAAACTACATTAATTTAATCGCATAACCTCTCTTAGGTGACCATTAGCTACCTCCTAGTCTTAGGATAGTCGAAGCAACCCTTTCTTGGGATTTTTTGTTCTTTCTTTTCTTTTCTTTTTTGTGTTTCATTATTTTATTTTCTAAATTTTTTATTTTATATTATGTACATATATATAATATCTATTATATAAATAATATAGGAGTGAGAAGAGCACCAAAAGATCTAAACTTGATGGNGCACTCTATAGCTCATTGTTTTCACCAAGTTAGGATTCGATTATATAGTGTAAAAATATATCCTTTTCGCATCTATATACAAAAATTTAGGTTCAAATTACATTATTCGGATTTTTGAAAATATAAAAGAAAATCGGTGGATGTGATGTTTTCTTAAGGGTCGATACTATATCAATTTAAACCAAAACTACATTAATTTAATCGCATAACCTCTCTTAGGTGACCATTAGCTACCTCCTAGTCTTAGGATAGTCGAAGCAACCCTTTCTTGGGATTTTTTGTTCTTTCTTTTCTTTTCTTTTTTGTGTTTCATTATTTTATTTTCTAAATTTTTTATTTTATATTATGTACATATATATAATATCTATTATATAAATAATATATATATTATATTACATACATATAACTTACAAATTGTATTTTACATATAATACATATTTTAATTATTTTGACCTTTTAGTTTTAGTTTTTTTTTTTTTTTGCAATTTTTCTCTATATTTCATTAATCTTTTTTTTTTCTCATTTTCTATATTTATTTATTATCTAATCATACATGTAAGTGCCACATGTTTACTGAATCAGCACTGCATCAATGCTATGTGGTAGATAACGGCCACGTTAATTGGAGTTAATGGTGTTATAATGGCAATTCTCTATTTTAACTACAAATTGAAATATCAATCCCTTAAATTTATGCTCAAATGCTGGGCACCTTATGTATAATTTTCTTTTCTTTTCTTTTCTTTTTTTCTAACTGACTGGTCATGGTAGTGGTTTAGTACAGTAGTTTAATATTTTACAAATTCTTCTGTACAACTTTATCTTTTCTTGTACGTACAACCTGGGCACATGTTTGTTAGTGTTATATATATAATGGTAAAATTTACTTACTCGCTCTTCTAATAAGTTTGAGCATATTCGGTTCATCTTTTCTACGGATGATAGTCTAATTTTTAATATTTATTCTAAATATATTTTTGATGCATTATATTAGAATTAAGTAATTAACCCGTTATAACCATCCAAAAAGAAAAAAAATAAAAGAAAATAAACTTCATATACGTCAGTCAAATTCAAAACAGATATTATCCACTACAAAACCGGAAACAGAATATACACATTATCTAACTAGCGTTTTATACGCAACCATTTTAACTTTTATCTTCCTCAATATCACCGAAAAGCCAGACAACAAACCATTGTAAAGGGAAAAGGAAAAAAAAAAAAAATTGAAGAAAAAAAAATGTGAGGAATAATTTATGATCACCTCTTGTCTTATATTTTTGGAAATATTTTTTAAGGACTCGCATTTTTGTAATTTAAAAATAATTTTCTTTTTTTTTTGCCTTTTCCCCATTATAAATAACCCCCAAGCTTCGCGTCTCTCTCTGATGTAGAATCCATATCTAACAGTCATATCGATTCTTGGAATATCTCCGGCCGGTGAGCTTGGATACAAATTAATCCAAGCACAGTTTGTGGTCTCCGGCCGATCATGAGCAGCGACGACGACAACGGCATCATAGAAGGACTCGGGTCCTTCTCGAATGAGGATGTGTGACATCTTCCCAAAACCGTGGTAGGAGGGTCACTGATTCAAGTTATGCGAGCGGTTTTAGACAGTACACCAACGAGAATGGTGTTCCTTTCTCCGGAATTTATCTTGATTTTCAAAGCTAACACTAGCTAGATATTTCTTTACTTTTTCTTGAACGTGAAATGGGCCTTTTTTTTTTTTTTTTTGTTGGACTTGAGAGAGAAATAAAAGGTTTTGGGTTTTCCTTTTAATCATTTTATATTTTTTATTTTAATGGAATTTTCCGTTTTATATATTGACTAAACATTTAATGGGCTGACTCCATATTTAATACGACATGGTAACCAACTCAAATTTTTTTTCCCCCAAATCTTTAAGATTTCATTTTCTATTTCCAAAACAAGGTGAGGCAATACGACACCGACCATATTGCTTAAAATTTTGCTCTTGCCTTTAATTTTTGGTTAAAAAAAAAATTCTTTTCCCGATTATTACAGTCCATAATAATGGATCTTCAATGTATATCTTAAATTTTCACAACCATGTCTTAGATGTGCTTTAAGGGACTATATGTATATCTAGCTAGTGTGGCTTCGAAACTTAATGTGAATGATGGAGAAAGGAAGAGCAGTTCTAGTTGATGCACTATCTGAATGCATATATCAAAGACCCTCTTTGTATTTATATATTAGGAAGATGTTTTACGTCTTCAGTCCATGAAGGACTCTTTAATTACATATCTGATAGGCACTGATTTTCGCCTTAAAAGTATTCTCTATATATTCTACTTTGTCAACAATGTCAAGTTGTGTCTTGTTACTTTTATAATCGTTTTATCTTTTGTTATTTTAAAAGAAAAAAAATTATCTTCAAGAAAGGTGGCAACTGAGAAAATATTTATTAGGTACTCCTCATCTGTATCTATTGAATCTTTTCTGAGGATGAAAACACGTGTACTCATTATTCGGCCTTGGTATTCGGCCAATTGTATCATAACTCTGCAATTTATATGGCTTTTCAATCAGTAAATAAAATTTCAACTTCTAATATGACTGACTTTTTTTCTTTCTAGTAATAAGTTATATTTTATTTATTTTGAAATGTTTGATTCTAGTGGTTTATATCCTAGATGATAAACTATATATGGTGTATGTGGTTAATTGAAAAATTTTACATTCATCTAATATACTCTTTGGGGGAAAAAAAAGAGAAAAAGAAGAAAGAAAAAATGCATTTCATGTTATATAGATTTTTCTTAGGTTATTTTTTTCAAGATTGTTTAGCATTCTATTCTACTATTGATATAATATCTATTAAACTTAAATTATCTTAAATTATCGATCTAATTATGGTTTTGATAATTTAAATATAATGGATATTATATTAATGATTTTACGATAGACTGAATTGGTTCATCAAAATTATCAATGGAATGTTAAAATTGTCCCGTGCTTACACAATATTACAATTACAGTTCTAAGTATTTTTGAGGATGTTTTCATATGCTGATTAAATTAGTGGAAATTTAACACCCAAGTGAAGAATAGACCACGACAACGAGGACTTCACCACGAGGCCTTCACTTCTGGATCATCAAAGATACATTTATACCGATACTTCCCTGTTAGTATCTGGTGTTTTTCCAATTTTATCAAATGTTTAAGAAGAGATTTTTTTTTTCTCCCTTTTGTAGATATTATTTATAATTTTATTGTGGATCAAAACAGGAAATATTTAGGCCGAAGAATTTTATTTAACAGTATTTGTTTAATTGAATAGATTTGACATTTTATTTTATCTCTAAATTTTACTTATTTTAGTTTTTAATTTTCATAAATGTAATTTTTCATAAAGACAAAGTAATTTGGCCGTATGAAATTGATGGAGAGTTAACCACGCGATCGGCCTACTCACAACTTATGAAGGAAGAAAGCTTAGACATACAAAGGAAGTGATGGGAGATGGATATGGAAACTACCAACCAGTTCAAGTGTGACTATTGGAATGGCGTATGTGAAGGCGTATCTTTCACAGTAGCCTTACATCAGGAGATAATCTTAAAAAATGTGGAATCCCAGTAAACACCAATTGCTCTTTCTATAACAATGGGACTAAAACTCTACAACATGTATTCATAAATTGTGAATGGGCAAAATAGATATGGATTAGCTTAAACATAACCTTACAACACCACCAACTCACCTTTAAGGACCTAATAAATTGGATTGAGAAGAGCACCAAAAGATCTAAACTTGATTGGCAACAAATAAATGTTCCAAGACAAGTCATTATCCTTTTTTCCTTAAAGCATATTTAACAGTTGAGAAACAATAAAATCTTCAAACAGGTAAGAGAAGAAAAGGACTATTGTAGATTCATAAGAAAAGAAGCATTTGAATGGTAGTCTTTGAACTGTATAGAAAAGCTCAACCTAAATACAAAAGCTTCCACCTTCCAATCCCCTAGTTTGACCAAGATTGGGTGATTATTGAAACTAATTAAGCTATTCTAGAAAATCAAAACTGTTCAACCTTGGGTGTCATTTGCTCAAACCATGAAGGGACGGTTCTTTAAGCACTCCATAAGCAGGATGGGAGCCTTACTCCTATGGAAGTTGAGTTACGGGCAATAGATGAAGGATTATGCTTTGCACATCAAAGAGGACATAAGAAAGTAGCTCGCATGATAGATTCACAGCAGATTATTAACTAGTTGCTCAACAATAAAGTAAACTTGGATATATGCCATTCTATTTTACAGAAAAGCACGAAAGCACTAACTTTCTTCGATAATGTTTCTCTTTGTAGGTTTACCCATAAAAAGATTGCAGCCACTGATCTACTAGCAAAGAAAGGGCTACAACATTCTTTTCCAATGTTTTTTGTCACCCAGTTACCTTTGCTTTTATCTATGGCCGTTACTAATTGTAGTAAAGATCAGCTCACTGGCACCTACATAGAAGGGATAGGCTAGTTTTTTCTATTTTGTTGTTTTTGCTTCTGTATTGAACTTGTTCTTTTGATGTTTTGAATAGTTTCTTTTTTTTTTTCACTAGAAAAAAATTGTATCGAGATTGTTATTTGAAAAAACATATAATGCCCTAATAAATAATACAAAAGCAAATTTAATTCATTTATGTAAGTTTAATGACAAAAATTACGTGCTTGGATAGATTATACCAACGAACAAGGACATCTAGGATACATATAAAAGGGGGAAAAACAAAACATATTAATTTAATTTGGTTAGTATTATCAAGTGTAAAAGGATGTAACTATCACTGAAAAATAATATAAAACTATTAACAATGTTATGTTAGTATATTGTGTATTTTAAAATGTAAAATAAATTTATTTTTTCTATTTAAGAAGATGTATCAAGGTGGTTTTTTATAATGATGTATTTAAAATTGTGTAATTGGGAAGAGGGAAAAAATAAAAAAAGATATGGACTAATAAAACAAATACATGCTTGTTACATTATTTCTAGAATTATGGGGAAAATGGAGGTATTTAGAAATGCACAAAACACTTTCTTTAAAGTTTTTATGAGTCTTAAAAGTAGTTTATTAAGGATAACTATGAATATCCTAGAATGTACCTAAGTAACTTAAGAATAAAATTACTAATTAATTATTATTAAGTATTGTGATATCCTATATGAATAGTATGTAAATGAAGTTCCACATGAATTGTGGAAAGTGTTAAATATTGGTATTGTAAACTTTGCAAATTTTACATTTTAGATATAGAGTTAAACTTAAGTTTTGTTAAAACAATAAAAAATTTTAAGATGTAACCATAAAATGAATTGAATTGTCCATATAAATGTATACACGTATACATATATATATGTGACCTTATTCACATATGATAAAAATTTGAAATTGGAACTTTAAAATGAACTCGAAACCATAAAAGTCTCAAACCTTAAATTGAATTTGAAAGCCCTAATTTCAAATCGAGGACCTTAAAGTAATGACTTAAAACTAAAATGAATTATAAAATACTAAATGTTAGGTTAAAAACCTTAATCCTAAACCCTAAATACTAAAACCCTGACATCAAAACCCTAAAGTCAATTAAGACCCTAAATTAACTAGGAACCTAGAAGTTTCACTAACCCATGTATTTCACTATTGGAGAATTAACGTAAATGCTAAGTAATTCTTGATTCTAACAAAATGATTAATACCCTAATTGAAACAATTGAACGAAATTTAGTTAACCTTAATACATTACTTTATACACTAACTCTATGTATGTACATATATGCTTTTAAATGAATTTCATATGCTTAGAGTAGTAAGTGGTTAGGTTGCATTTGTGTCCATCATGTAGATCTAAATGGCAAAATCCACCTTTCACCCAACATTTGATAAACATTTCCCTTTCTACCTTAAATCAACACAAACAACGAGATGAGAAAATGATAAATCTAAAGAAAAAAATTTTTTGTTTCCCTTTGCTCTTAGTTCGGCCCAAGCTTTATAGAGGAAGGTAGAGTTTAAACTTTAAGTTACCATCTCTAAGAGGTATTAGACAACACATCCACATCACCTTCCTTATTTAACTGAAACTACTCTTATCAATATAAACCTCAATTAGTGCATTCACTAATTATCCTAATAAGCAATCTTATGTGCAGAATTTTTTGGCAAAATGCCACCTAAACACACATCCCAATCCTCTCATCTTAATGTTGGTTTGAATCCCCAAATATAACTACACCCATCACTTCATTTTGTTTCAATTTTATCACCCAAAGTCCACTCTAAAAGTTGTATTTCATGCTATAGTTGAAGTTTAGAAACACAATCCTATTTCCTCTCATTTTATCACTCATCTCACCTCTCAAAAACCCTCCAAAACCATCCCATACTTGTTGATCTTATGATTCCCTTTCTTCATTCTTTCCTCTTTCATTTTTTTTTTTTACACACCGCCACCTAAATAGCCAAAACTCATTACTAACTAGCCCCAAACTTTGACCCCAAAGCTCTTACTTTTTCCTTACCTAAACCACCATTTCAAATACCTAAGGACCAAGCTGGAAGGAAACATGAAAAGGAGCACCAAAGGAGTGTTTTTAGGAGCCTAAGTGAAAGCCTTTGATGGTAGGAAGAGGAGACAACTTAGGTTCATCACTAACTCATAGTGAAAACTTTCTTTTCTTAAACTTTATTTTTGTAGCCTCAGCATTTTCATGTAATAGTTGTTCAAATAGGAAGTTACTACATGTAAAAGTGTATTTTCTTGTATGCGTTTTTTTTTTTTTGTAGAAATTATTTATTTAAAGATTTGTAATATGTATGATCTAAAGGATATTGCATGTAATAGTGTAAGGTCTTTATGTATATTGTAGGATCTAAAAGCATATAAACTTGTACAAGGAAAAAATTGCTAAGAGGACAATATTTAGCATATGACACATGTATAATTGAGATTAAGAGGACATATTCTTAGGTAAATTTTGATTTTTCGCTTGATGTTTTTACCAAAAATGCTACTAGAAGATCATTATATAATTAGTTATGGTTATCACATAAAAAAAAGAAGGAAAAAAGTCAAGAATAACCCTAATTATAGGTGCATGAAATTCATGGCAAAGAAGGAACGAGGCTAACCTCACATAATCTTTTACATATAATGGTGATTGAGAAGTAATAATGCAAGATTAAGACATGTTTAATTAAGACAATCACTAATTTAGGATCCTATATTATGTTATGGGTTAAAAATCAACAAAATGAGCTTAAGATTGGGCTAAGAAGCCCATTGAATCAATTGGACAGACCTGGTATAATTGTAAAAGACTAATAAAAATATCAAAAGTTTGATTTTAGACCCTAACAAATAAGCTAAACTTAACTATTAAGCCTTAGATAAATAAAAATGCCTAAAATCACAAATTGGGCCTAAATACAAAAAATAGAATCGTGAACATTAAAAGGCCAGTTGAACATGTACAACAAAAGTTCATTAATAAGCCCATTAAGATATCCCTAGGCCCACTATAACAATAGATAGGCCCATATAAAAAATTGACTTAAAATATTAGGCATTTGAATTAAAGGATTAGAATTAAGCTGAAGAATAAATATGAATCCAAATAACTTTAAGTCTTTACATGAATTTAAGGCCTAACCAGAAAAATGAAACCCGATATAAATTGAAAATAATGCAAGAAGTCCTAATACAACATAAAATGAAACAAAGAAAGCCCAAAACAAAGGAGACCCATAACTTTCTAGCCTAATACTATAAGATGTGGGCTCCATCCATTAAAATAGACCCCACCATGAGAAAATACTTTTGAAAACAATAGAAATCGATTATAAGAATGCAAAAATTAGTGTTAAAATGAAAAAAGTTACGATAAAAAAAAATTTCAATTGTAATTAGAATTATATTGAGATTAGGTAAATGGATAGATAGCTACCCAAACATTTCTTAGTATTTTTCTTTACTAATATTAAGTGATACTAATCTTGACATGGACTTATAGACGATCATAGCTTATAAGACAACACTAAGTGAGTATTTTGATGATTACTGTGTTATTTTTGCTTGTAATTTAGTTGCACCTAATTGAAGATAATTAACTATATGCTTGGGGTTATAGATTGCATGTGGTTGTTTATGTATGCCATTTTATATTAAGATACATTTGCTATATATATATATATATATATATATATATATATATATCCTAGTTGCTTGCTATGATTGTTTGCTACAATTGCTTGGTCATTTTAATAAATTGAGCGTAGTTGTATTTGACCAAATAATTAAAATGAAACATACATAATACGTAACTACATTACACTACATTGACTATCACATCACGTGTAGAGGAAGGAGGAGTCTTGTTGTGGTCAAGAATATTTTTTATTATAAGTTTTTTGCATGGTGCATACATTCAATATAGCCCTACCTTAACCTATGGAATTACTAAACGCTAGAGATGCCAACCACTTAGCTAAGGTTATGTCTTTAAGCCTAACACTTAGGGGGTGAGTAGACTGTATGTTGTATTTACATCTACACCCTTAGCTTTAAGATGTCTAAATTGAGAAAACAAAAGAAAAATGATTGAGAAAAAGAAAAAAAAAAAAAGAAGAACTGAATACGAGTGCATCATTTCGATTAGTAGGCGAGAGTAATTGGAACCTGGGTCTGATGATTCAATTAACTTCATCCCTAACTCTGAGGGCATAATCCTGAGCAATATACAGTTACTAGATTAGTCGTATATCTATTATTTAAGCATATGTTTGTTGATTACATATGGTTTAATAAAAAACTTATTTGCCATTGTTTATTAGTACGGTATGAGAAATGCTCACTAATTTGAAGCTTACTCTCTTATAATTTCTTTTGTAGCTTAACCAAAAATTAGGATTTAGGTTAAGAATCGAGTGTAAAGTATTCTAGCTAGTATAGTAATAGAAGAATATGAATAGAAAAATAATTTGTACAACTATATGGTACTTTCAAAACTTTAAATAACTAATATAAATATTTGCAATTTACTTATCTAATCTCATTATTTAGTAGAAAATATCAATTCTCTGTGGTTCCAATGAATTGTAGATTTATTAGTAATCTACAGTTATATATATAATTAAACCGATATATGAAACATGATTAAACATAATTAGTGATTATTTAGCAAGAGTTTTGTAAACTCTAACTTGTAAGCAGGTCTTTATATCATAGGTATATACATGATATATAAATTTTAGACAATCCTATTAGACCTCTTTTAAGACATTACATGCATGTAAGGCTAAGTAGTAAGTCACATGTCAATACTAGTTAAAAACATTTTAAGATAAGTAGTTAAAATGAGTATTACTTACTTTTAGCTTAGAGTGTTACAATTACAAGATAAAACCCTTAGAAGTACTTAAATTTTCATATTTTTCTTTATTTTAGTATCTAAACTTTAAACTTGTTCATTTTAATACCTAAACTTTTTAAATGAGATAAATTAGTTTTTTTATTATAACATTCGTTGTAAAGAATATTTATTTATTTCATTTTAAAAAGTTAAAGTACCAATAAATTATGATAAATGTGATATCCCATGTGAATAAAATTTTAATAGAGTGCCACATAAATTATGATAAATGTTAAGTTATGGTATAAGGTCAAGTAATAAAAAACATGTCAATACTAGCTAATGAAGTTTTAAATTAAGTGGTTGAAATTAGCCTATTAGTATTTATTGACATAATTATAAACTACTTTTGATCTAGGCGTTACAACTATGTTAGAATTCACAAAATATTTTGAATAGGTTTCTAAATTTTTATATTTTGTGAGAGATAAACAAAATGCTAGAAATTATGTAAACTCTAGTGATGTAAAATTCTATAAAGTAGATATTTCAATATTTTTTACAACTATTTCTAAGGTCTATAGCCTTATTGCAATATTAGTCTTTTAGTGATAGGCTCTTGCATACTCCTTAATCTAGTTAACATTATAATTGTTAGTTTTGGTGTTAGACTATTAGTAAGAGACTTATTTGCATAACAAAATTTTTCTTCCACAAATTTAAGGTAATTCCTAGTTCTTTCCTTTTACGGAATAATAGTCTTAGGTATCCTTTAATTGTCATATTTTTATTGTACAGTTGTGTGGTAAATTTTTTAATCCATTATTTGGTTTACATACCGGCTAAACTTACTAGATGAAATGGCCTTACTAACTTAACTAAAGTTAAAAAATTTATACTATATATTTAATGGTATAAAAATCTATTTTTTAGATATAAAATCATTATATTTTTAGAATTACAAAAATAACCTTACTAAATTTTAAATCATAGCATTGAACTTTTTTATAATTTATTATATGAATAGTTGATTTTTTTAAATTTTTTTAGTAATTAAAATCCATATCCAAATTACACAAACCAAACATAGTACAAAAGGATTATATTGTATTGTTATCCTTTCAACGTACTATTGAGTTTTTCTTATATTATCCATTTCTTCTAACCAAATACTATCTTAATATCATTAGAAATATTTATTTACATAAACATCATATTTAGTTTGTTAAATCATGTCTATGCCTTATAATTTAACTTTTCTTCCTCACTACTCAAATCTATAATGGTAGTAGGTTTTTCTTCCAATCATGTCAAGTGAAGAACCAACATCTTTAAGTGGAACTTACTGTGTTTGCCCCACTCTAAAAATATTTAATTCATTGAACACATTAATCAAAGAAGCATGCAAATGAAGTGAAATTGTTACAATTAATACATAAGAGCTCATAAGACAAATAATAGCATAATAGTTTAAAAAAAAACAACTATAACATACTATCATTAAGTAAATACCATCAATAGCCTAATTAGGTAATTAAACTTGCCTAATTCAGTAATAAAACATTTTTAGCTAAATACATATGTTATCTTTGATTATAACGATACATTTGACTAAGAGTTAGTAATTCACATCCATTATACTTGCTCATCATAGAATGATGATTTACCTTGGGTAAATCTTGATGTTTTATTGACAAGTGAACATCAATTTATCTATTTATCTTTAACAATAGTTACTTCATTAATATTACATATCATAGACAACTATTTAATGCATGATATATATTCATCATTATCATAGTTTGGCCATCCTCATATCAACAAATTATATATACAACATAAAATCATGCATACAAATACCAAACAATATTTTAATAAAGGAAATGCTTATAACTATAAGACAATAATACTTAATATTTTTTAACACAAGACAATTATCTCTTTTTAGTTGAAAAAAAGCTAAACTTTCTTAAAATATAACATAGGAAATGCTACATTAGTCAAATATCACCAAATATATACAATATGCAATACTTTATTACAAAATATTTTCGTTGCTAAAATGTACATAACTATCATATTCAATAGAAAGAAATTATATCAATTAAACTAATTGTTACAAACTACATTCGAAGAGTTAGGGGTATGGAGACCCAATTAAATAAACGGATACATTTCTTTAACCTCATTATGTCCCACAATGGAGACATTAACTTTTTCTCCTAAGAAAACGAAACCCTTATGAGAATGACAAATCTCATAAAAGGAATGGCATAATCCCATATAGAAAATGATAAAAAGAAAGAAGAAAATAAACAAATACATAAAAGATGGTTCTAGAAATTACCACCAAACAAATCTCAACTCAATTGCTAAGATCTTCAAAAGAACTAAACCTGTAGAAGTGAATTTGTGATGGGTAATGTTGTAATGTTATTGAATCAATTATGGTTGAAATGTTAAGAAAAGGACAAATTTAAGGTCAATAGTGGTAGATCTATGAATAATGAGATCAAGAAGGGTAAATCTATGAATTAATTATACTGAATGAAGGAAAAATATTATATTTGATGCATATTATACGCCATGTATAATATATATTTAGTATGTAAATATTAAAAAGATATACCATATATAATAGGTGCAAATCACAAGTTGTAATTAATTTGGTATTTACATCTTTTTTCAAGAAGGGGTGACTATGTAGGGTTTGTGAAGGAGCTAAGAGAGAGAGAGAGAATATCATTAATATATATTTCCGTCCATTAAATTAAATTCTAATTTCATTAATATTTTCCAAGATCACTCTTACACATAGGGACATCATAACAATATGATTGCTTTGTCGGTGATGGCAGTGAAATAATACCATGAACTAAATGAATCGTAATACTATAATTATAATGATTCAGCTACGTATTAAAAGTTTGATATATATATATATTTTTTATACTGATTCATAAGCTTATTAATCGTAATTGTTGCGTGACTCATGCTATTTCACTCAAACAATTAACAGTCATTTTAAATCCTTAAATAATTTCAATCCACAAATTTACCAATGGTAATTGGAAAATTACATTTTGACAACCCTAAGTTATGATACCACGTATAATGTGGAATTCTAGGTTTGACATGATAAATCATAAGTTTCAAATTATAAATAGAGTAATTCTCACAATAAAACATCATTAAAACGGTAGATGAAAACATCTCATAAACTGGTTTCTTTTCCTTTAACTGTCTATCTCATTTTAAGTTATAGAAGCTTTATGATAGATATTATTTCTATAATGCTAATGGGTAGGAAGATAACCAAATTATCTATTTATCTTATAATTTAACATATCCATCAAGAAACCAAACGAATGACTTGAATTAATGTGTTATTAAGATAATTATTTATGTTTAAATAATTTCCAATATTTCATAAATTATGTATTTAGTTCTCATTATGAAGTTAGATTATTCTGAAAATTTCAGAATATTCACAATTAATCATAAAACAATGATGATTAAGCATGCAATTGAAAAGAAAAATGTTTAGGATGAAAAAATATTTTAAAATTATAAGGGCAAATGTAATTGGACTTAACATATAATTAATGTAAGGCATTACAGTAAACAATATGGATAGACGAAACAAAACTTATAGCTTTCTACAGTGACATAATCTTTCTTTTACCTAGTTTGCATAGAAAGCTAGCACTTTATAAAGTATATTTAGGTAGCGTTGAAATGCACAATTTTTATAATATTAAACCGAATAAAAAATTTTATTCCATGTGTAATTTGATAAATTTTCTTAGTAATTGAATAAAAATTGAGTTAATAGTTTGGATAAAAGGCTTGGATTTTACTATATCTACATTATAGTATAAAAATAAAATTTACTAAATAAAAATAAAAAATGTTTTGTATGCTCAAAAATACTATTCCATATTATAATATTGAATTAATTAATATTATTTTTAATTTAATATTATAAAATATTATTTATTTATAATATAAATAATTAACTTTAATATAAAATTTGTATCCAATACCGTGTAAACCAAATATGATACAATAAGCTTGTACTATTCAGTTTTCCTAATAGTTGTCATGTTTTTTTTCTCTTAGTTTAATCAAATCCTTATAACTAAACACTATCTTATATATAATTATTTAGGTCTTGGTCTTTGACCTTACTAATTGGATAAGATATTTTATGCTAGGAATGATTTTTATATAATAGTATTGTAGCATATAATATGTATATTATGAGGTAATTGTTTTTGTTTTAGTTTAGGAGAGTACTTCGCTAATAGGCTTTCAATGTAAGTTGATTATTCTATATATGTATAACTATTGATTTTCAATATTTTTGTGAAACTCTATGGTTAAGTATTTTATATGAATTGTAGGAGATTGAGGTACTAGTTTATAAAGTCATAATTATAAACACTTTGTCAACATAAACTTAAAATTTTTGGATTAAGTGGTTGAAATTAGTTTATTAGTATTTGTTAGCTTAGTTATTTGTTCCTTTTGGCCTAAGACGTTACAAATGGTATCAAAGCCGACTCCTACCAGTAGGTAGGCAATTCAGGTCTGGCTCCAGTTTAAAGAAGAGGTTCGATGAGGAAAGGAGTATCATCGGGGTTGGTGACCCTTGTTGTGCTTTCAAAATAACCAATAGGTAGTAGATGACTTGAATTATATATTGAAAAGGAGGAACATTTGGGCTTAATTGTATGGTCTCAAGACAAGGATATCACATGCTTAAAAGGAAAAATTATAAAACCCCATGGTTAAACGTTTCATATGGATTATGAAATGTTGCAATACTACTTTATACAATTATGAGCGTAAATATCCTGTCAACACAAGTTTGAAACTTTTGAATTAAGTGATTAAAATAAGCATTAATATTTATTAGCTTGACTCTTTACTATTTTTAACTTGAACCGTTACAATTTTAAATAACATGAAAATTACATAAAAATATATTTTAAAAAATAGAAAAATATGCTAGAATATGGATATAAGTTATGTAATGTTGAACTTATGTTTCCCTTTTTAGCGTTTCAAGATTTAATTTATAAAAAATGAGTCAAAAGAGGATCACTTTTACTCTTTATTACAATCATTGTGGAAAGCTAGGTTTTGAAACATAAAAAACACAGGTCTTAAATAAAAAATAAAAAGTAGGTCTGAAGCGAAAAGGTTATGAAAAATTTAGTTCGTTCCAATGTTTTTTAGTGTTTCTTTCTTTTTTTCATTTTAGAACCTCCACTTTTTTCTTAGTTTTTCTTTCTCATTTCAAGATGAAACATTATTGGCCTTTAATGACACACATGGACACCACATGTATTTATATATATTTAGATTTAATAGTAACTCATATAGTTATATATGATAGATAGATAATATTATATATGTAATAAAACATACATCATCATTTAACGTCATTCAATATATTTAACATATGTCATAATAAACTTGATTATATAAATTATAGTAAAGTGAGTGTATATATATATATATATATACACACATATATACCAACGAGTTATTATGTCTTCGAATTTTTTTTTAAAACTTACTATTAAAATATTATTCCCCTTTTGCATAAATAAACAAAAGACACATAAGATACATTTTAAATAGTTTATGAGTGTGTATAATACATAATTTATGTAAAATTACTGATATATATATATATATATAGACAATTTTCAATACATTAATGCTTGTAAAGTCCTGCAATTATTTATAATATGTATTGCATTAAAATATGTTTAATAGAAAAGATAGCTATGCGGTATAGTTTTGTAATGTATAGCCATTATAATTATATTGCATGTATGGTTGCACTTTAATTACCTATAAATTTTTTTACTAAGTTATATAATAAAATACTTGTACTGTCATATCTTTAGAGATACATTTGCATGACTATATAAATCAATATCATCATTTATTGTATAATTTCACAAATTGTGGTTAGAGAGAGAGAGTGTGTGGACATTGTGCAAAAAAGCGAAGAGAACAATAAATTAAAAAATATACTCGTAAAGTTGGGGAGTTCAATATATTAATTTTCTATATTGGATACTCGTAAGGATAGTATTTAACTACCATCACTCTTGATTTTAGAAATTGTAAATTTTAATTAACTTATATAAATCGTGTAAATTTACTTGATAAGGTCCAATGACCAGGCTATTGTATGGAAAGTTTCCACGGATAGGTGTTTAGCTTCCGCATAAATATGCTTCATTATCGCAGTCATTTTATTTCCCCTTAATTACTCCAACGATTGTCAAGTTTGTGGTTGTAAATCTCATAGAAACTTTATTTATAGAGATGGAAACCTATTAGAAGATACCATGACAAAATAAAGTAAATTGTTCCAAGAGTTCACCAGAGAAATTTAGATTTGGCCACATTACCTCCTATACTTAGAAACATTACTTGAATATTACATACTATACAATTTTCATAATTATGAATAAAATAGTGTTGATAAAAACATTATTCTATTCATGATTGTGCTTCGCTGGCCGTAAGTAGTATAGTGACTAAGTTAGCCTATATGATCCAAAATTTCCCCACTCGGATCATACTTATTTGGGCTACGATCTGTATTCCACCTTCCACTTATTTGATACCATGAGGATACGGTCGTCATTGATCGCCATGGTGGTGATGCTCGATGTCACACCGGCAGCTAGAAGGTATACATACGCGGTCATGTGCCTCCATTTCCCATATGTTGGATGATTATGTGTACCACGACAAGGAACCAGATGTTTATGCGGACAGATAAGCTCAAGACGACTATTCCGATTAGCATCATCCTGTATGGTGTATGCTAGAGGATGTAATTTTTGGAAGGATTGTGCAAGCGACTCGGAAGAGAAGTGATAATTGGTTTCTATTTTGAATCCTGAAATAATGCACACCTATATATTTTTAAACTTTATGTATTTTTTTTTTTCATAAAAAGCAATTCATGTTTATGTATTTATTAGGTTAGATGTCACTATGAGATCCGCGGCTGTTTATATGTGTTTGTATATGTATTCTTTTTGTTCATCTCCCTTTTGAAGGAGGTCGCTAGCTTTAAACTTTTATCACGCAACTCCATCGTTAAAGAAACAATCCTTGAGTAATTTATCAATTATCTTCTTGTACCATGCATCGCTTTGCTCATTACTATGAGGAAACATGGATTGAGTTTTAGGTTTGTATCTAACCTTGATAACCATGGCATAAAGAATTCTAAATATATGTCGAATCTAAATGACTCTCACATGTACTTTAAGAAATCTTTTAGCTTCTGTTTGGTATTATCTCTTGCAATTTGTTTTGGCCCCTAAAAATGATTTTTCTAAGCCATTTTCAAGCCACAAACTTGGTGGAGTAATTAAAGGGGAAGAGGAAAAAACAAAAAAACCATGGTATTGTATTTATTGTAATAATAAACTATATGGTTCTATATATATTATTAAATAATAATTATATAATAAGCCTATCATATTATATAAATTACAAATAAAGTGATCTAATATGTTTATCAATTTTAATGCATCGTACTAAGTATATATGTATATGTGTAGAGGTTGAAAATATTATTTCTTATCTTATGATAGACAGAATTGAAAATAAAAATAAAAGGGTTAACAAGTAATTAACTCTAATAAATATATTTTATAAGTCATGACCCCTAAGTCAAGTGCATTAATCTATTCTCTTTGGCTTTCAATTATTCTATAGAAATAATATAGTTGTGTTGAAAAGCTAATGATCAACCTATAAGTAATTAGCGTTATGAATTTAGGTATGCTTTTGCATCTCTTATTTTATGTTGTGTTTTAATTGTACACGAATTGTTTCTTATTATTATGGTTTATATGATTGAAATTTTTAATCCTAACAAGTGATATCAAATCAATTATTTGTGATATTAGAGCTAGATTTTATTAAGGATTGCTAAATTTTAAGAAATTTGTATAAGATACAAATTTTGAGGATTAGGGTTTTATAAATAAAACGTAGATATACGGTTTTGTTAATTTTTGAATGTCGATTCGAATGTGGTTATCGAATATGCTTTCGTAGTTTTTGGGTTGTTTTGTGGTCAATGTCTTCATGCGACATTCCTTCCTCGATCGAGTGCAAGTCTTATTGTTATTATTACTTTCATTTTTTTTTTTCCCAAACTATAAGTCCTCGGTGAGACGAGAGATTATCCATATTGTGCTTTGAAAAAGATGATTTGATTTTACGGATTTTTTTTTTCTCCCCCCATAGAATTGCATATCAATTTTTCGTTGATAAGATGTTTCATATGTTCGGCAAGAATATTGGCGTAATACGTAAATCGACTACCTTCCACGATAATCCAATTGAAACGAGTGTAGTCGCAATGTGGATATATAAATTAAATCGATTCTTATTCCTTAAGTGATCATTGGTTTTAAATGGAAATATGGTTATTTCTTCTCAAACGTTCCATTGAGATGGATGCATTCTTTTAAGTCATCATGGATTTATATTGCTTTTATATGCTTATTTATCCGGATTCATGGCGTTGTACTTGACATAGATTAATTGATTAATAGTCCTTCGGGAATTGACGAAAAGTATCTATATGGTCTGGGATAAAATAAGCATTAGTAAAACACGTTAAAAGAAAGTGTAGATATGAAGAAATAATTCCGTTTGTTTAGGAATTTTCTTTTTCTTTATTAGCCTAATTTTTATGGTTATTTATATTTATGGGCTTAATAAAGAAATAAGCATATTATGAATATGGGCAATTGAATTCAAATTTTGACAATCTTATGTATTTATTATACAAGATGAATATTTAAAAAAGTATGTTACCAAAGTGATATCTATTAGACGAGATGAATAATTAATATAATATGTTACCAAAGTGGTATCTCCTATAAAAGGTTATTTATTTTGAATAAATAGAAAAGATTGCTTACACGTGAATCATGCAAATATTGACTAACCTAAAGGAAGGTTACATTTGACTGATTTACATGTGTGCTTGTAGTGATAAATATAAGATAATTATTCGGTTTTTTTTATGAATAGTTAGTCAATAGTCAATCCAAAGGAAGGTTTAACTATTTGACAAAAATTTATTATCACTATTTGATCACTGCATTAAGAGTACCACTTACAAGTTGATATTTTTGTCTAAAGACTAAGTATTAATATGGTGCTAAGTATCTTGTGATGAGGCCTGCCATCATTTGAATTTTTATTTGTATGTTTCGATGAACATGTGTGAGTCTGATTTAGTTATGCTTGTTTTGTTCTCAATTTAGTTGTTGGTTCTATTATAAACATCTATGCCAATATCAATTCCATTCCTTTGTTGAACGACACTAATTTTAGAACTTGGCAAGGGAAGGTGTTGATTGTTCTCAAAGTTATGAACCTCGACTTAGCTTTAAGGGAAAATGACCCTCCCATTATCACTGATAAGAGCACCTTTGATGAAAAGAGGGAGATGGAAAAATGGAAGAGATCAAACCACTTAAGTCTTATGGTAATGAAGTGTGGCATTCTAGAAGCATTTAGGGGTACTATGTCCAATGACATTAAAACAATTAAGGAGTTCCTTGAGGACCTCCAAAAAAGATTTGCCAAGAATGAAAAAGTTGAAAGATATGAAGGCAAGGGAACAAAAGGGAGTACACCATGGAGATGTGTTACATAGCTTCAAAACTTATGGCACTAAAATTGGATTTATATGGGGAATTATTAGGGAACATGGTTTTGATTTCTCTTCTAATACAATTTAGTCAATTTAAAATGAGCTATAACTATTAAAAGGAGTCTTGGACTCTTATGAGCCCATCTTAGACTGTATTCAAGAAAAAAAGAGATTAAACTAGTGTGTCCATCTTAGACTATGCTAAAGTGCACAAGAAGAAGCAATGTAGCAAAATGCTTTGCATGCAAAGAAAGATATGCTTCTTAGATTTGTTTATCTTAAGGTTAATTTGACTTCAATACCTTAACACACTTGTTAGATAGATTTAAGTGCACTAACTTACACCAGTCTATCCATGTAAGGTTGTCAAAATTATCAAAAGCCCAATGATAGTGAAAGATACATCTATGTTGGTTATGACAAGGTGATTGAAGTAGGGGCGATATGGAATTTTAGATTGTTACTTAGGACTGGTTACTATTTGAATGCAAATGAGAGTTTTATTGTACCGTCTTTTAGATGGAATTTGATTTTTATTTTCACTTTGGATAAACTGAGCAATACTTATTCAATTGGCAATAGTCAATTTAGTCTCTTTTATGATTAAAATTTAGTTGGTACCAATTCCTTAACTTATAGTGATAATCTATATTTACTTAATATGGTTACCACTTTTGATAAATCCCTACATGCTAATAGAAAAAACTTGAAGCACAAATTAATCAATAAGAATTCAACTTCATTGTAACACAAAAGATTAGGTCACATCTCTAGAAAGAGATAGGACCATTCCCTATAGTTTCTTGGAATTGTCAATGGTATTTTATAACATTTATAAATAACTTCTCTTGATATGATTACCTATATCTTATTAATGAAAAGTCCTAATCATTGGACTTGTTCAAAAGTTTTATGGTTGAAGATGAAAATTAACTTAGCAAAACCATTAAATCTATTAGATCCGAATGTGGTGGAGAGCATTGTAAGATATTATGAATAAAGTGAATAACGTTTAAGACAACTTGCTGAATTCCTAGAGGAATGTAGTATTGTTCTATAACATACCATGCTAAGTTTACTTGCCATGAATGGGGTAACTAAAAGACAAAACAAAACGCTTAAAGACATGGTAAAGAGTATGAGTAGTTATTCTACCTTACCAGAATCATTATAAGGAGAAGCATTGAAAGTTATAATCTACTTACTTATTAGAGTATCGGTTAAGGCAACTAACAAAACCCCTTATAAGCTTTGAATAGGTAAGAAACCAAGTCTAAGGTACTTACATATTTGGAGATGTGTAGGTAAGGCTAGGCCTTGCAAGCCAAGCAAGAGGAAACTGGACTCAAGAACTATTCATTGCTATTTTATAGGGTACTTTGAAAGGTCTAGGTGTTTGTTGGGGGGATAGAATTAAGGATTTTGTTTTTGAAGAGGAATATGTTGATATTCCTTTAATGCTTATTGATAATGTTCAAGGTCAAACTTCGACACCTTATATTGTTCAACAAGTAATTCCAAGTAAAGATAATGATACAGAACCTCCCATTCATATTGAAGAACAAATTCAAAATAATAAACTCTACATCTTCAAGAACCAATGCCATTAAGGAGATCTATTAGATAAAGAAGAAATGCGTTTCTGGATGATAACAATGTATTTCTGCAAGAACATGAGGATGGTATAGGAACGATAGAAGATGATCTAATCCACTTTCACTAATCCATGGAGAGTTTTGATTCTCAAAAATGGATAGATGCCATGAATGAAGATATCAAGTTCATGAAAGATAATGATGTATGAAACCTTGTTCCTTTACTTAAAGGTGCAAAACCCATTGGTTGTAAATGGATACTTAAAATCGAGGGATTCAAAAGTAAATATAGAAAGGCACATGTTATATCTTATTGCTAAGTGCTTCGCACAAAAGGAAGATATTGATTATAAAATGATTTTCTCTCTCATTTCATTAAAAGACTTTTATATGGCTATAGTGTCACTAATAGCTCATTTTAATCTTGT
Source organism: Lumnitzera littorea (assembly GCA_024138015.1). Classification (NCBI taxonomy): domain Eukaryota; kingdom Viridiplantae; phylum Streptophyta; class Magnoliopsida; order Myrtales; family Combretaceae; genus Lumnitzera; species Lumnitzera littorea. The sequence continues at coordinate 113,484,993 of JAMXBB010000004.1, read as the reverse complement.
GTTACATCAGATGGATGTTAAAACAACATTTCCTAATAGAGATATTAATGAGACAATTTATATGGTGCAACCAAAGAACTTTGTTTTGAAAGATCCAAAACATATGGTGTACAAAATAAAGAAATCCATCTATAAGATCATACAAGCATCTTGTCAATGGTATCACAAATTTCGTATGTCATTTTCTTGTTAGGTTTTAAGATAAATGTCGTTGATGATTGCATATACTATAAGTTTAGTGGGAGCAAGTTTATTTTCTTAATTTTATATATGGATGACATATTATTTGTCACTACTAATGTGGGTTTATTAAACGACATCAAGAGATCTCTATCAAATGATTTTGAAATGAAAGATATTGATGAAGCATCTTTTGTATTAGGCATCAAGACATATTAAGATCGCTCTTAAGGTGTTCTTGGGTTGTTGCAAAAGAGCTATATTGAAAAGGTACTTAAAAGGTTTGGCATATAGAACTACAAACTAAATGAAACCCCTAGAGCTAAAGGAGATAAGTTTAGTCTTGACCAATGTCCTAAGAGTAACCTTGAAAGTAAAGAAATGGAGAAGGTTTCATATGCTTCAACCTAAGAAGTCTCATGTATGCTCAAGAGGGTACGCGTCTAGATATTGCATACATTGTTTGCATATTAGGAAGATATTTAAGCAATCTAAGGATGAATCGTTGGAAAGTAGCCAAGTGAGTCTTATGATGTTTAAAAAGAACAAAAAATTACATGCTTACATATAAGAAATCAAATCAATTGGAAGTCGTTGGTTACTTTGATTCTGCTTTTGTTGGGTGCTAAGACAATAGGAGATCCACTTTAGGTTACATTTATCTGCTTACTAAGAGAGTTGTTTCTTAGAAGAGTATTGAGAAGACACTCGTAACTTCTTCTACTATTGCAGTAGAGTTTATAACATCTTATAAGACATCAAATCATAATATATGGTTGTGGAATTTTAGCATTAGCTACATGTAGTAGGTAGTATTGAAAAGCCATTGAGAACATTTTGTGGTAATAAATTAGAAATGCTATATTCCAGCAACAAAAAAGCTCAATGAAGTCAAAGCACATAGACATTAAGTTCCTTGTTATGAAACACAGAGCACAAAATGGACAGATTTCTATAGAGCACATAGGGACAAATTCCATGGTTATGGAAGATTTTAGGTTATAAAACTTATGATGCTCATATTATGCTACATCATTTACTTTAAGTTGCAACAAGAAAAACTTTACCAAAGCATGTAGCAATCCCCTTCATTAGACTAAGTGCCTTTTTGAGAGAGTTATGTAGGAAAGTTTTCAAACTAGAAGATCTTGATTATTTGTAAAATGAAATTGCTAAAATTCTTTACCATCTTGAAAGAATTTTTACTCCAAGTTTCTTTAACATAATGGTACATATACCTATTCATTTGATTTATGAAGTTTAGCTTGATGGATCTATACATTACCGTTGGATGTACTTCATTGAAAGTGTTTGTTCTCAATAGAAGTCATTTGAAAGTATCACAATCGAAGGATACTTGACTAATGAGTGCTTAACATTTTACTGAAAGTGTATGCATGATGACATAAAAATGAGATTTAAAAGAAGATCAATGCATTAGGATGAAATGAGTAAAACAAACAAGTCATATGCTTTATTCCTAGAAATGGGTCATTCTATAGGGATAAGAGAAAAAGAAAGGTAATGCAATTTCTTTAGGTTCTCTTTCTTAGGCTTAATCACATTGATATATCTTGTTTAACAATAGAGATGCCCAAGTTGAAATGTTTATCAAGTAAATATTTTTTTTTTGTAAAAAAAAACTTATCATTTACTATATTATTAATTGACATATGTAAATGCATATAAATAATTGAAATTTTTACTTATATAAAGAACACATGGAATTGCTAAAAAAAAGAGTTAGTGGGAAAGAGTAAGAGATCATAGCAGGGATCTTCAGCATTATCATGGTTTTGTCAATTTGCTAGGTGACTCATTGGTAAATCTATTGGATGGATTGGGCTTTAGTTCTTACCTGAGGATCTTTTTGGTTAGTCCACAACACAGGAGTGTGATTAAGGGATAGTTTGGGGTTGAAACCATAGACAACTTCAAATGGAGCGTACCCAATGGTGGCATGTACTATTCAGTTGTAAGAAAACTCAACCATAGGTAGGCAAACATCCTTATCAATTAAGTTCTTTCCCACTATAACTCAAAGTAGTGATCTTAGGGTATGGTTGAACACCTCAATCTAATTGTTGGTTTAGGGATGGCAAGAGGTGCTGAACAGTAGTTTGGTTCCTACCCGACATTAGAAGGTTCTCTAGAAATGACTTAGAAATTTTGCGTCTCAATCAAACACCTCACTCCTTAGTGCTCTGTACAAGTAAACTACTTCTTGCAAAAACAAAGAAGGAATAACCAAAGCATCGTTAGTTTTGGCACAAGGCACAAAATATGCCATTTTGCTAAACCTATCCATGACAACCATCACAGAATCTTTGCCTAAGGTAGTTCGAGGTAGTTCAAAGACACAATCCATACTCAAGTTGACCCATGGTTTGGTTGGAATAGGAAGTGGCATTGGTTTTCCTTACTCTGGCCTACTCTTTGCTTTCTTGCAGATGGCACATCTCTCAATCACACAATGCACACCATGCTTCATTTTAGGCTAAAAGAATCTATCATTCAACAGTTCATACATTCTTTACTCTTCAAAGTGTTCAAAGAGTTCTCCATTATGGGCTTCCCTCATTAGTAGCTCTCTTATTGAATGGGTTGGTATATACAACTTGCCATCTCAAAATAGATAACCATCCTCTACATGGTACTCATGTTATGACCCTATTGGAGGCTTAGTAAGATTATCTAAAACTTTTATATCACATGTGCACCCATAATATGAAAACTGCCTTGCAAGTCAGAGGTTGCAAGACTTTAAAAAAAATTAGCCACTAAAGTTTTTTATTTTTAATTTAATTAACTTATTATAACATATAAATGATTATGAATATCCAATAAACAGTAGTCCATTAGAACCGTAGAGAATCGGTATCCCTTACCAAATGATAAGATTAGGTAGTAAAGTTCTAGAACTTAAACTTATGAAAGTCATAACATATAATTTAAACAAAATATACAGTATGACATCATATTTTAACTTCTATGTATCTCAATGCTGGTACTCAACACTCGGCTTTTAACCCATGCCCGTTTATCTATCAACCTGCAAAAGAAAACTATTGGGGAGTAAGCTACAAGACCTTAGTGAGATATCCTTTATACTATACCATCAAACAAGTTATCAAATAGTTTATTATTAAACATATGAATGCATAAACAATAGTATACATGCAATTGACCAGTGTTGCATACAATATTGGATTTAACACCCTTCGAAATAAGGGTTGGAGATACATCGGCACCAATCACAACCGGGCTCTAGCACCTAGGTTTTTAACCATATACAAATATATATAGAAATTCTCTATTTCACAAAACAGGTTTCTATTTCCAACAGTCAATAATACATAAATATTTAGGTCTAGTGATGAGGCGGCCCCCATAGTCCATGCTCATACTCTACAACGGTTGTCTCTAGACGTGACCCTTAACTACCTACGGTTAGTGTCTTCAACACTAGTAAAACCCATGAGCCAAGGGTAGGGTCTCGTTGTACCAATGCTTTTACACTGTACTAATCAAATCATGTAGGAATCCATCCCTCCAAAACCCTTTATTACCAACCGTATGAGGTGACGACTAGAACATTATATGCAATGTTCGTGTTCTATACATGATCCGTTTAATTTTAGTTGGGTTGAATATGATTAAATCAATTTATGAAGTGGTTAAACATTATCAACAAATCATTCAAATTATGTAATAATCAATCATATAATCAAATCTTCAACTATCACATTTAATAGTATTTTGTACAGTAATCAATCAATATCAGTCACATGCATAACCCAAACCCCTACGCATCAAGTTATTAATATTTAATTCATGTGTACTAACTACAAACACAAAACAAGTATAGAGTCATCAAGAGTACTCAATTGATCGTAAATGATATCAAGGATTGTAATAGTCTAAAGGTAAGTCGGTCTTGATTTCAAGATCATCTAATATTAGAGGATATGAAAAGTAGTAAGTTTAGGAATTAAATAACTAAACTAGTATGCTAAGTCGTACTGTTTACTTAACTCAATTATTGATTTATGTAAAATCATCGATTCGAGCTTTTTATCGAATCACGTATAACTTTCTCAATTTAGCTTGGATGTTTACGAACTTATAGTCCATTTTGATCGTTTTCAAGCGTACTTTTTCATAGCGAGGTTTGTTTTAAACATTATAACTCGCAGTGCTGATTATGATATTAAAATGTCACAAAGTTTATTGTTTTAACTTAAAAAGCTATAAATTATTAATTTAAGCTTTTCTTAGTATATTTATGATTTAATAATTACTTAGATCATATAATTTAGAAATTTCCTTATTTTAAGTCTATTTTACTATAATTACTTATTTTTACCTATTTTTGAGGTTTAGAATTAATTAAATCAAAATTTTCTACTTCATTACTTTTCTAATTAATTAATTATTTTATTATTACTTTTAATTACGAAAATTAATTAATTTATGTTAAGTAATGACATGGCAGTATATAGGGGTGCCACGTGTCACCTTTGTATCTTTTTCCTACGCTTTCTTATTATTTTTTATTTTACGTTACATACATATATTAATATCTATTATTATATTTTACTAAATTTTCTAAATTAATTATTTATTAAAATTTTCATAAGTTGCAACACATATATATATATACATAATTATTAATTTACTTTATTTATTAAATTAATATTATAGTATATTGTGTATGTACTATTCAAATATACTTGTATTTCTATATATATATACCAAACTATTCATATACGTATTTTTATACGTATAATATACTTATGTGTTTAGCCTTATTTATCTATACTCTTATGTAACTAAGTAATACAATCCTAAATATACCATATATACTATACACTTATATATACATATATTATACCTACTCATGCATTATACTAGTATTTTTGTATTTTAAACATACATATCTATACCTGTATATTTTCAGCCACATAGTAATACATATATACATATAATGAAAATACATAATATACCTATATATATATATACATATATGTACATATACACAAATCCTTATACTAATTGTTTTTGGAATCAAATATACATAGTTATATCTACATAGTTATACATATGTGAACATGTAGACATGGTATAGTATAAACTTCAATACATGTGCATGATAAAATACCCCTAATTAATTATTACAAAATAATATAATATACATACTAAATACTTATTACAAAATACACATGATATACATACTACTTATCTACTTCCTTAGTGACTTCATGGAGTAAAAATTAGATGCTCCTTCTTCTTCTTCTTGCTTGTTGAAATTAAGATGAAAATGGAGGAAAAGAAAGTTGCTAGAAGAGGAAGATGGAAGGGTTTTTGAAAGTGAGGGAAATTGTTGTGTTTGTGATTTTGTATTTTGATAAAATGTGTGTTTAGCTCTTAGTCTAGGTGTGAACTGCAGAAAGGAAATTGTAGGAAAGAGAGTGAAAAAAAAAAAGAAAAAGAAAAATTAAGGCAAGATATTGTCATTAATTGACAAGACCTAATCCTTATCTAAATAGATTTGTTTCATGCACATAAGTAGCACATGCTGAAATAAATCAACACATCATTAGCTAGAGGAAAAATTTGGAAGTTTATGTGGTAGTAGAGAAAAATTTGGGGAGGAAAAAGGAAAAGGAAAAGAAAAAAGAAAGGGAAGAGGAAGAAAAGGAAAAGAAAAATTAGAAAAAAATTAGAATTTTCTACGTACAAAAATTATAAATTTACTAATTATAAAATAAAGTTGAATTTTTATAAAATTTATTAATTTAATTGTTAATCATTACATTTATAATACTTAGAGTTTATCTCTATACTTCCGTTGATGATTTTACACAATTGTGCGTATAAATCGTTAATTGTATTCTATTAGGGTTTTATCACTATTTGGGCATAATTATTCATTTTATACATTTAAAATTATGGTTTTAGGATTTTTATCAAGTTTGAGTTCAATCTCGGGTACTTATGCGTACATAGGGTTTAGGGTTTTCATATGCGATTTTAGTTTCAATAAAATTTCTAGGGTTTTTATTACTTATACTATATTCAAATTTATAATTTATTAAATTTTTATTTTACTCGGCTTTAATGATTCATGAAGTTATCTACAGTATTAAGGTTCAATTCTACTCTTAAATAGCTCGATTTGCAGGGTTTACAATTCATCTACTACTCTTCCTTCTCTATAATGCACATATATAGGGGCAAAATGAGGATAATTCTAATACTATTCTTTTATTCTTGCAAACTCTAACAATCTAGTATGCAACTTAGAGAATAGAATATGTCTCCTTGATAAAGCATCAACAACTACATTACTTTTTCCTTGCTTGTACTTAATGACAAAGTTAAGTCTTTCTAAAAATTCAATCCATTAAGCTTAGCATTTGGAAAGCTTGGATTGAATCCACAAATATCTCAATGACTCATGATCCGTATATATGACAAAATCTTTTGGTAGAAGATAATGTTACCATATGTGAAAAGCTGGGATTAGGGCCAAAAGTTCTTTGTCATATACAAAATAGCACTCCTCTAAGCTTCTTGCTATGATAAGCGACAAGTCGGCCATCTTACATCAACACAACTTCGATGCCAACACTTGATGCATCGCATTTAAGCTCAAGTGCCTTATTAAAGTCTTATAGGGCTAAGACTAGGGAAGATGTCAACCTGGCTTTCACTTTGGCAAAACTCCTCTTTTCTTTCTCTCCCTACTTGAACTCTATATTCTTCTTTATAAGCTCAGGCAAAGGTGCTACAATGGTACTAAATCCTTAAATAAAGCGTTGGTAGAATAATATTAATCTATGAAAACTTTTCACCTTAGTACAAGAGGTTGAGGTCAACTAGTCAACAATAGCTTGCACATT